>CM042255.1:42288149-42888149 GCA_023566225.1 Romanogobio albipinnatus | reverse complement strand
CACTGGGGGCTGAGCCCCCCTAAAATGAAAATCCTAGAAACGCCCCTGAATGTGACATGTGACGAGTTGCGGAAAAATGCTTTTTCTGTGTTCATCATAAAGAGCTTGGCTTTGAATCCTGCACAGCTCATCATGCTTCTGTTACCAGTCAGACAAGCGGTGTGGCGAGAGATCAGTGTGTAGTACGTAAAATGAAAAGCAAGAGTCGTGAACTCGGATAATTTACTGAATATAAAGTGTTCTCTACATTCAAGTTCATGCTTCTAACTGAGCATAATGTACAATAAGAAATATTAAGCAAATATAAAATTCACTTCATTTAAATGATTATGATTCTAAAAAGATGCATTATTACATACAGAGTTGTTCTAAACAGTTATCTTTTGCTATTTTCATCATTTGGAACAAATAATACATAATTTGAAACAATGTGATCTTTTCACGAATTCCAATGTAGTTTGGTCATCAAATGCCTCCGTACAAATCGGCTGTTCATCATGGCTGCTGATTCTTGCAAATCTCTACAAATTATTTGTTCACAACATACACTTTTTATTGCAATTTCAACCGCTTCTGACCAGTGTAAGAGAGACACGGCTGCACGCCTTGCCTTGCCAGTTTAAAAGGGTGTTACGAGCGCACACACCTATAGCGCATGCACAGAAGCCAGATGTCACAGCGTGTGTAGACTACTAAACTGAATCTTTAGCGTCTTATTGCATTTATTTTAAAATGTCAAAAACACACAAGTTTCACATAAACAGGTGGTTTTGTCTTAAGTGAATGAAAGCATCTGCATTACTAGCCTAACATAAGAATCAGTGGAGTACGTCATACAGTGAAGTATATGCAGTTTTATTTTTTCATTTGATTATTCCATTCCTCACTTGAAAGCTGCTTTTAGGCATACCTATACTTTACCTGAAAATTTTTAATCAGTTTATTTAATTTGCATCTTTAATTATTTTGTTGAATAATGCCTTCTTCAATAAAATAAACATGATTCAAGGGATGTGAAGGGCATGTTTATGGAAGTTGTGGGATTTCATGTGTTGGGTTATATCTCTGCGCCCAAGTAGCAGTGCTTCGCCTGTGCTTCCCCATAATATAGTCCCAAGTCAATATCTGCCTAGGAAATCGCCTAGTCTTAATCTGCATCGCTATTTGTATTCGTTGTGAATACGCAGGCCACAACAAGTAATTAGGTGGGTTTTTTTTTTTTTTTTGATCACTTTTACTTAGGACATGCTAGCTGGCAACATAGGATTCCATTCATTATGCTAAGCTAAGCTAGCGGCAACCCTGCCAAACTAAAACAATGCATGCACTGAGACAAACATGCATTTGCCCACATATCTAAATGTAGGAAAGAAGTTGAATAAGCCCTATTTCTAAAAACAGTGGAGTGTTCCTTTAAAGGAGTCTGAGTTTGGTTCTTTTAAAGAGTACCCAAGTGTGAAAACACCCTTATATTATTCTTTTCGATTGGCCCCGACAATTGCTGCTTGCAGCTATATTTAGACATATCTCTATCCCTAAACATGATAAACATCACTCCATATGGATATCGCGCGACATCAGAGTGTAATCGCTCGTTTTGTATAAACAAACAGCCCAAAATATCAGTAATCACATCACCAAGGTATCATAGAAAACAAAAGCAGTGACATAAATCTCAATAGAGAAGAAATAATCACATATGGAGCAGCATCATTAAACTGAACTAAGAGAAACATCGGCTGCGGGCATGACGCAGTTATAACTCAATCAATCTCAATAAACACCAAAAAGAAGGCAAACGGGCTTACTTGTAGGTCAATGACTAACACCTTGTGGTAAATATAACCAATAAACAGGAATAAATATCCTTTCAGTGATCGGCTAAACAGACGGAGTGCAGCGGGCAACGGCAGATTATCTCACGAGACTGCTCAGCAGTGTTGCCAACTCTCGCGAGACAAATAAGCAACCGCAGCTTCGAAAACAAGCCCAAAACAAGCCCAATATTATAATATTATTTATTATCATCAATATTATTTATAATAAATTATTTTTTATCAATAAATGAGCCTGCAACATATTAAACTGAAACCTCTCGGAGTTTGAAAAGCAAAAACAGATGTGATTTTACAAAAATCCTCAAATTGCAATAAAGGACACGCAATATCCTCTGATCAGCTGTGAACAAAAGAGGTTTGGCGATGGAAAAAGAGAAAAAGTGACATGAAAGCCAATTATGGTAACCCATAGTCGGAGTTCAGGGCAGTGAGTAGTGAGCACACACACTGCAAACCTTGAAAAAGATAAGCCCTACATCTCAATGTGCACACCATGTGCCCTAAATAGTTTTGAAAATTACTAATGTCACATACTATTTAGGATGGATAGTTTGCACATTGGGACACAGGCAAGCACTAAGGGAGCGCTGCAATAGCTATAGCCACATATTTATAATAAAATAAATTCGAACCATACCTACTGTTATTATTAGTATACTTGTTTTTTTTTTTTTTATAAGAGCCTGTAATTTTAAATATATTACAAAAATATTTCTTAAATTAAATCAGGTGCCTCTCCTCCCTGTTTCCTCTCCATCTCTGTACATCTCTGCTGGTGGCATTGTTTGTGAAAATTTTTACGTCTATTTAAGTCTTGTTCGGGATGATTTTAATGAACTTTGATGAACTTAAAAACACACTTCCGGACACATACACACACACACATAAGAGACGAGTGCCTAGACTAGGACGAAAAGGCCGGAAGAATGTCAAGGCATTTGACAAACTGTTGAGGTCGACATCTCCTGCCGAGGACTGATGGTCACAAGGTGTCTGAAAAGCCTTGTGTCACATGATTGATGAACTCTAGTTCCTCTCTGGGAAAAACCCAGATGCTTACAACACAATTTGATGCTGTATAAATACGACTGCCTGATTATTCCTCAGTGTGCATTCTTTTTGGTTTTGCTGGATTGATGTACCTTCATAGGAGAATTGTATTCTCTATGAATATTTTGCTCTAACTGCTCCGCTGTATTATTTTAACTTGAATTGCTCGGACGAGAACAAGTTATTTCTTACATCTATTGCTTTGAACTGCATACAAGGTAACTACCTGTATACTGATCCACTCATACAGAATTGTCTGTTGAGATGGGCTAAGCTGAAGTATTATAATCTATAACCTTTTGATATTTTGCTAATCAATTTTTTGTCATTGTATAACCAGTACTTTTATCTTTTGTATAAATAAATTTTCATTTTATAAAGACAAAGTATGGTTTTATAGTCTTTACTTCAGCTTAAAAAGACAGTTCTTTAAAGAATAGAAAGAGCACGTTTATTACGTCTTACAAGGCCCAAAAGTCAACCAACCTTCGAGGAGAGATTTTGCTGGAGGGTAAGCAATATCTTATTTAAAAAGGTTATTGACTGTTTATTGATTTTATATTGTTCATTTGAGGATATTGGTTTCATATCACTAGATTGCTGGTATATTGAAACGAGCTAGGTTTAGGCCTAATTCTGACCTGACAGCAAAAGGCTGCTTACTTGCAATGGTAACATTGTATTTTAAGGGTTAATCAGGAACGGGAACGATACCGGTTTCCCAACAGTCTACTAACTATCATTACGTGCATTTATAACGTCACATGCCTGCATGTGCAACGCGATTTTTCTTCAGTGAAGGGGGGAAGGAAGCGGGATGTATGAGGATGGATTACTACAGCACTTGTATCGTTGCACTGAATGGCTGTTAGCTGTGAGAAGACAGTGTCAGTCAATGTATTGGACAAAACAGTGACCATAAATGTAAAGAAACGAAGTTGCTTATATTTTCCTAACAAGCAAAAAAACGCAACACGCGACTCGTGATTTTTTAACGCGACTTGCCAAAAAAGAAGCCCAAAGTTGTGTGTTATACGTTGACTTGGCAACTATGCTGCTCAGCCCGAAAGTGACAAACGATGTCAGAATAAAAGCCCTCTCTTAAAGGAGACTTTACAACACCAATATTATCATCTGATTAATGGTTAACAGGTTGGTTTGAGAAGATTTCACTGATTACAGAGCTGGTAAAACTCTGGGGAAAGCCCCTTTTTAATCATACATTTTGGGATATGAACAGATGTAGTAGACACTTTAGTTGGTTTCTTTAATGAGACCAAAACGTTTGTGCTTGATTTTTGTTGCTGCTTGTGTCTGTATCACGGGATAATTGTAATAGACCCTTTTCACAGACTGTGAGGACTCGTTTTAACGGTCATCAATATCGTAAATCCTGCAACGTTTTTTTGTATTTTCATTTTTAAAAATATATACCGGTTGTAGTAAAGGTATGTTTGTACGGGAAGAAGGAGGCGGGAACCGGCGAACAATCAAAAGAAGTTTTAATTAAACAAACACAAACTAAAATGGCGGCGACAGCCCCTCGCGGTCGACTGTCGCCTACATACAAACAAAACACAAAATGAAAATAATAAGCTGCAGCCCCTCACGGTCGACTGCAGCAACACATAACAGAACTAAAATAAAACTCAACATAAAATCCAGGCCTGGTCCTCTCTCGTCCCTCACTGTCGTCGCTCCTCCTTTATAGTCCCTCACTCCTCCGCAAGGGCCGAGATCGCTGTGGCGCGCAGCTGGCGCTCATCCTCCCTGATGAGCGCCGCCTCGTCCCGCCCTCACGGTCCCTCGGCCTCGCTGCCCGCCACACCGGTATGTACATTTATAACACTAATACTTTGTATTTTATTACTTTTGCATCAAATTACAATAAAAAAGTTACCGCTGCTGTGAGGGTGTTTAGTAATAGCGTCTATGGGAGTGATTGTAAAAATTAACATATTTCTCTCTTTTCACTGCCGTTACCAATCTCACTCTATTTTTTCCCTCTTTGTGAAAGTTGTGTAATCACTACTGGGGCATTTTTCTTTTGCTATGTGTGCAAATGGGCACACAAAAAAAGTATTTAATGTATTCTCTCATATTTATAATATAATATTTAACCCAACTATGACAACTTCCGCTCTGAGAAACCCTGAAATGTGAAAAGGGTCTGTACTTAAAGTTTTTAATGTTGTTTATATGTCTATGTAGTGTTTTTAATATGCTTTAAGACAAACCATGTGCAATTTCTTAAGTCATCAACACCATTGCAGAGTATTTTCTCCTTAAAACTCCATTGAACCAAAGACAGTCTGAAAAACACGGTTTAAAATTGTCTGGTGTAGCCTATACCAGGTTTTCCCGGTATATTTTTCTATTGATATGAAAGATCCGGTAGATAGCGGGTGAATTAGCCTATGTATACACTGATCAGACATAACATTATGACCTAATATTGTGTTGGTCCACCTTGGGCTACATCATGATAAGGTACTCTCTGCCTGAACTGCTTTCACAGAAACACCATTAATTTCTCAACACACGCATCCGTGAAACTCCACCTCCTATATCAGTCTAAATATGTTCATAGGGGATCACGGCGGAACTTTAACATCACAGGGACTGATATGAAGGTCTTATGTTCTCGTCCCATGTGTTCTGATATTTAGCAAAATACCCATTGTGGCGTTTGCCTTACAAAGTTATGCTATCCACAAGTGTCAACCCAACATACTGACAAAGTGCGTCCTGAATTCATCAGGTTTGCACACCTCAATGTGTGTTCATTAAACAAAAAGACTGATTTACTCTATGATATCATCTTGGACAAAAAAAAATCTTGAAGTCTTCTGCATTTCTAAAACATGGCACCAAAAAAAAAGACTTTTTAAATCTCAATCTGTGTACTCCACCGGAATTTACATATATTGACAAACCCAGAGTAAAGGGGGTGGCCTTGCTGTTGTTTACAGTGCTGAGGCCTCTGTTACTGAAATTGCTGTTCCTTCTGTTTCATGGTTTGAGAGTATTGCTTTTAAAGTCAGTGGTGTTTCTCCTGTTTTTATCTTGTTTTTTTATTGTCCACTGAAACTCAAACCTCTGTTTTTGATTAACTCACAGAGCTTGCATCTGTAAATTCTCTTTGTCCTTCTATGATTCTTATTGGATATATTAACATTCATGTTGATAATCCTAGTTGTAATCATACTGCCAATTTCATGGAGATTTTGGATTATTTTATCTTGCTCCAACATGTCAACTTTCCCATTCATAGGAAAGGTAATACACTTGACTTGGTGTGTACAACTGGTGCTGATGTTAACCAGCTTGAAGGAAAAGATCTGTGCATTAGTGACCATAAGTTCTTGTGTTTTAATTTTTCTGTTCCTCTACAAAAATCACTGAAGAGGGTTATTGGTTTTTAGAAATCTTAAAAATATTGATTTCAATCAGTGTTTAATCCATGATCAATGATATTCCTACAGGTAAAACTGTTGATCAATATAACTTTTTATCAAATTAAATATAAAATGTTATCCAACTCTAGATATGCTGGCCCGTAGGAAGGAATATGCTGTTTCAATTACAAAATCATCACCCTGGTTCACTACTGAGCTTAGGGCCCTCAAATCTAAGAACAGGCAGCTGGAACAGCAATATATAAAAAAATAAGGTCTCACTGTCCATACCCTTATGTACAATGAGCATTTGGTGCAGTGAAGCCCTCAAAATAGCAAGAACTGAATACTACTCTCAAGTCATTAATGATGGTACTGCAAATTCAAATAAGATGTTTAAGGTAATCAAAAAAACTCCTTAAACCTATAAATTAACCTACTTGTTCCTCTGTGCAGAAGTTTCTGAAATTCTTTGCTGAAAAAATTGTTAGTTCTGTCTCGCTGTCTGCACCTCCTGAGATCTATCCCTTCAATCTTTCGTTAAATCAGTTTTCTAGTTTTAAAATGGTCAACAGTGATAACATTTCTAAATTAATTATGATGATGAATTCAACTTCATGTACTCTGGACCCTATTCCAACTTATGTTCTACCAGAAAGACTCGGGAGGCCAGATGAAGTACAATGAAAAAACAAATTTATTAACAGATTAGCAAGTATTATATTTAGAGTTTCTTTGGCATAGGGCCCGTCCGTAGCTCCCGTCTCGGGGGTAACGGACTCTGCATTTCCTGCCTGGAGATGAAGGCCGGGGTGCAGCCGACCCCCAAGAATTAGTGGTGGAAAGTAGTTCCTCCAGGACGGGACCCACCCATCCCCTTGTAAGATGACTGTATACACACCCGTCGTGAATACTGCAATTCCTAAAACATGGAAGGATAGATATTAATTAGCCATGAATGGAGCATGATAATGTAAAACAGAAGGCTTGGATCAGCCACATAAAGACAAAAGCCTTGAATGGCCACAGACAAGGCCTTGATCGGCCACATAGAGGCGAAAGCCTTGAACGGCCACATAAAGACGAAAGCCTTGAACGGCCACATAGAGACAGAATTCACATAGAGAGCATGGCCATAGACAAGGCCTTGAACGGCCACATAGAGATGAAAGCCTTGAGCGGCCATAGACAAGGCCTTGATTAGCCACAGAGACGAAAGCCTTGAACGGCCACAGACAAGACCTTGATCAGCCACAGAGACGAAAGCCTTGAACGGCCACAGACAAGGCCTTGATCGGCCACATAAAGACGAAAAGTTTGCGTTAGCCCACATGGTGACGAAAGCCACGTAAACCGTACGGATAAGCCCACTATAGGCCCTGTGGAGACAGGACCCATGGTAGGTCACATGGAGACATGGGCCATGCAGACAACGGCCACGATAGGCCACACGGATAAGGCCACATGGAGATGAAGGCAACGAAAGCCACATAGAGACGAAGGCCACGTTAGCCACATGAAGACAAAAGCCACGTTAGGCCATACAGATAAGGCCACAGATAAAGTCTTGAAAGGATTGATAAGTAGAAATAATGAGAAAACATGCCATCCCCACCAGTATTTGCTTGAAAATTACTACTTGAAAGTACTTGCTGAGCGTCAGATCTTGGTTGGAACTAGAATGCTGAGGATGATCATGTACACAGCACCTTGTTAGAGGATGCGGACTCGGTTCGTAGCAGCACCAATCCTAAAGAATGTCCTATGCATAGATGAGTTGGAAAACTGCTCGGGTTACGACTGTAACCCTTGTTCCCTGAGTAGGGAACGAGCACTGCGTCTGGTTAGACACTTGGGGGATACTCCCTAAGCACTAGCAAATCTGAAGTCCGTATAGAAACTAGTCCAATCTGATTGGTCGTGCGTGATGACGTCATCGTGACGGCGTACCCGGAAGTATAAAGGGCGAGCCGGCGCATTGAAACGGCAGCTATTGCTCTATTCCCTATTCAGGGAACAAGGGTTACAGTCGTAACCCGAGCAGTTCCCTTTCGAGGGAACTCCCACTGCGTCTGGTTAGACACTTGGGGAACGAGTACCCACTAGCCCACACCGAGGGTAGCGCCTGCCCTAGTGTGAAAACGGAGACCGGGCAAAACTAGGAATTGAGTACCCTAGCGCCAGCACCGTAGGGAGATACTTCTCCACTCCTTTTCCTTCCGTGCCCCAGCCGATGAAGGGAGGCGTCTGTTGAAACGGTTTCCCGGCAACAAGACGCTCCCAACACTGGCCCTTGGGACCTTACCGAGGGTAGTGCCTGCCCTAGTGTGAAGCCGGAGACCGGGCACAACTAGGACTAGGGAAACCCAAGCGCCTTCGGCGCCCCAGCCAATGAGGGAGACGTCTGTTGAAACGGTTTCCCGGCAACAGGACGCTCCAACACTGACCCTTGGGACCTACCGAGGGTCGTGCCTGCCCTAGTGTGAAGCCGGAGACCGGGCACAACTAGGACTAGGGAAACCCAAGCGCCTTCGGCGCCCCAGCCAATGAGGGAGACGTCTGTTGAAACGGTTTCCCGGCAACAGGACGCTCCCAACACTGACTCCTGGGACAGAAACCAAGGTTTCTTCCATATAACTAGGGAACGAAGGCATATGCGCGTTACCCTGATCATACGAAAAAAGATTCCCTCTGGGGGAACCCCTCGGTTTCCAACCACCACTGTCAAGGTCTCACGTGCAGCAGGTCAAAAGGTCTCCCTTGGACGCTGCTGTACTGAGCCCCAGCACTCAAAAGTGCTTCACAGTGAGGTCTCTTACTCCGCCGTCACGTGAGGCGGGGGATGTAATGCCTGAAGAACCAAGGAACTGACCAATCCTAAGTTCCCTGGTTCATCCGACTCCAATGGTCCGAAGGGGGCCTCAGCCAGCCTTCGAAACCACTGCCAGATCCCAAGTTGGGAATTCTGGAATGAGCCACAGGCCGCATCTTCCCAGCCCCACAGGGTAACTGTACAACAGATGGTGTCTACCCGAGCCCATCACCCAAAGGAGTGTGGAAAGCCTTATGGCAGCCACGAACACCCTGAGTGTGGACGGGGTTGGACCCGCAGAGAAGCGATCTCGGAGGAACCCCAGCACTGAAGCCACCGGCCAGTTAACTGGGTCCACCTCACGCTCCCTGCACCAAGTGGCTCACCACTTGGGGCTGTACAGTCTCCTCAAAGATGGAGCCCTGGAGCCGAGTAAGGTCTCTATCACCTCTGCCGACAGGCCAGTCTCTAGGTACCTGACCCCCTCAGGGGCCATACCCAAAGACTCCAAATCTCAGGCCGGGGGTGAAATATTGAGCCCCCTGCCTGAGATAAGAGATCCCTCCTCAGAGAGATCTGCCAAGGAGAACCTGCCAGCAGCGCTATGATATCCGAGAACCAAACTCGCGTCGGCCAACGGGGTGCTACTAAAAGTAGGCTGACCCCCTGTTGGCGGACCCTCTCCAGAACTCCCGGGAGCAGAGCAATCGGGGGGAATGCGTACAGACGCAGCCTCGGCCACGTCTGAACCATGGCATCCAACCCCAGTGGGGCTGGATGCGTGAGGGAAAACCACAGTGGACAGTGGGACGTCTCGCGAGACGCAAACAGGTCCACTTCCACTGGGCCGCCGACTCCCCGGGCCTCAGCCCTTGCCTCGACAGGATGTCTGCTCCCTGATTTTGTACCCCCGGGACATACATTGCCCTGATGGACAACAGTCTCCCTTGGGACCACAGGAGAATTCGATGCGCCAGTCTACAAAGAGGGCGCGACCTCAAACCCCCCTGATGATTCAGGTACGCTACAACAGACGTATTGTCTGTTCGTACCAGGACATGATGGCCGCAGAGGTCCGGGAAAAAGCTCCTCAAAGCTTTGTAGACCGCCATCATCTCCAGGCAATTTATGTGCCAGGAGGAATGACGGCCCTCCCCCGGGCCCTTCGCAAAGCGGCCCTCCATGACCGCGCCCCAACCAGTGAGGGAGGCGTCTGTTGAAACGGATTTCCGGCAACAGGACGCTCCCAACACTGGCCCCTGGGACAGAAACCAAGGTTTCTTCCATATGACTAGGGAACGAAGGCATCTGCGCGTTACCCTGATCATACGGAAAGGATTCCCTCTGGGGGAAAACCCCTTGGTTTTCAGCCACCACTGGAGGGGTCTCATGTGCAGCAGGCCAAAAGGTATAACGTTGGACGCTGCTGCCATGTGCCCCAGCACTCTCTGAAAGTGCTTCACAGTGATGCTGTGGCCTAGCCTTATTTGTGAGACCATCGCCAGTATGGTCTCGACTCGCGCGGGAGACAATTGTGCCCGCATCGTAGTCGAATCCCATACTATCCCTAGGAACGTAGTCCTCCGGGACGGCGTCAACACGCTCTTTGCTGTGTTGAGTCTCAGCCCCAAACTCTTTATATGGGCCAGAACGACATCTCGATGCCGAACTGCCATATCGTACGACTGGGCCAATATGAGCCAGTCGTCGATATAATTCAGTACACGGATGCCCTGGAGTCTCAATGGAGCCAGAGCTGCATCCATGCACTTTGTGAATGTGCGTGGGGAAAGAGCTAGACCGAAGGGAAGCACTCGATATTGGTACGCCTCGCCCCCGAAAGCGAACCTCAAGAACTTTCTATGACATGGAAGAATGGAGATATGGAAGTATGCGTCCTTTAGATCTATCGTGACGAACCAGTCCTCGAACTGGATCTGACTCACGATGATAGGAATCGTGAGCATTTTGAACCTGAACCTCCTCAGAGACCGACTCAAATACCTCAGATCAATAATCGGACGCAACCCTCCATCCTTCTTAGGAACAATAAAGTACCGGACTCCCTCTCCGGCGGAGGAACAAGCTCTATGGCTTCCTTCGCCAGCAAGGATTTTACTTCTAGTTCCATTACCCGAACCCGCTCTGGTACCACCGCGGTCCAGTTCAAACCTCTGAAACTTGGAGGAGGATGACCGAACTGCAGTCTGTAACCTTTCTCTACAGTACGCAGGACCCATGTAGAAATATTCGGAAGGCATTTCCATGCGCCGAGATAATCTACTAAGGGAACCAGCCTCTCGAGGCTGGCGTCGGGTGTTACACGAGCCTCGTTCCCAACCCCCTGAAGCGGATGACCGGCAGGAAGTAGCTGGGAACGATTCTCTGTGTGTGGACGCGCGAGCTGCCCAGCCGCAGGTCTTTCTAGAGGCGGCTGGAGCAGCATGCGTTCGCGGGAAATCGATGTGGCCCGAAGCGGCCTAGACGGCGGGATTCCACATCGATTTCCCCAGGGCGCTGCAGAAGAAACAACCTCGGTTGCTCTTCTGCTGGGGGGACCGCCCTTAGAAGCCCAGCTGTAGCTAGGGCTTCTTCCCAGCAGCCTTCCGTGCCTGAAGCACGCTCCTTAGATCACCTCTAGGAGCGGAAGGCTGCTGGCGAGTCTGCTGGAGAGAGCGCCGTCTCCGTTGCCAAAATCCCCGGGGGAGGGGCTCTGGAGGCGACGCTCTCCCTCTGCAGCGGACGGTGGGAGGAGCTGGCTGACGGCTGGGGCTGCCCACTAGGGGTCGCCCTCCCAGGCTCCGAGCGGCGAGGGATGAACTGTCGAAAGGCCGCAGACTGGCTCTTCGCCTCCCGGTGCTTGGCGACCACGGCCTCGACCGCGTCACCAAACAGGCCGGAAGGCGAAATCGGGGAGTCTAAGAGGAAGGACTTGTCCTTCTCTTTCATCCCCGACAAATTTAGCCATAAATGTCTCTCCACTGTCACCAAGGCAGCCATTGACCGGCCGACAGCACGAGCCGTCTCCTTGGTGACGCGGAGAGATAAGTCCGCAGCCTTCCGGAGCTCCAAAATATCCTCCGGAGAGGGTCCCTCGCCCTCGTCGAGCTCTTTAAGGAGGTCAGCCTGGTAGGCCTGCAGAATGGAAAGGGTGTGCAGGGACCCACCAGCCCGACCAGCCGCCATATATGCCTTGCCCACCAAGGATGAGGTGTCCCGACAGGGCTTGGTGGGCAATACCGGGGCTTTGAGGGACAATGCGGACTCGGGCGAAAGATAGCTCGCGAGAGCCTCCTCGACCTGAGGCATCGACCCATACCCTGCCTCGCGAGCCCCCAGGACATTAGCATAGTCCAAAACAGGGGGATTGGAAACCCACGAGGAGAAGGGTCTCTTCCACGATCTACACACCCGGGAAGAAAGGCAAGCCCCGGCGAGGCGTTTGCACCCGGCGAGAGAGGAACCGGTCATCCAGCCTACTGGTTGGCTGGATCTCCGGCGCCTCTTGTGGCCAACTGATATTTAGTTTGGCCACTGCACGGGTCAAAACCTCGATCAGCTCCTCCTGGACGGGTGGATGAAGCACTAATAGGCTTTCTACTTCACCACCCGCCGCGATGCCACCCTCATCCGGTTCCTCAGAACCAGAGAGGATCAGCATCTGATCCTCCACCCCGGGGGAAGAAGCCGCAGCGCGGGCTTCCACACGGGGAGGAAGATCATCGGCACCGTCAGAGGAGGATTGGGAAAGTGCCGCAGCAGTCCCAAAACCCTCTGACAAGTCCCGCTGTGAACCCCATGATCTGCGACGCCGCGCTGCCTCAACAGCCGCGGGTCCAGAACCATGCGGTTCACGAGGCTGGCCGCCCTCATCAAAAACGGCCAGCCGAGAACGCAGCAGTCTGAGCGGGAGCAGCTCGCAATGTTGACAGGCGGCTCCCTCGAGAGCCGCCCGAGCATGCTCCACACCCAAACACTGCACACAAAGCAGGTGTGCATCCGAGCCAGAGATGAAACGTGGGCACGGATGCACACACTGCCTGTAGTTCTCACTCATACTTTCTTTCTTTTTAAATTATTTTCTAAAAAGAACTCTCTCACACACACACTTCTTGGACAGACAACAGTAAATAGACAGACTTGTCACACAGAGCGCTATGCAGAAGAGCAATAACTGCCGTTTCAATGCGCAGGCTCGCCCTTTATACTTCCGGGTACGCCGTCACGATGACGTCATCACGCACGACCAATCAGATTGGACTAGTTTCTATACGGACTTCAGATTCGCTAGTGCTTAGGGAGTATCCCCCAAGTGTCTAACCAGACGCAGTGGGAGTTCCCTCAAAAGGGAACCGCAGTTATTTGCATCTGCAGTTAGGAGGACTCTAAACCATTGGCGTGACTCCCGCTCACAGCTTGATATAACCAACCTTCAGAACCTGTCGAGAGAAGCCCCAAAAAGAGAATAAACCAGAACAGCATGACAGATGAGTAAAATAAATAATCAAAATACATAGACACATACTATGTGCATCCGAGCCAGAGATGAAACGTGGGCACGGATGCACACACTGCCTGTAGTTCTCACTCATACTTTCTTTCTTTTTAAATTATTTTCTAAAAAGAACTCTCTCACACACACACTTCTTGGACAGACAACAGTAAATAGACAGACTTGTCACACAGAGCGCTATGCAGAAGAGCAATAACTGCCGTTTCAATGCGCCGGCTCGCCCTTTATACTTCCGGGTACGCCGTCACGATGACGTCATCACGCACGACCAATCAGATTGGACTAGTTTCTATACGGACTTCAGATTCGCTAGTGCTTAGGGAGTATCCCCCAAGTGTCTAACCAGACGCAGTGGGAGTTCCCTCAAAAGGGAACCGCAGTTATTTGCATCTGCAGTTAGGAGGACTCTAAACCATTGGCGTGACTCCCGCTCACAGCTTGATATAACCAACCTTCAGAACCTGTCGAGAGAAGCCCCAAAAAGAGAATAAACCAGAACAGCATGACAGATGAGTAAAATAAATAATCAAAATACATAGACACATACTATTGAGAAACCTCAGACAATGCCCTTACAGAATGAAAAGTGTTTTATATGATGATGCTTTACTAACTAATAAACCATAGCTAGCTATTGAACCATGTAAAGCTACCGAACCTATGAAAAAAAGATAACCAATGCAAGAGTCATCATTTGATACCCTAAGCCAGGTTCATACGTGCGATTTTGGCCACGTTTGGCAGTCTGAGACAAAAATCCGAATCCTAAAAATTATTTTGACCCTAGGCTAAAATCTGTTGTCTTTGATAGTAAGGTTGACATGCTCACCAACAGCCATGATAAAAATTTAACCTAAAATAAATTAAATGTAAATGGGTTGATGTAAACTCCAGACAAGTTCTCTTGTGCGTCTGATTATCATACAGTCTGACATTAATGAAGCTGAGTTCCCACAGCGTGACATCAGGATCATGTTTGCACAGTCTAAAAAGCAACGAATCACAAGATTATAAGCTGCACCATGTGTGCCTGCTTTAGTGAAGAGAAAAAACCTCACTGCGAGAGAGCCCTTGTCATTTGCGATGTGGCCAGGAATCAATACGCATGTGCAGACTGTGTCAAATAGTCAATGCTATATATTTACTCCCCTGCATATTGTGTTAGTCTCGATAGACTGTCAAATGTTGACATTTTTACGATGTGAGGAGCAGTGTTGAGCATAGCCAATCACAGACATGTCTGTTGAGCGCTTGAATGCAATGACCAATTGGAGGAGTTAACACAGAATACACGCAATCAAGATTGAGTGGTTCAGCGCTTGTTCACTGGCTAATTCTGTCTGCTAGTGAATACATTCGACCAACAAAGAGTAGAACATGCAATAGATTCTTGATGCAGTGTAGTTAGATTGACCACAACAGTTTCCGCTAGAGTGTAGGAGTTTAGCTGAACTGAAGCGTTTGACAGTTTCATGCGTTTATAAAGGGAGAGCACTCTGCTCACTTACTGTATTCATAAAAGATTTGAATAATTCTGTTCCCGTGCTGCGATTTAGTTGATATACCGGATGCAATCTTAATGTAAAACGGGTCGGATTGAGTATGGAATTAAATTAGTGCTGCTATCGAATATCAAGTCAAACCTTGTTTGTATGCAAACTTTACCCGACATACGGTGCTGTGAATATAAGCGAGAATACACATTTATGCTTTATTCATAATTGTAGCCATGGCGTCTTAGCACAGAAGGACCAAATGAGTAACACTACTGTATATTCTAAAGTTCCTAAAAATAGACAGAGGCATCCAGATATCAGTAGCTGAATAAAACACAAATATAGTCAAATTAACTGGAGTAACACAAAGTGCACAATTACTATATGGCGTGTTTGATTTGATTAATTAACTAATTCATTATTAATAGATTAATAGCGCATATTTACACTCACCTAAAGGATTATTAGGAACACCATACTAATACTGTGTTTGATCCCCTTTCGCCTTCAGAACTGCCTTAATTCTACGTGGCATTGATTCAACAAGGTGCTGAAAGCATTCTTTAGAAATGTTGGCCCATATTGATAGGATAGCATCTTGCAGTTGATGGAGATTTGTGGGATGCACATCCAGGGCATGAAGCTCCCGTTCCACCACATCCCAAAGATGCTCTATTGGGTTGAGATCTGGTGACTGTGGGGGCCATTTTAGTACAGTGAACTCATTGTCATGTTCAAGAAACCAATTTGAAATGATTCGAGCTTTGTGACATGGTGCATTATCCTGCTGGAAGTAGCCATCAGAGGATGGGTACATGGTGGTCATAAAGGGATGGACATGGTCAGAAACAATATTCAGGTAGGCCGTGGCATTCAAACGATGCCCAATTGGCACTAAGGGGCCTAAAGTGTGCCAAGAAAACATCCCCCACACCATTACACCACCACCACCAGCCTGCACAGTGGTAACAAGGCATGATGGATCCATGTTCTCATTCTGTTTACGCCAAATTCTGACTCTACCATCTGAATGTCTCAACAGAAATCGAGACTCATCAGACCAGGCAACAATTTTCCAGTCTATAACTGTCCAATTTTGGTGAGCTTGTGCAAATTGTAGCCTCTTTTTCCTATTTGTAGTGGAGATGAGTGGTACCCAGTGGGGTCTTCTGCTGTTGTAGCCCATCCGCTTCAAGGTTGTGCGTGTTGTGGCTTCACAAATGTTTTGCTGCATACCTCGGTTGTAACGAGTGGTTATTTCAGTCAAAGTTGCTCTTCTATCAGCTTGAATCAGTCGGCCCATTCTCCTCTGACCTCTAGCATCAAAAAGGCATTTTCGCCCACAGGACTGCCGCATACTGGATGTTTTTCCCTTTTCACACCATTCTTTGTAAACCCTAGAGATGGTTGTGCGTGAAAATCCCAGTAACTGAGCAGATTGTGAAATACTCAGACCGGCCCGTCTGGCACCAACAACCATGCCACGCTCAAAATTGCTTAAATCACCTTTCTTTCCCATTCTGACATTCAGTTTAGAGTTCAGGAGTCTTGACCATGACCACACCCCTAAATGCATTGCAGCAACTGCCATGTGATTGGTTGATTAGATAATTGCATTAATGAGAAATTGAACAGGTGTTCCTAATAATCCTTTAGGTGAGTGTATGTACATGTGACAAACTCCCGTACATGCCACTGCACACTGAACAAGCAAAATACACGAGTTGTGTTTTACATTTTTCACATCTGTGTGTCATTTGATGTGTACATGGATAATCATTTGATGGTTTGTGTGTAGAGTTACTATACAAAAACACCACTTTTAGAAGAGATCAAATAGTTTTGAAGGAAGTGTTTGCTTCTGCAAGCAAGTATGACGCATGACGCATGTTGTGTGTGTGTGTGTGTGTGTGTGTGTGTGTGTGTGTGTGTGTGTGTGTGTGTGTGTGTGTGTGTGTGTGTGTGTGTTTTGTTATTTAGAGTTTAGCGAAATCAGAAATTACTTTTTTAAAAAACCTTAAAGCTGCAGACTGTAATTTTTTCCTCTTTGTCACCATCTCTGTTTGAAACCTGCAATTGCAGTTATTTGTGGAGTTATCATCTGTACGTGAGTTGTGCTTCAGCACGGCTCCTCAGCACGGATGAATCTAATGTTTTGAGGAGCATGTGCAGCTTGCTGTCAGTCAACGCACCGGTGTGGATATTGTACTTCAGAATCACAGATTCTACGTCTTGGAAGTATGACCAAAATAAGAATGTTCTCCGTAAAATGTCATCTGAACAAGTAAGTAAAATTTCTTACTTAAATACTGCCATATTTGTTCTGACCGACTGAGAAAAAAAAAGCATGAGAAAAAAAAAGCATTACAATAAATTGAGCTACCAACGGTGATTAAATCTAATGATTGCTTAGCTCATATCATGTTCAAATTATTATTGTTGTTCTCAAATTGTTAATGTTAACAACATCAGCATTGCCTGACTACGTGTATTTAGTGTGTATTAGCGTTACCTGTAGATTTACATTTTTGTACAGTCTAATCTCTAATTGTCATACCATTTGTAGTTCATAAAAATAAATTGTTCTTTTAACCCAAAAAGCAAATTAATGTTCCTTAGAACTGGTTCTCTTTGAAATACAAATCTTTTTTTCTGTAGCCACTCCGCAGTCCGAAGTCTTTTGCTTTTGACTACAGGTGAATCTCCAGTTGACACTGATGCTTGTTGTTTGGACCTTTCTGGATTACAATCTGCCATCAAAATGATCAATTGAATTATTCCATCCGCTGTGAGAAAAGGCTATAAATGATTTGCCACCTGCAGCATCCTTACATGTGGTACTACTAGCCGGACTCCTTTATGTATACAGACGTGACGTAATGACGCAAAGACGAACAGCGCCATGCTTGAATTTCCACCAGTACCACTCAAATTATAATACACTGTTTCAAGTTTATATACTGTTGTGAATCAGGCTATAAGGAGATAGTTTTGACCACTGTGTACTCAACCCATTTTCACTCCCAAGGCATCAAAATACGAAGCATGGTCAAGTGCCTTCAATGTCATATAAGTGCCGTCACAACGAAGATGCTAAAGGCACCCCGAGGAGTCACTATATCGACGCGCTGAGTGCTCCATTCATTTCAGATGTTTACCCAATGCGTCAGATCAAGTCACAGATCAAGTCACAAGTCACTTTGCATTTGTAAAAGCAGACATGATTTTATTAATATTTTATTAATATTTAAAGGTTACTTTTATATTTTGGAGCAGCTAACCCAACTCCTACCCTAAACATACCCACTTCTCAACAATATAAAACACGTAACAGGCAAATACAAGTAGTCAATGTATTTATTGCAAAAACTGACCAAAAACAGTATAAAAGTGTAAGAGTGGACTCCTGCAGATGGTTCAATCTGCAGGGTTGCCAGAAGACTAAAGAAACGTTATCAGAAAGATGGAAGAAAACTGTACATTTCTCGTCTATTTCCACCCACTGCAACTTATACCAACGACAGAAATAAGTGCAGTTACAATAGCAAAATATGTGGGAGAGCGTTGCTATAATGTGACTATATTGTATTGCAATAGGGAGCACTTCAAAGTCAATACCAAATCAAAACTAGTTAGCACAGTATTCGTAATAGAAAGGATTTAATGACAAAATCTGGTTATGGTTACACTTAAAATAGTTTCAAAAAGGATGTATGAGATGATAAACTTATACTATTAATCGTACACAGCATGAATAAAATGTTACCTGAGGGATAAAAAAAGAGAGAGAGAGAGCAAGAGAGGGAGAGGGAGAGGGAGAGAGAGAGAGAGAGAGAGAGAGAGAGAGAGAGAGAGAGAGAGAGAGAGAGAGAGAGAGAGAGAGAGAGAGAGAGAGAGAGAGAGAGAGAGAGAGAGAGAGAGAGAGAGAGAGAGAGAGAGAGAGAGAGAGAGAGAGGAAGAGAGCAAAGAAGAGAAGTCCCAATGACCTCAAGAGCCAGAGAGAAAGAGCAACAGTTCCAATCTTCTTTTATCTATTCCTTGACCATGTGACTGAAACCAAATGTATTAATTTAAACTGACCAATCAGACCAAACTTCCCCCACTGTAAAGGTGTGACACCCATGTGGCCTACAGGCATCTCTATTGTCTTCCAGATTGCCCTTCTGATAAGGATATGGGGGTTGACAACAGTAAAGCAAATTTCTTTGTTGGATTTCAAATACCAAATATCTCTGATTATTTTCAATTCTTTCAAAAGTATTAACTCATGTTGCATTCCAGGTCTTCTGAAGTCACACAATGTCTTTATGTAAAGAACAGAGTTGATCTTAATGTTTTAATCATTGAGATGATGATCCCGCCGTTCCGTGAACACACTCATTCATATCTAGAATCAAAGTTGACGTAATGATGCAATTGGTCATGAGACATATGAGAGCCAATGCAATTTCACTATGAAAACTGAGCTAACGGGCGGCAATATTTGAAATTGAATGTGTTCATGATCTTCGGCGGATAGAGACGCTGATTGCTTTTGGGGATTTCCTTCACACAAATCAATCGCTTGGCCTCGGAACACTTGGAATAATTGTACTTTTTGAATAAATTGTGCATGCAGTCGTATCTGCCTTATATATCCTGTGTTTTATATACCACACAAATGGGTAGGTTTAGGGATGGAATGGGGTTGGGTTACATGTTAAAAAGTGTCTAGATAGCGTAAATAAAATTATGCTGGCTGATTAAATTGAGAATCCCATTCCAACATGTCATAATGGCAAAACCATAACCCAATATATGATCATCATGACATTAACGTTCCCATGCCCAATGCGTCTGTATATGACGCCAAAGGTTTCTCATTGAAATGAATGGAGCACTCAGCGCGTCGATATAGTGACTTCTAGGGGCACCTTTAGAGTCTTTATTCTGACGCAGAAAGCACTTGACCATGCTTCGGTTTTTGATGCCTTGGGAGTGAGAACGGGTTGGTGTACTTGCTCAAAAATTTCTTTTTTGGTCAAATGGTCAATGTAATGACCTCGAGTTTCATATTAAACTCACTACACTACCACAGACTCAGTTCATCAACATGGTTTAGGCTATGCACAAACAATGAGCGCATTTACCCAGCACACAGCATTGTTTTGGATGTTTGGTAAGTTCCGTCTCAAAATAGACAGTCATGTCATAAAAGCCGACCAATCAGTTTGTGAACGTATCCCTGTGCCTTTAGGTTCACTATCTTTTGGTTTGGTTATAAAAATCTGAATGCTAATCAGACCAGGACTACATGTTTTTTTTTTTTATTCTAATGGTTGAGAGTCTCATTCTTGTTTTGGAAAAATATTTAATTGTAAAAACTGGTTACACTTTAATTTGATAGTCCACTTTAGATATTCTACTGAGTATAAGTAACTTTGCAACTCCATGTCAACTAACTCTCATTTGAGTATTAGGGTTATAAGCCTAACTCTCTAATGAGACTACATGTACATGTAATTGCAAAGTTACTTATACTCAGTAGAATGTCTGTTGGGGAGCATCGAAATAAAGTGCTAGCAGATAACAAGTCTACTAATACTCTAATGACTACTAGTTGACATGGAGTTGCAAAGTTAGTGGAATGTCTAAAGTGGACTATCAGAATAAAGTGTTACCTTTTATGTTTGAGCTCCCTCTACATGTGAAGAGGGTAAAGGTGATAAATATGTAAGTGCAACTCAAGCCCACAAGAGATCGCTGCTAATGCAGGTGAATCATAGAGAGGTGACTACAGTCTTTGACTCTGCAGCATTTTCTCATTGTGCTCTATACACCCATATTTTTGTTTGTTTAAACTAAAACAAATTAAATTTTATCATCAGTCCTGGGGTCAGTTTTTATAAATCCCAACTTATGCGTCAGAAGTGGCGTACGCCTCTTTCAGGGCCTGTTTTGTGCGTACACAACGGTTATAAATGAGACCCCTGATCTTTACTCCTGCTTTGTATTTCCCCATCTTTTAAGAAATCCACAAGTTAATTTATTGCTACTTCTTGCATTTGGTTAGAACTTTCATACTCAGATATCAGAGAACAATTTAAAATATTGTTTCAATGCATTCTAGGGCACCTTTAAAGTGACGTGATGAGTAGCCAAGTATGTTGACCCATACTCTGAATTTGTGCTCTGCATTTCACCCATCCAAGTGCACACACAGAGCAGTGAGTATTGAACACACACACACCATGAACACAATCTGGAGCTGTGGGCAGCCATTTTTGCTGTGGCGGGGAGTGATAGAGGAGCTCCACATTTACAACAAAACACAAAAAATATATTCAATCCAGCGTCTTGCAGTTATAAACAATTATTTATTACATTATTCAGAAGAACATGCCTAAATCAAGAAATGAACATACATTAATAATGATTAATAATGAAAGTACCATAAATTAATAATGGTCACACAGGGCTCTCAAGTTTTAAACTGAGTTCAGAGTGAGATTTTGGAGACGGCAGCAGGGATTTGGGTGGGGACGAGGTTCTGATCTGAAAAATGACACTAATTTGTATAAATAAATAAATATATATATATTTTTTTTTAAATTTAATTCAACATTTCTCTCTCTCTGTGTGTGTGTGTGTGTGTGTGTGTGTGTGTGTGTGTGTGTGTGTGTGTGTGTGTGTGTGTGTGTGTGTGTGTGTGTGTGTGTGTGTGTGTGTGTGTGTGTGTGTGTGTGCATAGTATTAATTCTTGCATTTCTCGATTTCAAAGATGTCAGGGAAGAGGCAAACTAATAATCCATAAAAATTTGGAATTGTTTTTTTTTTCTTCAGAATTTACTGTGTTGTAAATATAATTTATTCTGAAGCAATAGTCTCACCAGTGTTCAATCAGCTTTGAGATATTTAAATTGGCATATCTTTGATATTTTTACCTTTTATGAAGGGCATTTTCCCATAATCTTATTAAATATTGGCTATATGCTTCAGCTTTCATTTTATATTCTTAAATTTGATCTATAAATTAAATTAGAATAAGACACTGTAGGGCTGTTGCCAATCAAATTAAATAATTTACACTGAAAAATGTTATGAGATTGTTTTAAATATTTTTGAATATACAAATAAGAAATGTTGGAAAGAAAACATTAAACTAAACCACCAGTAGGTGGCAGAATGTAAATGTTGTTGTTGCGGGAATATCTAAATCTTACCCGGATACAGCAATGCTATTTTCTGATTGTCTGTTCGGTAGCTATATTTTTATTTGATTGGCTGGTGCGTGGCAAGGCCTTCTGAACTCTATGTGGAACTCACTTGATTCCTCTTAAGCGCAACTTGTGCGTGAGAAATACAAGGTGTGGCGTGTGAGCGTGTGAACGGGTTGAAATGCGTGTGTCTCACGCCCAATGCGTGAGACTTGAGAGCCCTGTGGTCACATCTAGTCATATCTTTCTTTCTATACAATATGATGTAATGTTTTAACTATGTTACAATTATGTTTATGTTCACACTGTAAGTGAACTTGACTACATCTGGAGGTTTTCTGTCTATGTAGTCATGTTCACCCAGACACGCAGGCAGTTTTTCAGGAGAAGAAAGTCGTCCACGGAGACAGTTCCCAGACAGGTCCCTCTCATCTGCTGCTGCATTACCAGTGTCATCCTGGCTGTCATCTTGTCCCTGGCTTTCCTCCTCCTCCTCCTCCTCCTCCTCCTCCTCCTCCTCCTCCATGAGATCATCTGTTGTCACACCAATGTTGTGGAGAATGCAACAGGCACCAATCACCTTCGGGGTGAACAGAGGCCTTATCTCCAGAGCCCTCGAGAAAATGGCGCACCAGCGCGTCTTTAACATGCCGAAGGTGTGCTCGATAATGCTCTTCGCCCTTGCATGATGCCTGTTGTACCGGGCTTCAACTTGGCCTGTTGATCAAAAATCATGTAGAAAATGTGGTGTATTTCAAAGTCATGAAAGTAACAATTTACTGTGTTTTCTGTGTGTGTGTGTGTTCTTCTTACCTGCGACAGGCTGGCGGTATGGTGTCATGATTGCAACAGGATGCTGCAGGCATGGGTATTCACCATCTCCCAACAGAAAGTAGGATACAGAACCTGTTGGTACATTGGTGATCTGTGCAGAACAAGGGCATCATGTACAGAGCCTGGATTACCAATGTGCACATCTATAAATGTGCCCTTGGCATCACAGGTGCCCTGCAGTATGATGGAAGGAAAGAGTTTCTTGTTAATGTAACACATTTTTTGTGGCTCTGCAGGAGGAAGAATCCAGATGTGGCACCCATCGATGTTGTATAATTTACATACATTTAATTATTTATCTAAAGAATACAGGGTTAATAAAGAATTTAGAATTAATTTAGAATATTTTCCCCTACCAATCGAATGCGCCACAATCCAATCCAGTAGGTGGCGGTAATGCACCTTCAGATCAAAGCGGCTTAACAGACTTCAAGCACGAAAAAGACAGAGACAGGACAGCAACAGTGTTTTTAATAGGTAAGTACAAAAAGATTAATACAATTCATCTCAATTTTCATTACGTGTTTTTATTTATCTTTCTTTCTTACAACTTGTGTGCTTCTGCTGGGCAGAGTGAACTGCGACGTTAATAAAGTCACGTGAACGCCCTCCGTACACAACCAATGTACAGGATATTCTTTCATACATTGAATTTCAGTTTGTTTTTCACCAAACCCTATCATATTTTTTTTGTAATATTTATTTCTTAAGCTGGGCATACACAGTGGGATTTTCGTCCGATTTTCATCTTTGTTGTGCGTCGTTTGTTGTGAGTTTTTCGCATGATTTTAGAGTCAAAATGATTCATCTGTGTGTGCAACGACTAAGATGTGCATTTGTGGATCTGGTGCTGTGCATGCATTGCATTCATTGCCTTGTTTGTGAGTTGATCCTATTTGATTCATTTGGATTTTGAGACAATAGGATCGACTCACAAATGAGTCAATGAATGCATGCATGGCACCAGATCCACAAATGCACATCTTACTCGTTGCACGGACAGATTCTGACCAACATTAATACAAAATCGAAGTTTTGCATTCACAAGTATGTCTCTATTTGTACAAAATGCTGCACAGTCATGTAATTCTGTATTTAGCACACACAAGTTGAAAGGCATTTGTTTGTGGACAGTGAAAATATCTACAAAATGTATCAAGTTCATGGATAATTTTGCGTTTATTTATTAATCAGTTTGATAGTAAAGTCATCCCATATTTGTCCAGTGTACAGGGAGAAACGAGAGACGGTCGGATGAATTTCTGGCATGTCAGTAATTCTGTTCGCCCCTGGTATCGCACAGCTGAAGCAGAGCTACGAGCTAATTGCCCTGTTGGGATGTGAGGGGAAATGGGACAATCAGTTTGTAGCTCTGCTTCAGCTGTGCGATTAGCTCACGAGGACCAGAATTACAGAATTCCAATTTAATCTTTAATGCAGCAAGAAAGAAGAGTGAGATCTTTAAGTTCTCTAGGCAGCTATATCAAACTGCAGAAATTTAGAAAACTGCTGCGCCTCCAGTTTGTGTTGAGAGTCAGCAGCTTCAAGTTCCTCGGTGTCCACATCACAGAGGAACTCTCATGGTCCGTCCACACCGAGGCCGTTGTGAAGAAGGCTCATCAGCGCCTTTTCTTCCTGTGACGGCTGAGGAGGTTTGGAATGAACCGCCACATCCTCACACGCTTCTACACCTGCACCATAGAGAGCCTGCTGACTGGCTGCATCACCACCTGGTACGGCAACAGTACCGCCCGCAGCCGCAAAGCCCTGCAAAGGGTAGTGCGCACGGCCAGCTGCATCATCGGAGGTGAGCTTCCCTCCCTCCAGGACATTTATGCCAGGCGGTGTGTGAAGAGAGCTCAGAGGATCATCAGAGACTCTAGCCACCCGAACCATGGGCTGCTCTCACTGCTGCCATCAGGCAGACGGTACCGCAGCATCAGAACACGCACCAGCCGACTCCAGAACAGCTTCTTCCCACAAGCAATTAGACTCCTTAACTCCTGATCCATCAGGATCATAACACACACTGGACAGAATATCACTCAGCACAACCCACTGTAGATACACACACATTATATACACATTTATTTATCATATAGCATCTACTGTACATTGGATTTCTATTGTGAATAATATTGTATACTGTACATTGTATATTATTATTATTATAGCGTAATGTATATTGTTTAATGCATGTTTAGTGTATATTGTTTAAAGTATATGTATATTGTAAGTATGTGTATATTGTTTAAAGCTGTGAGAACTACACTCACATTGTGTAAATTATTTATTGATTATTGTAGTGTATACTGTGCTGTGAGTAATTGTGGGCGCATCAGATGTGTAATCTGATGTTGCTTTAAATGTTGTACATGTCATGTCGTGACTACTATGTTGCTCGGAACTGCACCTAAGAATTTCACCTACTGTTGCACTTGTGCATATGGTTGAGTGACAATAAAGTGATTTGATTTGATTTTGATTTGATTTGTAAAATGGATAATCTCTTCCAAACCGCTGTTCAGCTTCTCTTTTATTAAATTAGCTACTTGATTATTAATTTACTTGTTTCACTTCCACACTTTATTTGTTTATTTACTATTAAATACAGTATTAATATTAGATAAAATAAGATAGATATTTGAAGATATTTTCACCTTGCTTTTCCATTTATTCCTCCTGTGTCTGCAGGTGCTTTAAAGGGGGAAATCAAATTCATTAAATAGTCTTGAATTTAAATTCAGCGTGTTTTAACTGGAATGTAAAGATTTTGATCACATTTCAAGTTTCACTTAATTTTGTAGTACATTTGTGATGTATAATTAGTAGGGGTGGCACGGTTCACGAAACCCACGGTTCGGTTCGTATCACGGTTTTAGGGTCACGGTTTTCGGTTCTGTACGGTTCTTGTTGTTGTTTTTTTAAATCGTTAACACTCCAGAAATTTACTTCAGCATATGGTATATATGGCTTAATCATCCACAATTTAGGATACAGTATTACAAATTTTATATCAAGTTGTTTCCTAACTGGCTGTCTACAGAGTCCGACACATTGGCGTAACATTTTTCATGTTAATCATATCAATTTTGATCAGAACAATGCACTGTGGCTTTAATTCAGCTGACCTGATTAACACATTTCACCATGAAGTGTCCCGTGTGTTTCACAATCACCATATGACATCCAGCGCTGTGAAAAAATAACATCAAATACACGAAAACACAACACTGCCAGAAGTTTTTGCCCAAACTTCAAAGGCATGTTTAAATTATTAGAACTAGAAGCATATCTTAACTTTTAAATGTTACATTTATCATGTGTACTACTTATATACAACATATGAATGTGTGTATGACAGAGGGGAACACGGTCACATTTGCATATATGTTGCCCATCATAAATCAAAGCACGAGACAGACAGGGGTCGGAGGAGAACACCGGAAAATGTGACAGAATGGACTATTGTAAGAGTGGACTCCTGCAGATGGTTCAATCTGCAGGGTTGCCAGAAGACTTAAAGAAACGTTATCAGAAAGATGGAAGAAAACTGTACATTTCTCGTCTATTTCCACCCACTGCAACTTATACCAACGACGGAAATAAGTGCAGTTACAATAGCAAAATATGTGGGAGAGCGTTGCTATAATGTGACTATATTGTATTGCAATAGGGAGCCCTTCAAAGTCAATACCAAACCAAAACTAGTTAGCACAGTATTTGTAATATAAAGGATTTAATGACAAAATCTGGTTATGGTTACACTTAAAATAGTTTCAAAATGGATGTATGAGATGATAAACTTATACCATTAATCGTACACAACATGAATAAAATGTTACCTGAGAGAGAGAGAGAAAGAGAGAAGAAGAGAGCAAAGAATAGAAGCCCCAATGACCTCAAGAGCCAGAGAGTAAGAACCCCAGAGGAAAAAAGAGAACGAGCAATAGTTCCATCTGCTTTTATCTATTCCTTGACCATGTGACTGAAACCAAATGTATTCTTTTCAAACCGACCAATCAAACCAAACTTCCCCCGCAAGGTGTGACCCACATGTGGCCTAAAGGCCTCTCTATTGTCTTCCAGGTCGCCCTTCTGATAAGCAAATGGTGGGGGGGGGCAACAGTAAAGCAAATGGATTTCAAATATCAAATATCTTTGATTATTTTCAATTCCTTCAGTCCCCCCTTGGCACGTTTGGCCACGTTCATAAAGTGTCCAGAGGTGAAACAATCAACAAAGACATGCTTTCAGTTGTGTGTAGATGTCATCTTCAGACTTGTCGTCCAGGCATGTTGCAAAGGCAGTTTGTCAGTCTTCAGTGTTCGTTCTCCTTGCAGCCCTGCTTGAGAACTTCATCAAATGGTATGGTGCAAACATCATTGATATGCAAAACGTCCATTGAATCCTTCACACCTCAAGAACAGTCACTGACGATGAGAACAAAAACTTGTCTCTCTTTCTGATGCAGAGGTGAACAGGAGGTGAACTAGAGGAGCAGGAATCCTGTAACATATAGCCCAACAAACAGCAAAATAGCATACATGGCATTTGTCATTGGTCAGAAGTTTGATATGGTCAGATTAAAATAGTCTCTGGCAATAAGCCTTTAAATCTATGTAGCCTACTTAATAAAGTGGTCAAGGTTTAGAATAAAAGAAGATCTCGCAAGCTATTACATTATTTTTTAGAAACATTGAAATAAATTGTATTATAACAAAACAACAATCATTGTTGGTTTTAAATCCCTCTTTCATGAGAAGTATCAGCAAAATATTGTGTAACCAAATACAGAAATTCAATTGAATTCATGTCCAAAACCATTGTTACATTGTAAAATGGAAAAATACAAAGACTCAGAAATCAAAATCAAATAAAAAAAATTCAAAAACAAATGCATTCTTACAATACAATGATAAAATAATATTTTTCACTAGGTAAGAATGAGAAATACTCTTTTGATATTTAACTTGGTGAGATAAATAATACCTGATTTAGTAAATCAAAAGAAAGAAACAAAACAAACAATAACTGGAAGAAATTCACAGTTATAACACAGTCTAGATGTAAAGACATTTTGTGAGGCAGATGGAGATTTGACTTTGTGTGAAGATCAAATCTATGTGACTGAATTTAGCTGTGACTATGTGTAAATCATGCCCAAACATAGTGAGGAAGTCTGCAATTGTGATGCAAATTTAGCCCTGTAACAGGCAGCCAGTATAAGAATATCAGTATGAGGTGTGGTCTGGCTCAAAATCTTCTCCCACCAGTGTTTTTGTTAATGAGCATGATAAAATGCAAAGTTTGGAGTTCTCAAATCCTGCTGTGATGAAAACATTCTCATGGTAAATGCAATTGTAATTCACACTGTAGCCACATGGCAATTCTGTGCTCCTGTACATGGTTTAACTACAGCTATATAGGAAATAGCAGAGTTTCCACTATAGGAGACTAACAAATTCAACATAGACACACATGCAATCTTGAAATTACTATACAATTCCAGTATTAAAGTTATTCCAATTTACACAAGATACATGGCCTAGAATGCATAGCATCTACAGCTTTAATCCTAAGTGTTTTATCACTTACAGTAAAGCAATCGTGTTTTAAAGAATAAAAAGTCTATGTGTAACTCGTAGCACAAACAACTAAAATGTGTAATCAATGCGCACAATGTGTTTAGTCCAATTACAAATTTGAAAATACAAACAGGATCATTGCAATCTGGATATTTTACTATTAAACTCATTGCTAAGAGGCTGCTAGCCCGCTCGCAAGTGAAGTTAATAGCTGAAGGCCTTGCATGAACAATGCAATCAACTCACTGAGAGTTTTACCTGCAAATGAGCCCTTAGAAAGTAATTTCCTATTTTTCTGAAAATAAGGTGGAGGTTTACCCCTTCCCATTGACCAGCATTTCCCCTCTGAATGGCCTATTTTCTGACAGGAACTGCAAAACCTGTTCTCTTTGCCATTGGGTTGTCTGCTATGTTCTCCTGGAGGATATTCTTGTCTCTCGAATGCTTGCACACCATGCGTACTGGTACATGACTCTGCGCTATTCCGGTGCTGCATCACCTTAAGAACTGAAATAGGCACACTTTCTTGTGCATTTTCTGAACTAAACGCTTCAGACTCATTAGAGCAAACAACCTCATCTAAGAAGTGAACATGCTTTTTAATCCCATCGCTGTTAAGCGGTCTGGGAGGTATGAGCTTTTTAGCATTTAGCTTAGCCTTGAGATCTGCAATGGTTTCCTTGTGTTTGCTACACTTTGCAGTCAGGGCTAACTGCTCAACTAGTAATTGATCCAGCTGTGTTTGAAGATATTGAATCTTTGCCTCAGACTTTTCTACTTCTTCATTTTTAGATTCCACTTCTTTACATTTCGCATCTATACTTGAAAATAGATGTGTTGTCACATCACGTAGCCTTTTAAAACTTATGAAGTTTAAAGCCTCAATTATTTCACCATGTTTTGATTTCTTTTGGTGTTTGCCATTTAATTCCCAATATTTGAACATTTCATCATCTGAACTTTTAATTCCAATATACTCTTTCTTGAGTTTGGACAAGGTAGGCTCAACTTTTTCACTCCATAAAGCAAACAATACATCAATAAATGTCCCTTCCATCCCGAGGAGATTATCTGAATATTCACGGATTGTACAGTAATGGGACTATTGAAGCTATTTAAAACATTCTAAATTCTGTTTCATGCAATTCCTTCAACCATTAAACAATGAAAACAGCCTTACCCATTCCTTGGTAAGAAGGTCAGCTTTAATCCATTCACAAGATCAACTGTGAAAAATGTCCTCATTCTTACACAGATCAAAGTAAATTTCAGAAAATTCACTGCAAGGGATTCCCGGGTTTCGGCACCATCTGTAAGAGTGGACTCCTGCAGATGGTTCAATCTGCAGGGTTGCAAGAAGACTAAAGAAACGTTATCAGAAAGATGGAAGAAAACTGTACATTTCTCGTCTATTTCCACCCACTGCAACTTATACCAACGACGGAAATAAGTGCAGTTACAATAGCAAAATATGTGGGAGAGCGTTGCTATAATGTGACTATATTGTATTGCAATAGGGAGCCCTTCAAAGTCAATACCAAACCAAAACTAGTTAGCACAGTATTTGTAATAGAAAGGATTTAATGACAAAATCTGGTTATGGTTACACTTAAAATAGTTTCAAAATGGATGTATGAGATGATAAACTTATGCCATTAATCGTACACAACATGAATAAAATGTTACCTGAGAGAGAGAGAGAAAGAGAGAAGAAGAGAGCAAAGAATAGAAGCCCCAATGACCTCAAGAGCCAGAGAGTAAGAACCCCAGAGGAAAAAAGAGAACGAGCAATAGTTCCATCTGCTTTTATCTATTCCTTGACCATGTGACTGAAACCAAATGTATTCTTTTCAAACCGACCAATCAAACCAAACTTCCCCCGCAAGGTGTGACCCACATGTGGCCTAAAGGCCTCTCTATTGTCTTCCAGGTCGCCCTTCTGATAAGCAAATGGTGGGGGGGGCAACAGTAAAGCAAATGGATTTCAAATATCAAATATCTTTGATTATTTTCAATTCCTTCACTATATTTGCCTGTATTTGCAATACACGAGCCGCGGTTCAGATGCGCGACTCGCGAGACAAACACTGTATGCGCAACGGGCACGCGCGGCGCGACTCCCGCTCTCCATAACGCATCTGCTAGTGCATCCTCCAACTCCAGGCAGTCTTCCTCATCTCTCCCACTTTCATTTCTACATGTGACGTGACCTGCAGCACTCCACTTTTACTTTAATGTATGTCCACACACACACACACCTCGCGCGAACCGTGCGACGCACACACTCCGAACCGAGACAAGCGAACCGAACGGTTCGGTTTTTTTCCATGTACCGTGCCACCCCTAATAATTAGTCACATTTCCAAATATTTACTAACATCTTGTTGTTTTAGGTGCATTACTGCTGATAAAAAGGAGACATCAGAGTGTATCTTTGCTGGGATGGTGTAAAAAATAGCTCCGTTACGCCCCTGAAAGGCTTGGGGGCACTGCTCGTGGTGGAAACCCCTGAGTTTAGAGTATTTCATTCATTCTTCTACCATTTTTCTTTCAGTACTACTGTCTCATTTCTGTCTTTATTGACGAGTTTCCATTTGTATTTACTTCCATTTTGCAGATGCAGGTTGTCATGTTTTTCACTTGTGTTATAAATTCTGATGTAATTGTTTTAAGTCAATGTGAGATTTCATGTTGAAACTGTGGGGGCATAAATCAATACATTTGCATGTAAACTGAAGGATGTTGTTTACTTTGAGTGACTTTTTGATACAAAATCATATCAATTGCAGCCTAACATGAAAATTAACTGGCATAGAATCCTACTGTACATAAAGCAAGATTGATTTTATAGTGTTTCTTTGTTGATTCAGTGTTAAATAAGTGATTTAATTAAAGTTGAAAAAAATATATAGATTTTATGGCCATCTTGATCCATTTTTCATCGTTGAAATAACATTATTTCAAGGTGCAAACCTGATGAAAAAAATCAATCTTAAATATCAACATTGTTTCAATGATAATTTGATTAATGCATTAACGTTGATTCAGTGTTTAATAAGTGATTTAATTGTAGTTGAAAAAATATTGATTTTAAGCCCATCTTCATCTATTTTTCATCATTGAAATAACATTATGAAAAATCAATGTTACATTTCAACATTGATTCAATTATATTTTAGTTGATGCATTAACATTGATTCAACGATGATTCAGTGTTTTAATTTTTAATAAGTCTTTTCTGCTCACCAAGGCTGGATTTGTTTTATCCAAAAACAGTAAAAACGTAATATTGTGAATTATTTTTACAATTGACAATAAATGTTTTCAATGTGAATTTATGGATTTATTTATTCCTGCGATCAAAGCTGAATTTTGAGCATCATTACTCCAGTCTTCAGTGTCACATGATCCTTCAGAAATCATTATAATATGATGATTTGATATACTGTATATGCTCAACAAACATTGCCGGCGCGTTCTTCGGGTTCAGAGTGATAGTTCACCCAATAATGAAAATTTGATGTTTATCTGCTTATCTCCAGGGCATCCAAGTTGTAGGTGTCTTTGTTTCTTCAGTAGAACACAAATTAAGATTTTTAACTCCAACCGTTGCGGTCTGCCAGTCGTATAATGCATGTCAATGGTAACATTTGAGAGTATGAGAACTATGAGAGTAAAAAAACATACACATAAGAATCCATATTAAACCCTGCGGCTCGTGACGACACATTGCTGTCTTAAGACACAAAACGATCAGTTTGTGCGCGAAAATGAACAGTATTTGTATCATTTTTTACCTCAAATACAACATCATGTACATCAGCTTTCAGCACGCCATCACTTCCGGTAGGTGAGGTCAAAATACACAATATGGTGTAGAGATATACGCGAGAGATCACTTCCGCCGCTTGTATCCGATTGAGATAAGCCATATCGTGTACATTTGACCTTACTCATCGGAAGTGATGGCGCGTTCAGGGCTGTTGTACATAGATCGCATTCGAGGTAAAACAAATTATATAAATACTGTATGTCTTCATGTCTTAAGAGATCAATGTATCATCACGAGCCGCAGGGTTTAATATGGATTCGTATGTGTATGTTTTTTTACTATCATAGCTCTCATACTCTAAAATGTTGCCATTCCCATGCATTAAACAACTGGCAGACCACAATGGTTGGAGTTAAAAATCTTAATTTGTGTTCCACTGAAGAAACAAAGTGACCTATATCTTGGATGCCCTGGGGGTAAGCAGAAAAAAATCTAGTTTTCATTTTTGGGTGAACTATCCCTTTAAATTTCCCTCCAACATTTAATCTGTTTGTTGAGGTACTTGCCTAGAGGAGAAAGATAAGAGAGGAAGAGACCCAAAGCAAACACTAGGTTGCAGAGGAGAAATAAACGGGGAGCCATGGGGCATGTTAGTTGTTCAGTATATCCTAAACTGCTCCCGGACAGGGTCCTGACACGGGGGACTGTGAAGAAAGGACTGGCTGGAGGAGTCAAAGGGAAAAGGAAGATGTTCTCTTTTTCTTTGCGATGTCGATTTGGAGTTATCAGAGGAAGGGTTAAGGTTAAGACATGTGAGAGAATTAAATTCCTAAGAATGTCCCTACGGCGTGTGACCTTTACATTTGAGTGGGTGTGTGGTGATGTTTGTACATGTAAAGGGTGATAAGGGTTTACAACTCTTCTTTCGGAATTTACACTTTTCTTACGCAGAGCAAAGAGGACACAGGCAATACAGATCAGGTTACTTTAGTATGGAAAAAAGTCTCAGCTATCAAATTCTATCAATGTTATTACAAAACTCAAACAATAAACACAACCATGGCACTCTTTAACCCCTTAAACCTGCCCGCGGTACCCCCCCACCCCCGAAAAAAAATTGCGGGTGGGTTACTAAGCAACCACTGAATACAATAACATAAAATAGGTATAATTTTAATGCTTAGAATCTCAGCTTTTCAATGCATCTATCCATTTTGGGATATTAAACGAGCTAAACGAGTGCTGAGTTATTCATCTAAAACGGAGTGTACCGCCCGCAGGCGCCACCTAGCTGTGAAAAAAATTAATTGTCATATTTTTCAAAACTACTGCATTGAACTACTGCAACACAAAATAGGTGTGATTTGAAAGATTAGAGTCTAAACTTTACAATGAATGTAGCCATTATGAGTATCTCCAAAATAGTGATGAGTTATTTGCTGATAAAATGAAAAAAAAAAAAAAAAAAAAAAACATAATTTATGGAGGGGGGGGGGGGATTATTATGTTTTGCAATGTGTCAATCACATCATACAGCTCAGATAGTCATGTGTCATGTCATTTGAAAGGTCTCACAGCAGAATACAACTTTGGCTTTGACTAAACTTTTTGTAAGTTAAGTCCTGCAAGACCCATATGTAAATAATATACTGATGCAGCATTCACGTGGCGTTTTTCACTTGTAACTTCATGAAACGTGGAAATTGGCACATCATTATTTACAGATTATCACGATTAAAAAGAGCCCAAAATCACCATAATCTGTCACCATAATCTGTCTTTTAGATCTATATATATATTCCTCGTTGAAGTATGATACACAAAAAAACGGCACAGAAGCACATGAGCGGAGTACAAAAATAACAGTTAGCTTAGACTTGGCGTTTTTGCTGATAACTTCATGAAACAAGCTCCGATTCACACGATTAAAAAGAGACCAAGAACACCATAATCCGTCACTCGTATCTAATGTTAGTACTCATAGAATTATTACCTCACAGGCGACATTCTCCGACCGTTAAACATGACACATCCTTATTTACAACAGATTCGCACGATTAAAAGGAGACCAAGGACACCATAATCCGTCACTCAGATCATAAATTATCACTTATGGAATTATTACACAGTATAGACTGACAGGAGCACATACGCTAATAAACAGTAGCTTTAAAGTCTCGTTTACGCCTGTAACTTCATGAAAATGGCACATCGGTACTTACAGTTGATGCTCCCGATTGAAATGAGTCCAAAATCAACATAATCCATTGCGCCGATCACGTGATATTCCTCACAGATTCTGTGTTGATCAGTGCAGTTTTGAAGAATATAGCTATTTATGTTATATAGCAGCTAGGGGGCGCCCGCGGGCTGTACACTCCGGTTTAGATGAATAACTCAGCGCTCGTTTTGAATTGATCGAAAAGGATAGATGCATTGGAAAGCTGAGATTACCAATGATACCCATCATGTGTTATTATATAATAAATATAATATACATAATTGTAATAATATATGTATTTTCTCAGCAGTTTCTCAGCATTAGATTGTCCAAATGTAATAATAATTAAAGCTGCAAGCAGCATTTATCGGGGTTCAAGCAGTTTAAGGCTTTTAAGCAAATATGCATAAAAATATATTATGTTTTATTTAGCAAGCATGTAACCACTTCGAAAAGTAACTTATAAACGATCATATAAGAGATTCAAAGGGTACAGCCAACAGAACTGGGAGGAAGGAGGAATGGGAGGTCAATTGCAAATTACGAATTTAAGTAATGAAAATTAATAGGAAAAAGAAAATAATGTTTTATGTTGCTTTAAAATAAGTGAACGTTAATATGATCAATACGTTTGCTAATATTTCTTAGCAAAGTGTTGGAAACAATGGTTTGTGAGCAAATGTAAGTCTTTAGTAATTTTCAGCATGCACATTGAGAGGGACCTCAACACGAACAGCATTAACACAGATGACAGATGATTGCTATAGCACAGATTGAGGAAAATAAATTAGGAGCAGTATTGTTATATTTTATTTCACAATTACTTTTCATACTGTACATTGATTTGAAAGTGATCTGTTTAATAGGGTATTATATTGGAAGTTTTCAGTTGTGAAAGAGTTGCAATGTGGTGTACCTCAAGGAAGTTGACCATTACTATTTTCTATTTTACCAATAAACTTCCTCTTGTTTTAAAGTGTGCACGGACAGTTACGGACAGTGTATTTTTTTACTTGTTGGGACCTCAGGAAGAGTAACCACTGCCTAGGTATTGGCTAATGGGGATCCAAAGAAATAAATAAACTTAGATCGTAGATGAAAAAAGATAATTTACAGCCAATTTACCAAGGAATACTTTTTTAATGAACATTTTTAAAAGTTTTTTGGCAGTTATAGCACCACGTCTTGCCCAATCTCCACTACTTTTTAAAGTGTCCTCAGAGTGTGTCCATACATATGTGTGTCAAATTTGTTATAAATATCTCACTTAATTTCGAGGTTATAGACTAGGGGTGTCCACAGTCAGTCCTCGAGGGCCACTGTCCTGCAGAGTCTAGCTCCAAGTTGCCTCAACACCCCTGTCTGAAAGTTTCTAGTCTGCCTAATAAGACCTGTTGAATTGGAGTTGGAGCTAAACTCTGCAGGACAGTGGCCCTCCAGGAGCAGGATTGGACACCCCATTATTATAGACCCTTACAGTATATTTATGAGAGTATGAAAATGACCCTTGGGCATCATTGATTGGATTTCACTTCCTATCATAGTTTTGACATTTGGACATTGTTGTTTAGCTATTGACCTATGTTATCAAATTTCCTGTGATGATTTTGTCTCAATTGGACTAGCAGTTTCGAAGATAATAGCAACATTTTTGTAAGGCTAAATACACTGTTACACAAACCATAAAGAAAAACCTGCCATGTTTGGTATCGTTGGACTCGGCAAGGATTCAGGAGTCTAAGGAGGTGACTTTTGTAAAAAACATTGGCTTGAAACTTCTTAGGCTTCTTCAAGGCATTGTGCCGATATGCAAACTGAGTTTTTTGAGATACACCAATGTTCTCAGACTATCATGGCACCCTGGACAAAGATACTGCATGCCAATAATGATCAGACTAATGGTTGGGTGTGGTTATAGCCATTTTCATGACAATTTTTCTTCTTACAGTGCCATCTTACAGTGCCACCAGGTGGCCAATCAGCGCAATTTTTTTATGTAATTGAAGTTTGAGCTCATAGACATGTGACCCGAGATTAGTGAAAATATCTTGTTCCGTTCAGAAGTTATAGTCATTTTAGTTAAAATGGCCCCTGACACGTTGAACATTTTGGATCCTCTTAGCGACTATGAATTTACTTTTTTTTTTTTTCATAATTATTAATACTCTCTCTCCAAAGAACATTCCTACAGTGGTTTGGTTCTGATCAGGGAAAAAATGTGGGAGTAATTGGCAAAAGTAGGTTTTTCAAAAAACTCAAAATTTCTCGAAATTGAGCCTGAAGGGTGAGCCAATCCGAGGCATGCATGTTGTCCACCTTGAGCCAAGGATTCCAAGGATATAAGACACTTGAGCCCACACCTAACGGTTTAGGAGTTATGAGCCACTTTGTACTTTTGCTTGCTGTAGCACCCCTGTCAGGCCGGTCGGGGCGTGCCTCGGTGACGCTGGTAGTTGTTGTGAGTACTACCAGCCCTGAAAGTTTCATGTCTCTGGTGGCCCGATCTCCACAAAAGTTTGCACGCTACTTTAGAATAATATGGCGCACGTGCTCAGCTAATTTGGTGAAGTTTTGCGCAGAGCAGACCCTTTTTCAGTCATTTAATGGTCATTTTGCATAGGATCATATAGAGCATTTTTTCACCTTTTATAAGAGTTAAACCACCATTAATGGCCATAACAGTTTGCAAGCTTGGGATTGGGAACTTTGGGATCACGTGATGCATGTGCATGCCCGATTTGGTGAAGGTGTATGCAAATCAGGCCGGAAGAGGTGTATGCAAATCAGGCCGCTTTCAGCCATATAATGGGATTTTCCATTGAAATACATCATTTTGACACCTTTTTAACCTTTATAGCGCCACCAAGTGGCCAGTCGCTGCATACTTTTTCACGCAGCCACAGAATGAGCTCGTACATAGGCGTGCTGAGTTTGGTGAAAATATCTCGTTCCGTTGACGAGTTATGGCCAGTGAAGTAAAAGTGGCTCCTCCCACCTCAAGCGTTTTGGTGGCCCTTAGGGACCGTGAACCCAAATTTGCACTTTTTTTTGGATAACTTTTGACATTCAGACTCCAGAAAATCTTGCTGCACTGGTTTGGTTCCGGTCGGGTCAAAAACCTAGGACTAGTTTGCAAAAGTAGGTTTCTGGAAAAAGCCAAAATACCCTAAATTTTTCCCAGGGTGACAAGCCAATCCTTGAGCCAAGGATATAAGACACTTGAGCCCATGCCTAACGGTTTAGGAGGTTTAGGTTCTGATCAGGGAAAAAATGTGGGAGTAATTGGCAAAAGTAGGTTTTTCAAAAAACTCAAAATTTCTCGAAATTGAGCCTGAAGGGTGAGCCAATCCGAGGCATGCACGTTGTCCACCTTGAGCCAAGGATTCCAAGGATATAAGACACTTGAGCCCACACCTAACGGTTTAGGAGTTATGAGCCACTTTGTACTTTTGCTTGCTGTAGCGCCCCTGTCAGGCCGGTCGGGGCGTGCCTCGGTGACGCTGGTAGTCGTTGTGAGTACTACCAGCCCTGAAAGTTTCATGTCTCTACGACTTACGGTTTGGTCTGCCCGATCAGTTTTAGATGGAGAATGATGCATCATGGGAAAATTAACAATTACAATAGGGTTTCAGCCTTTCAGGCTTGAATCCCTAATTATATTTTCTAAAAATATTAAAAGTGTTTTAACAAATGATACATACTTTTTGACTCTCCTTGCTATAGTTTGAGTTATGAGTCTTTAAATTTGTGTATTTCACTCAGAAAACAACAGTTTTGTAAATGTCAAGGACTGAACAAAAAGGCTACCTTTGTTCTAAATGCTGTAACTTTTGATTACTTTATGATATCGCCACTAAATTTGATCCATATTCAGACCACATATAGGGGAACATCACCAAAAAAGACCTTGTTCTGCTGACCTATTTCCTTCCTGAGTTATTGAATGTTAAATAAGAAATATTTGTAAAATTATTAAAACATTTTTTTTATTGCCTTTTATCAGCAGTTTCTCAGCAATTTATTGTCCAAATATAATACAATTTATATTTTCTAAAAATGTTTAAAGTGTTCTAACAAATGATACCTCCCATTTTACTCTCCTTGCTATAGTTTTGGAGTTATGAGTCTTTAAAGTTGTATATGTCACTCAGACAAAAAAACTCTAAAAAAATACCTTCAGGGCTTAAGGGGTTAACTTAATGTTTTTGGGACTTGTTTTTTTTTTTTTTTTTTTTTTTTACCCCCTTTCCATAATTCTCACTCCAAGCTAAATTCAAAAGTTGGCAGCCCTGGGCTATTTACCTGGATATGGTCCGGTCTCCCATTGTTGCAGGGTTTGAAGCAAAATCCAATAAAAACTAAAAAAAAAAAACTTTTCTGCCTCCATTTCTCTTTTTAAAATCCCCTCACAAACATCTGCTGTCAGTTGTCACACACCTGCTGTAGGCCATTTAACGACGCTCTGTTCAGTGTTGCCAAGTCTGGAATTGGGATACTTTTACACTGATGCTCTAGCCTATAGTCCGCAGGTTTAAGTTGTCTTTACTTTAGCAATATTTCTACTGCCCGCCCCCACATTTGGCTGTGCCATTTTGGCTGTGATTCTGTTACTTTTGTTTAGCAATCGGAGGGTTGGCAACCCTGTCCCTCGGTTCGGTCTTTGTGCACTTCGAAGGCCTGGCCTTCATATTGGGACACAGATGTAGCACATTACGTCTCCACGTCCTATATTCAAATTGTGCAGTATAGGGGTGAAACGGTTCTCTGTAAAATATCGAACCGCACCTCCACCCACGGTTTGGCACGCATTTGCATCGCGGTTCATCTCAAATCTATTGACGCATCTATAATATGGTTTGTAACTTGAAAATAAGGCATAAAACAGACAGTTCCGCTTATGTATGTTTCTGTCGATGGATACACGTGCTGGCTCCTCAGTGATGCATTACAACAGCGATAATAAAATAAAAATGTGGGCAAAACAGTCTCTCTTTGTAAACTTTGTTTAATATATGCAAGACTTCCTGTGGATGAAATGTGGATGAAAGACAACAACTCCCAGAATGCACTTGCTTCACTGCCCTACGAGGCCACTCCCAAAGCCATGGCTACTGATTATCACTTGCCCACCGCAGCACCGCCCCCACCGTTGTTTTGATATTCATAGTAATAACATAATTTCATTCAGTTAGAGAATAAACCCTACAGTTAAAAACTGAACGTGTCTTTTCAATAAAGTGTGAGTGAGCTGAACAAAAGTCACGACACAAATGCTGCAGGAGTCTGATTTCATTCATCACGAGAGCGAAGAGTCGCGTCCTGTCTGGCGCATTTTCGGATCATGCCTATGGAATCTTAACTTTCATAGGAATTCAATGAAAAGTTTAAACACTTACTTTGCTCCGTATCGCTCTGTTATTAATGCCCGTGCCGAGTGGCAGCGGGCATGCGCATTTACATTCTGTGAGTGAGATCCCCCAGTGATCGGGTTGAAAACATGCAGAACTAGCTCCTTCTACTGGCTGTAGTCTATAGCCTCTGGACAAAAAATCCTTCGATGACGCAAAATGACGATATTTGCATCATCTAAGGATTTTTTCCAGAAATAAAATGTACAATTCTCTCATCTCAGGGGGACATGAGGGGGGAAATTACGATAATTTGAATATATTACCAGGTTTCTACTGATACAAAGCTTAATGCTAATCACTGAAGTAACCCTTATATATGTAACATACAAGATGAGAGAGATTTATCTTTATTGTTAGACACTTATTTTCATATAGTGATATGTATTTAATATTAAATTATGAATAAAATATATTTTACCCATAACTTGTTGGACTTGATGGACATTTTCAGTAAAAACCAGACAAACTTCGTTGTCATCCTTTCAAAACTGCTGACAATTATACCATTTAAGATGAGTGATGATTATATCTCCCCTACTGCAATACTCAACTGTTCTTTTAAGATAATAACAAATCTGTGGGTCACACCATAGGACATGTCACACTAAAGGACAAAAATGGTATTCTTCAAACTTGTACAAGATAAGTTCCATCAAGAGTCAACCAGCTACAGGCAACCATTGAATATTGGGGAACAATTGAAGCATTTCTGGCACCTCAGGCCTCAATGGTGTCGTTATAGCATTTCCCTAATATGGCTGAGAGAATGTTCCTCCTTTGTTATCTTGAAACGTTGTGACACTGTTTTTGTGTATGGGGCTGCATAGCCGCAGACCAGTCAGGGTGCCCATGCTGACCCCTGTCCACCACCGAAAGCGCCAACAGTTTAGGAACCCACCCACAGGAAAAGGGGTAGAGGGATGCTGCACTACAGGGGCAGCACTCAATTAGTCCGCCTCTGGTTGTTGCAGCAAACCTGACTGCCACTACAGGTGGCTCGGTCAGCACACTGGCTTCTATACCTTCTGAAGAAGCCAAGAATAGCCAGCAACCTAGAAAAGGGACTAGAGACAGTCAGGCGCTTCTGGACTTTTCGAAAGAGCAGTGGAGAGAGAAGAGAAGAGAGAAAGAGCTGCAATGGCCAGAGCTGAGAGATATCTCTCTCTATTTGAAAAACTTGTGGATAAATTCTAAATAAATGATAAAAGTTTAAATTCAACACAGGCAATTCTTTCTTGAAAGTAACAGTGTATTATATGTATTTAATGTGTAGCCAAGTATGGTGACCCATACTCCGAATTTGTGCTCTGCATTTCACCCATCCAAGTGCACACACAGAGCAGTGAGTATTGAACACACACACCATGAACACAATCTGGAGCTGTGGGCAGTCATTTTTGCCGCGGCGGGGAGAGATAGAGGAGCCAAGGTACTTAAGGAGTAAGGTACTTGCCTAGAGGAGGAAGATAAGAGAGGAAGAGACCCAAAGCAAACACTAGGTTGAAGAGGAAAAAGAAACGGGGAGCCATGTAGCATGTGTAGGATTGAAAATTATCGAAGATATTTGATATTTGAAATTGAACAAAGAAATTTGCTTTACTGTTGTCAACCCCCATCTGTCTAATCAGAAGGGCCATTTGGAATTCCTAAAGACAAAGAGACCTGTAGGCCAAATGTGCGTCACACCTTTAGTACAGTGGGGGAAGTTTGGTCTGATTGGTCAGTTTGAATGTCTCATGTTTGGGTTTGGTCACATGGTCAGGGAAAAAGATAAAAGAATATTGTAACTGTTGTTCTGTCTCTTTATTCTCTGGCTCTCTCTTCTTAGGGCCTTCTCTTTGCCCCCCCCCCCCCCCCCCCCCTCTCCTCTCTCTCTCTCTCAGGTAACATTCTATTTATGCTGGGTACGATTATTGGTATAAGTTTTTATCATCTCATACATCTATTTTGTAACTGTTTTAAGTGTAACCATAACTAGAAATTGTCATTAAATCATTTCTAGTTTTGATTTGGTATTGACTTTGAAGTGCTACCTATTGCAATACAATATAGTCACATTATAGCAACGCTCTCCCACATATTTTGCTATTATAATTGTGCTTATTTCCGTCGTTGGTATAAGTTGCAGTGGGTGGTAATTGACAAGAAATGTACAGTTTTCTATCATCTTGCTGATAACGTTTCTTTAGTCATTTGGCAACCCTGCAGCCTGACCCACCCTTACACGTTAGTTGTTCAGTAAATCCTAAACTGCTCCCGGACGGTGTCCTGACACGGGGGACTGTGAAGAAAGGAGAGAATGTGCCTAAGGTATGTGACCTTTACATTTGAATGGGTGTGTGGTCATGTTTGTACATGTAAAGGGTGAATTAGGGCTTACAACTCTTACGGAATTGACATGTTCTCACGCCACGCCTCCATTTTCTTTATTAATTATGAATTAGGCCTACGAATGCCACTGTCTTCACAAAGTTTTGTATAGAGTCATGAAATGATTATTTCTAGTCAACAACTATATTTTTGTCCTGTTGTTTTATGCTATTTTAAGCAGGCTACACTAATCACTTTCTGGAGAACATAGGCTAAATCAGCCTGCAAAGACATATTAATACATATTTACATATTTATATAAATATAAATACATATTTGGTGGTGCAATATTATAATAAAATGTCATTAATCACATATTAAGATAACCCATGTTATTTAAATTACTAAAATACACTAAATAGATAATAAAGAGCAATAATAATTTGCACTGCAAAGGATGTACAGTGGCGGATTTAGCAAATGGGGCCCAAGGCGAAGGTGTGCCATTTCATTTTCGCGTTTAGACTCGTCTTGCTTTGTCTCTGTTTGTGTACTTCCCAGTCCTCCCGTCACTGTGTGTTTATCTATCAGACCGCACACCGTTACGGACTAGTGCATTTCATTGTGAAAGTAGGGGGTGTATGTGTGTAGGGATAGATAACCATGAACTGGACATTGTAACTACTACTTCAACGTTTCAATGTATTTTTCTCAAAAATATTAATACAATTTACCATGCTTTTAAAAAAAATTCTTGAGGTTGGTCAAATCAAATCAAATCAAATCAAATCACTTTATTGTCACTCAACCATATACACAAGTGCAACAGTAGGTGAAATTCTTGGTGCAGTTCCGAGCAACATAGCAGTCATGACATGACATGAACAACATTTAAAGCAGCATCAGATTGCACATCTGATGCGCCCACAATTACTCACAGCACAGTATACACTACAATAAACAATAAATAATTTACACAATGTGAGTGTAGTTCTCACAGCTTTAAACAATATACACATACTTACAATATACATATACTTTAAACAATATACACTAAACATGCATTAAGCAATATACATTACGCTATAATAATAATATACAATGTACAGTATACAATATTATTCACAATAGAAATCCAATGTACAGTAGATGCTATATGATAAATAAATGTGTATATATTGTGTGTGTATCTACAGTGGGTTGTGCTGAGTGATATTCTGTCCAGTGTGTGTTATGATCCTGATGGATCAGGAGTTAAGGAGTCTAATTGGCTTTATGCACAGCTGCACTACTTCCTGAACTTCAGCCAGCTCCTTTGTTTCCTGTCTGCCATTATTGGACAAACTGATTAATCCAGGTGTCTGATTATTGTTGTTGCGACTACAGAGGTCAGACACACCTGGATTAATCAGTTTGTCCAATAATGGCAGACAGGAAACAAAGGAGCTGGCTGAAGTTCAGGAAGTAGTGCAGCTGTGCATAAAGCCAATTGTTTGTGGGAAGAAGCTGTTCTGGAATCGGCTGGTGCGTGTTCTGATGCTGCGGTACCGTCTGCCTGATGGGAGCAGTGAGAGCAGCCCATGGTTCGGGTGGCTAGAGTCTCTGATGATCCTCTGAGCTCTCTTCACACACCGCCTGGCGTAAATGTCCTGGAGGGAGGGAAGCTCACCTCCGATGATGCAACTGGCCGTGCGCACTACCCTTTGCAGGGCTTTGCGGTTGCGGGCGCTACTGTTGCCGTACCAGGTGGTGATGCAGCCAGTCAGCAGACTCTCTATGGTGCTGCTGTAGAAGCGTGTGAGGATGTGGTGGTTCATTCCAAACCTCCTCAGCCGTCGCAGGAAGAAAAGGCGCTGATGAGCCTTCTTCACAACGGCCTCGGAGTGGACGGACCATGAGAGTTCCTCTGTGATGTGGACACCGAGGAACTTGAAGCTGCTGACTCTCTCCACCGGTGCTCCATCGATGGTGATGGGGCGGTGTTCTTTCTCATTCCTCCTGAAGTCGACCACCAGCTCCTTGGTCTTGCTGACGTTGAGGGAGAGGTTGTGCTCCTGACACCACCGTGTCAGAGTGTGCACCTCCTCTCTGTAGGCCGTTTCATCATTGTCGGTGATAAGACCTACCACTGTCGTATCGTCAGCAAACTTGATGATGGTGTTGGAGCTGTGGGTTGCCACACAGTCATGTGTGTACAAGGAGTACAGGAGTGGGCTGAGAACACAGCCCTGAGGGGCTCCAGGGCTGTGTTCTTATTAACTTGTATTAATTTGTTTAGTTATATAATTTATAATTTTAATAAGAGAACAACACCAAGAAAATTCGGGGTAATCATTAAATTTTTTTATTAATTAAATCATAGATCGGAAATATTGTTTTTCAGGAAACAGGCTTGAATAAATAGCAACACAGTAGCAAACAATACCCGATAAAAATTGCAAAACAAAAATGTATAATAAATCCAAAGTTTGAACATTTATAAATAGGCTAAAACATTTTCATTTGATCGTGCGTTGTGTGACTTTCTACATTAAGCCTACACATCAGTGGTGTAGGCAGAAAGTGAATGATGGGTGGGCCTCTAATAGTGTGGGTGGACTGGAATAATTTGCATTACCCCTTAATTTGGAAGAAAAATCAGATTGAAACATAGTAACATAGCTAAAAGTATTCCTCTAGTGCTACTAGTGTCGCAGAAACGAAATAGCCTACTTCATCTATAAGCACTAAGCTCCGTGTGATCAGGTGTGAGACGCTGCAACGTGAAAAAATTGAAAATAAAAACAAAGCAGGAGAGAGATCCAACCCGAGTCCTAATAACTAACTTGTATCACAAAGAGAAAACACAATCTCAGAGTCCTGTCATTGCTAATACAGTACACGTGGCTTATGTACATTTCAGAAAAGCCCTTTCTCACAAATATTAGGCCTACATGCAAATATTGCATAGACATGCCACGGCGGGTTAGACTAAAAGCCTACCCATAGCTTACCTTGTATGGCTGATGTCTGTTCTAAACAAGTCGGAGTTGGGTGGGTCTTGAAATGAAGATGTTGATAATATCATCATATTCTGTTAGTTTACTTTTAAACAACAAAAGTGTTATGTCGTCCTGTCATCTTTGTCAAGACGTGTTTCTTTCTTAAATGTGCCATAAATTGCAGTTTAGATATTTTTAATAACAAAAAGGCACTGCTAGTTGGAATCAAATCCGGATATTCCCGCAAAGAAGAACATAACATTACTACTGGCATGATGTAACTGAAGAGACGAATTAGCATATTTTTATTAATATTAGAATAGAGTTCTAATGCATGACAAAATAAATCACATTTAAAATAATTATTGAAGAATTGTTAGACGTCAGAAAATAGTATTATTAAAAAATATATATTTATTTTTTAGCTACGCTAGTGCTACACTACGAAAGTAAAGTAATTATATAGTGGTAAATTTGACCCGCTGGCGCTTAGGTATAAATGCCCCATGTATTTATCTGATTTTATCTAAAAATAATAATAATAATAATAATAGTTAACAACAGGAGAATGTATTGACACAGTTTTAGTAAAAGTTAATTACTGGGAGCCTTGGATATTTTATTGAAAATGCATGTACATTTGAAAAACAGACGTGTACATTTTTAAACAGGATGTAACATGTTCCATCCAGTGTGTAGGTGTTGGTCATATTCTACTGAATTGCATCAATTGTAATACTTTGTTGTTTAAACTTCTCACTAACTTCCCATCCTCATCACTGAATAAAGCCTTTTTCTTAAATTGAATTTTCTTTTGTAGAACAAAAGATACAGGCTTTGAATGACATGAGGGTGAGTAAATGATGACAGAATTATCACATTTAAGAAGGTTAGTTTAAGACTTATATATTTCCTGCTATATTTCCTTACTTTATCTGGCAGGTAAATCATGTAAGCTTAAGTTTATATTTCAAGAAATGTTTAGCCATGTTAAACTTACATTTTGTCATGAAGACCCTCCCCTTTTTAAAAAGCTATAAAATGGGCGCTGAAACAGGCACGTTATTTCATTCTCCTCCTGATCAAAGATGGATCTGCAAATCTCAGTTTTTCTTCTCTTCCTTCTTTTCACTGCAGGTAAAAAGACAAATAGTGTTTGTGATGTTATTGGGTACAAATACAGATCAATGATGTCTCTTTCTCTCTTTTTTTATTACTAAAGGTCACTCTCTTAACTGTTATGAGTGCATGGGTACGACGGGATCTTGTGCAGGACAAACGGTAAAAACATGTCCCAGTGGATTTTCTCAGTGCATGAGTTCAACAGTAGTGACACAAGTTGGTAAGTCCAATATGACTGAATTTTACTGTTATATTTGACTGATGGAGATGCTGCTGTTATTTACTGGAGCTGCAACAGAACAGCTACTTGTTTTTATATTCTATACAGAGCATTCAACATTCATTTCTGATATTTAATTTGTTACGATTTTGTATTTTAAAAAATGTAATTAGAAAAATGCTACATTTTGACATTAATAAATACAATTTCCATTCAAATAATGTGCAGTTTAATTGGTCTTTCCTGTATCATTCATATTCTTTAGGTGAATTTACTTCTAAAGTGAAGACTAAAGATTGTGCTCCTGTCTGTCAAAGTGGCTCCATGAACGTCGGCATTATGAGAATGTCTACTTCCTGCTGTAACACGGACCAGTGTAACGTCGCAGATGCTCCAGGTATTGTGCTTCAATGATCATGTGCAAATGACTTCTGTAAAGTCAACACTCATTTTATTTCCATATGACACTCAATCAGAAAATAGAAGTAGGGTGCAGCTCGTCTGTCGTGAACTGATTGAATGGAGCCACAAAAGGAGTCTTGTTTCATTAGATATTTAGTACAGAAAATAAAATAATACTTTTTTTCTCCTGCAGATTCCTCTAACGCCCCAAATGGAAAGACATGTTACTTCTGTGATGGACAGAGCTGCTCAAACACAGTGAAATGTTCAGGGACTGAAGATCGCTGCATTAAAGCAACAGGTGAGAATCTGGGAAAAATATTAAAGTCATGATCTTTTTAACTCTCTTAGGTTTAAACATTTGAATCATTTGATACAGATCACTGATGTCCAGCTTAGACTGAATTAACCTTTGTTTTCTTTCTTTTCATCAGGGAATTTTGGAGGCCAGTCATTGGTTTTAAAAGGCTGTGCCTCTAAATCCATTTGTGATGCCACATCAGTTAGTAGTTTTGAGAGCTCCTCATGTTGCGAGGGGAACCTGTGTAACGGTGCTCAGAGCGTCTCCCAGAGCTTCCTGTTCCTCTGCGGTTCTCTGCTCTCCTACTTCCTGCTGCACTGAATCCAGCAGCTCTTCAGATTCTACAATCACACATGCTGTACTGAATATATAGCTTGTATTTCTTTGTACTATCTTTGGTGTTCTGATGTGATTTTCTTGGGGCTGGAAAATTCTGATGTGACATTTTAAGAAATAACATAATAAATCACATTATTACTGGGGTCATATTTAATAAAGCTGCAAAGAAGTCTGGAAAACAATTTGCAATAACAAAAATATTGAATTTCTTTCAAATAAAATGTCCATAAAATGAAAAGTCATCATTTACTCAGCCTTGTGTTGTTCTAATGCAGCATGTTCTTTCTTTTTCAAACCATAAATGGAGAAATTTTAAATAACAGTGAATAGCGACCAGCATCAAGGTTTTAAAAAAGATGCAGTATCACAGAATGATCCCATGCGACATGTGTCATATGTTCTGGGGGTATATGATAGGGTTTGGTGAAAAAACACTATATCACGTACATGAATTCTGCCACTGGGAAGGACAGTAAGGACCCTGGCTCACTACACATTGGGACACTGATGACTCTATTTCCAGCGACATTACAACGCCCTCATTTACAACCTCGCTACAGATAGTTATGAACAAAAACAGAACTGATATCTTTCTGACATTTAAAAACAAAATCTTATTTAAAGTACAATATGAATACTTTGCTTATTGTTACATGTACGTGCAACATTTCAGCCATAAATAAAATATACATTTTAGCTTATCTTCATTAATGTTCATGCTGAAATAATTAAATAATGTTTGTATTTAAAAAACAAAACAAAACATGTATCATGTGTCATTCTGTGTAGTGAGTAGGCTCACGATTTATGTTCCACACTTCAGAACTTCCATTAAGGGAAGATAGGCTGTGTCCGAAAACTTAGGCAGTGACTTGTTGCCTCGCTGCCTTATCAGGCAATCACTTTGCAGGCATCGTTTGCACATGAAGGCACCTCATTAAAATAAATTTCAGACAGACTTCTGAGCCAGTGTAACTGTTTAATGATCGACAACAGTGGTTGTGATCCACAGCTAGGGATTTTCTTGTGGAGTTGGAAGATGGAGGGTTGTCTCAATTGTTACTGTTGAAAGACAATGTTGATGTGATAATCCAGGAATGTAATGTAAAAATTGTGACAGCAGAATAGACCTACTTCGAAGAATAGCCAGGGTGACCTGAGGATCATGATTAGGGGTGATGACAGGATGTCGATCGCTGCATCGGAGGGGGAGCTTCAGTCTTCTGGGGATGAAGACTCGGCTGCATTGCCTCCCTCTGGGAGAGTAACGTTGCCCGAGACGGACCCAGAGTTGACAGCTAGGCTTTATGCTTTTTTTTGGTTCTCAGTGCCCATCCCCGGTGCTTTTCTTCCTGGAAGTGCATGAAGAGCTCACACGGTCGTGGACAGCATCTTTTTCTGCCAGAAACCGGCCGAGTGGCTCTTCATTCTTCACTACCCTCGATGGCGGACCAGCCAAGAGGTACGTGGAGATCCCGCCGGTGGAATGGGCCGTCGTGATGTAACTGTGTCCGGCATCCATTTCCTCCTGGCGTGGAACTCCCATGTCACCCATCTAAGGCCTGTAAGTTCACGTCTAGTCTAACTGGTGTAAGGATTATGAATCAGATAAAATAACTCAAAGGGGAATTGAATTAAAATGAAAGAGACTCGAATTACATTATAAATAATTCAGAAATAATGTTTACACCTTAACTTATTCGTCCACCAATATGTAAGAACTTAAAGGGTACTCTGATAAAGGGAAACAGGTCTATTTAGCTCAAATGAATGAATGAATGAATTCATAGGGAATTTTAAGAGAGTCTATTTTACAGCCAAGCAAATGACTCTTCCAGCGTTCATTTTAACGGGCCGTAAATATCAACTCTGCAGCGGATATTAATATCCAAACAATAGTGAAACACTATTTAACAGCCAGGTAGCTTAGATCGGCAGTTCAAGATATTAAATTCGTAAGCACGTAACAAAAGAACAGTTATCTTTGAATACAAATGGAACTTTATTGATTACTCTAACACATCAAACTAAATCTAACATAAACACACACACTCGCACATTCACACGCATTGCAGAAAGGAAGAAAGTGAGGAAAGAATGAGTTTTAAGAGAGAGAATTGATGAAATCCCAATGCATTTATGACACATGACCTGAAGAAACCATCGATCATTAATTTAACCTCCTATCGTTTCTTAGGCGGGGTTATTAAATTTGATCTCAATGCACCAGTTCAGCTCGGAATCTGGAGGTATTACTTGCGTTTGTGTCTCACGTGTCGTCTCTGACAGGGGACTCCCTGGCTGGAGAGGGGTTTTCCCGGGTCTTTGATTCGCTGAAGGTCTGGTCGTGTCTTTTGATTGACGTCTTGGGAAGCCAATCACGCGGCATGTTGGCGGCTGATTGGAAGTCTTGTGGGCGTTGTTTGAAGTTGAAGCGCGCTGTTGGAGACACTTGAGAAACTTTGCGGCGAAACTTAACAGAACACGAGACTTAACGGAAAGAAAATAAATTTTAAGTAAAAGAAAGGAACGTGAGAGGAGAGCAGATGGCTTGAATGTAATCTGTTAACACATTTTCTCTGATCTTGGTCTGCCACAATCGTCTGATCGTCTCCTTGGCGGATTCTGGAACCACACTGCGAACAGCTCTCCGTTCAGAACTCAACTCTCGTCAACTGCTGGAACTCAACTCTGGACTCTTTGTCCGTGTTCTGAGATTAAAACTCAAATATTTGCCCATCCCCTGGATGGGTTCTAGCCAATTAGGGTTCAGGGGTGACTGTGTTTCCACCCCTCCCATAAAATTGGGTTATCTATGGTAATTTAGTTTCCTGCTCTTAAGCAGAGAGTAAATTTAGACCTATTTTCTTACTATAAGGACATGATCCATTCTACAAAGATTTCATTCAGTTCATCTGTTGGATTATACTCATAGGAACAAAAATATATCAAACACGGTGCCTTTTCATCTACTCATTCAATAGTTACATAATTGCATGAATTGGGAGTGATATACATGCATAATAGTCACGTGTATCAGTTGTAGACACACTAACAAGCTATGTCGAAGGCTATTTGAATGCAAGTCCAATAATCAATGATTTGATGCAGTTCATATGCGACACAGTTTCTGTGAGTTTGCTTGGAGTTTTAGCTGTGTCACGTGGAGTTCATTTACCGGTCATTGCGAAGACAGAGATCTGGTTTGTTTCTTTGTCTTGTTGTAATCACACCGAGTCTTTTGTTCTCGTTGTCTAAGTTTTGGTCAAAAGTTCATAGGCAATCAAGCAATTATTATATAAAAGTAGTAGCTCCGGGCAGAATGGAGCCTACGTCTCTCTGGTGATAGATGATCGATTTCCTGGTGTCGGGTTGAATGGGGCTTTGGTGGAATCATTTCTGATCGAATCATTTGGAAGATTCATTAATCTATGTTTTTGCGGCCACAATTCCTACACTGGCAAGTGTAACCCTGGTTATTCTCTGCTTTTATGCTCTCTTCTCACGACTCCCCACTGTTCATGTTATCGCGAGATTTGATATAGAGGCAGCGTCATTTCCCTTTAAATATGGCGGCGCTCTGTTGGTTTGTGTGTGTGTGGGAGTCGATGTGTTGAGCTGCTGCAGGTAGGTGTTTAGCCTTGTAATTGTATTATATTGATTCACTAAACTCCCGATCTTGAACTGTTATGCCTGTTAACCTTTTTAGATGCCTCCGTTTCATGTTGAGATTGCTGTGTTGAGTGATTTAATGAGACTGGAACTGGTGAGTGTCATTTGTTTGTATCATACGGCGCTAAAAGACTACTGCTCTTGTGTGTGGCATATGAATTTATTAGGCAGCGCTGGCTGTATTTATTTATTATTGAATCAGATTTCGTATGTGTATATAGATATGGATATAGATATAATATATATGTGTATATGTATATATGTGCTTAATTGTATCGCATTTATATGCATAATGCACTAATATTTGATGGCATTTATAGCAATATTGATGTTGATGATTATGAGATGGTTTACTATGTAATGCTGAGATTTTATGATGATGATGATGATGATGATGATTAGTTAGAGTACTCTTGTTGCTATATGCAGGATAAAGTTGAATCATGTACATGATGATGATGATGATGATGATGATGATGATGATATGATTATGATATGATGACATTATGATCTTATATGATTGTTATTTATTTGTAAAACTTAACCAGTGTTACTTGTTGCTTGGTCCTGTTTATACAGGCCAGGTTCCTGTATGGATGGCGAGCTACTAGGCCCTGAACCGAAGATTAAGAGTGCAAGCATCTGCCGGTGTGGTAGGAGGCGCTGCAGCTGATCCCCCTCACACACCCCCACACACCATTATACACTTTCATATATTTGTGCACATTAATTTTATTTTACGGACTGATTATTTAATGAACATCACTTGTCGGACTCTGCCCATTGTGTGGGTTGTGCGTGGACGGTTGCTGCATCTAAGCACTCAAATTGTTGCGTATGAACTGAACTGAGAACACTTAGATCTGCTTATTAACAATTATGAACTCAATACTATCTTTGTGTACATGTAAATATTGTAATTGTCTGTCAACTTATGTCACTGTAATATATTACACCTTTGGGTACCGCAATCTTGTGTTTGTTTCATTAAGCACAACCTTTTCCTCCCTGAGCTGAATTTGGTTCTTCTGATACTGGTCCACTAAATCTTCTATTGCAGTATTTATACACGTTACACAAGGCTTACAGAGCTTGTAGACAGGCTGCTTCCGCCCTGCATGCCATGGCGTTGCTCCAGGTGCACCAGGCTCAGGCACTAATGGACATGACAAAAGTCCCCACTTGTTCAGTTGGTCAGGCGATGTCCACTAAGGTGGTCCAGGAGCAACATCTCTGGCTCAACATGGTGGATTATGAGGGAGACCGATAAATATTGGTTCCTGGACTCCCCTATTTGCTAGGTTGGGTTATTCGGTGACGTGGTCGAGAGCTTTGCCCAGCTTTTCTTGGCTGCCCTGACAGGCCGCTGCTGCCTCCACCCAACCGCCGGTTGCAGCTCCTCCATCTGCTCGTCACCGAGACCTCTGGAAACTCCAATGTCTGGTCCCTGGATGGGGCGCGGAGGTTCTAGGTGGCCTACCACAGGCTGTGGTAGACACCATCACTTCAGCTAGAGCCTCTATGAGGCGCCTCTATGCTTTCAAGTGGAACCTGCTCGTCGAGTGGTGTTCTTCTTGATGAGAAGACCCCTGAAGATATTCGATCAGATCTGTGCTCTGCTTCCTGCAAGATGGGTTGGAGCGAAGGCTGTCTCCCTCCACCCTCAAAGTGTGTGTTGCTGCCATCACCACACATGATGTAGTTGATGACAAGTCTGTGGGGAAGCACAATCTGATCGTCAGGTTTCTGAGGGGAGCAAGGAGACTAAATCCGACTCGCTCTCACTCTATACCCTCTTGGGACTTGTCTCTGGTGTTAACAGCACTGTAGAGAGCGCCCTTTGAACCATTCCAGTTAGCAGAGTTGAAAATCTTGTCTTGGAAGACAGTGCTCCTGACTGCATTGGCTTCCATTAAGAGGAAGAAGTGGAAGAACGAATGTTTTTTCTGTATTTTTTTTAATTTTATTTAAACCATGGTGATCTCTTTATATACTCTTCATCATTTCTGTTTCCACCTCTTGTTGAGGAAATAATGTGTGACACTTATTTATTTATTTATTTTTTCCTTTGTTGGGGTTTTGTGTGATTTTTCTACATTCATTTTCCCGGAAAATATATCAAAATACCATAACCATGAAAATGAACTTGTGGATTATTTTTTTCTCTCTTGTTAGTATAGAAAATATAACCATGAATATGAACTTTCTTTGTTTGAGACTCTGATTTATGTTTGTAATCGGTGTCTAATAGAGACATTCCGGGGTAAAAAAAGCAACATATAGCATTTATATTTTAACAAGATTAAGCTTGTCTGGCGCCCGAACTTTGTATAGTTAAATTAGACAGTTTTTTGGCCTGCCACCGTTACACTACGGTGAGCCCGTGTCTTTCCCTTGGCAGAGCCCACCCTGCCATCTCTGTGCAGTGTAGTCCCCTGCTTAGGTCGCCCGGGGCCACCCCTGGGACTTTCGACCTCTGGGGTTTTCCATAGGGATCCCAATTTGTCGTTGACGTCTGACGTACGTTGAACGTGACCGACTGAAAGGGAACGTCTCGGTTACGTATGTAACCCTCGTTCCCTGAAGGAGGGAATGGAGACGTATGCCCCGTCGCCACGGTTGCTGTACCATCACTGCATGGCCGAGTAACTAGTTCGGCTCCTCTGTGAAAAACAAATGTGCATGGCTGCCGCATCCTGTTTATACCCACGCTGCAGGGCATAGCATATCATCAGAGAACGAGGGTTACATACGTAAACCCCTAACAGGACAAAAACAACCTACACTTACCACTGACACACAGACACAGCAGATGGAGTATAACCGATTGCTAATTTGGTAGACTGCTAGGATATAAAACATTACTGAAATGATAGCTAGAGAGCTCTACTTTAAGAGATATAGTCTTAACATAGCTGAAAAGAATATTAATAATGCAGAATTTGAAATAAAATAATTAAATACGTCTTCAGTACTTTCCTTAGTTTTAGGTATCCAAAGCTAACCTAAAGCTTCTGGTTGCAAAGCATTTGGTGAGTTTTTGACTGCTTAATAATTTATGAATTTGGCTATATTACCCAACATCAGCTCTCCTAGGGATAGGGGTTGTACTGTCCAGTCTACTGTCCAGTTAGAAGGTTTAAACATAAATCTTTTGTGTCAAGCCCCTCGATACCTTACTGAAATAAACCAGCCATGATTTAAAATTGTTTCCTGTTTTTAGAGGTTAGTACTAGTTTGATGCTGGTCAACAGCTGGTGGACCAGAAAAGCAATGCTTTTTATTGTCTGAAAGCTTATGTGTTTAAATCTAAAACATATATGAATTTGATGTTACTGGTTAAGAACTTTGACAGTTTGTGGTCACTGAAAACCGGTGAACGAGAGGGTCGCTTCCCTGCGCCTTCAAGTCGGGGATAGATCTCTCACTGTCATGTGTGCCTACGGGCCAAACGGCAGTGTGGAGTTCCCAGCACTCTTGGAGTCTCTGGGAGGGGTGCTGGAAAGTGCTCCGACTGGAGACTCCAGCGTTCTACTAGGGGGTTTCAAAGCCAAAACTGACAGTTACACCTGGAAGGGCGTGATTGGGAGGAACGGCCCCGCTGATCTGAACCCGAGTGGTGTTCTGTTATTGGATTTCTGTACTAGCCACGGTTTGTCCATAACGAACACCATGTTCAAGCATAAGGGTGTCCATCAGTGCACGTGGCACCAGGACACCCTAGACCGGAGGTCGATGATCGACTTAGTGGTCGTCTCATAAGACCTTCGGCAATATGTCTTGCACACTCACATGAAGAGAGGGGCGGAGGATGAGATCTGCCCTGAGTACCTCAAGTCTCTGGATGTTGTGGGGCTGTCAGACTGGCAGACCGGGGTGGTGCTCCCACTTTTCAAGAAGGGGGACCGGAGAGTGTGTTCCAACTATAGGGGGATCACACTTCTCAGCCTCCCTGGGAAAGTCTATGCCAGGGTACTGGAGAGGAGAATTCGGCCGATAGTGGAACCTCGGATTCAGGAGGAACAGTGTGGTTTTCATCCCGGTCGTGGAACACTGGACCAGCTCTATACCCTTTCCAGGGTGCTGGAGGGTTCATGGGAGTTTGCCCAACCAGTCCACATGTGTTTTGTGGATTTGGAGAAGGCATTCGACTGTGTTCCTCAAGGCATCCTGTGGAGGGTGCTCTGGGAGTATGGGGTCGGCGGCCCCCTGCTTAGGGCTGTTCGGTCCCTGTACGACCGGAGCAAGAGCTTGGTTCGCATTCTTGGCAGTCAGACCTGTTCCCGGTGCATGTTGGACTCTGGCAGGGCTGTCCTTTGTCACCGGTTCTGTTCATAATTTTTATGGACAGAATTTTTAGGCGCAGCCAAGGGCCGGAGAGTGTCCGGTTTGGGGACCATACGATTTCGACGCTGATTTTTGCGGATGATGTTGTTGTGTTGGCCTCCTCAGACCAGGACCTTCAGTATGCACTGGGGCGGTTTGCAGTGAAGTGGCTGTGATGAGAATCAGCACCTCCAAGTCCGAGGCCATGGTTCTCAGTCAGAAAAGGGTGGATTGCCCACTTCAGGTTGGTGGAGAGTTCCTGCCTCAAGTGGAGGAGTTCAGGTATCTTGGAGTCTTGTTCACGTGTGAGGGAAGGATGGAACGGGAGATTGACAGACGGATCGGTGCAGCTTCTGCAGTAATGCAGTCGATGTACCGGTCTGTCGTGGTAAAGAAGGAGCTGAGCTGTAAGGCAAAGCTCTCGATTCACCGGTCAATCTACGTTCCTACTCTCACCTATGATTGAACCAAAGAAAAACACGATTTAAAATCGTTGGGTGTATACCAGGTTTTCCTGGTATATTTTTCTATTGATATAAAAGATCCGGTAGATATAGCGGGTGAATTATGTATACACCGATCAGGCATTACATTATGACCTAACATTGTGTTGTGACCTAATATCCCCTTGGACTACGTCATGATAAGATACTCTCTGTCTGAACTGCTTTCACAGAAACACCATTCATTTCTCAACACAGGCATCTGTGAAACTTTACGATCATTCTAAATATGTTCATAGGGGATCATGGCGGAACTTTAACATCACAGGGACTGATATTAATGTCTTATGTTCTCGTCCCATGTGTTTTGATATTCAACAAAATACCCCTCGTAGTGTCTGCCTTATGAACTTATGCTATCCACAAGTATCAACCCAACATACTGACAAAGTGCATCCTGAATTCATCAGGTTGGTTCGCACCTCAATGTTCAGTCATTAAAGCTCCAATGGCGTGGTTTTTAAAAAAAATTATTTTATAATGTTTCCTTTACTTATGTTGTTAGTATGATTTTTACATCACAAAATGTCATCATTTAGAAATAAATGATGACATGAAATAATTTTTTCTATACTGATATTGGCCCTCGAATGCTCTGTTTCAAGGGGCGTGTCTGCTGTGAGACTGCAGTGAAAACGGCCACTGTTGTGATTGGCTGACATCTTTGCATTTGAAATGAGTATTACATTATGTGGCGGAGGGGGCGTGGTTTAGCAAGGTCTGCACGAAGAGAGAGAGAGAGAGAGAGAGACAGATGGACTGGGGGTACTCTTGGACCAGAGAGACGGAGCCCTGGAGAAAGATTGCTGAGAAAGTTATTGTACTGAGTTGTTGAAAGCACTGTGAGTGCGGGTTTATTTTGTTTGTATCTGAGAGTTCTGAATAAACACGAGTCCCAGTCACGCCGAGCCCGTCTTCCTCCTTATTCTATGAACTTTGTAACACATGTGGAACCCCTCTCGAATACTTTTACTATTTTTATTTTTTTTTACCATCACAGCCGTCGAGATGAACGAATTGTGAAACTGTTGATTATAGCATTATTTTTAGATCTTTTCCCCATCACATGAAAAGCTGCAGTGATGAGCATTGAGTACACAGACAGTCTGTTGATTGCGTGAATGCAGTGATCTCATCATTGCAACGCTATTTCTCTCACAAAATGCTTTCACCACAACTAACAGCAAACACAGAATGAGTTTCAAACACATGAATACAGTAAGAGCTCCGTTTTGCAGCATAACAGCGTCATTCATAATAACGGCAGTTTGGGCAAGTGTGCAGATACAATCGCGATGTGGGATTGACAGCTCCGAACATTATAAAGAGAGTGCTCTTTGATCGTTCTCTGTGGTTTCATCATTTAAATAACAGATTTGTTTCATGCTACTAACAGAAACGATGTAAAGTTGATCGATTAGTCACTGGCTTAATTCACTGATGCATAAACAGTATTAAACAATTTAGAAAGAAAGTCTGCGTGAACTTGAATGATTAGCTACACGTCAGAAATCACTAATCACAGATCAGGCATTAATGAACACTGTTACTCACTGTTTGTGGTGGTGCTGTCGAATCCATATTGTAAAAGTCTGTTTGTTAAGCCTGTGCTAACATTGCGACTAAAATAAACTGAATCCATTCTCTCCTAATTCTCTGGGCCAGGGCCGGCGTTTGCTATAGGCGAGCTAGGCGGTTGCCTAGGGCGACAAATGTGTTGGGGGCGCGCGCAGGCGCCCTCTAGTGGCGCCCTTTAACTTACTTCCCATTAAGCATAGAATTAAAACAAGCGAAATAAAACATACTGTTTATTAAACATGATCATCCTTGGGCGCCCCCTCAGCCGCACGTTTCATTACTTATTATTAGATTGAATTGATAGTGAGTGTTGTCGAGCACAGGCGTTCAGGCGTTAGGTCAGGCAAGTGCTCATCACTGGCGCGTTCTTCAAAAATGTGGTCTAAACCCTCGAGTGCACAGGGACGGAAAAAGAGAAAGGCACACGATCAAAAGAAAGCCCAGTATAGAGGTAAGTCTTCTCATCTCAGCCATAAAGCTGTCAAACGAAATAAATTTACTTCGTATTATCGATATTATCAACTAATATTGGACGGCATTGGACGTTTTATTGCTGTCACTAAGCTATCACTAGCTAGCTAGTTATCTACATATTACTACGCATTTCACTGACAATAAGGAAATCCAGACGAGCCAAATTTTAATGCTGCGTCAATTTTGAAGGTGAATAGAAATGCCAGAAACAACTGTTCATCTTTTATTATTTAAGAAAGGGATAGAGCTACAAGAACTTATATATTTTAATTTTTGTAGTGGTAAGTACAGTGTATCCATAATAGCACTTTTGTTTGTAGAGGGTATAGTTAATCCAGTTTATGGGTCATAATTTGTGTATCATTTAAGTCATAATTAGCTTTTTAAGTCTTGGAGTAACTATAGGAGCATTTTTGTTTATATAGTTTTTATAAATACTTAACCCATTTGTGGCCAATTTTTTTCTGAATGGCTTGTTCTGCATTTATTTTCCCCAGGTTTTTGTATTTTTTCTTGAAAATCGTATTTGAATCTGTGGCAACTATAGTTATAGCCGGTGGGCAGATATGTTGTATGCACCCCTTCAATGTCAAATATGTATAAGAGGAGAACATTTAGCATCTAACTCAAAATAACTGCTTTCAACAGATCAATCTTTATTCATAATCAAATTTATTATGTTTGACTAAGTATACTAAAAACTATAGATCTATTGTAAGATTTGTTTTGTTTGGATGATTCTAGAGACCTTCATAATTACGTTGATATATATATATATATATATGTCAACTAAAAATACTTATTAGGAACATGAAAATATCCTTTCTTTGGGAGGGTTTGCCTTCGTTGTGCTCCCTGGAAGTAGGAGTAGGAAGTTGGCAGTCTCATGTGACAGGAAGTTAATACTTTTTTTTTTCTTGAATCCTTTATTTGGTTGTATGCTTGTGTGTCATTAAGATATAAAACATGGATAATATCTAGAAAAATACTTACAGAAGGAAAATGACACCTATACACTGGCAACTATTTGCCGGTGGGTTTTAACAATTAAGGGGGGGGGGGGGGGGCGCAAAACTCAATCTTGCCTAGGGCAACCAAAGAGCCAGAGCCGGCCCTGCTCTGGGCAGGCAAAGCAGAGGAAGGGGAGGTAACCTTTCCCCGTATGACGACATACAGGGAAGATTCCAGATCGGCTCGTCTGAGCTTTCATTTTCTCAAAGGCAGAGCAGGACACCCAGAGCTCGGTTTACACCTATTGAAATGTATAGCCACTTGGGGACCATATACAGGCCAGGGGAACTCATATTAATGTTAAAAAACCTCATAAAGTGAAAAGTTCATGCCATGGGACCTTTAACCCTCTAGGCGCCACGGTCGAGTTTACTCGACAAGATGCGGCACTGAATAAAACGGCCGATTTTGTCAAATAGGGTGTCAAATTTCGGTCGACCTCCCCTCCACTAGATGGCAGACATGTCATACTTCATCCCTGACTCAAAAAAACGTCATGCTTCTATACAAAATCTTCGAGCAAGAGCGCATTGAATCAGTGCGAACAAACACGGAGCTAGTGTGCAAGTGAGCCATTTTATCAGAGCAATATTGTCAACCTCAGTGAGTATTTGCATTATATTATTATTATTTTCTAATGGCATCAATAAAGCTTACCCGCTTACCTATTCGCGGACCCTGATTCTGAAGGGGAATATCTGCCTTCAGAATATGATGATGATTCTGAAAGTGAAACTGTAGCCCTACACCAAGCACAAACGGTGAATCCTTTGCCCAATGTAGATGGTCATTTGCCCAATGTCAGAGTGTTCATCGCGAAGTTAGCAGGTGTGTTAGTGTTGTGGGGAACGAGACGGGAGATTTTTACCGCGCAAGCCATGAAGCTTTGTCTTATGACCGTGTGCCTCTCCGCAATCGTGGCGACAGTATTGTGGTGGAGACTTTGTCTAATGTAAGGTGACCAGATTTCTGAAATGGAAACCGGGGACATTTCCTATTTGAGTGGTCAAAATGTCACTAAAATCTCATTAGTTATTATATTTTATTTAAAAAAAAAATACATTTTTAAATGTTTTTGTTGTTGTGGGCTCTCTATATTATTATTGACATTAATAATTATTATGATTTAGTTTGATTATTCAAATTTTTGGTCTGGATTTAATTAAACAAAAGTCAAAAGTATCCACTATTGATTCTACTTAAGTAAAGTACGTGAAAAATGGGAGGTTGTTGATGATGACGAGCTAGTCTCCAGTCTTTACGAGGGAGAGCGCGTATTTATATTGTAAGATTTTATAATTGTATTTAATATTTTCACAAGTTTATACTATATAAAATACTTTTTTTTATGTTTTGTTACGGTTTGGATTGAAAATAATTCTTTCTATCCTTATTGGTCTTGGTATTTAGTATTTTAGGCTTATTTTAAGCAGAACGTATTCTGCGCATGTATTTGTTGCAAGTTCAATTGTTTCGTTTTTTTATATTTATAATTCGGATGTGTGGTAATCACTGCTTTGTTACTGCAGAACTTTTGGGGGAAAAACAATCCCCAGGTTTATAATCACTGAGGTCCCAAATGTGAGGTTAGTGGGGTTCGGGGACTTGCTCCCCCGAGAAAATGTTTATTTCTGTGATATACATATGTGCATTTTAAGATGTTCTGAAGGCCAAAAAATTAGATAACAATAGCTTGAAAACCATGTCAGTGGGCAGACATTTTCATCAGTGAAGAAAGTAGTAAACATATGTTTAACTGATATTTATGTTTTATTAATAATTTTCGTAGACAAGTTAATTTACTGAAGGCTACCAGGTAACTACGTTTATTAAATTAATTCACAATATGCACACATTCATTACTAATCTTCAGCCCAATACAGGCTGAAAAAAACTGAGCTTTTTCATTTACTGAATGCTACAAATGGAATTATATTAATTTACAATGTACACATTCATTATTAATCTTGCCTGGCTTTGTTAGTATTTGTTAGTTTATTAATATTTTAACTGCTCGTGCCGCCCCCCATGTGTCATGTAAAATGCCGCCCCGGGCGACTGCCCGGTTCGCCCGTGCCCAAAACCGCTAACGTTACTGCCCGCACCTGTTGAGGCTCTGTTATAAAGCACATACAAAACAGTTTTACTTTACTTTAACGTCATAATATGCAAATTAGATGGGAAAATCCCTCCATAAACTTTGGGTCATCCGTAATATTTCTCTAATTTACAGAAAGTCGCTATCATTTATCACTTTAAGATATAGCCTTTTGAAATTAATATGTCAAAATCGAATGTTTTAGGAAAAAACCTCTGGCGCCTAAAGGGTTAAACAAAAAAACTGATTTACTCCATGACATCTTGGACAAAAAAAACTTTCAATCTTTTGTATTTTTGAAACATACAAATCAACAAAGAACAAATAAATCAAGCAGCTCTATGCACTTTTTTAAGCTAGATTCTATTCTGTGGGATTTCCTTCCTTATAATGGCCGTTGTCAATAGCAACGCATAATGCATAAATAATAATCATTTGGTGTAAATATAATATTCTCATCAGTGTTCTATCAGCTATGACGCATTTAAATATAGCATATTTTGTGTAATAGCCCAGACAGTATCCTAGTGAAATAATGCATATCCATATTTTCATATGATTTGACTGTTTATTTTATTAAATATCAAAAATCCAAAAGGTGTGCATCATACCTGACACCTAGATGAACAGTTTACAGTCAGTTTTATGACTGTAAGTCATTCTCTTCAAATGCTATTGACGTTAGAAAAAACATGTATACCAATGTATGTAATTTAACACAACGTGTCCTAACTGCACGCAACGTGACTCCGCAACACGCAATAAAAGGTATCTTTTCCATGTTATTTAGAGTTTTGTTCTAACCAGCCGCGACGGCGACACGCGATGATTCTATTGTATCATCGCTTTCTATTTCTGCGACGTCACGGCTGAAACAACAAGACAAAACATAATCTCAGATAATGTTTATGCGCTTTATTTAATGTTAAAAGCGTTTAATGTGACTGAATATAATGTAGTGCTCCCAGCTTTGTCTACTAAAAGGAACAATGGATAATTCACCTCAGATCTTGAAATATTAAACTGATGAAAATAAGAACGTTCAAACTGTGAACAAACAAGTATATTCTATGACAAAGATTGTTTTAGTAACTCAGTATGTATTTTTAGTCATGTTTAAATGGTGTAATATTTATGAATTTGATTATTATCCATTTCCTTGCGAGTGACATCAAGATTAATCTCTGGTACACTTGCCGCGAGAGCGCTGTTCTGATTGGCTGTGGTTTTTGATTGATTTGTCGCATCTTGTAATCGCGTCGCCTCTGGTGTGGACAGACAAGTTGCTTGTCACTGGAATTTTATCGCGTTGAATGTAGTTGTGAGAGATGGTGGTCCAGTGGGTTAAAACATGGAACTGATATGCAGAAGGTTGCTGGTTCGATCCCAGCGGTCACCACCAGTGTGTCCTTGAGCAAGGCACTTTACTCCATGTTGCTCCAGGGGGATTGTCTCTGTAATAAGGGCACTGTAAGTCGCTTTGGATAAAAGCGTCTGCCAAATGCATGAATGTAAATGTAGTTAAGACACGGTGTTAGAGACGGTCCCTAAATTTGCGAATCTCGAACGTCAAGACAACTTCATGCCAGTCATATCAGATGTGCTGTGGTTCTGTTGTGATAATTGTTTGAAACTATTTTCGCTGCTGAAATAGAACAAAAACAGTCAACCACTGTATGATGAATGAATCTCCTGCGTACATTGCACGTTCATCTCTGCTTTGAGAGCAGATTTCAGTGAGTGAGAGTGCGCTCCAGTGTTAATTTCGTTGACGAATAATTTTCGTCATAATTTTCGTCAACGACCTTTTTTCACTGACAAAAACGAGACGATAACTAAATAAAAACTAGTGTTAGATGACAAAAACTATAACGAAAATCAACCGTCATTTTCGTCACCAAATAAAAACGAGACGAAAATGTTAAGGAGGGACGATTAGGGAAGAGATCCAGTCAGAACTGATGTCCTGTGTAACAGATGCGCACATTTGACCTGAACATGCTGATCTGACTGCTGGAAAACACGGCGCTGTTGCGCTTCTACAGGCTCACGCAAGCATCCCCAAGCCAGCGCTCCAGACTGGCTCACAATCAATGAATAACACACATTTATGCCAGGCAATTGTTTATGAACTAATGCTGATGAATAATGACAATGTTTACTTTTCGATGTTTATATAGTAATGTGTTTTAGACGGTTGTAGCAATGCATATTTTATCTCCTCATCTGAACTTGAATGAGCTCCTACAACTGCAATAGTAAGGCGATTTTTCAAAATAAGAGTCCCGGTGTATTTCCAGCTGGTTTATAATTAAAAGTCACGCATTATATATTCGTTTTTGCTTACACAATAAACTGTATTTAGTTTCATTCCCATTTAATTCATAGTCAGGAGGAAAGACCAGTATTTAACACATATTAAATAAAGTATCAGGGTTATAATAGTTAACTAAAACCATAAAAAAAAATCTTCCTTACTTAAAATGAAATAAATGTTAACTGAAATTAAAAAAATAAATAAACAAACTTATTTGAAGCTTTAGCTTAAAGCTACACTGTGTAACTTTTTTAGTTTATTCTTAGCTAAAAACACTTAGTTCTTTCAAAAATATATGTGCTCATTACTGTATATTTACTTCCTTCAAGTAATAAAGTATTCTCGTAAGTTTATAATATGCCATAGAAAATACATACGGGTAAGGGGTTCGAATGGGGGTCACCATGTTGCCCCTCCATCTTGAAAGTACATTAGCCAAAGAGGGACATACCCGTAAATTCAAGCTTCGCCTTTCGCGTTTTAACACTCTGTAACGAGTAGGAAAATAGTGTGGCCCCTTTAAGAGCGTTCGCCCCGGTTGGAGCGCCTGCGTTCTGTCTGTGTGTGTGTGTGTGTGTGTGTGTGCACTGCGCCTCGAGCTCCCATGTGTGCGGATTATTATTTTCTGTCTTCTGTTGCAAACATTCATTTATTTTTGTTTTGTTGGGTAATGCTGTGGACGGAAGTGGAGTTTGTGCCGGACTCTTGTGGGGGGTTCCGCGGGGAATAAAGTGCGGGCTGTTTGATGTCAATCGCCTCCGTGTTTGCATCGACTCCAGTTGCGTTGAGTGAGCTATCCGTATTTTTCACCCGGACACACGCGTTACAACTCGATGGCGAATGTGAAGAGGGGGATTGCTGGATCGAACTGGAAGCCATGTTAATCTTGGACTAAATCGGCCACCGTAGGAGTTAAAACGAAATCGGAATTGGGAGGAAAAGAAACTTATATTTACTGGATGGTCATATACCCTTTCACCGCTAGATGGGGGAAATATCACACAGTGTAGCTTTAACATGATATAGGCTACTAACTAAAACAGAAATACAAAGTTTTTCTGTTTTAGATACAAACTATATAGATGTTTTTAAAAACAAACAAAAAAGTGAATTGAGCTCTCTTTTGTGTATTTTTAATGTCAAAAACAAAATGATGTCAAAATGTCAGTTCAAGTGACAGTCGGTTATGTAATACTTAAATGCTTAATGTATTACAATTTAACTAAACTCATTAGATTTTAGGAGACTAAATCTATTGTATACCTGAAGGTTTTTAGTTTTAGTCGACTAAATATCATACGATTTTAGTCGACTAAAATCTTATGATATTTAGTCGACTAAAACTAGACTAAAACTAAAAACAATTCAGGTGACTAAAATATGACTAAAACTAAATGGCATTTTAGTCAAAAGACTATGACTAAAACTAAATCAAAATATGCTGTCAAAATTAACACTGGTGCGCGCTCTGAACAAAACTCCGGCTAATCTGAACGCCTCTGATTATTAGACATCGCATTCATAAACTCAATAGAAACACGTGTCAATCGCAATGAGAGTATTACAGATGGCTTTTGACTTTAGCCAAACTACAGGCCCATATAACTTCATTCTCACTTGTCCCTGAACAAGCTTTTAGAACCTTTTCAATCTGTGTTTATATATCTTCCAAATATTTTTTTAATTTTGGTGCAATTTTTTCTTTGAATAATGTTGATATGGCAACTAGTAAATACACTAAGTTTCGTGATCCTGGCATGTGTGGAACGTTTTAAACCATGCGTGTTACTTCTAGCCACACGTTAGGTTGTGCCCCGTGCTTCTCATTCTCTCCGCTGACTCTTTCCTCCTTAGCCTTTTTGCAGATTCAAAAACTATTGTTGAAAGAGCTTTCTCTGTTGTGGCCCCTAGGCTATGGAATGCACTTTCTTTAACTGTTGGGAATGCCCCCACCTTAAGTAGTTTTAAGAAGCAGTATCTTTTTAAGTTAGTGTTTATGTCTTAACTGGAGACACTGGATGTATATTGTACTGTATTGTAGTTGTATTGTTTTTTCTTTTTAATGGATGTATTTTATACTGTACTTGTAGCGCTTTGGGTTTAAGAAAAGCACATTATAAATACAATTATTATTATTTTTTTTTATTATTATTATTCTAAAAGGCATTCACACAGAAGTTTTTTTTTTGCTTTGAAAAACGCAAGACATGGGCAGTGGAATTTGGAAAAAGGCAAGTTGAAAAGCAAGGTGAAATATGGAAGATGGAAGCAGACCCTGATATAGTGCCCAGTGTCCAAAGGTTTACTCCCAAAAGAACACCTGGAGTGCAGCCTCCACTCATATTTGGGAAAATGTCTCCGCGACATTTTCAGTCAATACTTTGATGAAGAGGTGATGAAAATCTTGTGTGAAAACACAAACAAGAATGTGGTGAGAAATCTGGAGAGGGGTAGGAAATTCACATGGACCGATATATGCCCTGAAGAAATGAAGAAGTACTTGGGTCTGCTTCTCTACATGGGTGTATTGGATCTGCCAAAAGTGAGAGACTTCTGGAGGAAGAAGACTTTGTTTCATGTTCCCTTTCCCGCTAATGTAATGCCTAGAGCAGTGGTTCTTAACCTGGGTTCGATCGAACCCCAGGGGTTCGGTGAGTCAGTCTCAGGGGTTCGGCGGAGGTCAAGACACACACCCGACTCATATGATTTTGTGATGACATACCCCGCTTGGCCATCATTGGCTGCAGGTGAACACGCAACATCGCTTGGCCTATCTGTGCTGCAGGGAATTTGGTGCGCCCAGTTGTCGACTTGTGACTGTCGTGATGGTACGTCATGTGATTTCTTTCTTAATGTTTGAATCCCTTCATACTAACTATGTCGAGCAAAAAAAGAAAGTGGTCAGACAAATATGTACAATATGGATTCACATGTATAACGGAACGTGATGGGAGTCAGCGTCCTAACTGCATGATTTGCAATACCAAGTTGAGCAATTCTAGTCTAGCACCGGCAAAACTAAGAGAACACTTCCTTAAGCTGCATGGAGATGGAAAATACAAGAACACAACGCTCGCTGAATTCAAGGTGAAGAGAGCCAGATTCGATGAAAAGGCTACTCTGCCTGTTCTCGGCTTTGTACCCATCAACAAACGGATCCTCACAGCATCGTATGAAGTTGCTTACCTGATCGCAAAGCAGGGCAAACCACACACCATTGGTGAAACAGTCATAAAACCAGCTGTGTTGAAGATGGCGAATATCATGCTGGGAAAAGCGGCTGAAGTTCAGTTATCCCAAATTCCTCTTTCAAATGACACCATCAGCGGTGGTGAACAAAACCAAATGACACCATTGCTCGACATAGTTAGTATGAAGGGATTCAAACGTTAATAAAGAAATCGCACAACATACCATCACGACAGTCACAACGCTCTCAGCGTTTTGGTGTCAACAAATGGTAACGTACCCTGTTATTGCTAAGAAAGCTGTGGAGATTTTCATACCGTTTGTTACAACATATCTTTGCAAGCAATCCTTTTCGAGGACGCTGGACATAAAAACGAAGAAAAGGAACAGACTTTGTTGCGAAAATGACATGAGAGTGGCACTTGCCAAGGTGAAGCCGCGCATTTCTGAACTGGTCTCTGAAAGGCAACAGCAGAAGTCACACTGATTTGCGGTAAATATTCATTATTATGTTTTTGTGTGAAAATCATGTTTTAATGGTTTTGTTCTTTGAACACAGTGATGTTGATGCACGGTTAATTTTGTGCACCAGTAAAATATATACCTATGTTTTGAATTTGAAAAAAATCATATTTTATTTTTCCTATTAGGAAGGGTTCAGTGAATGCGCATATGAAACTGGTGGGGTTCAGTACCTCCAACAAGGTTAAGAACCACTGGCCTAGAGACCGTTTTCTAACAATCTCCTGCAATCTGCATACCAGCGATCCAATGGAAGATGCAGAGAATGACAAGAAACGGGGCACAGAGGCGTATGACTGTCTCCACAGAGTGCAACCACCCTTGGACATTACGGGGAACAGGTGCATGTCTGTTTACCACCCTAAACAGCACATTTCTGTTGATGAGAGGATGGTTGCCACTAAAGCCAGGATATCCTTCAAGCAGTATATGAAGGCCAAGCCCACTAAGTGGGGCATTAAAACTTTTTGTGATGGCAGATGTCAACGGCTACACCATTGACTTCAAAATTTACACCGGTACACCGGGAAGTCAAAATTTTCATCTGGCAAAGGCCTGTCTTTTGATGTTGTTGCATCACTGGTGAACCGAGACTACCTGGGGTCAGGTTATGTGATTTACTGTGACAATTCTTACACAAGCCCTCTCCTCTTTCGACACCTGCAGGGATTTGGTGCATGTGGGACTTATCGTAAAGGAAGATTCCTTTCACCAAACAAAATGCCTTGAGCAGAAAGTCACCAAGAGGCTCGATTCACTGGATCAGAGATGATGACCTTTTGTTTGTGAAGTGGATGGACACAAGGGAGGTCTCCATGTGCACAACTGTCCACACAGAGTGCTGAGGTGGCAGACAACAGAGGATGGACGAAAACAGAGGGTCCCTGTTCCCAGGCCAACAGCAGTTAAACAGTACAATAAGTACATGGGGGAGTTGACACCTCTGGGAACAAAGTCGGTGCACCGTAAAACACGGAAATGGTACATGAAAATTTTTCAGCACTTCCTGGATATCGCAGTGACCAACAGTTTCATTTTACACAAAGAGCTGTGTGCCATTTCCTAGGACAAGTCCATGACACGGCAAAACTTTCAGGAGCTTCTGGCTGCTCAGCTTCCAGGCGTTTCCCTGGATGGCAGCCCAAAAGAGAGATGCGATCATCTGCCTGTTCCTGTGAGTGACGTTCAGGACCTGTCACAGAAGGCCAGCATGGGTTGGCATCGTTGCATACAATGCACAAGGAGCACCCCATGGAAGTGCCAGTAATGTGATGTGGACCTATGCTTTCAACTAAATAGGAACTGCTTCAGAGAGCACCACATTTGAATGACTGAGTAAATGATAAATCGCCTGGAGAACTTGGGTAAACAAAAAGGCGTTGAGTGAAAACTCTGAAACCCAGTGTCTCAAAAAAGACTTGTTTATTTGTATTATAATTTATTCTTCAAGTTTGAAGTGTTAGATTCTTTCGTTCAGGGATTTTCAGATTTTTTCTCAATAAAAAGCAGTAAAATGTATTCCAGTTTTTGCATTTTAAGAGTGCCCCACACTGCTCCGGGGGTTAATAAAGGCCTTCTGAAGCTAATCGATGGGTTTGTGTAAGAAAAATGTCTATACTTAACACGTTTTAAAGTAAAATATCTAGTTTCCAGCGGACCACCTTTTGTATTTAACTTATGAAGAAAGTGTAGCGCCTCTTGCATTTAAAAATTCTTACGCTACGTCCGACGTCATCGTCACGCCAGTGACGTGTGTCATATATTAGAATGTCATATATACCTAGGATGGCTTGAGGATGACTAATCATGGGGTATTACGTTTTATTTACACTGAACAAAATTATAAAACGCAACACTTTTGTCAAAAAACTGTTTGTATGGCTCAACGGATCAGGGGATATGGGACGTGTTTCATGGTCTGCAGGATTTTGGTCTGTACTGATGAATTGCCACTGTTTTGGGTGAGTAGACCTTCTTATCTGAGCAACTCTGTTGGCAACACACAAGAAACCCAGACGGTCATAAAGACTGTTAACCACAGAGAGGATGTCTCTTCTGGTAAACGGCTTCTCCGCCCTTGATACATAATAGGTGAAAGTGTCAGTTTGTAGGTTCCACATGAGTCCCAAGCTTTGTTGCATAGGTAAGGGATCTGATGGTAACTCAATGCCTTGCAAATCTTTGGCCAAGTCCTCAAGACAGTATGCTTCCATTTCCTTTCTACTGTTAGAGGCAATCTTGTGCAGTCTGATGTTTGATTCTGCTAGTATTTTTTTTGTCTGTTTCAGCACTGTGATAGCTTCTTTACTGGATGGAAATGAGGCAAGTACATCATCCACATAGAAATTCCACATCACAAATTGTTTTACCTCTATGTCATGTTTGTCCCCTCCCAGCAGAACAGCTCTTCGTAACCCATATATGGCCACAACAGGTGATGGAATGTTTCCAAAAAAAATTTACTTTCATGCAGTACTCCACAATCTGTTTGTCTGGATCATTATCTTCAAACCAAAATCTGAGGAAATCTCCATGGTCTTCACGGACAATGAAGCAATAGAACATGTGCTGTATATCTGCTGTGACTGCCACAGGTTGCTAAAGCGAATGAGGACACCTAACAGTGTGTTGTTCAAGTCTGGTCCACTCAGTAACACATAACTTAGGGAGGTACCTTCATGTTTAGCACTTGAATCGAATACAACATGTATCTGGCCCTTCTTCTGTGAATGGTAAACACCAAATATGGGTAAGTAACAACATTCCTGCTGTGCTTTTACTGGGGGTGCAAGTTCAGCTTGATCAGCTGGTCAGATGAAGCTTTGTCTTTTTACTTTTCTGCCCCTACTAGGATGAGTGCTGAAGTGCTTGAGCCTGACTGGCTTGGCAGATAGCTAACTTAGGTAAGAACATGCCCTGAACTTTCCACGTGCTTCAATTCAACAGTAGTAGCACTCATTGGTAAATCCAGCAGTGGGAATATATATGGATATTGAAATGTGTATACTTTTCTATACAGATTTCTGAAATAATCATGAAATTCATTTTCACTAAGATTGTTAAGTAATATAATTTGCAATTAAAATTTAAAAGCATTTTTACTAGAGATCTTATACTTTCAGCCCGAATGGGTCATTTTATATGGCAAATATGGTATTTTCTCTTGACTTGACTGTGATTAGAAAGACAAACACTTTCTATTGTAAATAAATTCACCATGTGCAGTCCTCAATGACCCCAGTATCTTCAACGTCTGCGATATCTCCAATGGCCCCAATCGCCCCATCCCCAATAGAAAGAAATGTTACTATTGTATTTGGGAGAGCTGCTTAAACATAATGGACTGTTCAGGGAGTAAAGATCGCTGCCTTAAAGGAACATCTGGAAAAATAAGATTAAAGTCCTTATTTTTTATCTTTTCATCATTAGTGGGACTTATTTTTACAGTTCACATATACCAATGGCCAGCTTAGACAGTGTTTTTAATGTTACTTTCATTCATGACTCAACTTCTGTTTTCTTTCTTTTCTTAAGTGACTTTCCAAGGTCAGACATTTGTTGTAAATGGCTGTGCCACTAAAGAGGTTTGTGATAGTGTTTAGGGCATCTCATGTTACGAGGGAAACCTGTGTAACGGTGCTCAGAGCGTCACCCAGAGCTTCCTGTTCCTCTGCGGTTCTCAGCTCTCCTACTTCCTGCTGCACTGAATCCAGCAGCTCTTCAGATTCTACAATGAGACACACTGTACTGAATATATTCACTGTACCATTTTATAGTGTTCTGATGTGATAATGTGAAAAGTATACTAGACAATTTATGTATTTATCACCTTGTTTCAGTGTTCATATTTAAAGGGGTCATGAACTGGCTTTTAAATTTTTTTATACTGTTGTCTGAGGTCAACTTATGACGTTCGTGTGGTTTTTACATTAAAAAACTTCATAATGAATAAGTAATAGGCTATTTTCTGCCTTGGTTTTGAGGCTCTCTCAAGACACGTTCGGTTTTGATGGGCGTGCTGCACTGAAGACTTGGAAGTAAATGCCCACGGCTAGGATTGGATAAGATTTGCATATTTAAAGAGCTTCAGCTCCCCTCAGTCTATGTGGGAATTGCTTTGAAAGTGTCTGGGGAAATGCTCACAGGACTCGCAAAATATCTTTATCAAACAAACAGTGATTAATCTCTCATCCATCTGCGATTGATTGGAATGTTATTTTTTTATTACTTGGCTCGCCCGATCAGTGAAAATAACCGCGAACCGTACACACAGTGCCATTACGCGCATCACGCAACTTTGATTGCCCCCTCGCTCTATAAAGTGATCGCGCTTAGGGCATCAAAATGGCCAGCGGCGGTACTGCGTACACACACAAACGTAAGAAAGGAATGTTATTTCACTATTTAAGATAGCCCGTCGGCAGGCCGGTGATACGTTTTGGAAGCCCGTCTGAAAAACACATAGCCCCAGGATGTTGGGCTTTTTAAAAAGTCAAGTCCGAGCCCTGGCCCATGACGTTACAAGTCCGAGTATGATCACAAATGAAGCAATAACACTTCGAATAGAGGATTCTCCAGCCTGTGACAGCGTGCTAAGAGCATCTAATCAATAGATTTCAAAGGATCTGTAACAATGCAATACTAACACATATAAAAACATGTTTTACTCACATAAGTGTGTGTTGCACCATTCCTGTCAGATCCAATATAGGAGGCACAGCATTGTGTTTTAATCTTAATATGTCTGCAAATCCAGTCTCGACCTATATCTTGTTTACAATCGATTCCGTGGTGAAATGAAGCGAACAAACGCGCAATGTCTTACACACGTGAGCTGGAACTGGCATGTTAATTGCTCTGTAGCAAGTCGTTTAGTTCCATGAGTCGGTGGGCGGGCTTGAGGCGGTGCTTTTGCATTCTATGACGTCAATGGTCGACATATCTCTCGTTTTCTGGGCCTGGTGTAAATAAAAGCTTTTCTTTGACTAACAAGGAAGTTTTCTGCTCTGAAAATTACAGGATATTCTTATATCGCAATGAACTTTTATATATCAAAAGCTCAAGGGAAAATTGATTTCTCAATTCATCACCCCTTTAAAGCTTCATGATGTAAAAAGTAATAAAAGATCATTATGTCCATGAAGTAACAGGTACTGTATGGTCATTTTCAGTGCTGGGTACACTGAAAAACTTGACTTCATTTGGTAACATCTACAATAACTGGATTTCTCCTGCTAGGTAAAATGACTTAAGTTTGATATCATTTTTTGTTTTTGTTTTATATGATGAAAGTCACCTTGATGTAACATTAAATTACCATTGCTTAATTTAATGTAATTATTGTTTATTTAAAATAAATCTGTTTACACTGTAAAAAATTTGAAGGTTGTACAACAAAAAAAATCTTAGTACCAATTTCCCCTAGCTTTTTTTTGTTGACTCAACTTTTGTAAATAACAGTTATATGAACTGAAAATAAGTTGTCTGTGACATAAATTTTTTTTAGTTGAGTCAACTTGACATTATTTGTTTTCTGGAGAAATGCAACTATTCTGTAACAAATCTTTTGTAGTTGAGCCAATTCAAGAAATGTTGTCCATTGGAAACAGAAGTTGAATTTTTTATTGAAAATCATTACTATTTTGGTGATGAGTGTTTCCTTTGGTTGGGCAGTTAGCCTCTTTGTGTGAGTGTGTGGCCTTTGCAACAGTGTTTAGCAAAACACATAATTTGTTGCTAAGAAAGAAACTAAAATGATTAAGTTTTCAGCCTCATAAACTCTAATAAATCAATAATCTTAATTCTGACAAATATTTCACAACATTATTTTACCAGCAAATCTTTGTTGCAGCAGATCAGACATTCTGAATTTAAAATACATTACGGGAAGAAAAAAAGAAGTGTTTTGCCACACACAGACATCAAGAATCAGCATATGAATCTCAATGATGGTGACATGCTTCATGCCGCAATGCATGTTGGGAGCCAACAAAGTATTAAAATTATGGCTCCCAGCATGCATTGTGGCATGAAACATGTCACCATTGTTGAGATTCATATGCTGATTCTTGATGTCTGTGTTTTTGTCAAAAAAAAAAGTTTACGCAACGTATTTAAAAATCAGAATTGAAATTCAGAATGACTGATCTGCTGCATAAAACTTTTGTTGGTAAATGTAATATATTATTCATAAATAATCACTTTTGATCAGGAATAAAGTAGTAAATTACTCCACTTTATAATGCTGTTATCTAGATCACCTGATCATTGGTTATAGCTTTCTTTGCAACAAATTAAGCGTTTTGTTAAACACTGTTACAAAAACCACAAACTCACATAAAACACTATGAGTCAACGGCCCAACGGCCCAACTAAAGGAAACACTCATCACCAAAATGGTGACCAAAAATGTTCAATAAAAAATTCTACATCTGAACCTGTTAATTCTTAATAAGAACTTCTGTTTCCAACAGACACAAATTGTTGAATTGGCTCAACTACAAAAGATTTGTTACAGAATAGTTGCATCTCTCCAGAAAACAAATAATGTCAAGTTGTGTCAACTAAAAAATTATTTTGTGTCACAGACAACTTATTTTCAGTTCATATAACTGTTATTTACAAAAGTTGAGTCAACAAGAAAAAGCTAGGGGAAATTAGTACTAAGATTTTTTTTGTTGTACGAGATTTTTACAGTGTGGATTTTTGCTGAACCAACAAAACAAAATCAGCCTTTTCAACTTTTTTCAATTTGTGTTTTTTACAGCGTGTGAATTTTTGCTGAGCCAACACAACTAAGTCAGTCATTTCAACTTTTTTCAAGTTGTGTTTTTTACAGTGTAGTTGGGTAGATCGTAGAACCTTTGCCACCAATGGTCTCAACGATCAACTTAGCTCACGATGCTTTTGAGAAATGTAGTGATATATATATATTTGCATACACTATGTTAAGTTTACATGACATGCAAGATGTACCACATCCTTTCCCACAAATGATGTTGCCTGACAACATTTAACGAAGAGAAAAATATTATTGCACAAGCACGTTATTTCATTCACCTCCTGATCAAAGATGGATCTGCAAATCTATTTTTTTATTCTCTTCATTCTTTTCACTGCAGTTACAAAGACAAATAGTGTTAGTGATGTTTTTGAGTGCAAATACAGATCATTAGATGTTCTCTCTCTCTCACTGTCTCTGTTTTATTACTAAAGGACACTCTCTCAGGTGTTATGAGTGCACGAGTCTGATGGTAAAAACATGTCCCAATGGATCTTCTTTCCAACATCACAAGTTGTGACAAGTCCAATATGATGGAAATTTACTGTTATATTTGACTGATGGAGATGCTGCTATTATTTTCTTGTTTTTTTGTGGCAGAATGTTCTACATAGATTTCTGATATTTAATTAGTTTTCTCTCAGATTATGATTTGTATTTAAAAACAGTTTGAAATGTAAAAAAGCTAAATTTGCACCTATTTATAAATCAATTTTCCAGTTTAATTGGTCTTTCCTGTATTATTCATATTCTTTCGGTGACATTACTTTTAAAGCGAGGGTTAAAAATTGTGCTGCTGCCTGTCTAAATGTGTCCATAAATGTCGGCATTGTAAGGACGACTATAATTCCTGCTGTAACATGAATCTGTATAACCTCCAAGATCCTCCAGGTATTGTACTTCACCGATCACGTGCAAATAATTTCTGTAAAGTCAACACTTGTTTTACTTCCAAATGACATTTGCTCAGAAAATAAAGTGCAGGGTGTGGCTTGTCTGTCGTGAACAGATTAAATGGAGCCGCTAAAGGAGTGTTATTATACTTGTTTTCCATCTGTAGATCCTGTCCCAACTGGAAAGAAATATTTCTATTGTGATGGGAAGAGCAGCTCAAACACACTGAAGATCGCTGCATTACAGCAACAGGTGAGAATCTGAAAGAAAGAAGAAGATTAAAGTCATTTTCTTTTTACGGTGACGCATTGCTGACACATACATATTATTTTTTCCACTCAATTATGTCGTAATAACGAGATGTTACGTAGTTTTAACAACATATTTTCTCATAATAACGAGATGTTATATTTGATACTTATCACAAAAACATTATGTCTGAAGAAAGCTTGAAATTGCTACTTTTAAAGGGGTCATAGAATGGTACATGCACTTTTACAAGTTGATTATACGGAAATGTGTGTTGGCAGTGCCTGTACACAACCATCCTATAATGATAAAAATACATCCAGTGTTTTTTTTTAAATCTCCTTATATATTTTCCCCTGTCTCAAATCGAGCCGTCTGACCGTGTGACGTTACACGGTGTACGCCCCTCCTAAGATTGTTGATTGACAGCAGCGTTTCAACACAGACCCACCCTGAGCGAGCTGTCATCAGTCCGCCATTGTTGATACTCTGGAACAGAATGGCGTCTAAGCGATTGTGGTGTTGTGTTGTTGTTGTGTGTAATAACGAACACAGCAGTCATTTTGATGTTCCTAAATCCGAACTGCTGAAGACCCAGTGGCTGCTGAGTTTTGTTTTAGAAGGGAATATTCCCCCCGATCAACGTCAATGTTTGCGCGAATCATTTCTCAGCAGACTGCTTTATAAACGAGCGTCAGTATAAAGCAGGTTTTGCTAATAAGCTGCTCTTGAAAAAAGGATCGTGTTCCTGCTGCACCTCAGGAAGATGTGAGTGTAACGTTTTATTAACCTTTATATTAATCTTTGCAAATCGCTTCACGATGAATGAGGCTAAAGTTTACAGGGTAAGTTACATTACGGCATGCTTTCTGTGTATGATGTTCTCAATATAATTCATAATCCCACGTTTATAATGAACAACGCGTTATGTTTGTTATTACAAACTGTGTACTCGGGTGATAAAGTTAACGTGGTAACACTACACTAAGCTTACTTTTGTACATGGTTTATAACGGTGTCTGTTACTGATTAAGAAGTAATGTAAAAAAAAAATCTTATAACATAACATCAATCTGTCAATGAACTAACACATCAGTAAACACATAGCAACTACACTACTCTGCCAGTACAAAGATAGATCAAAGTGACATGACGTTAACCAACCATTCAGAAACGTCCTGTTCGAACTTCGATGGGTTCGTCATCTTGTTCCTAGTCCGACTCCGGTTCAAAATGATAAGGTTGCTCAGATGTTTCCTCAGAGACTCCCGTTGCCATTATTTCTCGAAAATATACCCTCAAATGTTGTCAAGGCAACACTCCACGTGTGTTGTGGTGTTGTGTCGGGTCGAACCGAACGCCCCACAGAGCAGAGGGGGCGGGGTGAGCAAAGCTCATTATCATTTAAAGTCACATGCACTGAAATGACTTGCTGAAAACTGAGCTGGTTTTGACCAGGTAAAATGAGAGTTTTCTTACAATACTAATGAGAATTTTTAATTAAAGTATATTACAAACTTTTCATTTAGACACTAAAGAATCATATTAACTTGTACAAAAATGTCATTCTATGACCCCTTTAAGAGTGAAGTGTTGCACGCTGGCATAGAGCGGAATATTGAGCGGAGGGTCACACCACTCCGCTTCGGTCACATGCTCTGATATAGGCTATATACCTATATATTTATATATGATTGTCAGTAGATCGTCAAGCGGTAGAGAGTCAATGACGTGTGACGTTCAAATCTTAAACCAGATCATTACATTTCTATCACTTGAGTCACTTCATCGCCAGGGGCGATGTGGGCTGGCTATTTCCACCACAAATCCTTTAAATGTACTGAAATCGAGGGAGCGAGGATCTATCCATATAAACTTCCCTCGTCCACTTCGTGAAGTGTAACGCACTTCAAAATGGCGGCAGGGATTCCCCCGATGGGAAGTGCTTAGGAGAGTTTGCAAGTGCGTGTCTAAAAGTGGAGTGGAACGCAGCCAATGAATCAGATCAAATCCAGGTAATTTGCAAGACCTTTCAAACTTTCAATGCAGCAAAACAAAGTATTAAAGGCCATTCACACTAGGGATGTCCCAATCAGGTTTATTTTGCCCTCGAGTCCGAGACATTTGATTTTGAGTATCTACCGATACAGAGTCCCGATCCGATACTTCTATAATACATAAAAAAAGAATAAAGAAGAGCAAAAAAACAGATCCAGGATGTTCCTTATTTTTTATTTAATTCACCTTATTTTAACAAACAGAGCACTTCTGTGAGGTAGCTTGAACAATCAAGTAATAAATAACAAATTCATTCTTCATACTTTTGGACTTTAGTGCAACAGTAAATATAAAGAAAAGTCTAATATAAAAACAAATAGCACCTCAACTTAAAATACCCGACAGGCATGTAAACAAATAAAAAAATAAAAGTGCCACAGTGTTTGCAAAGCCAGTAATGTGCTTTTAGGAACTGCACTCCTAACTCTAACTGTCATCACAGTAGTAAGTTTCACAGGAGGAAATGTATGTTTTTCTTAATGAAAACGAACATCTCTACCTTGTCAGGTTTGAGCCTGTTTCTGTTCTCATCAAGGACGTTTGCGGCTGCACTAAAAAGTCTCTCAATGTCCACAGAGCTGCAGGGGGCACTGAGATACTGGGTTGCAACAGCAGCCATAGAGGGAAACTGATTAGCATGTCCTTTCCAGTACTGAAGTGGGTCGCTTTTCTTAGGGGTGCTTTTTTCTGAGAGGTAGGTCTGCACTTGAGTTTCTACTGATGTGGTACTCATGGACCGTCCCTGTGACTGCTTCTCTTGTAAGATTTCCTCAAAGGCGATGTCCAGGCTGCTACATGCTTCATGATGTGGTGCCTTGCTCACTGGCTCTGCTGTAGCCTCATTTTCCTCTGGCACTGCACTGACAGCCCTCCTCCCCTCTGTCTTTGCCACCTCCTGGACAAGGTGTTCCTTTGCAAGCAACAGGTTGGCTGACTTTGTGAAAAAGCTAGAAACAGATGAAAGTAACACACAATTCAAAACAATAAGACAAGAAGAGACACCCAATTAATAAACAATAAAAAAATCTAACCTTAGAACTAAATTACCCAAAAGGAAGTAAAGGAAGTAAAAAATAAATTGGCTTAATACTGGTGTCAGGTGATGACTTGACTTTATATAAACATGATGTACAAAAGGTGCATTTTAATTTTACTATCCTTGCCCATCTTTGTATCTGGGATCTAGAAGAGTGGCTCAGTTTCAACATCAGCAAAGCGCTTCTCCACTGCCTCCAGCAGAGTCCTCTTCATTGTTTCTATTCCCTGGTCATCATCATCCTCCCGAGACAGAACACGTCTGAAGACTAGTGAATGAATGACTTAATGAATGCATGGGATTATAGTTTGTTTCAAACAACATCAATAAATGTTACAGTAAAAAGGAATACATAAAAATATAAAAATACAAATGACCTGTTATGGCAGGGATCACATCAGTCTCTCTGCTCACATCCCTGGTCAGCTCTTCAAAGGGGGATAGCACATCAGCAGTCTTATTCATCAGCTCCCATTGGTGAGCTGTCAGTGTTGCTGGTAGAGTGCGCTAAGCTGCAAAGACACTAAGAGCACGTTTGTGTTGCAGTAGGCTCTGCAGCATGTAGAGGCTGCTGTTCCATCGTGTCTGCACTTAAGAGAACATGATTCACTTTATTTTTGTGCAAATTAGGTGGAGAGCATGTAATGTATTAGCGGCTTACTAAATCAAGTGTATGGGAAATAATAATAAAATAGAAATACATTAAAGAATGTTATCTTGCTGTAGGCGCTTGATATCCATATTTAGGTCCGTCTGTATGTCTTCTAGTCGAGAGTAGGCCAATGGGGAGTGTTTAAAATGGCCTATAATCTTCCTTGCGTTGACCAGGGTCTCTGTCACGCTGCGCTGAGACAGCAGGCCCTCATGCACACAGAGTTGACAGGAATGGGCGACACAACCCACACTCGGTACCCCCATATCCCTCATAGCTTTCTTCATACTTGCTGCGTTGTCACGCAAAATGATGTGGACCCGTTGCTTGTCAATTCCCCAGTTGTTTAGCATCTTTTCCATTGATTGCTGGATGCGCTCTGCGGTGTGCAATCCGCAAATTTTCCTTGACATGTAGGGTCGCACGGCGTAAAACAAAACTTCAAGTCAATCCATTGTGCAGTAAAGCTTAGTAGAGACATGGGAGCTACGGACGAACTCCAGATCGAAACATGGGGTACATCTGATAACAGGACAAGTAGTTTGTCAGAAATCTTCTTATGGGCTGGCAGAGCTTTCTCTGTGAAATAGTGGCGGGACGACATTTCAAATCGAGGTTCTACAAGAAATCCAGGGTTCTCTACAAAGGTGAATGCCAGGTCACTCATTGCGATCATTTGTGCTATCTTAGCTGTGATGTCCTCACAGGGCATTTTTTCTCTCCTCTTCAAACTCTCCTGCAGCGTGAGCTGAGTCATCTTCGGCTGGGTTGCCTGGGTAAACTCGCTGTATTGTGTTGGGTGTTTGTTTTTGAGGTGCCGTATCAGGTTTGTTGTGTTAAATGTAAAGGGTCTAACTCTGTGCCACCGCATAACTATAGATGTGTTAAAAAATAATGAGAATATATATACATATTTATCCGAGTCCTGATCGGGAGGTAACTTCCGATTCCGAACGAGTCTGAAACCACGTGATCGGGCACGATTTCCAATTATTATTTAATTATTCACAAATAAACATTTTTACCTGCTATGTTTTACATTTGTCCTACAAACTCAATTTCCACTAAATAATAATAATAATAAAAAAAATGTTGTTATATATTGCATATCTTGCTTAATACTTTAAGTTTTATGTGTGTACCTTACCTAGCTGAAGAGGTATAAAGTGTAACTCTAATACATCATGTGATGAAGGTCAAGCTCTTGATATTGATCCAGATTTCACAAGCTCTTGTTTCCGATCTCCAGTTGCTTTGCATCGATAAATTCATTTTATATTAATTTGTAGGTCTAACATAAGGTGACCAGATTTCTGAAATGGAAACCGGGGACATTTCCTATTTGAGTGGTCAAAATATCACAAACAAAATCTAATTTGTTATTATCTATTAATGAAATATATTTTTGAATGTTTGTTGTTGTTGTTGTTGTGGGCTCTCTATATTATTATTATTAACATTAATAATTATTATGATTTAGTTTGATTATTACGATTTTTAGTCTTGTTTTAACACAATTCACCGCACCCGAAAAAACAAACAAAAAAACAAACAAACAATGAATCCACTCACCGCTCGAGTTGTTGTCCAGTTCTGCACACGCGCTAATCCTCTCTAATAAAGTGTAGACATGTAAATAAGATTCATTGTGCCGTCAGCTTCACAGTAGGAAGTGCACTAAAACTTCCTGGTATACGGCTGCATTGACCTTGGACCTCAGAAAACACAGTGGACCAACACCAGCAGATGACATGGCACCCCAAACCATCACTGACTGTGGAAACTTTACACTGGACCTCAAGCAACGTGGATTGTGTGCCTCTCCTCTCTTCCTCCAGACTCTGGGACCCTGATTTCCAAAGGAAATGCTAAATTTACTTTCATCAGAGAACATAACTTTGGACCACTTTTTTACTTTTTTGTCTTTAACACAGGCAAGACGCTTCTGACGCTGTCTGTTGTTCAAGAGTGGCTTGAAACAAAGAATGCGACAGCTGAAACCCATGTCTTGCATACGTCTGTGCTTAGTGGTTCTTGAAGCACTGACTCCAGCTCCAGTCCATTCTTTGTGAATCTCCCCCACATTTTTGAATGGGTTTTGTTTCACAATCCTCTCCAGGGTGCGGTTATCCCTATTGCTAGTACACTTTTTTCTATCACATCTTTTCCTTCCTTTCGCTTCTCTATTAATGTGCTTGGACACAGAGCTCTGTGAACAGCCAGCCTTTTTTGCAATGACCTTTTGTGTCTTGCCCTCCTTGTGCAAGGTGTCAGTGGTCGTCTTTTTGAAAACTGTCATGTCAGAAGTCTTCCCCATGATTGTGTAGCCTACAGAAATGAAGCTTTAGCATAAGTTCTGCTGGGAAGACTCAATTACTACGTCACCTATTGCCTTCACTCCTATCCAATTATATTCTCATGCTCACTGTATAAAAGCTCGGTACTTACACACGTTTGAGTTCGCAGATACTGAAGCGATGATTACATCTCGCTCACCTGCTAAACCGCCATGTCCACTGACACGCCTGCCGTCTGTGAGTACTCAGATACCGACGACGAATTAGTTCCGCCTTCTCCTCTTCCAACACAACGCAGATCGCGCATTCAATGCCACGGCTCGCCATGGGCAAGCTGGCCTTCGGAGGACATTATCATAGCCGTGGAGGCTGCCGGTATTCCCATCAGCCGAGGTTTATCCAGAGAGGATTTACTGCACCTGGCCTTTAATACTCTGGGTAATCCACCAGAACCTGCTCCTCACAGCCCAGCAACCGCTCCCGCACCTGGCCAGACGAAACAAGCCGGCAGGAGGAGAACCACTAAATCCTCGTCGCCACACCCAACAAAAAGATCTACGCAGCATTCTCAAGCTTCTACTTCGCTGGATCCATCTGAGCCCGCCGGAGTTAACTCCCAAATTCTCCAAGCCGTCCAAAGCCTCTCTCAAACTGTCAAGACCTTGGAATCAAAGATGTTGAAGTTCGAAAACTCACTTAATAACTCCAATAGCTCGGTCCCAGCTATTAACGTCTCTGCAACCTCCCAGCTTCCTCCCCCAGCCATTGGATTAAGCAATACATTGAACGTGCCTTCTACTTCAGCCCTCCCAACTTTTCTCCAGCCGATAGAGTCAACATTTCAGGAAGCCTCTGCCACACCCGAAACTTCCTCCTTTAACCTTTGGTTAAAGGAGGATCCGGATCCAGAGGGTCCAGACGGCATTCCCGGCCGCGTGATCAGAGCGTGCGCGCACCAACTGGCTGGAGTCTTCACGGACATTTTTAACCTGTCCCTCTCCCTGTCTGTGGTCCCCACATGCTTCAAAACGTCCACCATTGTTTCTGTACCTAAGCAGTCAAAAACCACCTGCTTAAACGACTGGCGTCCTGTTGCTCTGACCCCCATCATCAGCAAATGCTTTGAGAGACTAGTCAGAAACCACATCTGCTCTGTTCTCCCCCCCTCACTGGACCCACTGCAGTTTGCATACCGCACAAACCGCTCCACTGATGATGCCATTTCATCAACAATTCACACTGCTCTCTCCCACCTGGAAAAGAGGAACACATATGTGAGAATGCTGTTTGTGGACTACAGCTCAGCATTCAACACCATTGTGCCCTCCATACTTGACATTAAACTCCGGGCTCTAGGCTTAAACAGCTTGTTATGCAGCTGGATCCTGGACTTCCTGTCAAACAGACGCCAGGTGGTCAGAATGGGCAGTAACATCTCATCATCACTGACTCTCAACACTGGAGCCCCTCAGGGCTGTGTTCTCAGCCCACTCCTGTACTCCTTGTACACACATGACTGTGTGGCAATCCACAGCTCCAACACCATCATCAAGTTTGCTGACGATACGACAGTGGTAGGTCTTATCACCGACAATGATGAAACGGCCTACAGAGAGGAGGTGCACACTCTGACACGGTGGTGTCAGGAGCACAACCTCTCCCTCAACGTCAGCAAGACCAAGGAGCTGGTAGTCGACTTCAGGAGGAATGAGAGAGAACACCGCCCCATCACCATCGATGGAGCACCGGTGGAGAGAGTCAGCAGCTTCAAGTTCCTCGGTGTCCACATCACAGAGGAACTCTCATGGTCCGTCCACACTGAGGCCGTTGTGAAGAAGGCTCATCAGCGCCTTTTCTTCCTGCGACGGCTGAGGAGGTTTGGAATGAACCGCCACATCCTCACACGCTTCTACACCTGCACCATAGAGAGTCTGCTGACTGGCTGCATCACCACCTGGTATGGCAACAGTACCGCCCGCAACCGCAAGGCCCTGCAAAGGGTAGTGCGCACGGCCAGCTGCATCATCGGAGGTGAGCTTCCCTCCCTCCAGGACATTTACGCCAGGCGGTGTGTGAAGAGAGCTCAGAGGATCATCAGAGACTCTAGCCACCCGAACCATGGGCTGCTCTCACTGCTGCCATCAGGCAGACGGTACCGCAGCATCAGAACACGCACCAGCCGACTCCAGAACAGCTTCTTCCCACAAGCAATCAGACTACTTAACTCTTGATCCATCAGTATCATAACACACACTGGACAGAATATCACTCAGCACAACCCACTGTAGATACACACATTATATACACATTTATTTATCATACAGCATCTATTGCACTTTGGATTTCAATTTGTGAACATATTGTATACTGTACATTTTATATTATTACTATAGCTTAATGTATACTGTTATTGTTTAATGTATGTTTAGTGTATATTGTTTAAAGTATATGTATATTGTAAGTATGTGTATATTGTTTAAAGCTGTGAGAACTACACTCACATTGTGTAAATTATTTATTGTTTATTGTAGTGTATACTGTGCGCTGAGTAATTGTGTGCGCATCAGATGTGTAATCTGTTGTTGCTTAAATGTTGTACATGTCATGTCATGACTGCTATGTTGCTCGGAACTGCACCTAAGAATTTCACCTACTGTTGCACTTGTGCATACGGTAGAGTGACAATAAAGTGATTTGATTTGATTTGATTTGATTTTTTCTTCAGCAGTCCCAGCTCAGTCTTTCATTAGGCGTTTCGTCTCTCCAGCCGCAGCTACAGTGTCACCTCTTATTAGAGCGAACATTGTCCAAGGTAAGGACATTAACTTGGCTTCACTTCTGCGTCCCTCGCCTGCCGTTGACAGAAAAATGGTAGACTGTGGTGATGTGGCAGTCCTTCTCAAAACTTCCGATCCCAGATTAAACCGGAATCTTTCATTCGATGAATTCGTCATTGCATTCAGCCTTTACATAGACATATTGTGCCAGATTTTTCCTGATCGGAGGGAAGAGTTAGATAAGTATCTAGCTTTTAATGGCTGACTTTAACCAAAGGTACGGGGGAACCTTATTTTACGAATATCACAAATCTTTCTCAGCCAAATCTGCTTCTTTCATCTCGCTCTACAACTCCAGACTAGACTGGTCTGTTACCAACACGGAATTGCTTGTTCGCCACTTCGGTCAAAAAATGCTGGCATGTCCCATTTGTAGCGCTCATGGACATTCGGCCTCACTCTGCCTGAAAGCATTCGCTTTCAAGCGCCGGGTGCTGAAAATGTAAGGTTTCCACAAGAGAGCAGGAAACGCTACGTGCCAGTTAGAAATGTTTTTCCTTGTGCTAATTTCAATGAATCTGTTTGTTCCTTTTCTCAATGCAAATTTGATCACATCTGCAGTTTTTGCAAGGATCCTCAACCGAAATCAGTCGGCCCTCACCGGTACAAACCTCCAATTAGAGGGAGAGGGAGAAAATTCTGAAAAAGCACCCTTCAACCCCCATTAATATTTCTAATCTCTCTAACTATCTTTCTTCTCACCCTGACCCGACTTTTGTTGATTACCTAATCACAGGTTTGTCACAGGGGTTTCGGGTGGGTATCCTCTCCCATCTCACCACTTCTTTTATAGCCAAGAATTTACAGTCAGCTGTAACTGAACCAGAAGTGGTATCTAATCTGCTAGAAAAGAGGTTAATAAAGGATACGTAATAGGCCCTTTCGCTTCTCCTCCTTTCTCGACCTTCCGGATGAATTCCATCGGCGTTGCAACACGGAAATACTCCGTTAAAATACGTCTAATTTTCGACATGTTCTCTCCTCATTCTGCCTCCACAGCGAGCGTTAACGAATGTATACCTCTAACACCATTTTCCCTACATTATGCCTTGTAGTAAGGTATGTTTGTACGGGAAGAAGGAGGCGGGAACCGGCGAACAATCAATAAGTTTAATATAAAATAAAATGGCGGCGACAGCCCCTCGCGGTCGACTGCCGCCTACATACAAACACATACAAATGAAAATAATAAGCTGCAGCAACACATAACAAAACATAAATAAAATACAACATAAAATCCAGGCCTGGTCCTCTCTCGTCCCTCACTGTCGTCGCTCGTCCTTTATAGTCCCTCACTCCTCCGCGAGAGCCGAGATCGCTGGCTCACAGCTGGCGCTCATCCTCTCTGATGAGCGCCGCCTCGTCCCGCCCTCGCGGTCCCTCGGCCTCGCTGCTCGCCACATACCCCCAACGCCCTTCGCAGGCCGGGGGGTACCCCCGAGACTGCGCTCTACTCTCCCCCCTCCCCCCCTCCCCGGGGGGGGGGGGCGATCACGGCGGCCGCGGGACCTGGGGGTAAGAACAGCGAGGTGAGAGAACGGAGCGAGGAACATGAGGAGCGACAGAGACGAGAGAGTGGAGAGAGGAGAAAAGAAAAGAAAAAAAATTCTGGTCCGGTTCCCAGACACACTGCCGCTCGGTCCTCAGCCAGCCGAGAGGCTCTTCCTCGCAGTGCCATGCGGTGGTACTGGACGGCCGGTGGACGGCTCGACGCTCCTCCGCCCCCTGGCGGCCGGCGGTGGCTCCTCCTGTCGAGGGCAGCCGGCAGCGAGTCCCGCGCGCTCCCTGCCCCTCCCCTACACGGCGGAGGGATACAGGCTCCGGCCCACGGCGAACGCCGGTGACTCCTCCGCGCTCCCTCTAGGACGGCCGCCACTCCACCTCGACCCAGGGGCACGGCAGCGAGCTCTTCGTCCCACCGACCTTCATCCGCTCCAGCACCACCGCTTCGGGCAGCCGCTCGCGGACTTCACTCCTCCGCGGTGCCCAACTCCGCGGCACCGCGATCCCCCTCAGCTGCGAGGGCTCTTCGACAGCGCGTCCCTCCTTCCTCCCGGGTTTCGGCACCACTGTAGTAAGGTATGTTTGTACGGGAAGAAGGAGGCGGGAACCGGCGAACAATCAATAAGTTTAATATAAAATAAAATGGCGGCGACAGCCCCTCGCGGTCGACTGCCGCCTACATACAAACACATACAAATGAAAATAATAAGCTGCAGCCCCTCACGGTCGACTGCAGCAACACATAACAAAACATAAATAAAATACAACATAAAATCCAGGCCTGGTCCTCTCTCGTCCCTCACTGTCGTCGCTCGTCCTTTATAGTCCCTCACTCCTCCGCGAGAGCCGAGATCGCTGGCTCACAGCTGGCGCTCATCCTCTCTGATGAGCGCCGCCTCGTCCCGCCCTCGCGGTCCCTCGGCCTCGCTGCTCGCCACATACCCCCAACGCCCTTCGCAGGTCGGGGGGTACCCCCGAGACTGCGCTCTACTCTCCCCCCTCCCCCCCTCCCGGGGGGGGGGCGATCACGGCGGCCGCGGGACCTGGGGGTAAGAACAGCGAGGTGAGAGAACGGAGCGAGGAACATGAGGAGCGACAGAGACGAGAGAGTGGAAAGAGGAGAAAAGAAAAGAAAAAAAATTCTGGTCCGGTTCCCAGACACACTGCCGCTCGGTCCTCAGCCAGCCGAGAGGCTCTTCCTCGCGGTGCCATGCGGTGGTACTGGACGGCCGGTGGACGGCTCGACGCTCCTCCGCCCCCTGGCGGCCGGCGGTGGCTCCTCCTGTCGAGGGCAGCCGGCAGCGAGTCCCGCGCGCTCCCTGCCCCTCCCCTACACGGCGGAGGGATACAGGCTCCGGCCCACAGCGAACGCCGGTGACTCCTCCGCGCTCCCTCTAGGACGGCCGCCACTCCACCTCGACCCAGGGGCACGGCAGCGAGCTCTTCGTCCCACCGACCTTCATCCGCTCCAGCACCACCGCTTCGGGCAGCCGCTCGCGGACTTCACTCCTCCGCGGTGCCCGAACTCCGCGGCACCGCGATCCCCCTCAGCTGCGATGGCTCTTCAACAGCGCGTCCCTCCTTCCTCCCGTGTTTCGGCACCACTGTAGTAAGGTATGTTTGTACGGGAAGAAGGAGGCGGAAACCGGCGAACAATCAATAAGTTTAATATAAAATAAAATGGCGGCGACAGCCCCTCGCGGTCGACTGCCGCCTACATACAAACACATACAAATGAAAATAATAAGCTGCAGCCCCTCACGGTCGACTGCAGCAACACATAACAAAACATAAATAAAATACAACATAAAATCCAGGCCTGGTCCTCTCTCGTCCCTCACTGTCGTCGCTCGTCCTTTATAGTCCCTCACTCCTCCGCGAGAGCCGAGATCGCTGGCTCACAGCTGGCGCTCATCCTCTCTGATGAGCGCCGCCTCGTCCCGCCCTCGCGGTCCCTCGGCCTCGCTGCTCGCCACATGCCTCAGTAGACAACGCTATCCACTTAATCAAGATTGCCGGTCAAGGAGCTTGGTTGGCTAAAGCTGACATTACTGACGCTTTTAAAATTATGCCAATACATCCTTCCGACTGGCCACTTTTCTGCGTCAAATGGAATTCAAAATTCTATTTTGCAGTACGGCTCACATTTGGTTGCAGAAGTAGCCCTCACATCTTTAATAGCCTCTCTGAAGCATTGTGTTGGATCCTGCTGAACATCTGCAAGCTTCCATTCGTTTTACATCTACTTGATGATTTTCCGTCTCAATTCTCGATTTACTCAAACAGATTTTCAGTGACATCAGCGTTCCCCTTTCCACTGAAAAAACCATGGGTCCCTCTACTTCGTTAGAATTCCTAGGAATTTCCCTCAACACAGTTTTAATGCAAGCTTCTCTTCCCTCCGAATTAAATCTTTCCTTGAATCTTTTTCTTCTCTACAAACCATCTCTAAGCGCGACATGCTCTCGCTGCTCGACCACCTTAATTTCGCCATGAGCATCATTCCTCAAGGCAGAGCTTTCATTTCACGATTGCTTACCTTGGCCCATTTTGTCGAAAAACTAAGCGACCAAATTCATCTAGATGGAGGGTGTCTGTCTGACATAAATTTTTGGAAGCGCTTGTTAAGCGAATGGAACGGTATCTCTCAACGAAGCCACAGTTGCCATCATTAACAAAGGCAGATCATCTTGCCTCAAAATCATGCCAATCGTGAGACGGTTAATCTGGCAATCTGTTGTTTGTAATTTTATCATTAAAGCTGAACATATCCCTGGCCACTGCAATGTTATTGCTTATTGCTCTCTCGATTTCGATTTCAGACGGCTTGGCCCGTTAGCCAACCCGGACTCAGCACCCTGTCCTCCCCTAGCAGCAATAATATTAAATTACACGATCTGCTTACATCGGCTAGAAAATATATTTCTAAAGGTGTCGCACCCTCAACTTTCAAAGCTTACACGTCCGCATGGTCAGCTTTTTGTATGTTCTGCTTCGCCTTCCAAATTCAAGTATATCCCATTTTGATTTTGACCGTTTGTTCCTTTCTTGTCTTTAATTTTTAAAATAGAAACCAAAAAATCTCTTCCATCCGCCGACTCCTCGCTGGCATCCAATTCTATGCAAAAATCTATAATCCTAATTTTCCAAGTCTCTTCTCTGAAACTTCCATTCGTTTACTCCTTAAAGGCTTAGCTAAATCCTCTAGTAAACAAATCGATAAACGTCTGCCCATTACTCTGCCGTTGTTGCATAAATTCATCAGTTCCGTTCGCAATGGTCTCTTTTCCTTTTACATCAATATTCTGCTAGAAGCAATGTTTCTAGCTGCTTTTTACGGTTTCATGTGTCCAGGCGAATTCTCCTCAGATACTAATACATTCGATTCTACCCGAGGTATTTCCTTTTCTGATATTCGTTTCTCACCTAATTGCTTCACTCTAATTCTTAAACATTCAAAAAATTACACTCAAGGCTCCGGCGTCACCTTATCTTTCCCCAAAATCAATAATAATTTTTGTCCATTCACATCTATGGTTAAATTTCTTAAAATCCGCTTTAAAACTTCTTATTATACCCCTCTCTTTATCTTACCTAATGGTGCACCTCTTTCAAAAGGCTGGTTCAGAACCCAGTTAAACTCGTTAAAAACTGCAGTCTATCCCCCTCTCTCTATACCGGCCACTCATTCAGAATTGGGGCAGCTACTACAGCAGCTGAACGAGGAATCCCCACGTCGGCCATCAAGATTTTGGGTAGATGGTCTTCCTCGGCCTTCGAATCATACATAAGACCCGATTCTAAAACCATTCTTCAAGCCCAGCAAGCTCTACAGTAACCATAAGGTAAGGGTTAGGGATACCTATGCAACTACTGGTGGTGATGTCATCATCTTATTTCCTTCATCCCGTTATTATTCTAGCCAGCACTCCTCAACGACTTTCTAGCCATCTAATATGTGTGGCCTACCGGCTCTGTTCAATGTGGCCTTGTCTCTATGTGGCTATAGCAGCCATTGTGCCTTCGTTACATGTTCGTTATTTAAATAATCTTAAAAAGTTAATTAAATAAAAAAATTAATTAAAAAAGTGACGTCTTAATTAATGCGATATTCATGTTCTATGTGGTCTACTGTGACCGTGTAGCATTATGTGGCTGTTCCTGGTCTCGTGGCCATTAAGCATGGCATGTTCTGTGTGGCCTAGCGGCTCTGTCTCGTTGGCCTCGTTCAGTGTGGCAGTGTTAGCAGCCTTGTGGCCCGGCGGGCCTCATCTCGGTGTCGGTCTCAAAGGCTGCGGCCTTTATGGCCTTGTTCCGTGTGGCTTAGTGGCCATTGTCTGTACGTCTCGTCTAAGTGTGGAATTATGGTTTAGGAAACATTCTATGTTCTGTGTGGTCTACTGTGACCGTGTAGCCTAATGTGGCCTTGTCTCGTGGTCTTGTGGCCTACATGGCATGGTTAAACGTGGCCTAGTGGCCTTGTATTCAAGTATGTCTGTTTATGTGTGGCATTAGTGGCCTTGTGGCCACGTGGGCCTTGTGATCATGTGGGGCTTGGCGCCTTGTGGCATATGTTTACCTTGTCCATTAAAAAGATGCCTGATCGGTCAGTGGCCCCTCTGGGGCATATGTTTAATGTGGCTTAGATGCCGTAGTCTTGCGTGGTTTGTCTATGTGTGGCACTAGTGACTTGGTCTTGTCCTTAAAAGATGCCAATGGTGGCCAGTCGCCCCCCCGGGGCATAGGTTTTGTGTGGTCTTTAAGGCCCGTAGCATTTCGTTATTTATTTTTTTTTTAAAAAGGGGCCTGTTTTCATCTAGCCAAGTGGCTTCGTTTCATGTGCAGTCCAGTCTTACCTCGTCTCTTTGTGGCATTAGCTGCCGTTGTGGCTCATAGAGGCCTTGTCTCTGTGGTCTATAAAGGCCGTGTGGTCCAATGAGGCCAGAGTCTGTGTTGTTTATGTACGGCCCTAGGTGGCCTGCTATATGTGGTCCAATGCGGCCGTCCTATTATAGCCAATGCGGCTCTGTCTGTGTGGTCTAATGAGGCCTGTTTTATTATTTTTGCAAAGGCGGCTGTCTGCATGGTCCAATGAGGCCTTGTCTCTGTGTTTTCCTAGGAGTGAACTGGAAATAGTAAAAATAAATAAATAAATAAATTCCAACAGTCATGCTAGGACTTAATTGTCTTTCTTTTCTATTAAGCTATAGGCATGCCGTATCTTTTCACATCTTAATTCTACCATATAGTAACTTCCTTCTCTATTTTTCAGGAACCCCAGGACTCTAGACAGGTGGGTATACTCAGTACCAACTTTTTTTTGTACACCACCTACTTTTGGGGGTCGGCTGCGCCCCTGGCTTCATCTTTCCTGTAGAAATGAAAGCTTTAGCATAAGTTCTGCTGGGAAGACTCAATTACTGCGTCACCTATTGCCTTCACTCCTATCCAATTATATTCTCATGCTCACTGTATAAAAGCTTGGTATTTACACATGTTTGAGTTTGCAGATACTGAAGCGACGATTACCCCCATCCTCCCCACCACCACCAGCAGGATGGCCCTGTCCATACCTCCCGGGGGGTCACTTGCGCCCCTGCCTTCGTCTTCAGGCAGGAATTGCAGATCCTATATCCTCGGATTATGCACTACGGACGGGGCCTACGCCAAATTACTTTGTATATTATCAGCTTGCTGAGCTATTAATAAATGCACGATTGTCGAAATAATTCTGCAGAGTCTTTCCTGTAGAACTAGACTGAGAGACCATTAAAGGCCTTTGCAGGTGTTTTGAGTTAATTAGCTGATTAGAGTGTGGCACCAGGCGTCTTCAATATTGAACCTTTTCACAATATTCTAATTTTCTGAGACACTGAATTTGGGATTTTCCTTAGTTGTCAGTTATAATCATCAAAATTAAAAGAAATAAACATTTGAAATATATCAGTCTGTGTGTAATGAATGAATATAATATACTGGTTTCACTTTTTGAATGGAATTTGTGAAATAAATCAACTTTTTGATGATATTCTAATTATATGACCAGCACCTGTATATACGAGACTGACATCTAGAGGACAGGACAGGTAATAACATCTTAATCAGATCCAGTTGTATTTTGAAGAAAAATATTATATATATAAAAATAAAAAAAAACTTCCACAGCTTTTAAGAACCGACTAGGGGAATAGTCAATAATAATAATAATAATAATAATAATAATAATAATAATAATAATAATAGGCCTAATAATAACACTAAGCCTAATACTACTACTACTACTACTACTACTACTACTACTAATAATAATAATAATAATAATTTGCCAGCCCTTTGAAAGACCATGTGAGAGACTTCTATTCGATTTGACACTGCTAAATTAATGTTATATAGGAACATGCACTTGTAACTTCCCTTTTCTGTTTGAAAGTGTTGTCAAAATGTGTCAGTCATTTAAATAAAGTATAATCCCATATTTAGCTTCATTTACCAGCAGGTGGCAGCAGATAGTCTCCTCTCATAAATGACACTGTCAAATATTATGTTGAAAACTGACACTTGTAGAGTTCATAGAGCAGGAGCTAGTGATACAAATTTCAACAATCAGTTGTACTGGAGTATACTGTATAAGCAAGTGTATTGACGTTTAGAAGAAAAATACCGTAATGCACATAGTATACATTATAGACTAAACATTTAAAATACATTGACAAATGTAATTTTGGACAATTAAAGGGGCTCTATGTAGGTTTTTGACTCTACTAAAGCATAAACATACCATAATATGTTTGCAGATATTTAATAAACATGCTAAGTTAACATACTTGTTTATCTGAAAAACAATGCTATAGTCAATTTTTCTCCTGTGAAAATGTGCGTTCCGTGTTGGAACTTCTGTCTTTGTTTTGGTCTGTGTAACACGCCCACTGTCAGTTTATCCAATTGTATTTTGGCAACCTGGATTGACAGTTGGCGGCAAACACAGCGTATTTTATTTCAGTTTAGTCCAGTCATGGAAGCTGCCAAATGAAAGGGGTCCGGGTCAGAGAGTGAACATTCCTGTCCTAAAAAACCTCGGCATCCATCCAAAAAACTGTATGATCCATCCCCACCGAGAGCAGCCTTTCCTCGGCTAGTCCTTCTGACGTCTGCCGCTGGCTCTGATGTCTCTGTAGAGGTTACATGAGATATAATTGGTCTTGTGTATATGTAATGGGCGATCTTTGCTCTCATGGATCTATAATTTGTTCCCTGGCAAATAGTTTAGGCTGAGGGCAAAGTGAAGTTTCATTACTTTATATTTTTAGGCTATTTAACTTTGTGTTTCCGTTGTAGTCTACTAGGGCTGACTTTGTTTGAATTACTGTATTTATTTTCTTGTATAGCTTCTAATACCTTTTACTTATACTTTTATAATGGCTATTATTAATCATACATAAACTTACATTTACCAAAAAGAGACTGGGTTGTGTTTTATTTCATATTTAATTTTATTACAGTGATAATCATATATGCACACTTGTCTTAACCACATATGAATATGTTTAATATTGTTTTAAATTTAAACGAAAAGAGGTAGGGTTGTGTTTTATGACATATTTCATTTTATTGTAGACTAAAATATACAGAGATAACCGGCACCTTCTCCACTTTCAGGTCTTGCTACTCGCTTGTCATTGGTCAGCTGTCAAAAAGGCGCTTGACATATAAGGTCCTTTTGGTAACGCTTTAGATTACGGCCCGGAAAGTACTGCGTAAGTAAAGAGAATTTACAACATAACTTTCGATAATTATAGTGTAACTATAAAGCACGTGTAGGTATAAGGGAACAATATGTAAATAAAGGGGAATAAAGGGGTAACTATCAGGAAAATTAACACATTATTTTTACTGTAAGTATTTTTTAATTAAGGGGTAATTATCTGTGTAGTTACAGGGTAAGTATGAATCTGCGGGCTGTAAATTAAAGTGGTGCTTGTTCCCCTCTTGTTTTGTGTAGTTACAGGGTAAGTATGAATCTGCGGGCTGTAAATTAAAGTGGTTCTTGTTCCCTTCTTGTTTCGTGTAGTTACAGGGTAAGTACAATAAACAACACAAAATCTGATATCACTCTGAAATATTTATTTGACAAATAACTAAATCCAAAACAGATTTGACACTTATTCATTTTTTTAAAATAATCTTTTCATTTCAAATAATAACATCCGGACAGAAAGAGGCACGTTTTGTCCCTTTTTTGCTTCTCTTGCTTGTCTTCCTCTTCATGTTCCTCTTTTTCTTTATCGTTATTTCCATTGATGGATCTTAAGAGGAATCCCAGGTCTTTTGATATGTTGTATTATTATTTATTAAAATAAAAAGTACACCAAGAAAAGCTCTCATAATTTACTAATCTTTTCGCATCCGATCAGCTGTTACCAGCGCGTGCATGAGTAAAGAAGCTTCAAGCTTTCATGGCGTTCTCACGCAAGTTTCATCTGAAACACACACGAGAACTGGTGTCTCTGTCTTCTAGTCTTGTTTTTTCTCATTGCTATTAACGTATATTAAGTTATTGTTTGTATACTGTTGTGAGCATTAAAAAAATAAAAACCGACAGCAGCCAACATCCGCATGACCAGAGTTTCTCGGCACGCTCACGTCACGCTTCAAGTTACGTCAAGCGTGAACTCAACCCTCTGGCTGCGTTCGAAACCGCATACTCATTGAGTAGGTACTCATTTTCAATAAGTACTTACTTAACGAGCTCTAAAAGAGTAGGTACTATATTGCCTGATCTCGTTAAGTATGAATGCGATCCGCACTTTATGCGCCATGTTGACGTTATCATGTGACCTTACGACGTTATCTCAAGCGCAACAACTTGAAAGACGAGTGACAGGTTTAATTCATCGATCTATAAATATCTTAATATTGATTAAACTTGCTAATTGTGTGGGCTTGTTGAAGAAACAGCTGCCCATTTATTTTGTGATATTAACCCTACTAATCTGACCCAGTTTTATCCTTACCAAAACCCACAATCGTGATCTCTTAAATATGTTGTTAATTTCTTTATTTTATGCAAAACATGTCATCCACAAGCAAAATTGGCCTAAATCTCCTTTATATTTTCCTTTTTAAATTTAACTCCTGTTTTATCCCTCAATCCCTTATTCAAAGATATCTAACCTTGTTATTGTTTTTTCTTTGTATATAATGTATGCAAACCCATGATATTTGTTTTATTATTAGGATTGTTAAAGATACAACCATGTAATTATAAAATAAAAGATAGGCCTATGAGTGACAGGTGCAGTAACAGCTCAAAGCATCAGTAACTCCACAGCCCGACCTGTGCGGTTTCCCTCGGAGTCTGCAACGAGGACCTCTTTCAGCTGCTTGAAGATCTCACCTTGGGAGAACACTGTTGATTTTATACTCTTAAAATGTAAGTTATTACTATTCAAAATTGCCCACTAAAACACTTACAATAATAATAATAACAAATGCTGACCAATACTTAATTATATTACTTTTTTTTTTACTGAAAATTATATTGTTTTAGTAAAACAAGCAAAATGCAACTTGTTGTCATATGACATAGCGATGCATGAAAATACACTAGAACAAATGCAGCCGATGTGAATACCAATTTTCAGTCAAGCAATGAATAAATGCATGAGTTAATAAAATATTTTATTTACTGACAACAATAGGAAACATGAATTAATGAGTAAAAGAATGAATAAAAGTAAACATCACAAATGAATAAGTCACCATGAAACAAAGCTTTATTCAAACGTATTGTTCTAACAAACCATCACGCATTTACAGACGGTGAACACCACATCTGCTGCCATCTCAACACAGCTTGATGAAGCAGTTGACCACCGTGAACACCTTCGCCTGTCCTAGCCGTCCATCATGTCCCTCCTGTCCCTTCTGAACCCCACAACCCTGAAGCAAGAGTGGAGAACATGTGCGGGACAATCTGACTGCTGATGTCTGCTCCAAACATCCGTGTGCCTGCTCTCCATCAGCATGACTACTTAAAACGCTTTACAATTCATGTTGTCCGCATCCCATTTCTTGCCATATTTGATTTAATATTTTTTAAAATTACATGCTATTTGTATTGTAGCTTTATGACTTTTGTGGTGTAGTGGGCTAAACACTGAACTGATAAGCAGAAGGTTTCTGCTTGGATCTCCGCAGCCGTCACCACCAGTGTGTCCTTGAGCAAGGCTCAACCACAGAAGCTCTGCAGCAAATGAACAGACATCAAGAATCAGAAAAGTGCTTAAATAACTGTTTGAAATTAAAATAAAATACAACTTAAGATTTAAATGTATGTTTTATTCATTTCTGTAGTATACTCAAAGCCTTTGATGACAGCCTTCCTTCATCACCCTCTCTCCAGTCTCCACCAGATAAACACACACGTGCTCTTCTGCCCCTGTAACATCAGACAACATTCATGTTACCTGGATCTTAAACAACACCTTGATAAAAGCATAAAAGTTTATGTGCTCAATAGCCTTAAATGTTGAGGTAGTTGCTGATGTGTTAATGTTCCTCAATTCATCAACAGTATAATGGACAAATAAAAAAGATAACTTATGTTTAGTTACTTTATGTAGATCTATTAACATTACTCACGTTCATGTAAAGTAAGCAGTGTTGACCACAGTGAACTCTACATTATAGCACACACACACACACACATCACTCTTATCAGATGTCTATTTCATGCTGTGATGTCATCTGCAATACTTATCGAAAATGTTCCTGTCAGATGTTAAATAAACATTTATTGAGCATCTTTATCTTTAAGTATATCGTTTATGTAAATCCACTTTGGAGACGTGTGTGTGTGTGTGTGTGTGTTAGCCTACTGGAGCTCATACATCAAACGTGTTTTTACAGCCCAATCACAACGACACTATACTGTCTGTCGTCTTTACACTTTCAACAAATTCAACAGTTTAACGTTACTCTACAGTAGTCCAACAAATGCGATTTTAACACAAGGAACCGTGATTTTGGTTTGTAATACTCACATTTGATTCGCTTTTCTCCGCCTGACGTATCCTTTACTGTGGCCTCATGGGAAGGCAGGGATAGAAAAGTATCCGACGATGGGTGCTTCACAATCTGGGCGGAATCAGTAGGCCATCCGGGAACTTCTCGCCTACTCTTTTATGATTACTGAGGTTTCGAACATACTACTCCTTTCACGTACTGTTTTCGCCTACTATATAGTAGGTAAGTAGGCATATTCGAACGCAACATCAGTATACGCACGTCCGAATCTCGCGAGAAATACTCCAAAACCCTGGTAGTTCTCGCCTACTCTTTTATGAATACAAAGGATTCGAGCATACTCTTCGCTCGCCTACTGCTTTTTACATACTATATAGTAGGGAAGTATGCGGTTTCGAACGCAGCCTCTCATTCACGCAGATGACTGCTGATCGGAAGCGATAGTCTACCGTTTAAAAAATTTAAAATATTGTTATTTTTCTTACAAACACTTATCGTTTCACTTCAGAAGACATTGATTCATCCATTGGTATCGTATGGATTACTGTAGTTATTGCTGTATGTGCTGTTTAGGAACCCAAATGAACCCAAATTCATTAGCAGAGATTATTTATTTTTCTGTGTTCATATGAAGAAATAAAGTCGTATGTACATCTCGGATGGCATGAGGGTGAAAGACGAGTAAACGGTGAGGACATTTCTGCGTGCACTGTATTTTCAGTGTAGTTACATAATAGGATAGCTAGAGACATGGGATTGCTTCTTAAGTTTCATCCAACCTGATCTCACAGAATTCCGTGAAATGAACACGGGACCCTTAACTCAAAATCCGTGGCAGTTTCACGGAATCGCCGAAAATTCCGTGATGGGTCCACGGAAGTGATTCCTATGCAAGTCAATGACAGTATACAGACGCGTTGGGCATTGTTTTCATCATGAAACTATGATTTTTTTTGCCATTAAGACATGGAGTGTGATTCTCGATTTAATCAGCCAGCATAATTTTATTTATAATTATTTTCATTTTTTATTTATTTACAGTATTTAGACACGTTTTGAACACGTAACCCAATCCCTTCCCTAAACCTAACCATTTGTGTATTATAAAAAAAACAGGATATAACAGGCAGATACGACTGCAGGCACAATTTATTCAAAAAGTACAAATATTCCAAGTGTTCCGAGGCCAAACGATTGATTTGTGTGAAGAAAATCCTCAAAAGCGATCAGCAGCGTCGAGTCCATCCGCCAAAGATCCTAAACACATTTCAAATTTTACCGCCGGAAAAAACGTTACGTCAGCTTTGACAGCATTGGCTGTCGTATGTCTCGTGACCAATTGCGTCATTACGTCGGCTTTGATTGTAAAATGCCATTGGCTCTCGTGTGTCTCGTGACAGATTGCGTCACGCTAAAGAGTCAAGTGTATTATTTGAATGGGATATGAATGAGTGTGCTCACGGCGCGGCGGGATCATCATTTTAGCAATTAAAACATTAAAATCAACTCTGTTCTTTACATGAAGACATCGAGTGACTTCAGAAGACTTGGAATGCAACATGAGTTGATACATTTATGCTGTTTTTGGTCAGTTTTTGCAATAAATACCTGTGACTGTACTTGTATTTGCCTGTTATGTGTTTTATATTGTTGAGAAGTGGGTAGGTTTAGGGTAGGAGTGGAGTTAGTTGCTCCAAAATATAAAAGTAGCCTATAAATATTCATAAAATCATGTCTGCTTTTTACTGTCATTGACTTGCATAGGAATCGCTTCCGTGGACCCATCACGGAATTTTCGGCGATTCCGTGAAACTGCCACGGATTTTGTGTTAAGGGGCCCGTGTTCATTTCACGGAATTCTGTGATCTGTGGCAAGGACGAAAAAGTAGAGGAACAAGACGAGGATAAAGCCAAGCAAGAGAAATTAATAAGTGTTGTAAATGTGTTTTAAAAAACTTTTTTTTTTTAAATAAAGGTTTCTGAGTGATATCAGATTGTGTACGTGTTTAGGCTACTTACCCTGTAACTACACGAAAACAAGAAGGGAACAAACACCACTTTAATTTACAGCCCGCAGAATCATACTTACCCTGTAACTGCATGGATTAAAAAAATACTTACAGTATAAATAATGTGTTAATGTTCCTGATAGTTACCCCTTTATTCCCTCAATATTACATATTGTTCCCTTATACCTATATGTACTTACTTTATAGTTACACTATTATTACCGAAAATTATGCTGTAAATTCTCTTTACTTACGCAGTACTTTCCGGGCCGTAATCTAAAGCGTTACCAAAACTCTAGGCAACAACATCCCGTTCTGAAAAGCCTTGTGAACAAATGTTTAAAGTGTGTTAGATGGCCTTATTTCAGAGACGCATAAACATTATTTTCTCAAAACGACAATTTTTTATGTACATGTTGCTCATATTACTGTAGCCCTGTTTGTGCTGACTACAGTGTAATTAGACATTAGCCATTAATATGCTTTAAAGTGGTGGTAAACCACGATTTCACTTTTCTAACTTTAGCTAGTGTGTAATGTTGCTGTTTGAGCATAAACAACATCTTCAAAGTTACAACGTTCAAAGTTTAAAGCAAAGGGTGATATTTGCTTTTAAAGAAATCGATTTCTAAGGACTACAGCAAACGGCCGGTAGGGACTACTACACATTCCTCCAGGGTGTGCTGACATCACCAGTCCCAATATTTACATAAACCCCTCCTCCGAGAATATGAAATAAGGGGGGCCATTTTGTATCGCCGCGGGGAATAGTTGTTGTGGTATAGTTAGTAGGCTGGAGTGCTGTTGACAATGCCGACGAAACGCTGTTATTTTCATCCGGATTGCAGGTCCACTTTCTTCAGCCTTCCTAGGGACGGGGGTGCGTTGCAGTGCGTTTAACATACAACGTCATATTCATGTGTGTAAGAGACATGAGGGGAACACGATCGCATTTGCATCGGATATATGCTGCCCATCACAAATCAAAGCACGAGACAGACAGGGGTCGGAGGAGAAGATCGGAAAATGTGACATAATGGACAATATTCATCTGTATTTGCAATACATGAGCCTTCAGCTGCACGAGTTCAGCTGCACGCGCGGCTACCGCGGCACATCTCGCGGAGGAAAGCTTCCACAATCTTCGCGAGTACGGGCTACAACCTGTAAGTGTGATTTATTTTTCGTCGATGTGTTTTCCTGTAATAGTTCGTGTTGTTAATTGTAGCCTACGTTGTAGCAAGGAAGTAGACATGACAGCGCTGTTTGGCTCTGCAAACCAGTTTGTTAAATGCTCATTCATACTTAACGTTATCCGACAAACACCTAACGTTACAAACTGTTTAAAATCTCAACAGCGAACTTGGCATTAGTGTAAATTATTCTTTGATTAGAGCTTTTATGTATTGTTTATCTACAGGCATGCTAGACATGGTTCTGTGTTTGATTTGGCTACTATGTTTAGTGTCCGTTCTTGCGACAGATATTTGGCAAATCGTTCTAAAAATACAAAAGTAACAGTGCCATTCAGGAGCGATCACTATAGATCCGCAGTCTTTACTCTTGAGGACTGAACAGGTTCTGCTCGATCATCTTCACTAAAATTGTCTGGGTCTGATTCGGCTCTTGGTATGGTTTCATTGACGCTATTGTACACAAAGCTCAGGCTGGTGTAGACTTGGAATTTGCCTCTTTCCCCCGCAGTTTAATTCACAGGACCAGACACCAGTTGCTTTGTCAAGAGATTTCTTTATTTTAAATAATTGTTGTTATTATTGTCATCCATAGGAGGAAGACAGTTCTGGAGGGATGTTATAACGCAGCTTCACTGCGGTCCTCCAGTTCTCTCTCCCTGCCTTCCGAACAAAAGCTTATGCTTTTATGCACCCCCAAAACATGGTTTCCATTAACTGAATGTACACATATGCACTGAAACTTACACACACACATTCATGCTGTTTCACCGTGTGCACACATGGAACCCCATAGTCCAAAACTAACTCTCCCATGCTCTCTCACATACATGTAATAAAGCATACAATGATTATAAATGATAATAAAAATAACAATACAGATACAAAATATGAACTAATTATGAATATTAATAAAAAGTAACATTGACTAGTAAAATTTGGTCTACACTGGTATGGAAAGACACTCTAAGATGTAGCTGAATACGCCACCATGACCAGGGAAATATTAGTACTTAATCACATACCCAAAAAGACACAGGTTTGTGTTTCGAAAGGAAGAGGGCCTGAGACGTGGATACCAAAAAAAAGTTTATTTATGCAATATTCATCAGTAATCATAAAAACATTAAAATACTAGATGGCCGGATTAGAATATACACATAGAAGAGACTGGAACCAAGCAAAGGAGACAGAGGCTTACCAATGGCAGGTAAGCTAGTTTAGTGAGCACCAAGCTCTTATATCTAAATCTTATCACCTTGTGCACCGGTCTCATCACACCACACATCAGGTCAGACACAAAACGCACTGCACTTTGTGACAAAATCCCACCACTGCACACAAGGGCCTAATAGCAGCCTGCCCTGAAGCCTCAGCTCCTGCAACACAAGACAAAATTAATCCAAACAGTTTTCAAAATAAACGAGATAGATAATACTATTTTAAATAGATGAGCTGAAAAGGCATAACAAAACAGAGAAAATGGCACCTCCAATGATGTTCAAACTCAAAACACCAAAATTGGAGATAATTACAGCACTCACATAAACATACAAACACCAAACAAACAAACAAACAAACAAATTGGAAAACAATTATAACAAAACAGCAAATCAAAACAAATACATGCTGAAGAGCAGGTGTAATGCCAGACACATAAACCAACCAGCTCGCGCTGGAGAGCAGGTTTAGCACGCAACACGTAGATCAAGCTCGCGCTGGAGTGTAATTCAAAGTCACTGGAGGAACAAACGTTGACAGAGTAGCTCGCGTTGGAGTGTAATTTACAGTCACCGGAAGAACCAATGAAGACAAAGCAGCAGCATCAAAGAATGTTGCTCCACAGGCTGTCCTGAACACAATGGGTCCCAACCAAGCCTGCAGCACTCCTCTCAGAAACTGAAGCCTCCGTGCCTCATCGCAGTGGTTGATCCCGGTATAGCTCATAAACCCCACCCCTCCATGTATTAAAATGGACGCGAGACAAACTAAACAATTAAATTACACTTCAAATAATTGTTTCCTAAAGATGGTTTCTGTCATTTTAGGCAGTTTTTATCACAATGATTTTAATTTCAAGTGTTTGTTTATTAAATAAGTTTAGTTTTAGTGAGTTATTTGATGCTATAAAAACGGGGGTGTGACGTCATGATTGACAGCTGAGATTGACGGCTTCTCTGAGTGAAGTTGTCACTGAGGCACTAACAGACTTTTTCCGGTGATTTTCGGGAGGAGATTGGAGCTTTAGCTTTAATTTCTACATTTTCATAACTGTTTATTTCACACCAACATAATGAATTGTTCTGCATCTGTGAGTGTGTGGGTGGGCTTTTGATATTTTTTTTTACGGTCTATGGTCCCAACTAGTTCTCCTAAAATGAATTAAAACGTACAATTACTTAACACATAAATGGATGTGCGTGAATAGCGGCCATTACATATACCTTCGTGTCGCTATAGTTGCGAGTCTGATCGTGCACAAACAGACGTCAGGCCAATAAGGCACAGGAATATAGCGGGAGAATGTTGAACAAGGCAGCCACCAACCCACAGATGATTGTCCAAAAGGACGCTAAAAATTACAGAATTTAGCGAATGACCTTAAGCCACACATCTCATTAGTACTTAGAAGCCCAACAACATACCTGAGAGTGAAAGGCGGGCGAAACCGGAAAGGGCGGTCCACAGGCAGTGCCGCACAACGGTGTTCTGACACACGCGCAGTGCCTTAAAATCCCCGTTTATATACCCACTGCACAGTATGTGATTGGATAACACGCATACAAGTTTAATTACACACATGACTGTGTGGCAATCCACAGCTCCAACACCATCATCAAGTTTGCTGACGATACGACGGTGGTAGGTCTCATCACTGACAATGGAGGAATGAGAGAGAACACCGCCCCATCACCATCAATGGAGCACCGGTGGAGAGAATCAGCAGCTTCAAGTTCCTTGGTGTCCACATCACAGAGGAACTCTCATGGTCCGTCCACACTGAGGCCGTTGTGAAGAAGGCTCATCAGCGCCTTTTCTTCCTGCGACGGCTGAGGAGGTTTGGAATGAACCGCCACATCCTCACACGCTTCTACACCTGCACCATAGAGAGTCTGCTGACTGGCTGCATCACCACCTGGTACGGCAACAGTACCGCCCGCAACCGCAAAGCCCTGCAAAGGGCAGTGCGCACGGCCAGCTGCATCATCGGAGGTGAGCTTCCCTCCCTCCAGGACATTTACGCCAGGCGGTGTGTGAAGAGAGCTCAGAGGATCATCAGAGACTCTAGCCACCCGAACCATGGGCTGCTCTCACTGCTGCCATCAGGCAGACGGTACCGCAGCATCAGAACACGCACCAGCCGACTCCAGAACAGCTTCTTCCCACAAGCAATCAGACTACTTAACTCCTGATCCATCAGTATCATAACACACACTGGACAGAATATCACTCAGCACAAACCACTGGAGATACACACATTATATACACATTTATTTATCATATAGCATCTATTGTACATCGGATTTCTATTTGTGAACATATTGTATACTGTACATTGTATATTATTACTATAGCTTAATGTATACTGTTATTGTTAATGTATGTTTAGTGTATATTGTTTAAAGTATATGTATATTGTAAGTATGTGTATATTGTTTAAAGCTGTGAGAACTACACTCACATTGTGTAAATTATTTATTGTTTATTGTAGTGTATACTGTGCTGTGAGTAATTGTGTGCGCATCAGATGTGTAATCTGTTGTTGCTTAAATGTTGTACATGTCATGTCATGACTGCTATGTTGCTCGGAACTGCACCTAAGAATTTCACCTACTGTTGCACTTGTGCATACGGTAGAGTGACAATAAAGTGATTTGATTTGATTTGATTTGAATTAAAAACTCAAGACACCATTTATCCCACTACACTTGCATTGCCAAAACTTTAACAACAGTTGAGAATGTTGGTTTAAATGTGCTTATCTTGAGTAGTGAAGCTTTCTTTCGTTTTCGGTTGGTTCTGTGGTGTGACCAACTAACAATCAGGGCACAACAGGGCTGGAAACATTCAGTGGTTAAAGGATATTTTTGCAAAACAAGTATCTATTTCAAATGAAACCACAACAACACTTCCTTATCAAACTTATGCTTCTGTTTCATGTTCCATTCAGTGTGTAGGTGTTGGTCATATACTTCCATCTATTGTAATACTTTATTGTTTAAACTTCTCAATAACTTCCCATCCTCCTCACTGAATGATAATCCTTAAAGGGTTGGTAAAACACAATTTCACTTTTCTAACTTTAGCTAGTGTGTAATGTTGCTGTTTTAGCATAATACAAAATATCAAATAAAACAAAGACAGACAAGCTGCACCCTTATTTTTATTTTCCGATTGAATGTCATATGGAAGTAAAATGAGTGTTGATTTTACAGAAGTTATTTGCACATGATCATTGAAGCACAATACCTGGAGCATCTTGAACGTTACACTGGTTCGTATTTTACCACCCCTTTAAAGCCTTTTTCTTAAATTGAATGTTCTTTTGCAGAACAAAAGATACAGGCTTTGAATGACACGAGGGTGAGTAAATGATGACAGAATTTCCATTTTGGGGTCAACTATCACTTTAAGAAGGTTAGTTTTATGTAGATCTATATATTTCTCGCAATTCTTAACCCTTACTTTAACTGGCAGGTAAATCATGTAAGCTTAAGTTTTTATTTCAAGAAATGTTGACAAGAAACTTTCATTTTCTCATGAAGACCCTCCCCTTTTTAAAAAGCTATAAAATGGGCGATGAAACAGGCACGTTATTTCATTCTCCTCCTGATCAAAGATGGATCTGCAAATCTCAGTTTTTCTTCTCTTCCTTCTTTTCACTGCAGGTAAAAAGACAAATAGAGTTTGCAATGTTATTGGGTACAAATACAGATCATTGATGTCTCTTTCTCTCTTTTTATTACTAAAGGTCACTCTTTCAGCTGTTATAAGTGCATGGGTACGACGGGATCTTGTGCAGGACAAACGGTAAAAACATGTCCCAGTGGATTTTCTCAGTGCATGAGTTTAACAGTAGTGACACAAGTTGGTAAGTCCAATATGACTGAATTTTACTGTTATATTTGACTGATGGAGATGCTGCTGTTATTTACTGGAGCTGCGACAGAACAGCTACTTGTTTTCATATTCTATACAAAGCAGTCAACATTAATTTCTGATATTTCAGTTATGATTTTGTTTTTGTTTTTTATTAAATGCTAGAAAATTGCTAAATTTAGACATTTATAAATACATTTTCCATCAAAATAATGTGCATTTGAAGTCTGATGTGAGTCTTTCCTGTATCATTCATATTCTTTAGGTGACATTACTTCTAAAGTAAAGGTTAAAGATTGTGCTTCTGCCTGTCAAAGTGGCTCCATGAACGTCGGCATTGTGAAGATGACTTCTTCCTGCTGTAACACGGACCAGTGTAACGTTCAAGATGCTCCAGGTATTGTGCTTCAATGATCATGTGCAAATAACTTCTGTAAAATCAACACTCATTTTACTTCCATATGACATTCAATCGGAAAATAAAATAAGGGTGCAGCTTGTCTGTCTTTGTTTTATTTGATATTTTGTATGGAAAATAAAATAAAATAATACTTGTTTTTCTCCTCCAGATTCCTCTAATGTGCCAAATGGAAAGAAATGTTACTCCTGTGATGATCAGAGCTGCTCAAGCACAGTGAGCTGTTCAGGGACTGAAGATCACTGCATTAAAGCAACAGGTGAGAATCTGTTGTCTGAATCTGTTGAATCTGAATCCGATGTCCAGTTTAGACTGAATTAACCTTTGTTTTCTTTCTTTTCCTCAGGGAGTTTTGGAGGCCAGTCATTGGTTGTAAAAGGCTGTGCCTCTAAATCCATTTGTGATGCCACATCAGTTAGTAGTTTTGAGAGCTCCTCATGTTGTGAGGGGAACCTGTGTAACGGTGCTCAGAGCGTCTCCCAGAGCTTCCTGTTCCTCTGCGGTTCTCTGCTCTCCTACTTCCTGCTGCACTGAATCCAGCAGCTCTTCAGATTCTACAGTGAGACACAATGTACAGAATAGCTTGTATTTCTTTGTACTATCTTTGGAGTTCTGATGTGATTTTATTTTTGGCTGGAAAATTCTGATGTGGCATTTTAATAATTAAAATAATAAATCACCTTATTACTGGGGTCATATTTAATAAAGCTGTGAAGAAGTCTGAAAAACATTTTTGCAATAATAGTAATATATAATAACTTCAAAATAAAAATTAAGTCAACATTTACTCACCCTTGTGTTGTTCTAATGCAGCATGTCCTTCTTTCTCTTTTGAACCATAAATGGAGAAATTTCAAATAGCAGTGCATAGCGCAGTGAATAGCGACAAAGTTTTTGACTGCATAACAATTTATGAATGTGGCTATATTCCCCAACATCAGCTCTCATAGGGATAGGGGTTGTACTGTCCAGTCTGAAGGTTTAAACATAAATATATTTTGTCAAGCCCCTCGATACCTTACTGAAATAAACCAGCCTTGTACTAGTATTACTAGTAGTACTAGTTTGATGCTGGTGGACCAGAAAAGAAATGCTGTTCATTATCTGAAAGCTTATGTGTTTAAATCCAAAACATAAATGAATTTGATGTTACTGGTTAAGAACTTTGACAGTTCATGATTAAAGGGATAGTTCATCCAAAATCACTGAAAATCTGAATATTCTTGAGAGTTTAGACTGCCAGGATCTGGGCTGCATTTCCCGATAACATTGTCTCTTAGCATGCTACAAAGACTCTAAACGTATAACTTAACTAAAGGTATCCCATTTCTAGGCGTGTTCCCCGAACTATATCTTAGATTTAGGAGGTTGTTTAAGGTAAACTTTCTTAAGTGAGATGTTAGCAGGTGCTGTCTGTGGCGGCAGTGCTGAATTGGTTTATCAATAGCTCAAAAAATGATTATTCACTCTATGCAGGGGCTGTTTAACTGCATTATGTGAGAAAGCTGTGTTCTTTATAGCCTAATAGAAGCACTTCAGAAATAGTTGAAATTGCATTTATCAGGACTCGTGAGATCTTATAAATTTAATCCAAAAAGCCTCTTATGCCCAAACATGTTATGCATCAACCCATAACTGGCAGTATGCCATTTATATTATCATTATATATTTTGCCATAGTCTTAATTTACTCCACAAGCAGGGTTAATTGCCCGCATCACATTATTGGTGTATCGGGGCGCTCCGTCGGGTTTGTCTTGACAAAGTCGAACCAACAAGATCTAAAAGCTGCTGAATTTGCAGACAAAATGTATTTTGAATTGCAGCTTCTGACATGGGGACTATAAAGTTCCCTTTCGAGGGAACTCTCACTGCGTCGGAACGACACTTTGGGGATACTCCCTAAGCACTAGCGAATCTGAAGTCCGTATAGCCACTATACCAATCTGACTGGCGTACGTGATGACGTCATCGTGACGGCGTACCCGGAAGTATAAAGCGGGAGCCGGCACACTGAAACGGCAGTTATTGCTCTTCAGCATAGCGCTCTCTGTTGAAATTGTCTATTTACTGTTGTTTGTCACAGTTGCAAAAGTGTGTGAATGATGGAAAAGAATGTGAGCGAGTTTAAGCAGTGTGTGCATCCGTGTCCCCGCTTCATTTCGGGCTCAGATGCACACCTGCTTTGTGTGCAGTGTCTGGGTGTTGAGCATGCTCGGGCAGCTCTCGAGGGAGCTGCCTGTCAGCATTGTGAGCTGCTCACACTCAGACTGCTTCGCTCTCGGCTGGCCGTGTTCGATGAGGCCGGCCAGCTTTGTGAGCCCCAGGGTTCTGGACCCGCGATCGCTGAGGCGTCCCGGTGTCACAAACCATGGAGTTCACAGAAGGACTTGTCAGCGGGATCTGGGACTGCTGCGGCACTTTCCCAATCCTTGTCTGACAGTTCTAAAGATCTTCCTCCCCGTGTGGAAGCCCGCGCTGCGGCTTCTTCCCCCGGGGTTGAGGATCTGATGCTTATTCTCTCCGGTTCCGAGGAGCCGGATGAGTGTTGCATCAGGGCAGGTGGAGAAGCAGGAAGTGTTTCATCGCTTCATCCACTCGCCCAAGAGGAGTTAATTGAGGTTTTGACTCGTGCGGTGGCCAAATTGAAGATCAATTGGCCACAGGAAGTGCCGGAAATTCAGCCACCTAGTAGGCTGGACGACCGGTTTCTTTCTCGCCGGGTCCAAACACCTCGCCGGGGTTTACCTTTCTTCCCGGACCTACACACCGAGGTGTGTAGGTCGTGGAGGAAGCCCTATTCCTCGCGTATTCCTCCAGTATTGGATTATTCCAATGTTCTGGGGGCGCGCGAGGCGGGCTATGGGACGATGCCTCGGGTGGAAGAGGCTCTCACGAGTTATCTTTTCCCCGATTCTGTGTCGTCCCTTAAAACCCCGGAGCTGCCCACCAAACCCTTTCGGGACACCTCATCGTTGGTGGGCGAAGCTTATATGGCGGCTGGGCAGGCTGGTAGTTCCCTGCACACATTATCTGTCTTGCAGGCCTACCAGGCTGACCTCCTGAAAGAGCTCAATGAGGGCGACGGTCCCTCTTCGGAGGATGTGCTGGAGCTACGGAGGGCTGCAGATTTGTCTCTCCGCATCACCAGGGAGATGGCCCGTGCTATCGGCCGGGCCATGGCTTCTATGGTGATGGTGGAGAGGCATCTCTGGCTGAATCTGTCGGGGATGAGGGAGAAGGATAAATCCTTCCTCCTAGACTCCCCGATTTCGCCTTCTGGTCTATTTGGTGACGCGGTTGAGACCGTTGTCGCCAGGTACCAGGAGGCGAAGATGCAGTCAGCGGCCTTCCGTCAGTGCCTCCCTCGCCACTCAGAGCCTGGGAAAGCGGCCCCTAGGGGGCAGCCTCAGCCGTCTGCCAGCTCCTCGCACCGGCAGGTGCAGAAAGAGAGCGTCGCCTCTAGAGCCCCTCCTCCAGGAGCCTGGCAACAGAGGCGGCGTTCTCACCAGCAGTCCCAGCAGCGGTCTTTCGCTCCTGGAGGCGATCTGAGGAACGTACTCCAGGGCGGGAGGCTGCTGGGAAGAAGTCCTAGCTTCGGCTGGACTTCCAAGAGCGGTCCCCCCCGCAGGGGAGCAACCGAGGTTGCTTCCTCTGCGGCGCTCCGGGGAAGTCGAGGTAATCCCGCCGTGTATGACGCTTCGGGCCCCATCGATTTCCCGCGAACGCATGCTGCTCCAGCCGCCTCCGGAGGGACTTGCGGCTGGGCAGCTAACGCGTCCGCACATAGAGAATCGTTCCCCACCACTTCCTGCCGGTCATCCGCTTCCGGGGGTTGGGGACGAGGCTCGTGTAACACCCGAAGCCAGCCTCGAGTTCGGAGGCTCGGTTTCAAAATGCTCATGGTCTCCATCATCGTGAGTTAGATCCAGTTCGAGGACTGGTTCGTCACGATAGATCTGAGGGACGCATACTTCCATATCTTCATCCTTCCATGTCACAGGAAGTTCTTGAGGTTCGCCTTCAGGGGCGAGGCGTACCAATATCGAGTGCTTCCCTTCGGTCTAGCTCTTTCCCCACGCACATTCACAAGGTGCATGGATGCAGCTCTGGCTCCATTGAGACTCCAGGGCATCCGTGTGCTGAATTATCTCAACGACTGGCTCATATTGGCCCAGTCGTACGGGATGGCAGTTCGGCATTGAGGTGTCGCTCTGGCCCATATAAAGTGCTTGGGTCTGAGACTCAACACAACAGGTGTGTTGACGCCGTCCCGGAGGACTACGGTTCTAGGGATCGTATGGGACTCGACGACGATGCGGGCACAATTGTCTCCCGCACGAGTCGAGACCATACTGGCGATGGTCTCAGAAATAAGGCTAGGCCACAGCATCACTGTAGAGCACTTTCAGGAAGTGCTGGGGCTCAGGGCAGCAGCGTCCAACAGGATACCCTTTGGCCTGCTGTACATGAGACATCTACAGTGGTGGCTGGAAACCAAGGGGTTTTCCCCCAGAGGGAATCCTTTCCGTATGATCAGGGTAACGCGCAGATGCCTTCGTTCCCTAGTCATACGGAAGAAACCTTGGTTTCGGTCCCAGGGGCCAGTGTTGGGAGCATCTTGTTGCCGGGAATCCGCTTCAACAGACATCTTCCTCACTGGTTGGGGCTTGGAGCAGGGGAGTTTGAGGTCGCGCCCTCTATACAGACTGGCGCATCAAATTCTCCTGTGGACCCTAGGGAAACTGTTGTCCATCAGGGCAATGTATGTCCCGGGGGTCCGGTATCAGGGAGCAGACATCCTGTCGAGGCAGGGGCTGAGGCCCGGGGAGTAGCGACTTCACCCAGGGGTGGTGGCGTCTCGAGGGACGTCCCACTGTCCACTGTGGTGTTCCCTCACGCATCCAGCCCCGCTGGGGTTGGATGCCAGGGTTCAGACATGGCCGAGGCTGTGTCTGTACGCATTTCCCCCAATTGCTCTGCTTCCGGGTGTCCTGGAGAGGGTCCGTCAACAGGGGGTCAGTCTACTTCTGGTAGCACCCCGTTGGCCGACACGAGTTTGGGTCTCGGATATCATAACTCTGCTGGCAGGTCTTCCATGGCAGATTCCTCTGAGGAGGGATCGCCTGTCTCAGGCGGGGGGGGGCGATATTCCTCCCCCGGCCAGAGGTTTGGAACCTTTGGGTCTGGCCCCTGAGGGGGTCAGGTACCTAGAGGCTGGCCTGTCGGCAGAGGTGGTAGAGACATTACTCAGTTCCAGGGCTCCGTCCACAAGGAGACTGTACAGCCTCAAGTGGAATGTGTTTGCCACTTGGTGCAGGGAGCGTGAGGTGGACCCAGTTAACTGCCCGGTGGCTTCAGTGCTGGAGTTCCTCCAAGATCGTTTCTCTGCGGGTCTAACCCCGTCCACACTCAAGGTGTACGTGGCTGCCATTGGGGCTTTCCACACTCCTCTGGGTGATGGGCCTTTGGGTAGGCACCAGTTGGTTGTACAGTTCCTCCGTGGGGCTCGGAGGATGAGGCCTGCGGCTCGTTCCAGAGTCCCAACCTGGGATCTGGCAGTGGTTCTCGAAGGTCTGGCTGAGGCCCCCTTTGAGCCATTGGAGTCGGCGGAACCAAAGAACCTGACCTTGAAGGTGGCTTTTCTCCTGGCGATTACATCGCTAAAGAGAGTAGGGGACCTCCAGGCCTTGGCAGTAACGTCGACTTGCCTGGAGTTTGCCCCTGGAGGAGTAAAAGCCATCTTACACCCTAGGCCGGGCTGCGTGCCCAAGGTTCCATCAAGGGTGGCCAGGTCTTTGGTTCTTCAGGCATTTCATCCTCCATCTCACGTGACGGCGGAAGAAGGGAGGCTTCACTTGCTCTGCCCAGTTAGGGCTCTCAGAGTATATCTGGAGAAGTCTGCGCAGTGGAGGAGATCTCAACAGCTGTTAGTGTGCTTTGGTTCACCCAAGAAGGGGTTGCCTGCATCTACTCAGACAATCAGTAACTGGATTGTCCAGGCGATAACCGCGGCTTATCAGGTGCGCAATTTGCCTTCACCTATGGCCGTGAGGGCTCATTCCACCAGAGGCTTGGCCTCTTCGGTGGCCCTCCTTTCTGGGGTTCCCATGCAGGATATCTGCGAGGCGGCTGGGTGGGCTACCCCGCACACTTTTATCAGGTTTTATAGCCTGCATCTCCCTACTGCGCCTGGCGCTAGGGTGCTTCAGTCCTAGTTGTGCCCAGTCTCCGGCTTCACACTAGGGCGGGCACTACCCTCGGTAAAGGTCCCCAAGGGCCAGTGTTGGGAGCGTCCTGTTGCCGGGAAACCGTTTCAACAGACGTCTCCCTCATTGGCTGGGGCGCCGAAGGCGCTTGGGTTCCCCAGTCATAGTTGTGCCCGGTCTCCGGCTTCACACTAGGGCAGGCACTACCCTCGGTAAAGGTCCCAAGGGCCAGTGTTGGGAGCGTCCTGTTGCCGGTGTAGCCGGTTCGGGCTCGTGTGTCTCTGTTACTACGACTCGGCTACCCCTCTGCGTTGTGTTGTGTTGTGTTGTGCGATGAATAAAAACTGGAGTCCAATTGCTGGTTCAGAGGTTCTTTATATATCTGCATGCATGAGTTGGAAAATGCAGTAATTAATATGTTGCATTCAATGAAGTGCATTTAGTCAGCCTTCTCCTCGCTCTGCTCAGACCTCCCGCGGACTGAAGCGAGCTTCACAATGCACATTTACAATCTTATTTAAAGTAATAAAGAATATAAAGAAAATAGTCATAATTAATATCACATCAGGTGTATCAACAGACAGTGAAATAACACAATATATATTTATACATATCTAAATATATATTGACACTAAGCTCATATGATATACATCTTTAAATCACCCACATTCCAGAATTTTATATAACCAATTTGATTGAACACGTATAACAAAGAAATCACAAAAACAATTCATAACCATACCTGCATGCATGAGTTGGAAAATGCAGTAATTAATATGTTGCATTCAATGAAGTGCATTTAGTCAGCCTTCTCCTGTCAAACATTTGAACATAGAAAAGATATCAGCAGACACGCTTCACAGGCCAACTTTCACACTAATGTTAACATACAACACAACGTGAGACTGCATTCACTCGGTTAAACTTTCACTTATGCAGGAAAAACATATTCAAGAGGGAAGATCACATACATGTGCATACTCATTTACATTTTAACAAAACCGATCACTTAATTGGTGATTATTTTCACCTATAACACTCTTTTGAACAGGAGTATGCACAATACATACCTCGCTCTGCTCAGACCTCCCGCGGACTGAAGCGAGAGCGCGCGCAACGCGCAAATGACGTCACAACTGCCACGAACGTAAAACTCATAAAAGACAAAAAATAATAATTTTCTTTTCTTTTCTTACATGCATATATAACAGAAAAATTTGGATTTTGAGTGAATTTAAAATAAAACACAAGTTATAATTAATACCTGTTACACCGGGAAACCGTTTCAACAGACGTCTCCTTCATTGGCTGGGGCGCCGAAGGCGCCTGGGTTCCCCAGTCCTAGTTGTGCCCGGTCTCTGGCTTCACACTAGGGCAGGCACTACCCTCGGTAAAGGTCCCAAGGGCCAGTGTTGGGAGCGTCCTGTTGCCGGGAAACCGTTTCAACAGACGCCTCCCTTCATCGGCTGGGGCACGGAAGGTAAAGGAGTGGAGAAGTATCTCCCTACGGTGCTGGCGCTAGGGTACTCAAGTCCTAGTTGTGCCCGGTCTCCGGTTTCACACTAGGGCAGGCGCTACCCTCGGTGTGGGCTAGTGGGTACTCGTTCCCCAAAGTGTCGTTCCGACGCAGTGAGAGTTCCCTCGAAAGGGAACGGCTCGGGTTACGTCTGTAATCCTTGTTCCCTGAGAAGGGAACGAGCACTGCGTCGCATCACCACACCTCGGCACGCCTGGAGCGCATGCTTCAGAGCAATAGCTGCCGTTTCAGTGTGCCGGCTCCCGCTTTATACTTCCGGGTACGCCGTCACGATGACGTCATCACGCACGCCAATCAGATTGGTTTAGTGGCTATACGGACTTCAGATTCGCTAGTGCTTAGGGAGTATCCCCAAAGTGTCGTTCCGAAGCAGTGCTCGTTCCCTTCTCAGGGAACAAGGGTTACAGACGTAACCCGAGCCGTTTTCACGGATGAAATCGCCACATAGAAATGGCTCCACGGACGGCACCGTCTTTGATTTAGCACAACTATTCGCTGTCTCCATAGTTTGACCAAACTCACCTCCACAATAATTCCCTTTAAATAGACTCCATAATGGTTTGCCAGCTGATGTACCTTTGGTTAATATAATTAAAAAGCTAACAGCCGTCAGTGTAATGATAATTTTATTCTTTGCAAGAAAACACTTCGATTAGCAGAATTATATTCGAATAGACTGAGATGTAAAGAAACAGTGGTGGCCACTATCGGATTGAACTGTCAATAGTGATAAGGTATATACACTCACCTAAAGGAACACCATACTAATACTGTGTTCGACCCCCTTTCGCCTTCAGAACTGCCTTAATTCTACGTGGCATTGATTCAATAAGGTGCTGAAAGCATTCTTTAGAAATATTGGCCCATATTGATAGGATAGCATCTTGCAGTTGATGGAGATTTGTGGGATGCACATCCAGGGCATGAAGCTCCCGTTCCACCACATCCCAAAGATGCTCTATTGGGTTGAGATCTGGTGACTGTGGGGGCCATTTTAGTACAGTGAACTCATTGTCATGTTCAAGAAACCAATTTGAAATGATTCGAGCTTTGTGACATGGTGCATTATCCTGCTGGAAGTAGTCATCAGAGGATGGGTACATGGTGGTCATAAAGGGATGGACATGGTCAGAAACAATGCTCAGGTAGTCCGTGGCATTTAAACGATGCCCAATTGGCACTAAGGGGCCTAAAGTGTGCCAAGAAAACATCCCCCACACCATTACACCGCCACCACCAGCCTGCACAGTGGTAACAAGGCATGATGGATCCATGTTCTCATTCTGTTTACACCAAATTCTGACTCTACCATCTGAATGTCTCAACAAAAATCGAGATTCATCAGACCAGGCAACATTTTTCCATTCTTCAACTGTCCAATTTTGGTGAGCTTGTGCAAATTGTAGCCTCTTTTTCCTATTTTTAGTGGAGATGAGTGGTACCCGGTGGGGTCTTCTGCTTTTGCTGCATACCTCGGTTGTAACAAGTGGTTATTTCAGTCAAAGTTGCTCTTCTATCAGCTTGAATCAGTCGGCCCATTCTCCTCTGACCTCTTGCATCAGCAAGGCATTTTTGCCCACAGGACTGCCGCATACTGGATGTTTTTCCATTTTCACATCATTCTTTGTAAACCCTAGAAATGGTTGTGCGTGAAAATCCCAGTAACTGAGCAGATTGTGAAATACTCAGACCGGCCCGTCTGGCACCAGCAACCATGCCACGCTCAAAATTGCTTAAATCACCTTTCTTTCCCATTCTGACATTCAGTTTGGAGTTCAGAAGATTGTCTTGACCAGGACCACACCCCTAAATGCATTGAAGCAAATGCCATGTGATTGGTTGATTAGATAATTGCATTAATGAGAAATTGAACAGGTGTTCCTAATAATCGTTTAGGTGAGTGTATAGCTAAGAGTGCTTCAGACCAACCTTACGAACAAATGTCTTACAGAAGGCAGGGATGGGCAGTATTTAAAAGACTTATTTTAAATACAAAATACTATTTTGTATTTTAAAGCCTTTTGAAAAAAATCTAATGTAATTTGTATTTAAATACATTTAAGATGAGTATTTTTGTATTTTCAAAATACTCAAAATACTTTGAGCCAGTCATCCTCTTTATCAGGGTGCTGTTTTCATGCATCAACTAGTTCAGACCAGACATGCCCCTTCCCCCAACCCCAACATTCATGCACAACTTTTCTGTAATAATAATGTCATGGTCAATTCTGCTCTATGACGTCATTACGTAATCGCAAGGCAAAACTAAGCCATTATGCAACACGTAGATATTATTTGAAATGCTAATTTACATTTGTTTGTAAAATAAATTAAAGCAATGTGTTAGTTAATATGTACGGAGCCCCACACATGACATGCAAGAAGAAAAAAAAGAGTAAATTTACTAATTTGTTCCCTCGATTTATAAATCGTGTGCACGATTTAGCCTGCTAGTTTTTTTCCTGCATGTCATATGCAGGGCTCCGTAAATATGCTACTTAAATGATCGTCCGGTTTTTACAGCGATTTCCTCATTTCCATAGCGATCTTAAGGAATTATGAATGAACCACACGGCCTATTGAGCTAACTTGTATGTGTGTTGCTAAAAGTTGCCAAATAAATTTTAAAAATTGCTAAATTTGTTGCTAGGTGCTTTTAGGAAAAAAAAGTTGCTAAGGTAGTCTGAAAAGTTGCTAAATCTAGCAACAAAATTGCTAATTTGGCAATACTGATTGACGCCTTGTTTATTCGCAATTCGCATGGCTCTACGTCGCAAACCTGCTTACTGCGCTCGCTCCTCAGTAAAGTAATGCTTGACGTGCTCTCCGGTCGTTGTATAATTCTGTGAAACGTCAGAGGGCGACTCTGAGTAATTGTTCTCCAAACCATCAAAAAGCAGCGATGAGAGGAAGTAGTTTGCTGAATAATTTGTCAAACACTCATCTCGTGAGAAGTTTGTGAATAAATGGATTTCTTCACATATAAACTGATTAGGTTGTGGGTCATTTTGAGGACACATGTGAAAAAGTTTTTTAGTACACTTCTTAAACCCTAACCAAATAATCAAGTTAACCCCAGTAAACTTGAAATTGTGACTTGTTGTGACATTAGAACAAAACATATTAATGAATAGGCCCAGATAGATTTCAGCCTAACAGGGATACTTGCACTGAATCGCCAATTTCCAACCTGATCTCACAGAATTCCGTGAAATGAACACGGGCCCTTTACCTCAAAATTTGTGGCAGTTTCACAGAATCGCAGAAAATTCCGTGATGGGTCCACGGAAGTGATGCCAATGTAAGTCAATGACAGTATACAGACGCGTTGGGCATGGTTATCATCATGAAACTATGATTTTTCCATTATGATTCTCGATTTAATCAGCCAGCATAATTTTATTTGTAATTATTTTCTTTTTTATTTAATTAGGGTATTCAGACACGTTTTGAACATGTAACCCAATCCCTTCCCTAAACCTACCCATAAAAAACAGAATATAACAGGCAGATATGACTGCAGGCACAATTTATTCCAAAAATAAAAATATTCCAAGTGTTCCGAGGCTAAACAATTGATTTGTGTGAAGAAAATCCCCAAAAGCGAAAAGGGTCTACATCCGCCGAAGATCATACGTAAACACATTTCAAATTTTACCGCCGGAAGAAACTTTACGTCAGGTTTAACAGCATTGGCTGTCATACGTCTCGTGACTAATTGCGTCATTACGTCAGCTTTGATTGTAAAATACCATTGGCTCTCGTGTGTCTCGTGACCGATCGCGTCATGCTCAAGAGTCGTGTGTATTATTTGAATGAGATATATAAATGAGTGCGTGCACGGAGCGGCGGGATCATCATTTCAGCGATTAAAACATTAAGATCAACTTTACATGAAGATATCGTATGACTTCAGAAGACTTGGAATGCAATACTGTTACTGTTTTATACTGTTTTGGGTCAGTTTTTGCAATAAATACCTGTGGCTGTACTTTTATTTGCCTGTAATGTCTTTTATATTGTTGAGAGTAGGTAGGTTTAGGGTAGGAGTTAGTTGCTCCAAAATATAAAAGTAGCCTATAGATATTCATAATATCATACTTTTTACGGTCATTGACTTACAGAGGCATCACTTCCGTGGACCCATCACTACAATTCTCGGCGATTCAGTAAAACTACCACAGATTTTGAGGTGAAGGACCCGTGTTCATTTCACGGAATTCTGTGAGACCAGGTTGCCAATTTCACATGAATTTTGTGTATTTTCAAAATACAAAATACTGTTTTTGTATTTAAATACATTTTTCCACACAGTATTTTGTATTTGTATTTTAAATACATTTCTACAGGAAAGACTCGGGAGAATTATTTCAACAATCGTGCATTTATTAATAGCTCAGCAAGCTGATAATATACTACAAAGTCATTTGGCGTAGGCCCCGTCCGTAGTGCATAATCCGAGGGTATCGGATCTGCAATTCCTGCCTGAAGATGAGGGCAGGGGCGCAGCCGACCCCCAAAAGTAGGTGGAGTATCAATACACAGGGACGGGGCCCGCCAACCACCAAAAGTTGGTAACTGAGTATACCCACCGGTCTAGAGTCCTGGGGTTCCTGAAAAATAGAGACGGAAGTTACTATATGGTAGAATTAAGATGTGAAAAGATATGGCGTGCCTATAGCTTAATAGAAAAGAAAGACAATTAAGTCCTAGCATGACTGTTGGAAGTTATTTTTTTTATTTTTTTTATTTTTTATTGTTTTTATTTTATTATTGCCAGTTCACTCCTAGGAAAACACAGAGACAAGGCCTCATTGGACCATGCAGACAGCCGCCTTTGCAAAAATAATAAAACAGGCCTCATTAGACCACACAGACAGAGCCGCATTGGCTATAATAGAACGGCCGCATTGGACCACATATAGCAGGCCAACTAGGGCCGTACATAAATAACACAGACTCTGGCCTCATTGGACGACACGGCCTTTATAGACCACAGTGACAAGGCCTTGATGAGCCACAAGGCCTTTATAGACCACAGAGACAAGGCCTCTATGAGCCACAATGGCCGTTAATGCCACAAAGAGACAAGGTAAGACTGGATTGCGTGTGAAACGAAGCCACTTGGCTAGATGAAAAGAGGCTTTCATCTTTTTAAAAAATTTTATTTTTATTTTTTATTTAAATAACGAAATGCTGCGGGCCTTAAAGACCACACAAAACCTATGCCTCGCGGGGCGACTGGCCACCACTGGCATCTTTTAAGGACAAGACCAAGCCACTAGTGCCACACATAGACAAACCACGCAAGACTACGGCATCTAAGCCACATTGAACATATGCCCCAGAGGGGCCACTGGCCAATCAGGCTTCTTTTTGAAGGACAAGGCAAACATATGCCACAAGGCGCCAAGCCTCACATGAAGACAAGGCCCACGTGGCCACAAGGCCACTAATGCCACACATAGACAGACATACTTGAAACAAGGCCACTAGGCCATGTTTAACCATGCCATGTAGGGCACAAGACCAAGAGACAAGGCCACATTAGGCTACATGGTCACAGTAGATGACACAGAACATGGAATGTTTCCTAAACCATAATCCCACACTTAGACGAGACGTACAGACAATGGCCACTAAGCCACACGGAACAAGGCCATAAAGGCCGCAGCCTTGAAGGCCGAACATGAAACAAGGCAACATTGTACCACGAGGCCAAGAGACAGACACAGAGACGAGGCCCGCTGGGCCACAAGGCTGCTAAGCCACACTGAACGAGGCCAACGATACGGAGCTGCTAGGCCACACAGAACATGCCATGCTTAATGGCCACGAGACCAGGAACAGCCACATAAGGCTACACGGTCACAGTAGACCACATAGAACATGAATATCGCATTAAATAAGACGTCACTTTTTTATTTTATTTTTATAATTAACTTTTTTAAGATTATTTAAATAACGAACATGTAACGAAGGCACAGCGGCTGCTACAGCCACATAGAGACAAGGCCACATTGAACAGAGCCGCTAGGCCACACATATTAGATGACTAGAAAGTCGTTGAGAAGTGCTGGCTAGAATAATAACGGGATGAAGGAAATAAGATTAAGACACCACCACCAGTAGTTGCATAGGTATTTACCTTATGGTTACTGTAGAGCTTGCTGGGCTTGAAGAATGGTTTTAGAATCGGGTCTTATGTATGATTCGAAGGCCGAGGATGACCATCTACCCAAAATCTTGATGGCCGACGTGGGGATTCCTCGTTCAGCTGCTGTAGTAGCTGCCCCAATTCTGAATGAGTGGCCGGTATAGAGAGAGCGGGATAGACTGCAGCTTTTAACGACAGAGTTTAACTGGGTTCTGAACCAGCCTTTTGAAAGAGGTGCACCGTTAGGTAATGTCACAGGTCGGGGCGGGCCAAACCAGACTGCACCCACCCCTGAAAAACCCGGGAACCACCTCGAGGAACGTGTCAAGGACCAGACAGACAAGGGAATAAAATAATACAGCTTATTTATTATATTAAAAGATCAGTGAATTGGATAGGTCCTAATTAAAATCTTCTTCTTGCCGCCAGGACAGTTCAAGTGTCTCTAGACCTCCCGGGACGGGAGGGGAGGGACGATCGTGACGGACCGGAGGCTCGTCGGAGGGAAATCAGGGGGGAATCCCCGCGCCGTCCAGGTAGGTCACTGGGTAAGTACTCCTCTACGGGACTCAAGAGGGGAGGCCGTGGTCATACGAACCCCATTCAGACTGGAACCAGGTAAGTATGCAGATGCGGGGGCGAAGCGAGTCACTGGGGTTACTCCGGAGGGAGGTACTCAGAGGTGGGGGCAAGCGAGCCACTGGAACGTTACAGCAAGGTTTAACTGTCCAACAATATGTGGGACATTCGACTGGATTACCTCTCTTCTTCTTCTGAGCAGGGTAAAAGGCTTCCAATAAGGGCGTGTGGGGACCACCAGGCGGGGAGGACACTTGGAGCGGGGCTCTCACGTCAGCTGAACACTGGGACAGACACAGCACAGTTTCGACGGTTCAACAGTATGTGAAGCTTTTCAACTGATATACCTTCTCTCCTTTTGAACAGGGTCAAGGCTTCCAATAGGGGCGTGTGGAGACCACCAGGCGGGGAGGACACTTTGGGCGGAACGCTCCACTTCAGCTGAGCACTGGAACAGTACAGCAAGGTCTCAACGGTTCAACAGTAGGTGAAGCTTTTCAACTGATATACCTTCTCTCCTTTTGAACAGGGTCAAGGCTTCCAATAGGGGCATGTGGAGACCACCAGGCGGGGAGGACACTTTGGGCGGAACGCTCCACTTCAGCTGAGCACTGGAACAGTACAGCAAGGTCTCAATGGTTCAACAGTATGTGAAGCTTTTCAACTGATATACCTTCTCTCCTTTGAACAGGATCAAGGCTTCCAATAAGGGCGTGTGGAGACCACCAGGCGGGGAGGACACTTTGAGCAGGGCGCTCACGTCGGCTGAACACTGGGACAGACACAGCACAGTTTCAACGGTTCAACAGTACATGAAGCTTTGCAACTGATATACCTTCTCTTCTTCTGAACAGGGTAAAGGCTTCTAATAGGGGCGTGTGGAGACCACCAGGCGGGAAGGACACTTTGAGCGGGACGCTCACTTCGTCTGAGCACTGGAACAGTACAGCAAGGTCTCAACGGTTCAACAGTATGTGAAGCTTCTCAACTGATATACCTTCTCTCCTTTGAACAGGATCAAGGCTTCCAATAAGGGCGTGTGGAGACCACCAGGCGGGGAGGACACTTTGAGCGGGGCGCTCACGTCGGCTGAACACTGGGACAGACACAGCACAGTTTCAACGGTTCAACAGTACATGAAGCTTTGCAACTGATATACCTTCTCTTCTTCTGAACAGGGTAAAGGCTTCCAATAGGGGCGTGTGGAGACCACCAGGCGGGAAGGACACTTTGAGCGGGACGCTCACTTCGGCTGAGCACTAGAACAGACACAGCACAGTTTCAATAGTACATGATATACGAAGCACTCGGCATTAACGGGGCCGGGTCTTTTCAAAGCAGGAAGTTGGGCTGTTGCTTTATCAGACCCCTTCGTTAGAGACAGCGGGTGGAAGACTGTAGGAGACGAGTGCACGGCAGACTTCTATTACTTCTCCACACACCAATTTCACTTCACAGCACAAACCGTGTAAATCGTCACTTCAGGCACTGCAATTCCACTCGCACACCGTGCATTCGGGCCAGCACTCACCCACCGGTCTTTTCTCCCACCAGATCGGATCTAGTCCTCGATCAGGGCTTGACTTCGCTCCGGGAAAGCAGAAGAACGATGCAGCGATCATCACATTCGGCAAGGAGAGGACAGAAGTTGGAGACAGATCATTAATTCACTCGGTGTCATAGTTCACTCGTGCCAAACATTTTCCAAGCTCTCCACACCACTTCAGTGTTAGTGCATATAAACAACGGATCCAATACTCATCACTTGCGTCTTTCTCACTGCTGACGATATTCCTCAAGCCTTCGCTGACAAATCCTTCACTCCTTCCTTTCTCTTCCACAGCTTCAATCTTCCCCACTCCACAGCCCAGCCTCAATAAAAAGAACAACCCGCTGAAAAACACAGCATCATACGGGAGGAGATCCACGCCACAGTCTGTTTTCTCTCTGTTTTTAAAGCCTCATCTGAATAGGTGTCCCTCTCACAGCATTCTCTGTAATTGCCCCACACCTGCTGTCACTCAGGCAATCAGCCCCGCTGCCATGGCAACAGATTCGCAGGGCATAGAATGGACGTTCACTGGAAAATCCTGAATAACTGCATTCACCAGGATCTTAGTCCCGTTTGGTTTTTGTCACCCCGTGACACACCCCCCTGCCAAGCCGTTCTAGTCCCTAGAACGGGATCCGGACACCCAGTCTCCGTACCTGGCTGGGGGTTGCCCCCGGTTCTCCCGTTGGGATCGCCTTGGCGGGGAGTTAGGTTCCTCTGGCCTTGGCGGGGAGTTAGGTTCCTCTGGCCTTGGCCCTATATCCAGCCTCCGGGGGGCCACAGCCCATCCCACCACGGGAGGCATCCACGCTGGTTCAGTCGGAGGTCTCTCTACAGTTGGTTCGGGGTAATTCGGACAAGGGCGCATCAGGTTTCGGTGGAGCACCCGCTCTGGACCTTCTCTCCCTTCGGGACGGATGGCATACACCGGTTGATCGAGATGCGGCTGTCGTTGGACCACATACTGCTGGGGCTCCCACCGATCACTGAGTTTGCCCTTTCCTTGTCGCCGGTTATCTCGCACCAGAACTCTTTCGCCAGGCAGTAGCGGCGCACTTCGAGCCGTACGGTCATACAACCTTTTGTTCTTGGCTGCGGCTTGTTTAATTCGGTCCGAGACCCGTTCATAGGCCAGTTGAAGGCGTTGATGGTGTCTGGCCACCCACTCCGTTACACCGCCTCCCTCTTCAGCGGCCGCAGTCCCCAGCAGTAGGTCAACGGGTAGTCTCACATGCCTTCCGAACATCAGGTAGGTCGGTGCATACCCGGTCGTGCTGTGTATGCTGTTGTTATACGCCTGGACCATTGCCGGGAGGTTGTCAGCCCAATGCCCCTGTTGGTCGTTTCCCAAGGTCCCCAAGAGACCGAGCAGCGTCTGGTTAAACCTCTCGCACCCTCCGTTCCCCTGAGGATGATAGGGCGTCGTATGGGTCTTCTTACATCCGTACAGTTGGCACAGCTCGTGTACTACCCTGGATTCAAAATTTGGCCCTTGATCGGAATGGAACACTTCGGGACACCCGAAGGGCTGGATGACATGCCTCCACAGGGCATTAGCGGTGGTAATGGCGGTCTGGTCCAGAGTTGGGATGGCCCAGGCATATTTGGTGAACAGGTCAGTGACCACTAGGAGGTTTTGAATGCGATCGACCGGCCGACCCAGCGTCAGATAGTCCATAGCGAGGATATGCATCGGTGCTTTAGCTCGAATTGGGACCAATGGAGCTCGTGTCTCTTTCCTGGCTTTGAACAGGGTGCAGCGCGGGCAGCCCTGTAGGTAAGTCCTCACGGTCCCCTCCATCCCAGGCCAGTAAAAGTGGCGTCGCAAGAGTGCCGTCGTCCTCTCCCGCCCTTGATGACCAAGCTTGCTGTGATAAGCCTCCAGCAGAGCGTGACATCTTCCCTCGGGGACCACCACTTGCCAGACCAAGTCACCCGAGCGTGAGTCCTGGAGGGACCGACAAATCACCCCTTCCTTCAGATGGAGCCTCTCTTTCTGGCCCAGTAGGCCCCTCACGATTCGGGTTTGAGCCCGGCGTCCCGCACCCTCCGGCCACTTGTCCTGTTCCAGCCAGACCCGGACCAGTGACAGGTCCTCATCCTCGCCCTGCAACACCCTCCAGCGCTGTGGGTCCCATCCCCAACTTGCGGGCGGTTCCTCCAACGGTGGTCCCGGTGCCTCCACAATGCCCACCATCATTCCCTCGTCGCGGTTCACCTCCCGCATGGGTCTCAGACCCTCCGGCCCTCCTTCTGGCCACCTAGATAGTACGTCAGCGTTGGTATGTTCCCTTCCTGGCTGGTACTGAAGCTGGTACTCAAAGTTGGCCAATTGTGCCACCCACCTCTGTTCCACCGCCCCCAACTTGGCAGTTTGTAGGTGTACCAGTGGATTGTTATCGGTCACTACGGTCACCTTTGCTCCCCATAGGTAGTCTTTGAACTTCTCACTGAGCGCCCACTTCATGGCCAGTAACTCAAGCTTAAAGGAGCTGTAGTTGGCATCGTTCCTCTCCGCGGGGTGTAGACTCCGGCTCGCATAAGCAATGACTCTTTCTTCCTCCTGCTGTTTCTGCGCTAAGACAGCCCCCAAGCCCAAGTGGCTGGCGTCCGTGTAGAGGATAAAGGGCTGGGTGAAGTCTGCGTATGGCAGGATGGGTGCTTGTAACAGCTCCTGCTTGAGCCTCTGGAAGGCGGTCTCGCATGCCGGATCCCACTGAATCGCTGGGGACCCTCGGCCCTTGGTGTGTCCCGTTCCACCCAGCAACTGGTTCAGGGGTTTGGCGATCTTAGAGAAATCCTTAATAAATCGCCTGTAGTACCCGACAAAGCCGAGGAAGGATCGAACCTGGCGCACGGTCTTCGGGGCAGTCCACCCCTGTACAGCCGACACCTTCTCTGGGTCCACAGCGATTCCTGCAGCACTCACGATATGGCCCAGGAACTTTACCTCCTTCCGGAAAAGCTGACATTTATCCGGTTGGAGCTTCAGCCCGTACTTCTCAAGGGAGCGGAACACCTGCTCAAGATGCTGAAGGTGAGTCTCAAAGTCAGGGGAATAGATAATCACGTCATCCAGATACACAAGAGCGGTATCCACTAGCTGGCTCCCCAGGCAGCGCTGCATTAGCCGTTGGAACGTGGCGGGGGCGTTGCAGAGGCCGAACGGCATCCGGTCCCACTCATATAACCCAAAGGGAGTCGTGAAGGCTGTCTTCTCCCGGTCCCGCTCGTCCACCTGCACTTGCCAGTATCCGCTCGCCAGGTCTAGTGTGGAATACCAGGCCGCCCGGTTGAGACTCGTGAGGGAATCCTCGACTCGAGGCAATGGGAAAGCATCCCGCTTCGTCACTTGGTTCAACCTCCGATAATCCACACAGAATCTCCATGCGCCTGTTTTCTTCCTCACCAGAACAATCGGGGCCGCCCAAGGGCTACTGCTCTCACGGATGATCCCTTTATCCAGCATCCCCCGCAGCAGAGCCCGAACCTCAGAATATAATGTTGGAGGTACCGGCCGGTAGCGCTCCCTACTAGGCGGGGCTTCTCCAGTGGGAATTTGATGCTGAACGATGTTAGTACACCCGTAGTCCTCGTCATGGGTGGAGAACAACTGTGGCCATTTTGATAGAAAAGCCTCGAGCCGTCTTGTTTGATCCTCCTCCAACCCTTCTCCCCGTAGGGACTCACCTCCGAGATGGGCCGGCAGTCCTCCTTCAGCCTCCCCTCTGTGCGTCCCCGTCTGCGTCAACGCAACCTCCACTACGGTTGGGCCCACTTGACTGAACTGGACTCCTCCTGGATCTTGCACTTGCTGGGGCAACACTGAGGTAACTCGGGCTAGACACTGATGACGATGCAGTTGGATCGGGAAAGGGTTCGTGTTCCGGACTCTCACCCGGACTCGGCTGCCTCGGGCGGATGCCAGTCCTCTGGCCACTTCCACCTTAGGACCGTCGTTGTGCGGTTCTACCAACACCCACTCCTCCGGGTGGTAAAGTCTAGGGGGCACCCGGACCCAAACCATCGCCTCGCTTCGAGCCGGGATGGACAACGCATAGCGGCAAGCCACTCTTCCAGTGCTCTCCCGGTCCCCCTGCTGTTCGGCCAGGCAAACTCGGCGACAGTCAGCTCTAACGCGATCCCATTCTCTGCCCTCAGGCGTCGCAGTTGCTCGGGCCGGCCCACTCTGGAACAGCCCCTCCCAGCATTCGGAGATGACATTCATGCCCAACAGGGCGCGATGAGACCCTAGGCAGGCGTCGCGAACCACCACCACCCCCTTCTGGGGTACGACCATGCCATGGATCTCTAGGTCTGTCACTACGTATCCCACGTATGGGATGTCGAGACCGTTGGCCCCTCGCAGAGTCAGCCAGGGGGCTTCGGTCGTCGGCCGGCCCTGGGTACCGAATAGTTCCTGGACTAGGCTCTCCGCGAACAGAGTGACTTGCGACCCCGTGTCCAGCAGACACTGCACCTTCTGGCCATTGACTTGAACCATGATGACCGGACAACGGCCCACCAGGCGTTCCTTCGATAGTTGGGAAGACGAGGGGTCTGAAAAGGGGGTCCCGACCACTTGACCCACAGTGGCCGGAGACTCTAAAAACCCCCCTGCGAAGCGCGCCTGGAGGAGCACTGACGAACGTAATGTCCGGCTTCCCCACAGCCATTGCAGATAGGACGCCCCTGTTCGTCCCACTGGAATCGGGGACCCGTGGATCGAGTGAAGTGATGCTCTGGAGGGCGATTCCCGTCGGAGTAGGCTCGCTCCCGCGGTGAGGGTAATGAATGGAGGCGTTCTCGGCGGAGTTCTTCGACGACAGACTTAGACAGTTCAGACATTTGCTCACGGATATCCCTCTTTAGTTCCTCCCGGAGGGCATGCTTCCAATCGGAAGTAACAGGGGCCGAAGGCCCACTGACAGCGTTCGCAGCCAGACAGCTGAACGTGAGGTCCGGCGTCCGTCTCAGTTGCACCCGCAGACTCTGACGCACGGGACCCTCCCGTAATCCCAACAGAAACTGATCTCGCAATAGGGTCTCCTCGTCCCCCAGGCCGTGATCCTGTCTTCCCCTTAGCCTGGTAAACTGTTCCCTCAGTTGCAACGTGAATGGCCGAACAGTTTGTCGAGGCCCTTGCCTACAATTAAAGAATTGCGTTCTCAGGACCGCTACCGGGGTGGTGTCTCCGTATTGCCCCGTGAGAAAATCAAAGATGGCTTGGACTGTGATGCGGGTTGCTTCCGGCGCTGCCTGTACTTCTCTTCTTGCTTCTCCCTCCAACGAATTTAGCACAAACTGTACCTTCTGAGGGGCACTTAGCCCTTGGAGCCCTGCCAGGTATTCAACCTGGGTCTTCCATGCTGACAGGCTCAATTCTGACCCTGGACCTCCGTACTTCTGGGCCCACGGGGCCCCCATAAAGAAAGGCATAACTGGCTGCCGGGCCACTGGCTCTTCTTCTGCCATCTAGGTCCTTGATCGCTCCACTCGAGGTGGTAACCCTGCCGACCTACGCCAAGTTCTGTCACAGGTCGGGGCGGGCCAAACCAGACTGCACCCACCCCTGAAAAACCCGGGAACCACCTCGAGGAACGTGTCAAGGACCAGACAGACAAGGGAATAAAATAATACAGCTTATTTATTATATTAAAAGATCAGTGAATTGGATAGGTCCTAATTAAAATCTTCTTCTTGCCGCCAGGACAGTTCAAGTGTCTCTAGACCTCCCGGGACGGGAGGGGAGGGACGATCGTGACGGACCGGAGGCTCGTCGGAGGGAAATCAGGGGGGAATCCCCGCGCCGTCCAGGTAGGTCACTGGGTAAGTACTCCTCTACGGGACTCAAGAGGGGAGGCCGTGGTCATACGAACCCCATTCAGACTGGAACCAGGTAAGTATGCAGATGCGGGGGCGAAGCGAGTCACTGGGGTTACTCCGGAGGGAGGTACTCAGAGGTGGGGGCAAGCGAGCCACTGGAACGTTACAGCAAGGTTTAACTGTCCAACAATATGTGGGACATTCGACTGGATTACCTCTCTTCTTCTTCTGAGCAGGGTAAAAGGCTTCCAATAAGGGCGTGTGGGGACCACCAGGCGGGGAGGACACTTGGAGCGGGGCTCTCACGTCAGCTGAACACTGGGACAGACACAGCACAGTTTCGACGGTTCAACAGTATGTGAAGCTTTTCAACTGATATACCTTCTCTCCTTTTGAACAGGGTCAAGGCTTCCAATAGGGGCGTGTGGAGACCACCAGGCGGGGAGGACACTTTGGGCGGAACGCTCCACTTCAGCTGAGCACTGGAACAGTACAGCAAGGTCTCAACGGTTCAACAGTAGGTGAAGCTTTTCAACTGATATACCTTCTCTCCTTTTGAACAGGGTCAAGGCTTCCAATAGGGGCATGTGGAGACCACCAGGCGGGGAGGACACTTTGGGCGGAACGCTCCACTTCAGCTGAGCACTGGAACAGTACAGCAAGGTCTCAATGGTTCAACAGTATGTGAAGCTTTTCAACTGATATACCTTCTCTCCTTTGAACAGGATCAAGGCTTCCAATAAGGGCGTGTGGAGACCACCAGGCGGGGAGGACACTTTGAGCAGGGCGCTCACGTCGGCTGAACACTGGGACAGACACAGCACAGTTTCAACGGTTCAACAGTACATGAAGCTTTGCAACTGATATACCTTCTCTTCTTCTGAACAGGGTAAAGGCTTCTAATAGGGGCGTGTGGAGACCACCAGGCGGGAAGGACACTTTGAGCGGGACGCTCACTTCGTCTGAGCACTGGAACAGTACAGCAAGGTCTCAACGGTTCAACAGTATGTGAAGCTTCTCAACTGATATACCTTCTCTCCTTTGAACAGGATCAAGGCTTCCAATAAGGGCGTGTGGAGACCACCAGGCGGGGAGGACACTTTGAGCGGGGCGCTCACGTCGGCTGAACACTGGGACAGACACAGCACAGTTTCAACGGTTCAACAGTACATGAAGCTTTGCAACTGATATACCTTCTCTTCTTCTGAACAGGGTAAAGGCTTCCAATAGGGGCGTGTGGAGACCACCAGGCGGGAAGGACACTTTGAGCGGGACGCTCACTTCGGCTGAGCACTAGAACAGACACAGCACAGTTTCAATAGTACATGATATACGAAGCACTCGGCATTAACGGGGCCGGGTCTTTTCAAAGCAGGAAGTTGGGCTGTTGCTTTATCAGACCCCTTCGTTAGAGACAGCGGGTGGAAGACTGTAGGAGACGAGTGCACGGCAGACTTCTATTACTTCTCCACACACCAATTTCACTTCACAGCACAAACCGTGTAAATCGTCACTTCAGGCACTGCAATTCCACTCGCACACCGTGCATTCGGGCCAGCACTCACCCACCGGTCTTTTCTCCCACCAGATCGGATCTAGTCCTCGATCAGGGCTTGACTTCGCTCCGGGAAAGCAGAAGAACGATGCAGCGATCATCACATTCGGCAAGGAGAGGACAGAAGTTGGAGACAGATCATTAATTCACTCGGTGTCATAGTTCACTCGTGCCAAACATTTTCCAAGCTCTCCACACCACTTCAGTGTTAGTGCATATAAACAACGGATCCAATACTCATCACTTGCGTCTTTCTCACTGCTGACGATATTCCTCAAGCCTTCGCTGACAAATCCTTCACTCCTTCCTTTCTCTTCCACAGCTTCAATCTTCCCCACTCCACAGCCCAGCCTCAATAAAAAGAACAACCCGCTGAAAAACACAGCATCATACGGGAGGAGATCCACGCCACAGTCTGTTTTCTCTCTGTTTTTAAAGCCTCATCTGAATAGGTGTCCCTCTCACAGCATTCTCTGTAATTGCCCCACACCTGCTGTCACTCAGGCAATCAGCCCCGCTGCCATGGCAACAGATTCGCAGGGCATAGAATGGACGTTCACTGGAAAATCCTGAATAACTGCATTCACCAGGATCTTAGTCCCGTTTGGTTTTTGTCACCCCGTGACAGTAAGATAAAGAGAGGGGTATAAGTTTTAGAGCGGATTTTAAGAAATTTAACCATAGATGTGAATGGACAAAAATTATTATTGATTTTGGGGAAAGATAAGGTGACGCCGGAGCCTTGAGCGTCATTTTTTGAATGTTTAAGAATTAGAGTGAAGCAATTAGGTGAGAAACGAATATCAGAAAAGGAAATACCACGGGTAGGATCGAATGTATTAGTATCTGAGGAGAATTCGCCTGGACGCATGAAACCGTAAAAAGCAGCTAGAAACATTGCTTCTAGCAGAATATTGATGTAAAAGGAAAAGAGACCGTTGCAGACGGAACTGATGAATTTATGCAACAACGGCAGAGTAATGGGCAGACGTTTATCGATTTGTTTACTAGAGGATTTAGCTAAGCCTTTAAGGAGTAAACAAATGGAAGTTTCGGAGAAGAGACTTGGAAAATTAGGACTATAGATTTTTGCATAAAATTGGATGCCAGCGAGGAGTCGGCGGATGGAAGAGATTTTTTGGTTTCTTTTTTCGAAACTAAAGACGAGAAAGGAATAGACGGTCGAATTCAAAATGTGAAATACTGGAATTTGGAAGGCGAAGCAGAACATAGAAAAAGCTGACCATGCAGACGTGTAAGCTTTGAAAGTTGAGGGATCGACACCTTTAGAAATATATTTTCTAGCCGATGTAAGCAGATCGTGTAATTTAATATTATTGCTGCTAGGGGAGGACAGGGTGCTGGGTTCGGGTTGGCTAACGGGCAGAGCCGTCTGAAAGTCTGAAATCGAAATCAAGAGAGCGCGTCAGCAATAACATTGCAGTGGCCAGGGATATAGAAGATTGTTGAGACGGAAAATCGATCAGAAGAAAATCATCAAGTAGATGTAAAACGAATGGAAGCTTGCAGACGTTCAGCAGGATCCAACACAATGCTTCAGAGAGGCTATCAAAGATGTGAGGGCTACTTCTGCAACCGAATGTGAGCCGTACTGCAAAATAGAATTTTGAATCCCATTTGACGTCGAAAAGTGGCCAGTCGGAAGGATGTATTGGCATCGTTTTAAAAGCATCTGTAATATCAGCTTTAGCCAACCATGCTCCTTGACCGGCAATCTTGATTAAGTGGATAGCATTGTCTACTGAGGCATAATGTAGGGAAAATGGTGTTAGAGGTATACATTCGTTAACGCTCGCTGTGGAGGCAGAATGAGGAGAGGACATGTCGAAAATTAGACGTTTTTTACCGGAGTATTTACGTGTTGCAATGCAGATGGAATTAATCCGGAAGGTCGAGAAAGGAGGAGAAGCGAAATGGCCTATTACGTATCCTTTATTAACCTCTTTCTCTAGCAGATTAGATACCACTTCTGGTTCAGTTACAGCTGACTGTAAATTCTTGGCTATAAAAGAAGTGGTGAGATGGGAGAGGATACCCACCCTGTGACAAACCTGTGATTAGGTAATCGACAAAAGTCGGGTCAGGGTGAGAAGAAAGATAGTTAGAGAGATTAGAAATATTAATGGGAGTTGAAGTGTGCTTTTTCAGAATTTTCTCCCTCTCCCTCTGATTGGAGGTTTGTACCGGCGATGGCAGACCGATTTCGTGTGAGGATCCTTGCAAAAACTGCAGATGTGATCAAATTTGCATTGAGAAAAGGAACAAACAGATTAATTGAAATTAGCACAAGGAAAAACATTTCTAACTGGCGCGTAGTGTTTCCTGCTCTCTTGTAGAAACCTTACATTTTCAGCAACCGGGACAGCACCCGGCGCTTGACTAGCGAATGCTTTCGGGCAGAGTGAGGCCGAATGTCCATGAGCACTACAAATGGGACATGCCAGCATTTTTTGACCACCGAAGTGGCGAACAAGCAATTCCGTGTCAGTAACGGACCAGTCTAGTCTGGAATTGTAGAGCAAGATGAAAGAAGCAGATTTGGCTGAGAAAGATTTGTGGTATTCGTAAAATAAGGTTCCCCCGTACCTTTGGTTAAAGTCAGCCATTAAAGCTAGATACAGATCTACCTCTTCCCTCTGATCAGGAAAAATCTGGCACAATATGTCTCTGTAAAGGCTGAATGCGATGACGAATTCGCCGAATGAAAGATTCCGGTTTAATCTGGGATCGGAAGTTTTGAAAAGGACTGCCACGTCACCACAGTCTACCATTTTTCTGTCAACGGCAGGCGAGGGAAGCAGAAGTGAAGCCAAGTTAATGTCCTTACCTTGGACAATGTTCGCTCTAATAAGAGGGGACACTGTAGCTGCGGCTGGAGAGACGAAACGCCTAACGAAAGACTGAGCTGGGACTGCTGAAGAAAGGTTAAAGGAGGAAGTTTCAGGTGTGGCAGAGGCATCCTGAAATGATGACTCTATCGGCTGGAGAAAAGTTGGGAAGGCTGAAGTAGAAGGCACGTTCAATGTATTGCTTAATCCGATGGCTGGGGGAGGAAGCTGGGAGGTTGCGGAGACGTTAATAGCTTGGACCGAGCTATTGGAATTATTAAGTGAGTGTTCGAACTTCAGCATCTTTGAATGCGGATGTGCATGCGCAGGTTGTGAGCACGTTGCTGGTGTTAGAGCTCCGTCGAACTGATTCATAATTCTTGATTTTCTCCTTAACACTCGCTTACAAACGAATATTTTCTATTATTTACAGCGTGTGAATATATCTCCGATACGATTCTCTATAAAAAACAATCGGATTGCTTTGATATCGCTACTTATATCTGAACTTCCGCTACTAGCCGTAGCCCACTTGCATTGCACGCGTGGTAACTTATTTACACCCGTCACCACTGAAACCTACAATTCGCCATTCTTTGTACAGGACCCAAGCACCCAGGACGCGATCATCATCCCTGGTTTCGTTCACTCCGGCACAGACACAGCACCATGGACCCTGGGTGTTTCCACAGCGGAAGACGCGAGCCAGGACCAGAGCTAGGACCTCTCCGCCCCTCCCGGTCTTCGAGATCTCCACTTGGAACCGCTTCTCCCCTCTTCGCGAGACGGAACACGACGCTGTGGTCATCGGTACTTCCATCGTCCGGCATGTTCACGCTACCTCAGGTAAAAGCAAGGTAATCACTCACTGCTTTCCTGGTGCTCGTGTTCTCGATGTCGCTGCACAGGTTCCCGAGATCCTGAACGGTGACGAGCGCATCGGAGCTGTCGTGTTGCATGCGGGAACGAACGACACCAGGCTGCGGCAGATGGAGCTTCTGAAGAAGGACTACAAGAGTCTGGTAGAGACGGTGCGCAGAACATCGCCTGAAGCAACGATCATCGTGTCTGGACCCCTTCCCACGTACCGACTAGGACATGAAAAGTTAGTAGATTATTTGCTCTAAATGAATGATTAATGTCATGGTGTAATGAACAGAAGCTGCTCTTTGTAAATAATTGGAATCTGTTCTGGGAGCGACCTAGGCTCTTCCGTCCTGATGGCCTTCACCCCAGCAGAATCGGAGCGGCTCTTCTGTCGGACAACATCTCCAGGGCGTTACACACCACCATATGACTATTAAGTCAAAGTCCAGATCACAGACTTTGCTGTCCTAACTTAATTGACATAAGTACCAATGTAGAACATTATATAGAAACTGTGTCTATTCCTCGTTTAGTGAGGTCAAACATTAAATCTACTGTAGGATCTAGGAAAAATCGAACTGTGATTAAACCAGAAAATCTCAATATTAGTGTAACATATCCTGTGCCTGCCGTTTCCATCTACTCACCACCAGAGGTCACCATTAAGACTTTTTCACTGCACACAGTTACATGTTACCCTGGACTACATTTCCCAGGTTTCATTGCTCCTAATTAGTTCCACACCTGTAGTCAATCACAAGGACTATAAAACACTGATGCACAAGTTCACTGATTGCCGAGTATTGTTAGCACATGTTGCTGTTTAGCTGGTAGCTTCTTTACGGAGCCAACCGTGTTCTTAGTCTGTTCTAGTCTTACTCTGTGTTTTGATCCTAGCCTGGTTTCCTGTGTTCTGCCTGCTCTCTGCCTGCCCTGGACTCTTGCTCGCCTTTGATTATCTCTATTTGTCTTGCCCTGTTTGGATACTGTTTGCCTCTCGCCTGGACCTTAGCCTGGAAGTCAGATTATCCTCTTGCCTTGTCCCCTGGATGTAGTTATCTGGTTGATGACCCTTGCCTGTCCCTGGAATGCTCTTTGTCTTGTCCATATCATGCCTGTTTTGGTTTGAGCCCTGTCTGTTATTGACACATCTTTAATAAAAGCTTTGCATATGGATCCGCACGCCTCTCATCTCAGTCCATCCGTAACAGAATACTCGGCCACCCGAGGATCCAGCGACTTCTCTAAAGAACACTGGTCAGGTATGAACCTTGCAAGACAGTTATTGGCCCTAGAACAGGGTATGCGACCGCTAGAGGCATATATTCAGGAGTATTTGGATTTGGCATATTTTTCTGATCTGCCTGATTGTGTTCTCATTGACTTCTTCTGTGAAGGCATAAATCCACCCTTAAAGTCTCGATTAATCCATGAGGGTCCTCGTACATCGCTCAGTCATTTTCTGGATTATGCTCTACTGATAACTGGCTCTTTTTTCACTGTGGGGGTCGCAGAGCCTCCTCACGTCTCGGCAGACCTTCCAGAGTCTCGTGTCGTCTCGGCAGACCTTCCAGAGTCTCGTGTCGTCTCAGCAGACCTTCCAGAGTCTCGTGTCGTCTCAGCAGACCTTCCAGAGTCTCGTGTCGTCTCAGCAGACCTTCCAGAGTCTCGTGTCGTCTCAGCAGACCTTCCAGAGTCTCGTGTCGTCTCAGCAGACCTTCCAGAGCCTCCTCACGGCAGGTCTGCCACCTCAGAACCCTCATCTGATCTGTCAGGGGAGACCGTTATGCGTCAAAGGTTGGCATCCAGCGTGGAGGATCCACCGCTGGCATCAGTACGCACCGCTGGGATCCCCGAACCGATTCATTCTAGCCCTCCTGCTCCTGAACTTATTCCCCTGTCGGCAGCGCTCCCCATGATGGGGGTCGCTTTATGGTGTATCTGGGCTTCGTATACCACCGCTGAATATCCAGAGGTGGCGGCAGATGCTGCAGAACCTTATGAGATGGTATTCGCTTCAGCTCCTGGCGCAGTGGTGACGTATAGCAATGAATTCTCGTCTTGTTTTGAATTGGCAACGGAGGCCGTTTGTGAAATGTTGTCCTGTATCGACCCACCCGCAGAGGCTGTCTCTGAACTTCCATTCTGTTGTGAACCAGCTCTGGAGGCCGACTATGAACTCTTGTCATGTCCTAGACCAGCCATGGAGACCATTTCTGAACCCTTGTTGTCCTGTCCTGAAACCGCTTCAGAGGCTGTTTATGAACTGTCAACTTGTCTTGACCCGGCCACAAAGGCCATCTATGAACTGTCATCCTGTTCTGAACCAGCCAAGCAGACAGTCAATGAATTATTGTACCTTCATGAACTGACTACAGAGGTCCTAAATGAACCGTTTTTCTGTCCTGCTAGTCCTGTCACAACCCTAGAAATGGTACAGGAGTTTCCTGTCGGTTCCAGTAGCTTTGTCATAACCGAAGATTCCACAAATGTCTTATCTGACTATCCCGTTCCTACCCATGAGTCTAATTATGAACTGTCTACCCATCCAGTTCTCTCAAATGTGTCTGATTTTGAACTATCTGTCTTGTCAGTTTCAGTCAATGTTTTTGGTTTTGAACAGTCTAGTTATTCAGTTCCTATCAACACACTCCATTTCGAAATATCTGCCTATAATGAATCTGTCTCTGAATTTTCTGCAAGTCCAATTTCCTTCAATGATCTAATGTGTGATTTGTCAGCCGGTCTAGTTTCAATCAATGCTTGTGATTCTGAATTGTTTCCCCATGCTGTTTTCCCCATCAAGTCTGATTTTGAACCACCTATCTGCCTAGTTTCCATTCATGAACCCGATTTTGAACTCTCCGTTCATCCAGTCACTCCCAAAGAGATTCTGATTGAACTCATTGCATTTCCTGTGTCGGTTCTTGGGGCCGTGGATACATTGTCTGTGTTTAATGTCTCAGTTTTCCTTAGGTTTCAGTCTTTACCATGGGTCCCTGATCCATCTGGGCCACCGTGGTGGTTCACTTTCATACTCTGGTGGTCTTCAACCCAGCTTGTTCTGCTATGGTCACCTGTCCAGCCCGCTTCGTCCTGGCCCTGGTCGTCTGGCCAGCCCGCTTCATCCTGGTCCTGGTCGTCTGTCCAGCCCGCTTCGTCCTGGCCCTGGTCGTCTGTCCAGCCTGCTTCATCCTGGCCGCTTGCTCAATCTACTCCGCCTTGGCTTCCTGATCTGACTCTGTCTTCAGTCTTACTCCCACCACATGGTCCTGGCCCTCCGTCCCTTCTCCTGTTCTGTTTCGCGTCTGGAAGCCGCTCCTTGGAGGGGGGCTCTGTAACATATCCTGTGCCTGCCGTTTCCATCTACTCACCACCAGAGGTCACCATTAAGACTTTTTCACTGCACACAGTTACATGTTACCCTGGACTACATTTCCCAGGTTTCATTGCTCCTAATTAGTTCCACACCTGTAGTCAATCACAAGGACTATAAAACACTGATGCACAAGTTCACTGATTGCCGAGTATTGTTAGCACATGTTGCTGTTTAGCTGGTAGCTTCTTTACGGAGCCAACCGTGTTCTTAGTCTGTTCTAGTCTTACTCTGTGTTTTGATCCTAGCCTGGTTTCCTGTGTTCTGCCTGCTCTCTGCCTGCCCTGGACTCTTGCTCGCCTTTGATTATCTCTATTTGTCTTGCCCTGTTTGGATACTGTTTGCCTCTCGCCTGGACCTTAGCCTGGAAGTCAGATTATCCTCTTGCCTTGTCCCCTGGATGTAGTTATCTGGTTGATGACCCTTGCCTGTCCCTGGAATGCTCTTTGTCTTGTCCATATCATGCCTGTTTTGGTTTGAGCCCTGTCTGTTATTGACACATCTTTAATAAAAGCTTTGCATATGGATCCGCACGCCTCTCATCTCAGTCCATCCGTAACAATTAGTGAACAAAAACAATTTCTAAAACTAGGTCTTCTAAACATTAAATCGCTCACACCTAAGGTGGTTATTGTAAATGAAATGGTCACAGATAATAGTTTCGATGTACTTTGCCTTACTGAAACCTGGCTTAAGCCAAATGATTATTTCGGTGTAAATGAGTCTACTCCGCCAGGATACTGTTATAAGCATGAGCACCGTCTGATTGGTCGTGGCGGCGGTGTTGCAACAATCTATAGAGATATTCTTAATGTTACTCCGAAAACAGGTCACAGGTTCAATTCGTTTGAAGTACTAGTGCTAAATGTTACGCTCTTAGATGTAAGAAAGAAATCTGTATTATCTCTAGCCTTGGCTACTGTGTATAGACCTCCAGGGCCCTATGCTGATTTCTTAAAAGAGTTTGCAGACTTTCTCTCAGATCTATTGGTCAACGTCGATAAAGCATTAATTGTTGGAGATTTTAACTCATCGTCTTAATCACACACTAGATTTAATTATATCACATGGAACCAACCCAACCGATATAGATATTATACCGCAAAGTGATGATGTCACTGACCATTACATGGTAACTTGCATACTGCGTACTGCTGAAATCTGTCATGTTGCGCCACGTTATCGACCAGGCAGAACAATCATTCCAACCGCTATAGATAGATTCTATAATAGCTTACCTGATCTGTCTCAGCTGCTCAGTGAACCCAAACAACCAGATGAACTAGAGGAAATGACTAGCAGTATGAGCACCATTTTCTCTAGCACATTAGAAATTGTTGCACCAATTAGATTAAAAAAGGTTAGAGAGAACTAAAGCACCATGGTACAACAGTGCTACACATGTTATTAAGAGAGAAACTCGTAACTTAGAGCGTAAATGGAAACAAACTAATTTAGAGGTCTTTAGAATCGCGTGGAAAGATAGTATGTCACGTTATAAAAAGGCCCTAAAAGCAGCCAGGGCTGAGCATCTCCGCAAAATAATAGAAAATAATCAAAATAACCCAAGGTTTTTATTTAACACCGTGGCTAGACTAACAATTAAACAAGCATCGCCTGAGCAAAATATTCCGTTACGGTTTAGTAGTAATGATTTTATGAATTTCTTCACTGAGAAAATAGAAAGCATCAGAAACAAAATTGTAAATGTACAATCTTTAATGATGTCTTATGATTCAACCGCAATTATCGCCCCTCAAGAACTACTACACCGCTTTACAACTATAGGACAGGAAGAGCTAAATAAACTTATCATTGCATCTAAACCAACAACATGTTTATTAGATCCAATACCCACTAAACTACTGAAAGAGTTGTTACCTGTAGTGGAAGAGCCTCTTCTCAATATTATTAACTTGTCTTTATCTTTAGGTCATGTTCCAAGAATATTCAAGTTGGCAGTCATAAAACCTCTCATTAAGAAGCCACAATTAGATCATAATAACCTAGCAAATTACAGACCAATTTCAAATCTTCCATTTATGTCTAAAATACTAGAAAAAGTTGTGTCCGCTCAATTATCATTTTCTTGCAAGAAAGAGCACATCTATGAAAAATTTCAATCAGGATTCAGGCCGCATCATAGCACAGAAACTGCGCTCGTTAAAATCACAAATGATTTACTTCTAGCTTCTGACCAAGGCTGTATCTCAATACTAGTTCTACTCGATCTTAGTGCTGCGTTCGATACTATAGATCATAAAATACTCATAGATCGACTTCAAAATTATACTGGTGTTCAGGGACAGGCATTAAACTGGTTTAGATCGTACTTATCAGACCGCTACCATTTTGTCTATCTAAATGGGGAAAAATCAAAGATGACGTCAGTAGACTATGGGGTGCCGCAAGGATCCGTGTTAGGCCCTCTGCTATTCTCAATATATATAATTATCTAAACTGACAGCGTGTGTTGAAGATATTAAATACTGGATGACGTGTAATTTTCTGCTATTAAATTCAGATAAAACGGAGGTATTACTTATCGGTCCAAAAAACTGCCCACAAAACCTCTCACAATACAACTTTACCTTGGAAGGATGTCCTGTCACTTTATCCACTACAGTAAAAGACCTGGGTGTTATATTAGACCGCAACTTGTCATTCGAAAATCATATTTCATATGTTACAAGAACGGCATTTTTCCACCTTAGAAACATTGCTAAGCTACGTAACATGCTATCTGTTTCTGATGCAGAAAAGTTAGTTCATGCATTCATGACCACGAGATTAGATTACTGTAATGCTTTATTAGCTGGTTGTCCTGCATCCTCAATAAACAAACTACAGTTAGTCCAAAACGCAGCTGCTAGAGTTTTTACTAGGTCAAGAAAATATGATCATATAACACCAATTTTATCATCTCTACACTGGTTACCTATTAAGTTCCGTATCAATTACAAAGTATTGCTACTGACCTATAAAGCCCTAAATGGTTTAGCTCCAGTGTATCTAACGGATCTTCTATCGCCCTACAATCCATCGCGCTCTTTAAGGTCACTAAACTCTAGGCTTCTGGTCATTCCTAGGATATCTAAGTCCACTAAAGGAGGGAGGGCATTTTCACATTTAGCTCCTAAACTCTGGAATAGTCTTCCTGATATTGTTCGAGGTTCAGACTCGCTGTCCCAGTTTAAAACTAGATTAAAGACGCATCTCTTTAGCCAAGCATTCACATTATAATTACCTTTTATACTACAGTTAAATCGGATCAAAAGCATTAATATAATATTCTGAACAGCAGCTATGCTAATTATTTCCCATCTGCTTTTCTGTTGTTATCTCGGGACACTAGTCCCGAGGTAAATAGTTTGTCAGCTCCAGTTTGTATCCAGCCTCTCATGGAGACTTCGGATGCCCCAACACCTGTGATGAGACGACTCCACGCCTGTGAAGAGACGACTCAACGCCAGCGTTGTTATGGCCTAAATTAATACACGATTGATTAACTTTTTCGAACATTTTTCTTTAACATTGTCTTTCTAACATTTTTACTGTACATTTATGAAATGCACTTTCTGTAAAGCTGCTTTGAAACAATGTGTATTGTGAAAAGCGCTATATAAATAAATTTGAATTGAATTGAATTGAATTCCAAGGTCTTGACAGTTTGAGAGAGGCTTTGAACAGCTTGGAGAATTTGGGAGTTAGCTCCAGCGGGGTCGGATGGATCCACACAGATGCCAGTCAGAGCACAGTTTTATATAAGGATGGAGACAGGAGAGAGTAGGTTTAGGTGATGTATTGATAAAAGGATAAGCTGCAGAGGTACAGGTATTTCACAGATAGATATCAGTAGAGGCATTAGTCTGGAATACAAGAAATACAATAAAAGATAGAGAATAACTTTTCAGTTTGGCATATAAAATAATAAACCTCCATTGGTACATAAAGGCAGCCAAAGCATACTAAATCCTCATCAGTAACATTTCTCCATGAAATATATAATTCAAGGAATGAAATTAAGTTCACGTTATCACATTGCACATTATAAGCTGTAGGTACGCGATCATCTAAACATCACTCCATAATCGTAATCGCTCGTCTGGTATAAACAGCCTAAAATATCAGTAATCACATCACCAAGATATCATAGAAAACAAAAGCAGTGACATACATCTCAATAAAGAATAAATAATCACATATGAAGCAGCATCATTAAGCTGAACTAAGAGAAACATTGGCTGCGGGCATGACACACTCGTTGTTATAACTCAATCAATCTCAATAAACACCAAAAGAAGGCAAACAGGCTTACTTGTAGGTCAATGACTAAAACCTTGTGGTAAATATCACCAAAAAACAGGAATAAATGTCCTTTCAGCGATCGTGTAAAGTTAGAACTTTCATACTCTCTCTCTCTCTCAAGTGTCTGTTTTTCTGATCTGTGTTGATTACTTTTATACAAAGGTTAAATCATATCACTTGTGACATACAAATAAAATAATTTATACTTTAACATTTATATAAGTATGTATTCATTTTAAAATATTATTATAATATTATTTTATAATATTTTAAATTATTTATATAATGTTAAATAATGCAAATAATGCAAGTTGAATCACTGGCACATCTTTCCTCAAATCCATGATGGTGAAAAATATGGCTTTGTTACTGGCAAATCACAAACACACTCTCTGAGTTTTTGGAATGGTAATGGGTGTATGTATGACAATGTTAATATGTTTGGTCTTGGCGGAATAGATCTGTTACGCTGCTGCTGTTGGTTATTGTTGCTGCTGCAGAGAAAGTACAGGACTTGCTACTGCCAATACATAGGCCTACACAGTACGCTGCTGTGAGCAAGTAAGACATGCTGGTTCTGTACAATAGAGTGCACATGAATTACCCCCAAACAGAGCAGGTGACATGATATTTGAAAAATGCAAGCCAAGTGTAGCTACTGTACTTCAGAACACCAGTGTTGACTTTCTCAGTTTGTGTAAATCCACTTTGGGTTCAGAGTATTTATTTTTTCCCACATTAATTGCACACATGTCTAGTACAATTATGTAGTTTGTTTTCATTAATACAGTGTATACTTTTTTCTTGATTTACCCTGAAAGAATAGAAGTGAAATGTGACAACATGCCCCGTAGGTGGGGTACATTGTAACATGTGAGGGGCACAATGTAACATGACCAAATGACAGCTTAAAATGTTACCTGATATAATAAAAAAAATATCCAAGACAAACTAAAATATTTTGTCAACAAAATACAATTATTAACTTTTTTAAATAAAATAATGGCATTTTTAATCATTAAAAATATACTCATTTTTGAGTTTGACAACAAAAAAGGGCTAAATACAGCTATACAGCATAGTTCAAAACATAATAATAATGAATAATTTCTGAACATTAACTCTGTCATTATTTACCCTTTTCTCATGGTTTCTCAAAATAATTCATAAAAGCATAGAATATAATGGCATATTTCTAATAGGGGCTCATTGTGTTACAACGCACCCCATCTGCGCAACTGGGATTTAAATCGCGGCTCGTGTCTTCTGCTGTTAGATCAGCATTAAAGAACGATCTCAACTGTTAAATAACAGATATAAGATTAAAATAATATTGAATTTGTCTTATTTTAAATAAACACAAAAAACAGAGATGAAAACTAAACTTAAGGAAGAAATTTACTTTTTCTATGGTAAATACATGTTCAGTAATATCTTCTAGAGATTTTTTAATTTTGCTGCTATTTTTTCTCTAAATAATGTTGATATGGCAACTAGTAAATACTCTAAGTTTCGTCATTCTGGCATGTGTGGAAAGGGTTAAAACATGCGTGTTACAACTAACCCCACGTTAGGTTGTGCCCCGCGCTTCCCAATATATATATATATATATATATATATATATATATATATATATATATATATATATATATATATATATACATATACATATACAGGTGCTTGTCATATAATTAGAATATCATCAAAAAGTTGATTTATTTCACTAATTCCATTCAAAACATTAAACTTGTATATTATATTCATTCATTACACACAGACTGATTTCAAATGTTTATTTATTTTAATTTTGATGATTATAACTGACAACTAAAGAACATCCCAAATTCAGTATCTCAGAAAATTTGAATATTGTGAAAAGGTTAAATATTGAAGACACCTGGTGCCACACTCTAATCAGCTAATTAACTCAAAACACCTGCAAAGGCCTTTAAATGGTCTCTCAGACTGCTGACTAAAAAAAGACGACCATTGACACCTTGCACAAGGAGGGCAAGACACAAAAGGTCATTGCAAAAGAGGCTGGCTGTTCACAGAGCTCTGTGTCCAAGCACATTAATAGAGAGAAGAAGAGAAGGAAAAGATGTGATAGAAAAAATTGTACAAGCAATAGGGATAACCACACCCTGGAGAGGATTGTGAAACAAAACCCCTTCAAAAATGTGGGGGAGATTCACAAAGAGTGGACTGCAACTGGAGTCAGTGCTTCAAGAACCACTACGCACAGACGTATGCAAGACATGGGTTTCAGCTGTCGCATTCCTTGTGTCAAGCCACTCTTGAACAACAGACAGTGTCAGAAGTGTCTCGCCTGGGCTAAAGACAAAAAGGACTGGACTGCTGCTGAGTGGTCCAAAGTTATATCCTCTGATGAAAGTAAATTTTGCATTTCCTTTGGAAATCAGGGTCCCAGAGTCTGGAAGAAGAGAGGAGAGGCACACACTCCACGTTGCTTGAGGTCCAGTGTAAAGTTTCCACAGTCAGTGATGGTTTGGGGTTCCATGTCATCTGCTGGTGTTGGTCCACTGTGTTTTCTGAGGTCCAAGGTCAACGCAGCCGTATATACCAGGAAGTTTTAGAGCACTTCATGCTTCCTGCTGCTGACCAACTTTATGGAGATGCAGATTTCATTTTCCAACAGGACTTGGCACCTGCACACAGGGCCAAAGCAACCAGTACCTGGTTTAAAGACCATGGTATCCCTGTTCTTAATTGGCCAGCAATCTCGCCTGACCTTAACCCAATAGAAAATCTATGGGGTATTGTGAAGAGGAAGATGCGATATGCCAGACCCAATAATGCAGAAGAGCTGAAGGCCACTATCAGAGCAACCTGGCCTCTAATAACACCTGAGCAGTGCCACAGACTGATCGACTCCATGCCACGCCGCATTGCTGCAGTAATTTCATGCAAAAGGAGCCCCAACTAAGTATTGAGTGCTGGACATGCTCATACTTTTCAGTTGGCCAAGATTTCTAAAAATCCTTTCTTTGTATTGGTCTTAAGTAATATTCTAATTTTATGAGATCCTGAATTTGGGATTTTCCTTAGTTGGCAGTTATAATCATCAAAATAAAAGAAATAAACATTTGAAATATACCAGTCTGTGTGTAATGAATGAATATAATATACAAGTTTCACTTTTTGAATGGAATTAGTGAAATAAATAAACTTTTTGATGATATTCTAATTATATGACTAGCACCTGTGTTTATATATATATATATATATATATATATATATATATATATATATATATATATATATATATATATATATATATATATATATATATATATATATTATAGCTTTAAGAAAACAAGCTTTTTTTTCTTACCCCATGGACAAATAATTGTACTTTTTTCAAGCAAAAACTCACTTCATTTGGGGTTTTTTTCTCAAAAAACAAGAAAAATTATATTATGTAATTTTACTTATCTAGTAAATGCATCTTGATTTAAGAATTTTTAGATATTTAGACTAGAAACGAGACAAAAATACTAAATAAGAAAAGCATTTTTGCAGTGAAAGGCACTGTTTTCTCGTTTCTGCTTCTTTCATTTTAAATGGGATAAACTATCAAAACGTGCGTCCACATGTGCAAATGAAATATCGAAGTAGTACTGAAATAGTAGCCTAGATTTGTACCTTCACCTTATAATGTTTAGGCATCAACTTGTAAACATCAACATGATAAGACTTTGCAACTTGGTTTCAATAAAAAAGTATGTTAATATAAAAATATGCAAAAATGGAACAGAATTTTTGCTTGATTGTTGTACGGTAAATGCTGTTTCATAGGCCTTTAACACAGAAACAGAGCAAATGTAAATGGAATATAAAGTTACAGTGAACGGATTAAAAGAAGAAAAAACCCAAAACCAAAGTGGGGACTTTACATTTCAGAAGACCAACAGACACTCGTCACATGCGCTACACACATTCACACCACATTAACATTTGCAGTGCACGCACATAACACATCATGTCTCTTTTGATGCTTCTCTTCTGTTAATCTGAGCTGTCTGGTAAATTGTAACAATGAAACAGTTTGCAAATGTACATATTCTTTAAAAAAAATACTGTTAAACTTAAGTTCAAAACAATAGCGTAATACAAAACCGAATAAGACAACAATCTGCTAAATTTCCACTGTAATACCATATTGAAATATAGGGGAGTGCGGGGCACAACCCAACACAGGGTTAGTTGTAACGCACATGGTTTAACACTTTCCACACATGCCAGAATGACGAAACTTAGTGTATTTACTAGTTGCCATATCAACATTATTTAGAGAAAAAATTGCGCCAAAATTAAAACATCTTTGGAAGATATCACTGAACATTTATTTAACCATAGCAAAAATTAATTTCTTACTTAAGTTTATTTTTCATCTCTATTTTTTTTTCTTTCTTTTTTTTTTTGAAATAAGACAAATCTGATATTATTCTAATCTTAAATCTGTTATTCAGTTGAGATGCTGATCTATCCAGCAGAAGACAGGAGCCGGGTTTAAATCCCAGTTGAGCAGGTGGGGTGCGTTGTAACACTGTTACAATGAGCCCCTATTAGAAATAAATATGCTGTTATATTCTATACTTTTATTCATTATTTCGAGAAACCATGAGGAAAGGGTGAATAATGACTGAGAGTCAATGTTCAGAAATGATTCATTATCATTGTTTTTAACTATGCTGTATTTAGCAATTTGTTTGTTGTCAAACTCAAAATGTTTTTTTATTTTTAATGATTAAAAAAATGCCTTTATTTTATTTTAAAAAGTTAATTGTATTTTATTGACAAAATATTTTAGTTTTTCTTGGATATTTTTTTGATTATATCAGGTAACATTTTAAGATGTCATTTGGTCATGTTACAATGTTCCCCATCACATGTTACAATATACCCCACCTACGGGGCATGTTGTCACATTTCACTTCCATTCTTTCGGGGTAAATCAAGAAAAAAGTATACCCTGTATTAATGAAACAAAACTATCAGAGGATGGGTACATGATAAAGGGATCGACATGGTCAGAAACAATGCTCAGGTAGGCCGTGGCATTTAAACAATGCCCAATTGGCACTAAGGGGCCTAAAGTGTGCCAAGAAAATATCCCCCACACCATTACACCACCACCACCAGCCTGCACAGTGGTAACAAGGCATGATGGATCCATGTTCTCATTCTGTTTACGCCAAATTCTGACTCTACCATCTGAATGTCTCAACAGAAATCGAGACTCATCAGACCAGGCAACATTTTTCCAGTCTTCAACTGTCCAATTTTGGTGAGCTTGTGCAAATTGTAGCTTCTTTTTCCTATTTGTAGTGGAGATGAGTGGTACTCGGTGGGGTCTTCTGCTGTTGTAGCCCACCCGCCTCAAGGTTGTGCGTGTTGTGGCTTCACAAATGCTTTGCTGCATACCTCGGTTGTAACGAGTGGTTATTTCAGTCAAAGTTGCTCTTCTATCAGCTTGAATCAGTCGGCCCATTCTCCTCTGACCTCTAGCATCAACAAGGCATTTTCGCCCACAGGACTGCTGCATACTGGATGTTTTTCCCTTTTCACACCATTCTTTGTAAACCCTAGAAATGGTTGTGCGTGAAAATCCCAGTAATTGAGCAGATTGTGAAATACTCAGACCGGCCCGTCTGGCACCAACAACCATGCCATGCTCAAAATTGCTTAAATCACCTTTCTTTCCCATTCTGACATTCAGTTTGGAGTTCAGGAGATTGTCTTGACCAGGACCACACCCCTAAATGCATTGAAGCAACTGCCATGTGATTGGTTGATTAGATAATTGCATTAATGAGAAATTGAACAGGTGTTCCTAATAATCCTTTAGGCGAGTGTATATAGGCTATGCTTATTTTCAGCAATTAAAGATGAGAAACAAATCTAGTCACAGCACGTTGAAGATTTATACATTTTTTATTAATTAATTTAATGATTCATTAGTAATAAAACGAAACTTAAAACAAAACACACTTGACTGAAAACCTCAAACAGATCAATTATATAAATCTGACAAGAACAGACAAGGGAAATTAACAAAACACAGGACTAATCAATGACATGAAGAACAGGTGCAATAGATAATCAAATGAATGAAAACCAGGAAAACAAACTGAAAACAATTAAAACAAACATGAACACAAATTACCTGTTACACTTATCCAATCCACAAACACATACAGCTCATTTATGTATCTATCATTTAAAGTCATCTATCTAATGTACATGGCTTTATAAAATATTATAAAATAATAATAGATCATCTTTTTGTCTTTTTGTAAAAGCATGTACAATTTTTAACAAATGCTCAAGAGACTTACGAGAAGCACCATGCTTGTTTTTCAGACTCACTGATACCCACACAACCTGACCACATTCAGAATGTGACATTTCACATTCAGACCACACTCATATATCTATGCCTGCATTGCCAAACAAAAAAAAAGTGTAGAACCACCACAACACTTCCTCAATCACATGTTTTTAGCTAGTTGCAACAATAGTGAACGTGATTTCATCAAATAGAACATGTTCCTGGATCAGCATTATTGATCCTGGAACAACATTCCAACATTGTCAATCAGATTTGAGGGATAGGTCAACTTTAACCCTGTAAGACCCACTGTTGTAATATTACAACATCAAGTTTAGCTCTACTAAAATAAACCTGTAGATATTTTTTTTTCTCTCTCTAACACCACATTTACATAACTAGGTCCTATTGTTCAGTCTTGCAATGCTATTGGATGGAACATTTTTGTGAATAGGCCTGTTTACCTGCCCATGAACTCACACAACCTGCGGATTTGACATGAAGCAGATCATGAAGTTTTACTGGACTGGATAAATCAATTAAAAACAAGTAAAATTCCCCAAAATATTTTGTATGTGATTAGTACTATGTCTAGATCATGTAGATATTAAGGCACTGCTGAATACTTTAATTAGGGGTTCAAGCATGAAATGCTGAAACCCTATTGTAATTGTAAGGTTTCGTAAAACGCATCGTGCAGGCCAAACCGTAAGGCCTAGAGACATGAAACCTGGCCAGATGGTAGGCCTCAGTTTGGGGACAACCTATCAGAGTATGACCCCGAATGGCCCATAGGTGGCGCTACAGCAACCAAAAGTTCAAAATTGCTCATAACTCTTAGACTGTTTGTCCCAGGATCAAGTGTCTTATATCGTTGGAATCCTTGGCTCAAGCCGGACAAAATATATCTCCAATTTTGATTTAGGCAGGGAACATTTTCTGCTATGTCAAATTTTGTCCAAAACCTACTTTTGCGAACTAGTCTCTGGTTTTTTGCCCGATCGGAACCAAACCAGTCTAGGACAATTCTCTGGACTCTCTAGATCAATAATTATTGAAAAAAAGTTGAACTTCTGCATCTGAATGCTTATAACAGGGTATTTTCAAGATGTGGCCTTGACCAAGTGTCCCCTAATGCCTATATCTATTCAATGAATGTTCAGATCTACTTAAAAACAAGTCAGAACATGTATACTATAACTCTAAACAAGCATGAAAAATTTCAGACAGATCGGACAATATTTGCCTCTATAACAGTTGAAAAGGTTAAAATTACAGACTTCATATGAAAATAATGGTATATTAAGCCAATAAGTGGTCGTTTGCTGCCCCCCGCTGTTCATTTTATTGTACTACACACAAATAATTGATCTCTAAGTCATATTTTAACTGCTCATAACTCCTAAACCGTATGTCGTAGACTCAAGTGTCTTATACCATTGGAAAGGTGAGTCCATGACGAACAAAACGTATGTCTTCCAGTTATGCGCGGGTCAATGTATAAACAACCCGCACCCGACCGACGTTTTCAACTAACCTGCCCGCAACTCGGACCGCAAAAAAAAAAAAGAAAATATTGTACCCGACCCGCTTCCTGACCCGCATTTTTTACACGTAGTAAATGCTCATCGTAGCGTCATTGGGCCATTGAGAAAATGTTCCAGGCCCTGACGTGGTGCGCTCAGAGGTGCAGCGGCGAGAGCAGGCAGTTCTTGAGGCGGCCCATCATTTTCCATTTCAGCTCTAGATGCATATTATTGATGAACGCGATGTTTATGTTTCAACCCGGCTTGAAGAATTCATCAGCAAGCCCTTAGGAGCGCAAACTGTTCTTTTTCTGTATGATGCTGTATGATACAGGCTTGATTTATTCATTTATTTCGTTTCATTTTCTTAACAATTAAGATGCTGCATGTGTTTATCCAGTCTAATCGAAGTGTGCGTCTCTCCCCCGACTTTACCAACAAAAATCCCGCCCCTCTCAGAAAATACATAAAACTGACTTTACTGAGCTATATGCGTTTAAAAGTAGCCTAAAATGGTACAATGGCATTGCTCAGTTCAACGTTTTGGGAAATCGGGCATTTTGTCCCGCGTCAGCATTTATTCAAAAGTTAATAACGCTCAACATTCAAAAGGTAAATAAGGATTTATTGACGACCCGACCGACCGTGACCCGAATATCATTAAAAATATTTTTGGATGACTCGTAACCGCGGGTGACCGCAGGCACCCGCTCATTTTGGATCAACCCGCGCATCACTGATGTCTTCGATTTCATTTGCGCCATGATAGATTTTCCGCCATTTTGAATTTTGTCAAAAAACTACTTTTGTGAACTAGTCCTAGGTTTTTCGCTTGATCGGAACCAAACCAGTGCAGAAATGTTCTCTGGAGTCTGCATATCAATAATTATTGAAAAAAAGTTGATTTCTATTCACGGTCGCTAAGGGGCGGAAAACGAATATTGTGGGAGGAGCCTATTTTACTAAAATGGCTATTACTCAAGAACAAAATGAGATATCTTCACCAAACTTGGTACACATGTGTATGGGCTCAGTCTTTGGTCACGATAAAAAAAAAAATTGCGACGATTGAACACTTGGTGGTGCTATAACACGAAAAAAAACATGAAAATGGCTATAACCACCCAACCGCTAGTCCGATTGACTTGAAAGTTGGTATGCTGTGTCTTGGTCCATGGTACTATCTATATATATGAGGACATTGGCGTATCTCAAAAGACATGGCCGCCACAGCCAATTAAATTTGAGCACCTATTAGACAAGGTTAACGGAGGCCGATCAGAACGAAACTTGATGGGCATGTTTGACTCATGGTCCTAGAGGTCTGTAAGAATTTTGAAAGAAATTGGCCTTTCCTATGGACCATAGGTGGCGCTATAACTGTTAAAAACCATATGTTTCCTATGGTAAATTGCCTAAATTGCCTGTAATTTGAGTTTTCCATCTATTATTTCAGTGTTTAAAATCTTGCTAAATAAAACTTGATGTCTTTTGATGCTTGTGTGCTTAAAGGCCTTAAAGGCTTGAACCCCGCTAAATGCTGCTCGCAGCTTTAATTATATTAGATTTTAGGCTTGTAATGTCAATGTTGTCATTTTACAACATTGGGTGAAAGGGGTAGCAAAATTTACCCGTGTACCTTGCATATTACATGGATGAAACGTACTTCTCACCTGTTCCGTGTTAAGTAAATACTAAAAGAAACTATGTTTTTCATCATTTACAAGTTTTAAAATGTCATCTTTGTTACAATTTTGAGTTTTAATCAACATTTAATTATTATTAAATAAGTTCAAGTTGAATTAAGGAATACATTATTTCTTTGAGAATTTGAAAGTATTTGTTTAGCAGTATTTGAAACTATCTGTCTCTTATAATTTATAAAACACACTTAACTGGTTTTCTTTTATGGGCTTTGTTTACCCAAATATCTGCTTCCTGCATGAGGGACAGGTCATAATGTTCAGGAATGTGGGGGGTAATAGTGCTATTAGCATGATAGTAGAGGGCACAATAAGCTAGCCAGACGTGATTGTGTGAATTCTGTGGAACGGGTGAATTCTTTATATGTGCAAGTATCATTGGGATATGGAAAATAACCAGTGTTTTTTTTTCCATTTCAGAATGTCACCAGCCAGGAAAGACTGTATTATCTACAAAGTATATGATGTCATTGATGACATCCAAAATGGGAACAGTGATTTTGAAATGGATTCTGATACAAGTTAAGAAGATGAATGTGGAGATGTATATGAACTGGAAAAGTAAAATAAACAATCCAGTGACCACCCGTCTGATGATTATGTGGACATCATGCCAATAAAATCAAGTCCCTCAAGAACACAGACCATGCCCTGTGACAGGTATCGCTGGCTGATAAAGGATTTTATCAGTCCCAACACTGATTTTTCAGGTCATATCACTAATGATGCCGAGCTTAATACACCACTGGAGTATTTCTGAAAGTTTGTGTCGGAAGATGATGAAGAAAATAGAGAACGCTGCAGACACAGTGGTAAAGGCTACACCAACACACTTTGCAGCAAGTGCAATGTCCACCTCTGCTTCTCTGAGGACAAGAACTGCCTTTTTGGACTATCATAACTGAATATGGCTATGAACATAGCTAAATCACATAAATGCCAAAGTTTTTATTCAGTTCATCATGTTTTGTAAATACAATCTAAACATATTTTTTTTATAATAAATTATTTTTCATAAAAAATATGACTTGTCCAATTATTGATATTGTGTGATTATTAGTGTATACATATGCTACTAATATAATCATTACACCCTGCAAATTAACCCTTAGATGTTCTCTACATTTATTCAGACAGTGAGTGAAATCACTGAAATTCTGCTACCCAACAGACCCAACGTTTCAATATAACAACATTCCCCTAAAAACGTACTAACATGTATAAGGTGGAAACATTTTTTACAGGTTTTTTTCTATATTTGGGTCTTTCAGGATTAAGCTTACAGTGGGGGTTCTTCTATACCATTCTCATTCACCTTATTTCCCTCTGATTTTAAGAATAAGTTATAGGGATAGGGGTTGTACCTTAAACTGAAGTCTTACGGTCCAGTCTGAAGTTTTGTATAAGCAAATACAGTTAAATCTCTTTTGCTAAGCCTTACAGGAAAACGTCCCGGTTATGTATGTAAACTTAGTTCCCTGAGAACAGGGAATGAGATGCTGCGTCAGCTGATGCTACGGGAACGCCTCCAGCATGACAGGTGTCGGAATCACAATCTACCACATCAATCCTATTAACCGGCGACAGCCTATGATGTCATCAAGGTGCGACCATGAAGTGTATAAGGGCGTCTTGCAAACATGACACCGCTTCTTTGTCTGTAGGGACTGTTGGCAGACAGGCCCCGAGGCATGGCAATGAGACGCAGCGTCTCGTTCCATGTTCTCAGGGAACTAAGGTTACAAACGTAAACGGGACGTTCCCTTTCGAAAGGGAAATCGCGCTGCGTCAGCTGACGCTACGGGGAATGATATACCCACGCCGCCATGCCGAGGGGACTGCCTACTGGCAGTGACAACTGTCAGGACAAGCAAATTTAACTGAAATGCCTGAACCACTCCCCCTCTGGTCACACAAGACTGTCAGTGACAGCATTCCCTACGGTCATAGCCTGAGCTATAAGGTCCTGCACAAGGTCCTATTTAGGCTGCTCAAAGGCCTGGATCCAACCAATTCAACAGAAGGGGCTCCTTTAAGGGAATGTGGCTAGGGGGCCCTAAGGCGCCGAATTCACCGAATGCCACCAGGGAGGCCTGACCTAGTGACCTCAATGTGGGACACATAGGTTCGGCCATCCTTGTCTGTTTGAGAACAGAGTCTCTGGACACTTGCCTCCTGGAGAGGCATCCAACCGAAGGTACTGCAAACTGGCAGTGTCCTCCTCAGACCGGATCTTAGGAGAAGGGTCTGGCTGCAGACATGCAATCTCAGACACGCATGCGCAGTCCGACACATGCACTCTCAGACACGCATGCGCACTCAGATACATGCAGTCTCAGCCGCACTTGCGCAGTCCAACACATGTGTTTTCAATCACGCATGCGTACGCAGTTCTACAAGCGTTCTCATCACCTGCTCGTGGACACTCAGATAACGTTACATGCGCTATCGAATGCACCTACAGGAAACGTGTAAGTATATTTATATTTATTCGTACAAGATTAACTTAAATTAAAATAGTTGTTCATTATTTGGTAAATGTTATAGAAAACGATCCTGATTATTATCTGGTAACTTATATCCCACATGCACAGGTGTGACGTTATGCACGTGTTTCGAGGAGTCGACGACCATTAAATAATTGATGTAAGTATATTTACCTCATTCATAGACGATTAGCTAGATGTAAAAGAGTTGTTTAATCTATTAGATAATGTAAAAGAAACTGTGCTGATATCTGTCTGATGTATCCTGCCGTGCTTATTGGGTACCAATTCTTCATCCAGTAAGTTGAAGATCTAAATTCATTTTGTTTAGGCATTGAACAAATGTACTGAATTTTACTGTCTCTTGTTTGGGTCTGTTGTTTTGAAAAGTGATAGAAGTTTGCAGGTGACATGCTGTGTGTAATTGTTGTTTAGACGAGGTGTTACTTAAAATTATTTAAAATAAAGATTAAATAAAAGGGTAATTTTGTTAAAAAGGGTTATTCAAATCGAGAGATACTATAAAACAGATAACAAACATTCAAATAATATTATACACAAGACAATAATTATTTTAATTTCTGTCTCTTCAAATTATGCTTACAGATGCATCAATCAATAGTCATAGAAGGTGTAAATCAGATGATACCAAAATGCACATCTTGTTGCAAATTGTATCATTGCCCCCTGTGCCCTTCATTGATGCCAATGACTGAAAAGAAAGTTCAGGCTCACTGGAAAGTCCATATAAAAAATGCAATCTGTTTCCAAGGTAAGATGAGTATAAGTTTTTTTTTTTTTTTGGTCTTTTTGAAGCACTTCAAAAAGGGTACTAATAAGCAAAAGAGAATACATATTCTTGTGCACACTATCAAACTCTCTCAAACGCTAATGTAATGTCTCTCACACTCTATCAAAGATTTTCATGCATGCTATCAAACTCTCTCATTCACTACTATACTATTTATCACACACTAATCAAAGCTTTCACCCAAACTCATTCACAAACATACTATCAACTCTCTCACAGACACTATCAAACTCATTGTCTGTGTATCATCCATTTAGTTTTTTTTTTACATTCAAGATGCTTGTTGTGTTTATCTTCTACCCCTGAACAACAAAATAATAAGGTAGCATTTGTACAATTTGAAAAAATGTCTTGAACAGCCTCTCAATTACTAACATACTGTGAAGTTGGATATTATGGGTATTTAATCTTTGTCAAATATAACTTTTGTTTAAATGTTATTTCTCATTTGTATCCTGTTTGTAATTTCTAGATAAAAGATTATGCAAATGCCATTTGGCCTGCAGAAAAGAGGCCCATTATCATTGCCCTACTTGCAGTAAAACTGTTCTAAGAAGAAATGTAATGAAGGCTCACCTGCAGAAGTGTTTACCTGCATCGGCTCTTCTTACATCGACACCTGCACTGACTCCGTCGTCCTCCTCACCTGCACCAGGATCTGCATCAGCTCTTCTTACATCGACACCTGCACTGACTCCGTCGTCCTCCTCACCTGCACCAGGATCTGCATCAGCTCTTCTTACATCGACACCTGCACTGACTCCGTCGTCCTCCTCACCTGCACCAGGATCTGCATCAGCTCTTCTTACATCGACACCTGCACTGACTCCGTCGTCCTCCTCACCTGCACCAGGATCTGCATCAGCTCTTCTTACATCGACACCTGCACTGACTCCGTCGTCCTCCTCACCTGCACCAGGATCTGCATCAGCTCTTCTTACATCGACACCTGCACTGACTCCGTCGTCCTCCTCACCTGCACCAGGATCTGCATCAGCTCTTCTTACATCGACACCTGCACTGACTCCGTCGTCCTCCTCACCTGCACCAGGATCTGCATCGGCTCTTCTTACATCGACACCTGCACTGACTCCGTCGTCCTCCTCACCTGCACCAGGATCTGCATCAGCTCTTCTTACATCGACACCTGCACTGACTCCGTCGTCCTCCTCACCTGCACCAGGATCTGCATCGGCTCTTCTTACATCGACACCTGCACTGACTCTGTCGTCCTCCTCACCTGCACCAGGATCTGCATCGGCTCTTCTTACATCGACACCTGCACTGACTCCGTCGTCCTCCTCACCTGCACCAGGATCTGCATCAGCTCTTCTTACATCGACACCTGCACTGACTCCGTCGTCCTCCTCACCTGCACCAGGATCTGCATCAGCTCTTCTTACATCGACACCTGCACTGACTCCGTCGTCCTCCTCACCTGCACCAGGATCTGCATCGGCTCTTCTTACATCGACACCTGCACTGACTCCGTCGTCCTCCTCACCTGCACCAGGATCTGCATCGGCTCTTCTTACATCGACACCTGCACTGACTCCGTCGTCCTCCTCACCTGCACCAGGATCTGCATCGGATCCATGCATATACACACCTGCATCGGCTCTGTGCAAAACCACACCATCACAGTCTTCATTTACTGCCGCTAAGAATAAAAAAAGTACTATGTGCCCACACTGTTCAGCGGTTATGCTAAAGAAGAACTTGAACATGCACATTCAAAGGAAACACACTGACCACACAAAAGATATAACAATGCAATCACATCTGTCTAGTGTATGTATTGACGCATCAAATGGAGTCTCAGCTGTTCAGAGGAGTGGCCATGGTTTTTCTGTACCAGTGCATGTTCAAAAAAAGACTTGGGGTAAACATCATCAAGTTCGGTGTGAGTTACAAGAGTGTTGCCAATATCAACAGCTTGCTTACAGGAGTGGACAGTCTTTTAGTCTTTGTGAACACCTCCGTTCACTGGACTATTGTTCTGACACACAAATGGCACTTGTTTCAAACAAATAAACAGTTATTTGGATCAGAGAAACCAACTGAAGCAATAGACGACTCGGTTCCACAGCTCTCAGAAAACCTCAACCATGCTCCACTGTTTGACCTGCACCGCACAGTGAAGTATATTTACTCGAAGAAGAAAATTCCGTCTACTCCTTTAAAAGAAGTAGCCCAACCAAAAACATCACCAGAGTTTCCATCAAGTTTGCTTCCTGTCGAAAGCAGCTGTATGACGGAAATACAGCAATTGAAACGGCAGTGTTAACAACAAGAAGTGCCAAAATTGTCACCATGACTGGTGTAATTAATGGTAATTTTACATAAGTTAGAATATAATTATTTTAGGATTACAGACATGTTCTTGCTGTCTTAATGAATACAGCTGTTCTTCAATATCCCTTTGTAGCCGCTTCAACTTACACACGAAGATGCCCAGGTTGCCATATGGTCTACAGATATCAAGAATGGTGTGATGGACTCCACAATTTTAACGACCACATTCTTCTGAGTCTTGAGCTTTGTCTTTATCTTAGACACAGTTTACAGGTTTGTTAAATGACACATTCAAAAATGAATTTTTTTTCAGTAAGCCAAAAACTAAACACCCCTCTATTCTACTTTATCTGTTAGAGTCACGTTTCCGTCTCCAGGGTCATTGATACTTTGGAGACCCTTCGGGGAGTGAAATACCCAAATCGAGACACTGTACTCCATGCTTACTGTCATTTTGAGGCCTTAGCAGACCTTGATTATACATATTCTTGTGTTAACTGTGGTTACCACCCCCCTGTGGTAATCATGGATTTGCATAAGAAAGGTGTTTTCAGCATGGCAGGTAAGAGTTAATTTTCAGAGGTTAATTTTCAGTAAAAATTCTAAAATTCAATATCAGTCATCCTCTAGTTAACACATTTTTGTGGTGTGACAAACTCAGAAGATGTATTTAGTATTGATTTACACAAACTTTAATTTACAATTTTAAATCACAATGAGAGTTTCTAATAAAGTTTTTCAATACAGTTAGTGACCTCAAAGAACCACCATCAGAGTTCAAAGGGGAAGTAAACATTGAGGAGTTCTGGCAATCAGTGGATCTGGAGATGGTTGCACGTGGCTTTGTTTCCAGTAAGTAATTGTATTTAGGTACATAAAGTCCCTTAAGTCATTTCACTCAGTGGCTATCTTTGAAAAACATTCCGGTCATGCAATTGCATCCCCTGTCTCTTTAAAAGGGAAGCATCAAATTCTCTAAAACTGTTTGCAACCTTACCGTACAATTAAATTTTATATTTTAAATCCTCAGTGAAACCTGAAAACAACTGTCTGAAATATTGTCTCTTTTGCTGAAATAGCGTTATTTTTTTAAGTGTGCATACCCAATCCTAAGTGGAAATCTCAGACTAACTGTTTCTATAGAAACCATGACTTTACTGATTAGCGATCGGCTCTTTTATTTCAAAGACAGGTTTTCGTTTTAATAGAGCTGCCATGTTAAGCATTGCATTTTTCCCCATTCAAAGCTAGATGAGTGATGTGTGTGTCTTGGGTATTCTATATGGTTTATCTGATATCAACATGATCAAATTAATTTTATATTTGTAAATGTTTCCCCTCAGGCCGGACAAACAATCCATTTGTTGTGGAGCCAAGTTACAAAAGTGGGCTCCATGGATTGGACAAAAAACAAGGATGGGTAACACAGTACTCAATACAGAGTATGAGAAGGTTTTCTCTCCAAAAGTTACATCAGCCGAAGCTCAGGTTCTCAGTGTGTCCGAGGATCGTCTTGTAGATGAGCTAATGAAACAGAAGGTTAATACCTTGTAACTGTTCAACTTTTAAATTTACATTTATTAATTTGGCAGACACTTTTATCCAAAGTCACTTACAAGTGAGGAATACAAGTTTCAGACTTTGCTCGGAGTAGAATATACTACAATAGAGAGGGATTAAAGGAAATGGAAGGATAGTTGTTTTTTTTTAAAGATAAGTGCTCACAAAAGAGATGAGAGTTCAGCTTTTTAATAATTTAAGCCAATATGATTAATTTGATCATGAACCATTTACATGATAGGTTGGTGTTGTCAGAAAGCTGTGCAAGGCCTGTAATGTGGACTCCAAGGGATCTCGCATGGACCTGATATTAAGATTAAGAGCAGAGATGCAAAACAGGCATTCATACAACAACATTTTCCAGAAGATCTGGGGGGCATCAGGTGAGACTGGTTTGATATGTTAAAAAATATTTTCACTTGTTCCCTTCATTTTTATTGTCTTTTTCAGGTGGGTGGTCTGTTGTCCTGTGTCCACATGGTGTGGCCTACAGTTTGAAGTTTAATTTGAGGGCAGAGAGTCCAAGGGATTTTATGGACTTGCTTTTGTCATGGCAACACTTGCCCAATGTCACAATATATGACTTTGCTCGAGGCTTGGCAACACATGCCAATTTACGTGTTCCTTCATCTCTTCCGTTTCAACCGTACGAAGGAAGACTGGCAGACTCAACACTCGAGAATATCAACAAAGCAAAGCAAGGAAGGCTTAAAGTATCTCTTCCTTGGTTGATCGAGAAGACCGATACTCTGAACTCAGAGGGCCATCCAATCACGGGATCATCTGAACACTATGTTTTGTATGACAAATTACACGAATCCAACACAAAAGACCCAAAGGATGTTCTCAGAAAAATCAGCCTGGTGCCAGAACTACAGGGTTGGCTGAACAGCCAAATTGCGGAGCAATTTTTTGCAGACTTGAGAAAAAACAACTACTTTATCAATAATATGGCTCCCTCGACACACATTTTCATTATGCGGAACATTATCCATCACAAAAATGCATCAGCAAACCAGAAGATGTTGGAGGGACAACTACAGCGTGGTCACATACCTCACATTATTGAAAATGTGGCCCTCTCTGACTTGGGACAAGCAATTTTAAGTCAGTATCCATTCTATTTCTAATCACTACTATTGTAAGTAAATTTGTAGATCTAATCTTTTTTAAATATATCATCTGTATTTCTTAGCCCCATGTTCCACAGACAAGCTAATTTCTCCTGGCTTCGGGTTAGGACCTGAGTCATTGAAACATTCACCACATGCAGCTGAGGACAATGGTAAGGATTTTTTTATTATTAATAATAATTTGTTTCTTGCTAACTCTTGGAAATTTGTTTGTCTTGAAATATGCAGAAGAGTGTGGACCCCAATGCGAAGAAGTCACAAATTGCAAAAACATTACTGCCTGCAGAGCATCGTGGTCTTTAACATACCATTCAGCACAGAAAGAACTGGTTAGTTTAATAAGATCAACAATCTAACAAATCTGCATAAGTTTGTGTTTAATCTTGCATTTCCAAATATTGCTATTTTATCAGCTCAACTACATACTGGACCTAGAGAAGCCTGCAAATGAGCTGATTATTCGAACAGCAAAGGCATGCCTGACCCGTGCTGATTTTTGGACCTTAGGATTAAACCGAGACATTGAGTCTACTGTAAGATATTGGTTGTTTTACATTTATGATTACATTTTCTGTATGTATTGTTACAAGTGAAGAGTTCAGATCTATAACCCTCTTAAAGCCATCCGAAATTTAGCTCAATTTTTAAATTTTTTTTATCAAGCATATGTCTCTGTTCAGTTATTTCACTTCAACGGCAATGAGGAACTTATTTAAACTTTACTTAAAGATTGATATTTAAGTAAAGGTACTGAACCTAAACACATCATCTAACTAAAATGCTAATTTTAGAAAATAAATTCAGATGGCTTTTAGAGGGTTTTGTGTCTGAACTTTGAGTGTTTCCTTAATTTAATTACCATTTTTCCCAAATATAACCAGCCCAACTTGGCTCTTCAAATTACCAATTGCTAAAAACAAGTTATTGGAGTAAAACCATGGTAACCACAAATTAATCATGCTTTGGCTACAAAATACAAATGGAAATACCATGGTTAAATACTGTTTATTTAGTCTGTATACCAAAAACATAGATTTACTACAGCGAAAATATGATTCGTTTTTGTAAGGATTGTCATTCATGTCAATCAGTCACAGCTGTCCATTTATAATTTCTTACATATTTTTCTCTAGATTGGAAATGGTTGTTTTCAACTCATTGACCAAATTGCAGCGTCAAAGGTACTTTCTAATCTATCAAACTCATCTATATATTAAAATTGAGATTGGCCAGACTGATTCTTCAAACAAAATTCCGCAGGGAAAGGACATTCATATTGTTGACCTGTATATCGTACCAACATGGCTGCCCCCAAACAACTGTAATCCAATGTTGAGTCTGCCTGTAAGTATGACATTTTTTTCATTCCAACTTATGCTTACAAATCATATGTTTGGACAAAAAAATCTTTCATTGCTGCTCTAGGATGATGTTCACTTAAAAGATGCTGTGATAATTCCCATTTGGACACCAGGACACTACCAGCTGTGTGTACGTAATGAAAATCTCATGATTCAGAAAGCTACACATTATAGCATTTTGATAATTGTATGTAAGGATTGTCATATTTATGGTAAATGCAGTATGTTTATAGAGTACATGTCATTGTAATAGTTTGATTTAAAGTGAATTTCTTTAGGTTTTGAAACCAGCACAGAGTGTGATTCTCCATCTAGATTCTAAATGTTATGAGACACCGCATGGATTTGGTGATCAGAGATACAAATCACTGTTAAGGTCTTTAGATAAAATCATTGTTTAGAGAAGGTCACGTTCTTATGACATTTCTCTGTTCAGGTTCATTGATCAAGTTCATCTGTTCAAGCAGATTTCTCTTTTTCACCAGGGCCCTTTTCATTTTGGAGGTACAGATGACAGTTGTCAAAAAAATAAAATAAATCATAAGTCACTCAGCACATTTTTCATTCCACATTCCAAACTGACATTCCTAGGTGATAAAGAACTTCTGCTTAAGGCCTGACTTCTCGACAACTCTGCATATAAAGGGTGTCAACTCAGTTCCTGGACAGCCACAGCAGAGCTTAGTTCCAACTCTTCTCCAAAACCATGTAGTTTTCAAATAAGCTCGAAGGATGCGATTAGCTGGATCAGATGTGTTTAGGAACTGAGTTTGTCATCCCAGCTGTAGATGTTGGTTCTGCTGTTTAGAGCTGGTCTGTTCCTTTTGACTAGTCTCTTTCTTCAAGTTGGCTGTAAATGAGTTCAGTTGTTTGCTTGAACTTTAAAGTTTTTCTTTTATGAGCATTCATGAGCAGGTTTCTCATACTGGGGTTCTCTATTTAATTCTGGCTTAATCTATTTTAATTTTGGCTTTATCGATGGTGATTGCTGATTGCCAAGGCAGAAAAACAAAAACAAAAATTACACTGAGATTATGGATGTCCAGTGTATATGAAACGGGCCCCCGTTTGAGAGACTGTTGTAGATATTGAAGTATGCAGGTTGTACAGTGTTACATGTATTTGTCCTTTGAATTCTTGACAGGGACATTGCATACAGGATAATACCCGGAAAATGGACAGAAAAAACAGGCCTTGATTTACAGGTTGCTGTCTATCAGTCGTTCAATCAATCTATCTATGAAATTGTGCTTATCTCTGCCCAAAGAGGAATTTTGATCAAATCTCTCAGGTAAAAACATACTTGGAAATAATGAGGTTAAAAATGGCATGTTATCATATACTAGCTATACTTGTGCTGTATTTTTTCCACTAAGAGGAAAAGCCTTTCCATGTACAGGTAACTCGTACCTTTGCTTTGTTACAGCTCCTCAGAAAAAGTGTCCGTTACTTTTTAAAAAGGTTCAAATTCAATCTTCATGTTTTTTAGGAAGATGAAACAAACAAGTCTACATCGGAGAAGCAGGTGGCTGCACGAAAAGTAGGTTTTATTAAGGTTCGCAGCCATTATTGTTCAGCATATTTAAAATTTTCCTCTTTTGCATTGTTTTTTTTCTTAGGCGCGTATCATGGCGAATCTTAAGATTGCCAGTCAGTGGTGCTTGGAGAATGGGGCAATCTTCTTGGCTCAGTTCAGCTTCCTCGTATACTGTGCATGGAGGATGAGGAAGCCATTGAGGCCTTGGAAAAGTACTGCAGTGCAGAGTTTATAGAGGACGATCTTGTAGAGCCACTGATGTTTATCTTTACAGTTATGCAGGACATGCATACATTTGTAGATAATGTGGTGGACCACATGCACCTCGCACCAATCTTTTCCCGCATACAAGATTAAACAAACAAAACATTGTCCATTATTTTATTTTCTTATGTAATGTTGTTGTACCTCTCTCTCTCTCTCTCTCTCTCTCTCTCTCTCTCTCTCTCTCTCTCTCTCTCTCTCTCTCTCTCTCTCTCTCTCTCTCTCTCTATATATATATATATATATATATATATATATATATATATATATATATATATATATAGAAAGTAAAATAATTTACAAACCTCAACCACGACCAACTGCTGTTTTTTTATGGTGTGTTTGGAAGTATATTAACATTGAATGCAGCTGAAACAATGTGACTGGCTTGTTAAGCTATGATATAATTCATTATAAAGTTAATTTGGACATCTTTAAAGGTGATTTTGCTCAATATTTTGAGATGTACATCTTAATAAACTTATATGTACATATATACCGAACTTAAGCAGCTAAATATATAATATATATATAATCTTTTTTTTATGTTTTAAAAGTTTATTATGGTCATGTATGCCATATTTATTAAAAAAAATACAGGAAAACTGAAATATTATAATTTAAAATATCAGTTTTCTATTTTATTAATATACTGACAAAAATATTTATATTCATGATATGAATTCATTTGTTAATGTGTAAGTAAAGATGTTTTTAGACATTTAAGAATTTAATATTGAATAAATGCTGTTTGTTTTATTTTTCACAGAATCTTTAGAATAAAATTATAACAGGCTGTAAAAATAAGTTGTTTCTAACAATGATGATTAATCAGTATTAGATTTCTGACGGATCACGTGACACTGAAAACTGGATTAATGGATGATGAAAGTTCAGCTGTGCATGACACATACATTTTTAAAATGTATTAAAATACAAAATTTATTGTGAATCGCAATATATGTATTTTTTGCATCTACTTTTCATCAAATAAGTTCAGCCTTGATAAGCAAAATCATTAAAAATCAAATAAATGAAAATCTTACTGATCAAACACTTTTGCGCGGTAGTGTAAAATGTATATATATATAATTTATTTATGCGCGGCATCGAGTGCATGTGTAATCTACGGTCTTAATACGAGTTAACCTCGTTTAGTGCGCATGCGCGGCTGAGAGTGCATCACGTTTAGTGCGCATGCGCGGCTGAGAGTGCATCTCGTTTAGTGCGCATGCGCGGCTGAGAGTGCATCTCGTCTTGTCTGCAGCCAGACACTATTGGATCTTAGAGACGGGCATCCTGGAGAGCAATACTCAGCATAGCGCTTTCAACCCTTGCCAGCGAGGGGAGTTAATCTGCTTGATCCTAGGATCTACTGAGCTATTATCAAATAGAAACACTCAGGAGGCCAAACTGGCCTCACTAGGGGCCTACGACCATCTGATCAGGCCCAGGCAGCTTCAGGCTCACAGACGACCCTTCAAGAGAGAAGAGCTTAAAGGGGCTGCCCGGTAGGTAAGCCAGGTTGTACGCAAAAATCCCTACCACCTGGTAGTAAGCAAAGCTAGCTGCCTGAGCATCCTGACTCAGGAACTCGATCTCAGGGAGGCCTGGTGAGACCTACTATCTGCCAACAGCTCATGCTAATCTGCCATATGACTGAAGCCCAGGAACGTGCCCTCAGGGGAGGCCTGGTGAAGCCTGCTACCCAATGGCAAACCTTCAGGGAGGCCCGGTGAAGCCTACTACCTGATAGTCCTGTGTGCCTGCTGCCAGAGGCATCCTGGTCCCGGGGCTCACCCCTAAGGAGGGTCCGGGAACTTGCATCCAGGGGAGGCCTGGTGAGGCCTACTACCCGGCAGCGAACCCACAGGGAGGCCTGAAGGGGCCTGCTACCTGCTAGCAGTCCATGCTGACTTCTGTCACGGCAACTGGCGTCCATGGAGCCCATCTTCAGGGAGGCCTGGTGGGGCCTACTACCTAACAGCAGACCTGCAAGGACGGCTTCCTGGTGGCAGGCATGAAGAACTGGCTGCTATAACCCTGGACTGACAGTAGCTACTCCGCTGGCTGACAAAAGATAACATCCAACTACTAAGTAGGGTTATTAGTTGGGAATACTGCTACTTGAGGCCGACATCAATGGGGAGTAAACACATACAGCAATACACAAGGGGCCGACTTTGCAAAAAAGGCCCACCAAGGCTGCTACCTATCCAGGTTGCAGCTATTAATTTTCTAACCTCCCCAGACATCGTGACTCACTCACAAGGAGGCCTGCTGAGGCCTATCACCTGACCCGGAGTCAACTGCCCAGACTGCCCAAGCTGGCTGATCCATCCCAGAGGCCTCCTTTCGGCCTACTGTATGACCGTTTAGTCTACCAGCAGCGCCTACAAGCTCTGGAACCTAATTACATTGCTCGTGGCAGGGTACTCGGCAAGAAAACGCCCTGGACCCCCTAAGCGATGTGCTGCTCAACCCGAGCCACGGGTGAGGCAGAATGATACAGAGCTAGGAGTGGGATACTCAAATCTACCCTGCCTTATCAGAGGAGTACTGCCACCTGGCCAGGACATATACACAGGGCCAGAACCTGCCAAAAAACTGGCAGCTTTTAAGAAACTAGCTCTGGAGCCAGCTCTATTATTTAATTGTAATATTCGAACAATCGGAGTCATCACGCTGGAGACGGGTTTATTAAGATGCCGTGTCGATGAGGCAGTTGCAGGGGGAGGCTAATTGACACGGTCTCTGCGGACACTTCGGGGTCCTGTGTTGGTCTTCTCTGGGCGCAGGTCCAGATCCATCCCGGATCTGGCTGACTGCAGTAAACCTCGGGATAAAACAGAAAGACTATCATTAGTGTAGATGCCATTCTTCTGATGATGTAACGAGTACATCAGGTGTTATGGGAAGTGTTCCCGGTTCCGGCTGACCTAGTTAATGCAGCCTAACAATCATTTAATTGAAAAAGTGTTTTATGTGTATGCCACAGTAAATAGATGTGTTTTTAGTCTAGATTTAAATTGACAGAGTGTGTCTGCTTCCCAAACAATGCTAGGAAGACTATTCCAGAGTTTAGGAGCTAAATAGGAAAAGGATCGACCGCCTGCAGTTGATTTGGATATTCTTGGTATTATCAACTGGCCAGAATTTTGAGACCGCAGTAGACGTGATGGAGTATAATATGTTAAGAGCTCGCTAAAGTATTGGGGAGGTAAACCATTTAGTGCTTTGTAAGTAATAAGCAAGATTTAAAAATGTATGCAATGTTTAATAGGTAGCCAGTGCAATGTTGACAGAACTGGGCTAATATGGTTCCTGGTTCTAGTAAGTACTCGAGCTGCTGCGTTTTGGACCAGCTGGAGTTTATTTATTAAGCGAACAGGGCAACCACCCAGTAGAGCATTACAATAATCTAGCCTTGAGGTCATGAACGTATGAACTAACTGTTCAGCATTTTGCATTGAGAGCATGTGCCGTAATTTAGATATATTTTTAAGATGGTAGAATGCAGTTTTACAGATGCTAGAAACGTGGCTTTCAAACGAAAGATTGGTATCAAAGAGCACACCCAGGTTCCTCACTGACGACGAAGACTTGACAGAGCAGCCATCAAGTGTTAGACAGTATTCTAGGTTACTACTTGTGGAGCTTTTTTGTCCAATAATTAAAAATTCAGTTTTTTCTGAATTGAGTTGTAGGAAATTACCGGTCATCCAATGTTTTATGTCAGCTATGCATTCCGTTAATCTTGTGAATTGGTAAGTTTCTTCAGGGCGTGAAGAAAAATAGAGCTGAGTATCGTCAGCATAACAATGAAAACTAATGCCATGCTTCCTAATAATATCTCCCAGTGGTAGCATGTACAGGGTGAAGAGTAGCGGTCCTAGCACTGAGCCTTGTGGTACTCCATACTGAACTTGCGATCGGTGTGACATCTCTTCATTTACTGCTACAAACTGATAACGGCTGCATAGGTATGATTTAAACCATGATAAAGCAATTCCACTAATACCTACATAATTTTCGAGTCTATTCAAAGGAATGTTGTGGTCGATAGTATCAAATGCAGCGCTAAGATCGAGTACCACTAATAGAGAGATACAGCCACGATCGGATGATAAGAGTAAATCATTTGTAACTCTGATGAGAGCAGTCTCAGTACTATGATACGGTCTAAATCCTGACTGGAAATCCTCACAGATACCATTTCTTTCTAAAAAGGAACATAATTGTGAAGACAATACTGTCAAGTATTTTTGACAGAAAGGGTAGATTTGAGATTGGTTTATAATTGACTAATTCTGTAGGATCAAGTTGCGTTTTTTTAATAAGTGGTTTAATAAAAGCCAACTTAAAAGCTTTCCGTACATATCCTAATGACAAATATGAATTAATGATATTAAGAAGAGGATCTATGACCTCTGGTAGCATCTCTTTTAATAGCCTAGTCGGTACAGGGTCAAGCATACATGTTGTTGATTTTGATGATTTAACGAGTTTAGCCAATTCTTCTTCTCCTATAGCAGTGAATGATTGTAATTTTTTCTCAGTGACACTACAATGATCTGTCTATGTGATACTGTAGTAGACGGCTGCATGGTTAAAATTTTCTTCCTAACATTATCAATCTTACATGTGAAGAAGTTCATAAAGTCATTACTGCTGTGCTGTTTACAATCATCAGAAGTTGAAGCTTTATTTTTGGTTAATTTAGCCACTGTATCGAATAAATACCTTGGGTTGTGTTTGTTTTCTTCCAAGAGAGTTGAGAAATAAGCAGATCTAGCAGTTCTTACGGCCTTTCTGTATGTGATCATGTGCTCTTTCCACAAATTACGAAAGACCTCTAGTTTTGTTTTCTTCCATTTTTCTGGCTGCTGTTTTAAGGGCCCGGGTGTGCTCGTTGTACCACGGCTTTGGAATATTTTCTTTAATCTTCTTTAAGCGCAGAGGAGCAACTGTGTCTAAAGTACTGGAAAAGAGCGAGTCAGTAGTTTCTGTTGCAACATCGAGTTCTTCTATGCTATCTGGGATGCTGAGGAGATGATACTAATGAGGAGATTATTTAAAAAGCAATCTTTAGTAGTGGCAGTGATTGTCCTGGCATTTTTTAAGCGAGGGGGCGGCTTTGCAACCTTAGCTAAATGAAGTATACAAGATACTAAGTAATGATCTGAGATGTCATCGCTCTGCTGCAGAATTTCAACGGTATCAACATTTATTCCATGTGACAATATTAGGTCTAAAGTATGATTATGGCGATGAGTGGGTCCTGACACGTGTTGCCTAACTCCAATAGAGTTTAGTGTATCTTTAAATGCTAATCCCAATACGTCTTTTTCGTTGTCTACATGGATATTAAAATCACCAACAATTAGTACTTTATCTACGGCCAGTACTAATTCTGATAGAAAGTCAGCAAATTCTTTGATAAAGTCTGTATTATGCCCTGGTGGCCTGTATACAGTAGCTAACACCAATGTTGAACGGGTTTTGTCATGTACACTACATAGCGTTACATAAAGCACCAAAACTTCGAGGGAATTATATTTGAAACTAGACTTCTGAGTAATACTGAAGATGATATTATAAATTACAGCAACCCCTCCCCCTTTACATTTCAGATGCGGCTCATGTTTATAACAATAATCTTGGGGGGTGGACTCATTTAAGGTAATGTAGTCGTCAGGTTTTAGCCAGGTTTCTGTCAAACAGAGCACATCTAGATTATTATCTTTAATAATATAATTAACAATAAGCGCTTTTGGGGAAAGGGATATAATATTCAGCAACCCAAGCTTTATCAATTGTTCATCTGTATTATATCTTTTGTTTATTTGTTGGACATCAATACAATTTTTACTGTTGAATGGTTTTGATGTTTTTTTTTTGTATTTACTAATTCGGGGAACAGACACAGTCTCTATATGATAATATCTCGGTGAAAGAGTCTCTATGTGCTGGGATTTATCTGACTCCGGTGACGTGAGACAGCTAGCAGACGGTCGGTTTAGCCAGTTTGTCTGCTTCCTGACCTGGGCCCTAGTGAGTCAAGGTTTAGCTCTAAGACTATGTGCCAAATTACTAGAGAGAAGAGCGGCACCACCCCAGGAGGGATGGATGCCATCCTTCTTCAACCGGTCAGGTCTGCCCCAAAAACTTTTCCAATTGTCAATGAACCCTATGTAATTTTGCAGACACCACTTAGACAACCAGCCATTGAGTGATGATAGTCTGCTAACTATCTCATCACTCCTTCTAACGGGGAGTGGTCCAGAACAATAAACAGCCTCTGACATCGTACTAGCGAGTTCACACACCTCTTTAATGTTAATTTTGGTGATCTCCGACTGGTGAAGTTGAACATCATTAGTGCCGACGTGAATAATAATCTTAGAGAATTTACGATTAGCTTTAGCCAGCACTTTTAAATTTGCTTTGATGTCAGGCGCTCTGGCTCCCGGTAAACAAGTGACTATCGTGGCCGGTGCCTCTATCTTCACGTTCCATGTAATAGAATCGCCAATGACTAGGGCACTTTTAACAGGATACTCAGTGGGTGCTTAACTGAGAGGGGAGAACCTGTTTGATGTTCTAACCGGAATGGAAAAGCGGTTCTTTGATCTGCGACTATGCTGCCTCACTGTCACCCAGTTGCCCTGCTGCGAGGGCCCTGCAGCCGGAACCGAAGAATGTACAGAGTTCACTAAGCTATTCGCATCCAAATCAGTGTCTAAAGCTGTTACATCCTCACTACTCTCAGATAAAGTATGGATGCGTGTTTCTAATTCTGAAATCTTCTCCGTCAGCCTAACTATCTCCTTACATTTATCACATGTGAAGCCCTGTTCGCCAGCGGAGAAGCCTATATTAAACATGCGGCATGCGGTGCAAGTGATAATGACAGGAGAAGACCTGACTTACCGTGTTTGTTGATTAATCCAACTTACCACTTACCACAATCGTTTGCTGGACACTATTTACTAATCCAACTAATGAACTTAGAAAAAGGGAGATCCGGGTGCAGAGATGACAAGCTAACAGGCTAGCGAAATGCTAACGTGTGATGGTGATTTAGATTAAAAGCTAGTGATGTCAAATTTAACGTGATAGGCAATTTTTAAACAATTATGGTGATGAGTAAGTTATATTTAGCAGTAGAATAAAGATGAAATATCAAAATAAAGATTCAAAGTGAGCAAGGCTGTACAGAGCTACAAACAATGCAGGAGGCACACATGAGACAGGAGCAATCGATCAGGCAGGAGCAATCAATCCAATAGTGAGCCAAACCTGACATAAACCTGGCTAAAACCTGATGACTACATTACCTTAAATCAGTCCACCCCCCAAGATTATTGTTATAAACATGAGCCGTGTCTGAAAGGTAAAGGGGGAGGGGTTGCTGTAATTTATAATAATATCTTCAGTATTACTCAGAAGTCTAGTTTCAAATATAATTCCTTCGAAGTTTTGGTGCTTTATGTAACGTTATGTAGTGTACATGACAAAACCCGTTCATAAGCTTTATTCACAATATGTATGCTTAGATGCAACACTACCACGGCCCGAGGGCGGCGCTCTCACAAACCAAGCCAGGCGGGCCGTCAGAGACTGACGTATTTTTCCTTTTCCGCTCATCACAGGCCTCCACCCAGCCTTGTATAAGAAGCGCCGGGGGAAAAGGGAATTAAACTGGAGGAAGGACTACGTGTTGAAGTAAAAAAATTATGTGTTCAAATTATTAACGCATTTACCGCACTTGCCCCATCCCAGACCTATAGGTAATCTTACATTTCATACAGTTGATTGATGAAGAAAATGATGCAGGGCAACAACCGACTGTTTGATGAAGCCTAGAATGCAGTTAGAATGTCTAAAATGCCCCTGTTTGAGTTTTAGTCTCAGGACGTTTTTACAATGGGCATTGTTCCCGCCGGTACTATGCACGAATATGGGGGCTCAAGATGGTGGCGTAAACGGTCGTGGTTTTGCAAGCTGAGAAGCAAAATTGGGTATTTCAACCCGATAATATTTTCATAAAGTTGCTAACTAATATCTACAGGTTTCTACTAGTTGCTGTATTTGATTAAATTTTGATTTTGTGGTGGTGCAAACAGTATCAAATTACAAAGTCAAGTCAACTTTATTTATATAGCGCTTTTAACAATGCAGATTGTTTCAAAGCAGCTTTACAGTGTTAAACAGGAAAATAATGCAACAGAATTTTATTCAGCCGTATAGCCATTCCGGAGAAAATGGTGATATCATCAGTTAATTTCAATTATCATACAGATGCAAATGTGAGATGGTGGTCCAGTGGGTTAAACCATGGAACTGATATGCAGAAGGTTGCTGGTTTGATCCCAGCGCTCACCACCAGAGTGTCCTTGAGCAAGGCACTTTACTCCATGTTGCTCCAGGGGGATTGTCCCTGTAATAAGGGCACCTTAAGTCGCTTTGGATAAAAGCTTTGCTTTGACCTCACAATCATTTCTGATAAAAATATAAACTCTAAAATGCTCCTCACAGCTCTAACCATCGCCAAGAAAACTATCCTCATGAACTGGAAAACTCATAACAAAATCCACATTAACCACTGGAAAAACCTTATTACAGACTTAATTTCAATGGAATACACATCTCCCCCTTATAATTACGCATCTGAAACCGACCTCTGCCATCCAACACTTTCTGACCTCTTACAACAATGAATTCCTTCTATCCTCTCAACTCTGATTCCTCCCACCTTTTAATCAACCCACGGATATTACTGCATTTTTGCTATTATTGTCTATTATTTTTGCCCCCCCCCCCTTATGTAATATTCTCGGAGGAGGGGTTTATGTATATATTGGGGCTGGTGATGTCAGAGACCCTGGAGGAATGTCTGTAGTCCCTACCGGCCGTTTGCTGTAGTCCTCTAGAAATGTATTTCTTTAAAAAGCAAATATCTCCCTATGCTTTAAACTTTGACGTTGTAACTTTTGTTAGAATAATGATGAAATTGATTCTTTTATTCCCAATATATATCCAGGGATAAGGCCTAATATAAAGAGGTCTTACTCCCAATATGTAACCAAGAATAATGCCGAATGTATAGAGGCCTATGTTAACCACACAAGTATGTTATACATTGTTTTATGATGTTGAAACTATATAGAAAAACATAGTGGAGGTTTTATGGAGAACCTTTATGTCAGACTTTATAAGAGCCACAAGTAGAATAGAAATAGCAAAGTGAAATAAAGAGTTGTTTATATGGCCGAGAAACTTTTATAAGAAGTTTTTATTTTTCACAACTTTTATGTGTAAGCTGTTTATAAGGCCGAAGAACTTAAAGGAAGCTTTTCTTATACAACTTTAATGAATGACTTTGTAAGCATAGGAAAACACAGAAAACATAATATTGTAGAAATGTTTTACTTTGGTTTGTAGTAAAGACACAGACACATGATTTTGTAAAAGTGTTTTAATTTGGTTTATAGTAAAGACACGGAAGCAAAGATTTTGTAAAAATGTTTTAATTTGGTTTATAGTAAAAACACAAAAGCGAAGACTTTGTAAAAAAATGTTTTATTGGTTTTATAGTAAAAACACAAATGACATTGTTTGGTAAAAAAGTATTTTTTTAGGGTTGTTGTAATAACCACACTGAGACATGTTTTGTAAAATATGTTTTATTGAAGAGATAAAGAAAGACACTGAGCCATATGTATGAAGGTCATTTATTAATGTAAAAGGACAAGCAAATGAAATGTAACCTGTATTAGCATGCAAGCATGTAACAAAGTATTAAACGAAGAAATAGGTTTTACCCAGGATGATGTCTTGCAGACGAGACGAAGGAGGGGATTAAGGATCCAAGCCAGAAGAAGAAGAATGAAAGAATACAGAGCATTATATACTAAAATGTTGAAGGAATTGAGGGAGTTGACAATGGTTCAAAATCTGGGATTGGATAAACTGTACCTATGTGAATGAATATGTAATGAAGAGGTGTGATGATTAAAAGGTATATAAGGTATTGATCTCTGTATGAACATCAGAAGCTGAGAGCGACATGCTGCTTCTCCATTGCTTGATGATCCGAGCCTGACATCTGCTGGTGACTTTCTGTAACTTTTATTAATTGTATGTAAAACTTTTGTTAAAGGTCCCGTTCTTCGTGTCTTTTTGATGCTTTGATTGTGTTTACAGTGTGAAATATAACATGTGTTCACAGGGCCGTGCACAGACCTTTTGAGGGGCATGTGCTGAAACTGAAAAAGGGCACCCCCCTCCCTTTTTTATATCAAGATTATTTAGTAAGCCTGCATAAAAGGAAGAAATGGTCACATCTTCATGACAAATTCAATAACACAAAATAATAGTCTCAAAAGCTTTCGATTTATTCAAGATTAATAACAACATAATGATAATATTAGATAATATAGATAAACAGGGTTTTAAGGGCTTCTTTAAACCTAATTACAACAGCAACCTTCTGTGAGCCATGTGCTTGAAGATGTTTATGACTTCACTGTTATCCACTGGGCTTCTTTAAACCTCATTACAACAGCAACCTTCTGTGAGCCATGTGCTGGAAGATGTTTATGACTTCACTGTGATCCACTGGGATGTCCCTCTCTATGCCTATGAGGAGAAGATCTGAGAGTCTCTCCTCTGAGCAGAGGCTTCGGAGTTTGTTCTTAATTAACCTCATTTTTGAAAAGGATCTCTCCACAGTTGCAGTTGATACAGGTAGGGTGGCATATACTTTAAGCATTTCTACCAGTGTAGGGAAAACGTGCTGGCCACTGGTTTCTTTTAGAGTGGAAAGCATACTCTTCATGCCACTTGACTTGAAGGTGGTATGGTAAACCTTCAGCTCTGTCTTCAGTTGCTGCTCCTCCTCAACACCATAAAAGTCACACAGTGTGTGTATGGCTTGGACAGCCTCTGGGTTTGGTGTGCCCACCCAGTTGTCATGAACTGTCAGGCTGTGGAATGACTGCAGTATTTTCCCTGTTGGCATTGTCCCATCTACTTTAAATCTTCTTCTGAGTTCCTCTGCGATTGTATCCAGGAAAGTGAAGAACACCTTGGCCCGGTAGAACTCCTCAACAGTTTGGAAAGTATGGCTGTCTTGAGCAGCTGTGGAACTATGCAGGTATCGTGCTGGCACTTTCCTTTTCCTTTCCTGTCCAGGAGGTACTGTGGGAATGTCGATACCTGCATCTTCTGCCTTTTCAATGGCTTGCTGGAATATGGTTTTAAATTCCTCCTCAGACCTCAGATTCTTAACTGTGTCCAGCACACCATCAGTTACTGTGTAGGCAGTGGAGAGATCCAGATCTTTTTGTTGCAGAGCATCAGAGGCCACTCCAGTTACCTGGAACACTGGGGTAGTGATTTCTAAGCAAACAAGGAATTCAAAGTCGATAGCCTTCAGGTACATCTTTGCATCTCCAGCAGCTGTGTCAGGTGGGTCTGACTCAATGATGTCTGTCAGCAGCTTGATTAAAGCTTTCAGAACTTTACTGAGGGCTGTCAGGGATCTTTCTCGGCAGGCCCACCGAGTGTCAGACAACTTCTGCAGCTCAACAACACGCTGACCAGGATACAAGGACTGCTGGCATTTTAAAAATGCTGCATGCCTCTTTGTGGAGCCGGTGCAGAAAATATACAGTTTTTCCACCAAGGAGAAAAATGTCACAAAGTGAACATTTGACTTTGCACTCTCAACCAGGACTAGATTCAAGCAGTGTGCCTGGCAATGAACATAAAGAGCCTTTTCATTGAGTGTACGTATCCGGGATTGTAGACCTTTGTACATTCCACTCATGTTTGCAGCCCCATCATATCCTTGGCCCCTGATGTTCTTCAAGTCAAGTCCATTTTCCTGAAGGAGAGAGATGACAACATTTTCCAACTCTTTTCCTGTTGTGGACTCAACAGTGCAGACCTGGAGAAAACGCTCCTTAATTTCCATGTCACTTACGTAGCGAACTACAAAGGAAACTTGCTCTTTGTGAGAGACATCTGTGGTCTCATCTAGAAGGATGGAGAAGATTTGAGCATCTTTGATTTCATTCTGTATCTCCCTCCTAATAAAGGTACCTAAGGACGTTATAATGTCATTCTGGCTCCTGTTTGAGAGAAGGGACACTTGGGGTCTTTTCATGGAGGCTTGTTTTTCCTGGATGGCATCCAAATGCAGCTTCATTACGCTATCATACAGGGCCAATGTTTTCACAAGTTCAAGAAAGTTGCCTTGGTTTGCACTTGAGTTCGACTCATCATCTCCTCTAAAAGCTTGCCCCTGTCGTGCCAGATACAAGGTAATATCAATCAAACGTGTTAGGATTTCCCTGTTCCTTTGTCTTTCTCTCTCTCGTGTTGCTCTCCCCTGAATATCTGACGTATCAAAAGCAGCTTGTAGAGCTTTTTTGGAGTATATGTTCCATTTCACCATACTCATCATATGGGCCTCTGTGCTGGCATGCTCTTTAATTTTTCCAGTGGCACTCCTCCATGTATCTATGCCTACTGTCTTCCAGGCTGTTTTGTTCTTGAATTTTTCTTCTCTTAGAAAAATGCGACAGCTAAAACAGTACATGGCATCATTTTTTGGTGAATACTCCAACCATGGGCGATCCGTGTACCATCTTCTCTGGAAAGAACGTCCATCTGTGTTTTTTGGGAATGTCATAACAGGCTGGCAAGGTCCGACTTTCTCACACATTTGAATATATCTGTCACTATAATTAATGTTAAATGTCTGCATGTGGGCAGGATCTGTAGGGCAATTCAAAGCCACTAGTTTTGCAATTACATCCTCTTTATTTGCAGCAGTTCCATACTGGCTTTCTTCTCTTGTTTCATCTGGAGGTAACTCCTCCGCACCGGTCTCCATCAAATTCTCTTGATCTACACTAGCAGTTCCATACTTGCTTTCTTCTCTTGTTTCGTCTGGAGGTAACTCTCCTGCACCGGTCTCCATCACATTCTCCTGATCTACACTAGCAGTTCCATACTTGCTTTCTTCTCTTGTTTCGTCTGGAGGTAACTCTCCTGCAGCGGTCTCCATCACATTCTCCTGATCTACACTAGCAGTTCCATACTGGCTTTCTTCTCTTGCATCTCCTTCTGGTAACTCTCCTGCAGAGGCTCCTGTATCTTGTTCACCAGCAAATTCTTGTACATCATCTATCGCTTCTCTCTCTACATCTGAATTACTACTTCCTTCCTTTTCTTCTTCCCTGCTACAAACTGGCCTGATCCATGAAGTAAGTGAGCTGCTACCCTTGGCTGCCTGCTGTCGCTCCCTCTCCTTCTTTTTCTTATTTCTCTCTTTACGGGGCATTGCACTGCAACCACCAAGTAATCAAAATTTATGTAAGTACAAAAAAATTGTTTTTTTGTCAGTATTATTTGTAGGGTCCTGTGTTTGTGAATTGCTTGTTTAATCCCTCTTTTTTTAAATTGCATTTATAGAGAAAAAAAATACTTGACTCATACATAAACATGTTAACCAAATAATACAAATTAGCTTATAAAACCAAACAGAAACCAAAATCTTTTTTATTGAACTTTATGCACTTTTTTATGAACTTTGCAAAGAAAAAAATTATATATATTCTCTTTTTTAGCTATTCTGTTTGGTTTTATAAGCTAATTTATATTATTTGGTTAACATGATTATGAATGACATTGAGAAGAGGGGAAGGTGAGCAATGAGTCAAGTATTTTTGACAAACTTTTTTTAAATATAATTTAAGAAATTATGTCCAACTCAATTCCAGATTATAAGAAACTATAGCCATACCTTTACTATAACATATTTTATCAAATATATATTTTTTATATATATTTTATTAAATAAAACCGTTATTTAAAATTTTAAAAATATTACACAATATTACTGTTTTTGCTGTATTTTGGATCAAATAAATTAAGCCTTGGAATGAATCATGAATTACATTCTGCATGATAAAATATAAAGATTTCACAGTGATCTTCTGTAAATTATTTTTAGTTACTAGTTACTACTTCAACATTACTGTAGTAAAACCATGTTTTACTACATTTTATACATGTGAGGACGAGCGGAGAGTATACCATAACATGATTAGCCTAAATGTTAATAAATTAAGTGTATCAGCAATCATAAATCAAAGAAGAAATTTCTTAGAAATATATGTTATCTAGGTCAGCCATTCCCAAACTGTGGTCCACGGACCACTAGTGGTCCGTGAGGGTGCTGCAGGTGGTCCGTGGAAAGGCAAAATAAAATAATATTTTTTTACCTTCATTTTACCAGGAAATTCCCATAAAAATAAAAAGTAAAAATAATATGTAGGCCTATATTGATATAAAATTTAAATTAAATTGTCAAGTCATTGTGTGATTGATAAAATAGGCTAGTGGCGCTCGACCGTGACGTTCAAGTTCAGTGCCTCCCTTTTTGAGGACTTGTACATTTTAAATAATAACTCTAATAATCACCTAAATTTGCCAAAGGTTTTGAAATGTTGACTATATCCAAGTGTTCTTATTACTGTATAGATTTCATACTCCATTGCAAAATAAGCCCGTTGTTTAAATTAACCTGATTATGCACTTGAGTAAATAAATAAAATAAATATGTGGCAGATTGTATACAGTAAACTTTCTTTTAACAAGCCTGTTGTACTGATGTGATGACCAGTTATAGTTTTAGTGCTAGTAAGCCTATAGGTGCGGATCAATTCAGGTAGGTCTGTGTGTAGACATATATTTTATTATGTGTATTATGAGGTGGTCCGCGAAATTTCTTGATTACAACTAGTGGTCCACACACACAAAAAGTTTGAAAACCCCTGATCTAGGTGACGAGGACCACTCGTCGCTTTGTGTAAGTTCAAGTACGAAACAGCGCGGGGGCGCACCTGTTATGATTTTCCAATGTTAAAAACAAATTATATGTTGTTGTATTACTTATCAATATATAGTTTTTGACCAGCGAATGTGTGCAAATATGATTTTTTTTTTGTCCGTCATTAAAATGGTGACGGCCGCTGCCGGTATCACATTACATTTTCATCTACAGGTTACAAACGAGTTTTTGTAGCTATATAGACGGAGCGCTCAGTTTTTCCTGTGGTAAAATGCATTTGGCCAAAATCGCATTTTATAAAAGATGAAATACTACTGTATGCACAGGCTATTTAAGTGTAGGCTATGTATTGGCTATGACTAGATGGCAAATGCTAGCCCTCTTTCTCAGGCGACGTCCCACATGTCTCAGTCAGTCAGACATCAAATAAATAAAATATGAGCCTTTATAGACATAGTGTTTAGTAGTACTTAATCAAACAACAAGATATTTATTTACCCTTCGCAAAACTTTGTTCAGCTCAGCTGTTGTACTGCGGCTGCTGTGGAACTTCAGTTGATTCAATCAATGCATATAGAGGGGGCGGAGTTATCAGCTTACTGACAGCTTGAGGATCGAATAAGATTTACACAAGTTCGTTTTAAGAACTTTCATTTGCTAAATATTTTTAAAACAGACAGACAGACGTAAAGGGTGACCAATAGCATTGAAAAAAAAAAAAAAAAAAAAACACCGCCAAGAAAAGGGCACTTCGGAGTGTAAGGGCAAAAAGGGCATGTGCTCTGCACAGGTTGAGCCCTACCTGTGCACGTGCCTGTGTGTTCATGTTTCGCTTGTAAAAAAACACAGTATTTTTCACACAATTTACTTATCTGTATACCGCTGTTTTCACTGTCCTAAAAACGGGCTGATGTTCCGTGTTCTATGAAGTCCCTCCTTCAGAAATACGTAACGAGTTCTGATTGTGCCAGCGCTTCCCGTGTTGTGATTTGACAGCAGCTTAGCAAACGTGGCACGGTTCCTGTGTTGTGATTCGACAGCAGCTTAGCGCACGTGGAAAGGTCACGCCTCTTAACGGGAGATATATGCGCTTAATGATCTCTACAGCGTCCCTGGGAAAGCCAAACAAAGGTGATTTGACTCCGGGATGAAAATAACAGCGTCTCGACGACATGGCGACAAACACACTCAAACGCAGCACTTCCTTTTTCTCCACGCGACACGTCCTCTTCTCCACGTGGGACAGCAACAAGACCACGCCCCCTTTTTTCGCGTAGTCTTGTGGGCGGAGGTTAGTCTGTTCTATCGACGTCATATATGAAGGAAGTACCAGGATGTAGTCCAAGCCGGCCGTTCGCTGTAGGCTTTGAAAGGGAACTTCTGTTAAATAAAATATCTCGCTTGGCATTGAACTTTGAGCTTTATAATTTTACAGGTATTATTTATGCTCTAACAGCAACATTACACACTAACTAAAGTTTGAACAATGGGATCACGAAGAACGGGACCTTTAATGGAAAAATAAATCTACTTATAATTGATTTATAAAAGAAACCGTTTGCCACGTCTCTGCTTTCTAAACGAGTTGATCTGAACCAGACACGGAGGGGGTCTGTTCTTCTAGAGAGTAAGTATACATTTATATTTATGATCTAGTTTAGGATTTGACCTGCTTTACCTAGCCTGAGAATATAAACTAAAACTAGGTAGAAGGTGTGTGGGATCTAGACAGATTGTACACCGAATAACACTTTGCAGATGTTGTTTATGCTCAAACAGCAACATTACACACTAGCTAAAGTTAGAAAAGTGAAAAAAATGTGGGAAAAGCTGCTGCACACTGGACACTGAATGATATTTATTTCATATGTCAAATGTTTGTAAAGTCATTAAACCTACACCCATGAACATTTTATGCTTAAAGCTTTACCTGATTAAATTATGTTTTTATTTTTCATTTTTAGCTGCTGCCACATTCTTTTTTTGCCTTAAGGATACCATGAAAATTAAACTTAATTAAAATAATTAAGAATTCAACTTACGTATTGACCCGGAAGTATACGGACGTCTTTTTGTTGGGTGCTGTTGCCATGGTGAATCGTAATTTCGGAGCTCCATTGATCATGGCTTTTCATAGTTGGAGTGCATGTGCTTAACTCACGGTGCGTTCCATTCGACAGGGTCCCTACGCACTGTTCACTGCTCCCTACTCCCTGAGCACGGTATATCAGCTGAAGTGGACTTCGCTGACAATAATCGCTCATTTGGGACGCTCTGCAATGTCATCAAAGAAATGCAAAGACGGGGTCGCGCAGATTATGATATAACATAAATTCTTATTGTAATTTACTTTACTTTCAAATTTAGAACAATACAAAAAACACAGTAAAAAAATATATAATCAAAACATTTGTTTTATTAGTTTACATATAAGTTGTATTGACTATGAACACATTTGAAGCTGCACCTGTCATTCAATATGAAAACACATTTTGATTTGGTTAACTGTGTAAATGTAGGCTATTCTTAATCAGTGGTCTTTGTAGCGTCTCATCTAGTGCACTTTCTTTCCCAAGCACAGCTGCATAGTAAACATTCTTGAGGTAAATAAAGTAAAATATTTTAAAAAATGACAGCCCTGCAGCTGCTTCTCAACACTTTTCATTTGTTTACATATTCATAATATATAATATGTGAATTGCCATAACCATTCAATAATACTCTAGTTTGCATAATAACTATGAATATTCAAATGCTATAAACTCCTCCATCGCAGAGCTGTTTAAAACTCTTCCCACGGCTCTACTTCATCGTTAGTTCAGACAGGTGATGTGACGCCGTCGCGCAATGACAGTTGGGTGATTTTCACTCTCCACTTCCTGTGAAGTGATGTATTGATGTTCCCTTCTTCCCTACGCCGTTCGCAGTACCCTTCGAACTGAACATATTTGATCCCTTTGGATTGGAATCTAACTTGAGATGGCGGAATACCCTCTGAAGTCCACTTCGCAGTCCACTTACGGTCGAATGGAATGCACCCTCAGAGTCAGTCTACTCAGAGTTGATTGAACTACCTCAATTCAGCTGTTCTGAAACCCAAAACTCAGAGTTTCCCATCTCAAGGTAAGTCAACTCAGAGTTCAGGTTTAAACTCAGAGTTGGTTGAACCTCCTTATTGAAACGGGCCCCAGATGGCTCCAGCTGAAGCTCATCTATTTATAGCTTCATGCAGCATGTGCGCCTATGATGTCACCAGCCGAGGCTATAAATAAAACAATAAAAAAATGTTTTGGCCTTGAAAAAAGAAACCATGATTTTGCCTCTGTTTCAAAACTAATGATTAACGACAAAATAGTAGATAATTCATCAGATATTTCAAAATGTGTTGCTCAATTTATTAGTCATTTGTGTTCCCTTTCAAAAGCTACACTCAATGCTGCATAAGCTTGTGCAAATGGAGATGTCTTTGACATGACCAGCTGTTGAAAATAGTGTGAAAACACATCAATGAAATTGACCCGGAGGTATTTATAGCCTCGGCCGGTGATGTCATTGGCGCACCTGCTGCACATAGATGAGCTTCAGCTGAAGCCATCAGGTGTTTTTGTTTTCAGACCAACTCTTTTATGGTGTGTTACAAAGTCTCTGAAAAAATCTCTCTCTCTCTTTCAAAACTTAACTCGAGATCTTTGTTAGGAGTTAGTTTTCAACTGGCAACGTGCAGATTTCTCTCTCTTTCTCATCTCTGTTACAAAGAAACATTAGTGGAAAGAGTTCTAGTTAAAATAAATCTTATCAGTTGGAAACGAGTCAGCAGAGTAAACGTTACGTATCCATGTTCTCTTTCAAATAACAGAACTGCACGTTTATTGCTGTGTGTGTTTGGGGAAGAGCATGCGGTCGCTGCATTGAGTCAGACGAGTGCGAGCATTGCGAGCCTTTACAGTTAGAATGCTTTATGCTCGTCTGGGCTACTTTAAGTCCGCACCCGTGTTAAATGGGGCTCTCAAATGGGTTTGTTTATGAGCAAGAGACGGGTCCATCTATGGCGCTCGCTTTGTGTCATTTCTTTCCTAACCACGCTTAAAGACGTGTTAACGTGCGTGTGACATGCGTGTGGAGAACGTCTGCCCGTCTGTACGTCTACACGTCTGTACGTCTGCCCGTCTGAACGTCAAATGCCCGATAATTAAGCTATTATTAAAATAGATTAAATATTACTTGGTAAGTTCTACATACATAAATGTAAATGGTCTGGTAGGATTCCCAATATTACCCATTTCAAGGCTGATCTGAAGAATTACTTTGAAACGTTACAAGGACTCTGAAACCGCAAAGCAATAGAACTATGGAGATTTACAAAGAATTAAACTCCTCTTCTTTAATTTGAGTACACTAATATACCCTTCTTTTTGTTGTTTGTTGTTGTTGGTATTCTTATTTTATTTTATTATTTTTACCCCTTCTTCTTCAATGTTCAAAATCCTTGATTTGAATGTTATCTTACCTGATGTTAAACATTTTATAACTGTTTCATGATGTTATGGAATTTTTCAAAGAATTTTATGTGAAACATTTGTATGTTTTGAAATGTTAAAATTATATTTTTTGGAGAATTAAAAAAAAAATTGATTAAGTAATTTAGATGAAGTAGTAATTTAGATTAAGTAAAAGCACATTCATAGCTATAACATTATAGTGCATAGCCATATATTTAACATTCTTGAAGAATATCAAGAAAATACTGTTTAGGTTTGTGATAAAAAAAAAAAAAACTAATCTCACAACAGTAAAAAGCTTTAAATTATTTTACATTATCAATTATGTGTGAACTAGGGGTTATGAAATATACAATAATGGGTAAAAAGAGTCTCTCAGTGGATATGGTTTTATGAACGTCTTTAAAGCTCATTTGAAAAATACATTTAAAACCGCCAGTAGATGGCAGCAATGAACTGTTCTATTAAGATTACTGGAAAATGTTCAACCTGTTCTTTCAAAAACACAAATATATATTTAATAACACCCACACAACTACACCTCTTAGACAAGTGCAAGTGTTTTCTGCTGTGGTGCTGTTTGGAACTATATTTTCATTGACTATTGTGTGAAATTAACAGTCATTAAAAGTTCATCTGGCATTCTGGTTTTCTAATGATTTATTTTTTATAAGCAAAAAACTGCACATATTAAATAAATATTTCCAAATTTGTGTTTTAATTGGTATTTTTCCTCAACTTTTGTCTCAATTGGCAGTTAAGTTTCATGTATATAAATATTTTCCAAATTCTATTACCAAGAAGTGAAACATTATGTGAATTTAAAGTGGCTGCGTTAAGTAAGGGATAATCCACGGCTAGCCATGACGTAGAGGCAAAGAACCGCATGACGCGAAGCGGATATATTTCTTATATAAGACATACAGCCTAAATGTATGTGACGTTGTTGGTTCCCATGATATGCACTCTAAAAAAAAAAAAAAATAGTGCTATAGGCACTAAAAGTGGTTCTTGGTCGTAATCATAGGGGAACCACTTGTGGGTCTATATTGCACATATTTTCACATGTTCTGTATATGGTGGTGCTATCAGCTCAGCCAAAGAATCACTGAAGAACCCCTGAAGCACCAAGATTAGTGCTACAGCACTTAAAAAGGTTCCCCTATGATTACGAGCCAAGAACCACTTTTATTGTCATATAGCACCTTTTTTGTGTGTTACATTTTAATGTTTTAACTGCCAGTTCTCTGAAATTGACATCCCAGATAAGTAAAGTAAGATGTGCAAATAGATGCATATTGTTTTCACCTGCATGAAATAAAACACTTGACACTAAAATGACCTGAGATTACCACTATAATAATAATAATGGATTTTTTTTTATAACACACTTTTCATTCCAACGGATCTCAAAGTGCAACAATGGAAAAAGGGAAAAATAACAAAAATGAAACACTAAAAAAATATAGACCAATACAAATAATCACCACATAAAAGCCTTTCTGAACAGAAAAGTCTTCAGTTCAGCTTTAAAATTGTCCAAGCTCTCTACTGCTCTCAGCTCACTGGGGAGGTGGTTCCCCAGCCGAGTATAGCTCAGTCTCCCATGGTACTTGGAACTTGAAGAAGCAGGTGGCCTGATGATCTGAGGGTGCTGGTGGAGGATTTCAGAGTGATGAGTTCCTGTAGATATGGCGGTGCATGTCCAGTGATGCATTTATGTTTGAGCAGGAGTATTATATATATATATATATATATATTACTATTTAATTACTATAATCAGTAGATGGCTGCAGAGGCACAGTTATTTTCTCATTAGCATGTCCACTCCCTGATGTCTAGGAAGCAGTCATGTATTTCTGTACATTCTGTACCGAATACAACAATGCATAAACTGAAAGGAGCAATGTTCAATATACATTTGATTTTTTTTAAATATCTGAAGTGCTGTAAATGCCTTAGAGATTTGTTCAGTGCATCTTGGGAAAAATTATATTCCATAACAAGATAAATGAGTCAAATGAAAATTTAAAAAAAATGTTTTTTTAAATAAAAACAAAAAGTTGGTAGCCTAATAGCCTATCATTTGTAGCATATCTCAACAACAAAATTATGGATTTAAATGGTCAGAGTATGACTTTAGTAATCGTCTGCATGCCGGTCCTGTTCCTGTAAACCTATTTAGGCCTTTACAGATACATAGCTCTACTCTGCTCTTAAGCACACGCAAAACACTCATAAATGCTACACTAAATCTTTAAATCAGGGGAATAAAACAAGTTTGTTACACAAATATAAAAATTACAGTAAAAACGAGCATTCACTTAGCAATATCGCAGTTAATGAAGTAGGCTACACGTTTTCAAGGCAGGAGTACGATCATCATTTATTTCCTTCGCGGTTGCAGCTTTAGCATTTATTTTATTGTTGTTTAACAGACACGTTAACAATGAATGAATGAAAAGAGATTTGTGTGGGTTTTCTCTTCTTTTTTTGACTTGTGAAACCAACTTGACTTGTTAAAACTGAATTAATGTTTTAGTGGATAAAGTGTGCTAAATTAGTTAATGTCATAAAACAGAAGATTACTAAACAATTATCTTCAATACCAATTATCTTTTTTTTAATCAACCATATATTTGTCTCTATCAGGCAAAACATTGTTTTTAAGCGTAACACTTTACAAGAAGGTTTCATTTACCTTAATGATGAATGAACAATAAGCAATAGGCTATATGGCTACTTGATATTTATTAATATTTGTTAGTAGGCTATTAGGTAATACTGTAATTAAGACATATATTCAAGAAATGTGTTAAACACAAAGACTCTATGGTTCCAGTCTTACTCAAAGGCCGCGGAAACAGTGTTCGTTACGCACTTCAATCAATTCCCCACGTTCTTCGATTACTTCTTATTTATTAAATATAGGTACAGGCATTAGGTATAAGTTCAAGACATGATTATGAACTATAAACTATAAACAATACCAACGCGAACACAGCTAGGGAACGGATTAATTTACTCCACTCCAAACGTCTTCATTAAAAAAAAAAATTGTTTATTAAATGCAACGTTTTTAATTTCAAAAGCATTTCTAAATTCAGCTCATATTTCTAACAAACGAAATTCCGAGCCAAAATAACGAAATGGTAAAAAAACAACAACTTTGAGCTCCCACCATGCCAATGCAAACATTTCGCTCTTTTAATTGTTATCAGTGTTTGAATAACACGTCTCCTTCCATTAAACATCATGGCTAGGCGGTGGCTGGGATACACATAATCCCAACATACATGACATCATTTTCGGAATAACTTTTCACGAGAGAAAAAAATGTTTTAGTCGCATAACATCTGTTAATGGAAACGCTGTCATTTCGCAATAGGTTTTATTGACATTTAGAAAATATCTCAAAAGTTTTTCGCAAATCTGTAATGGAAACGCGGCTGTGACTGAGCTTGTTTAAGAGAAAACATTGCTGAGTAGAGTGTGTTTTTATGGTATTGTTTGGTTTGGTATTTTCTTGATACACTACAGTGAATATAAATCTATAAGTCTATAAATGCCTCGATGTAGCCGACTTGGTGGGGCGGGGTTAGGGGGGCCCGTACAATTTATTTTGCATTAGACGTGCAGACGGGCAGACGTTCAGACGGGCAGACGTGCAGACGTTCTCCACACGCATGTCACACGCACGTAGTCACATTTGTCAATTTAGATCGTTGTGACGTTCAGACGTAATCCACACGTTTACTTCTAACGTGACGCCGCCGTGACGTCTGCATAGATCAACAGCTACACGTTGCTGACGTGTGTACGTGACGTAATATTTGCGTGTACGTCTCCATATAAAACAAATGGAGACGTACACGCACGTATACACGTGTGTTGTCTATCGTGCTTGTCAGTCTCGTTGCCGAATGGTACATTCCGAGCACCATACCATCCCTTTCGCTTGCTCGCTCACCAAATATACATGTTTCCCCGCGTGATCCCGAAGCGCGCTCCGGCGTTTCTTCGGCTCACACGGGGAATGATGATGAATCTCTGGGTCCGCGAACCTCGAGCAGCCGGCATGCGATCGTTCCTCACATGATAGTAAATCCATACGAGGAATTTATCGAGGTGGTTGTCCACGCGGTGGCCAGTTTGTCTGGTACCATGAATGAGATATCCCCAGAGGCAGTGAGCTTGAGGTTTCTGTCTGGTGGCAAAGTCATGGAGAACCATTTACTTCACGTATTTTTTGTGCCTTGACGTAGACATTTTTGACTATCATGGGTGCGAAATTGCGTGGGTATGTGAGAATACCCCAGGTGGAAGAGACGCTCACGAGCTATCTCTCGCCTGGGTCTGCATTTTCATTAAAGAGACATACCTCCCCACGAAGCCATGTAAAAAATAAACTTCGGCTTTCATGGGCAAAGCTTATATATTATTTTATATGGAATATATATATATATATATATATATATATATATATATATATATATATATATATATATATATATATATATATATATATATATATATATATATATATATAAATACAAATTTATAAGAAAAATAAATATAAGGGGACAGGCTGGTGCTGCACTGCACACTATGGCTGTCTTGCAGGCATATCAGGCTGACCTTCTGAAGGATTTGTAGCGGTTTCCAGTGAAATGTTAGACAGTGTTAAAATCCTGCTATCATCCAGGACATAGAACGTCTAACATCCCCTCAACAGGAAGTGTTAAAATTGTCACTCTCAGAGTCTCAGGCAGCGTGGAACTTCTGCCAATTTTGGGTCTTCCATTCGGCTAGCCTTGTAACCGCACGTACGAAATGCATGGATGTATTACTGGCTCCATTGGGATTCCGGGGCATTCAAATTTTGAATTACATAGGCGATTGCTAAAATTAACACAATCACATGAGTTGGTGCTTCAACACAGAGACAGTGTGTTAGCTCATCTAGTTTCTCTAGGGTTGAGACTCAACACCAAGAAAAGTGTCTTTCTCCTGCCCAGAGAATTACTTATCTAGGGTTTGTTCGGGTTTTTGGTCACAAGGTGGGCACAACGGTTTCCCACTCAAATCAAGACCATTCAGTATTCCCTGAGCAAAGTCAGGCTAGACCAAGATCTTACTGATCATCAGTAGGTCTAATGGCATCAGCATCCACAGGTTTCCCTTTGGAGTTGTTGCACATAAGACCGTTTCAGTTATGGCTCAAGGCCAGAGGACTTAGGGCTAATCCTCAGGCAAATAAAGTGACGCGCCATGGGGCTTCGTACACTAACTATGTGGTTCAGACCCCGGTTCTTGCCTTGGGTTCCACTCTAGGCGTACCTTGTCGTCGCAAGTTGCTAACGACGGACGCTTCCCTGACGGGCTGGGTTGCGGCCTTAAGTGGTCGTCCAGCCCAACGGGAATGGAAGGGTCATCAACTCAGTTGGCACATCAACTGTCTCGAGTTGATGGCTGTATTTCTGGCCCTGAAATACTTTCTCCACCAATTGAGGGGCTCTCATGTCCTAGTGCGGGTGGAAAGTACAGCTTAAGTCTCATATATAATCACCAGGGAGGTCTGTGCTCACGCTATCATAATAGTGAGACAGATTTTCTCTGGGCTCAGAACAAGTTCCTGTCACTCGAGCAGTGTACATTCAAGGGCGGTTGAATGTGGGAGCAGATTTACTGTCCAGACAGAGTTACAGATGGGGGGTGGAAACTCCACCCAGAAGTAGTCAAGCAGATCTGGATCAGATTTTACAGAGCGGAAGTGGACCTCTTCGACTCTTCTCAGACAGCGCAATGTCCCTGCTTCTCTCTGTCACCCAGCCCCTCTGGGTCTGGATGTGATAGTTCATACATGGCCCAAAATGCGTCTGTATGCCCTCCTTCCAGTCGCTCTGCTCCCGGGAGTTCTAGCCAGGGTTCGCCAACAAGGGTCTTGCTTCTAATCGATAGCGCTATGTTGGTCGAACAGGGTTTGGTTCTCGGAGATAGTGTCTCTCCTCAACGGCTCGCCTTGGGCGATTCCGGCGAGGAGGGACCTTCTGTCTCAGGCAGAGGGCATGATATTCCATTCCAGGCCAGACCTGTGGAACCTTCATGTTTGGCCTCTGAAGGGCACCAACTGAGGGACACGGGGCTTTCACCTGCAGTTACTGAGAACATCCTAAGTGCTAGGGCTTTCTCCACTCGTTAAGTTTATGCTAATAAATGGGGTGTCTTTGAAAGGTGGTGTACAACACAATGTAGATTCAGTCAACTGCCAGGTTACTTCAGTTCTGGATTTTCTGCTAGAAAAGTTGTCATCAGGCACCTGGCCCTCCACTCTCAGGGTTCATGTGGCCGCTCTTTCGGCTTGCCATGCCTTGGTGGATGGGGTGCCGCTCGGGAGACATCCTCTGCTCGCTTGCTTCATTTGTGGGGCTAGGCGGTTGAGGCCACCTGTTAGAACCAAGATCCCTTCATGGGACTTAGCTTTAATCCTCAAGGGTCTGGTTGAGACCCCCTTTGAACAGTTGGAATCAGCGTCTGACAAACTTCTGACTCTAAAGATGTTTTTTTCTTATGGCTATAACTTCTCTGAAAAGAAGTGGGTAATTAGATAAAGAATAATTATGAATATTAATGAAAAGTAGCATTGACTAGTAAAATTTGGTCTACACTGGTATGGAAAGACACTCTAAGATGTAGCTGAATACGCCACCCTGATGACCAGGGAAATATTAGTACTTAATCACATACCCAAAAAGACACAGGTTTGTGTTTTGAAAGGAAGAGGGCCTGAGACGTGGATACCAAAAAATACAAAAGTTTATTTATGCAATATTCATCAGTAATCATAAAAACATTAAAATACTAGATGGCCGGATTAGAATATACACACATAGAAGAGACTGGAACCAAGCAAAGGAGAAAGAGGCTTACCAATGGCAGGTAAGCTAGTTTAGTGAGCACCAATCTCTTATATCAAAATCTTATCACCTTGTGCACCGGTCTCATCACACCACACATCAGGTCAGACACAAAACGCACTGCACTTTGTGACAAAATCCCACCACTGCACACAAGGGCCTAATAGCAGCCTGCCCTGAAGCCTCAGCTCCTGCAACACAAGACAAAATTAATCCAAACAGTTTTCAAAATAAACGAGATAGATAATACTATTTTAAATAGATGAGCTGAAAAGGCATAACAAAACAAAGAAAATGGCACCTCCAATGATGTTCAAACTCAAAACACCAAAATTGGAGATAATTACAGCACTCACATAAACATACAAACACCAAACAAACAAACAAACAAACAAATTGGAAAACAATTATAACAAAACAGCAAATCAAAACAAATACATGCTGAAGAGCAGGTGTAATGCCAGACACATAAACCAACCAGCTCGCGCTGGAGAGCAGGTTTAGCACGCAACACGTAGATCAAGCTCGCGCTGGAGTGTAATTCAAAGTCACTGGAGGAACAAACGTTGACAGAGTAGCTCGCGTTGGAGTGTAATTTACAGTCACCGGAAGAACCAATGAAGACAAAGCAGCAGCATCAAAGAATGTTGCTCCACAGGCTGTCCTGAACACAATGGGTCCCAACCAAGCCTGCAGCACTCCTCTCAGAAACTGAAGCCTCCGTGCCTCATCGCAGTGGTTGATCCCGGTATAGCTCATAAACCCCACCCCTCCATGTATTAAAATGGACGCGAGACAAACTAAACAATTAAATTACACTTCAAATAATTGTTTCCTAAAGATGGTTTCTGTCATTTTAGGCAGTTTTTATCACAATGATTTTAATTTCAAGTGTTTGTTTATTAAATAAGTTTAGTTTTAGTGAGTTATTTGATGCTATAAAAACGGGGGTGTGACGTCATGATTGACAGCTGAGATTGACGGCTTCTCTGAGTGAAGTTGTCACTGAGGCACTAACAGACTTTTTCCGGTGATTTTCGGGAGGAGATTGGAGCTTTAGCTTTAATTTCTACATTTTCATAACTGTTTATTTCACACCAACATAATGAATTGTTCTGCATCTGTGAGAGTGTGGGTGGGCTTTTGATATTTTTTTTTACGGTCTATGGTCCCAACTAGTTCTCCTAAAATGAATTAAAACGTACAATTACTTAACACATAAATGGATGTGCGTGAATAGCGGCCATTACATATACCTTCGTGTCGCTATAGTTGCGAGTCTGATCGTGCACAAACAGACGTCAGGCCAATAAGGCACAGGAATATAGCGGGAGAATGTTGAACAAGGCAGCCACCAACCCACAGATGATTGTCCAAAAGGACGCTAAAAATTACAGAATTTAGCGAATGACCTTAAGCCACACATCTCATTAGTACTTAGAAGCCCAACAACATACCTGAGAGTGAAAGGCGGGCGAAACCGGAAAGGGCGGTCCACAGGCAGTGCCGCACAACGGTGTTCTGACACACGCGCAGTGCCTTAAAATCCCCGTTTATATACCCACTACACAGTATGTGATTGGATAACATGCATACAAGTTTAATTGAAAACTCAAGACACCATTTATCCCACTACACTTGCATTGCCAAAACTTTAACAATGTTGGTTTAAATGTGCTTATCTTGAGTAGGGAAGCTTTCTTTCGTTTTCGGTTGGTTCTGTGGTGTGACCAACTAACAATCAGGGCACAACAGGGCTGGAAACATTCAGTGGTTAAAGGATATTTTTGCAAAACAAGTGAGTAAATGATGACAGAATTTCCATTTTGGGGTCAACTATCACTTTAAGAAGGTTAGTTTTATGTAGATCTATATATTTCTTGCAATTCTTAACCCTTACTTTAACTGGCAGGTAAATCATGTAAGCTTAAGTTTTTATTTCAAGAAATGTTGACAAGAAACTTTCATTTTCTCATGAAGACCCTCCCCTTTTTAAAAAGCTATAAAATGGGCGATGAAACAGGCACGTTATTTCATTCTCCTCCTGATCAAAGATGGATCTGCAAATCTCAGTTTTTCTTCTCTTCCTTCTTTTCACTGCAGGTAAAAAGACAAATAGTGTTTGTGATGTTATTGGGTACAAATACAGATCATTGATGTCTCTTTCTCTCTTGTTATTACTAAAGGTCACTCTTTCAGCTGTTATGAGTGCATGGGTACGACGGGATCTTGTGCAGGACAAACGGTAAAAACATGTCCCAGTGGATTTTCTCAGTGCATGAGTTCAACAGTAGTGACACAAGTTGGTAAGTCCAATATGACTGAATTTTAATGTTATATTTGACTGATGGAGATGCTGCTGTTATTTACTGGAGCTGCGACAGAACAGCTACTTGTTTTCATATTCTATACAAAGCAGTCAACATTAATTTCTGATATTTTAATTGTTATGATTTTGTTTTTTATTAAATTCTAGAAAATTGCTAAATTTAGACATTCATTAATACATTTTCCATCAAAATAATGTGCATTTGAAGTCTGATGTGAGTCTTTCCTGTATCATTCATATTCTTTAGGTGACATTACTTCTAAAGTGAAGACTAAAGATTGTGCTCCTGTCTGTCAAAGTGGCTCCATGAACGTCGGCATTATGAGAATGTCTACTTCCTGCTGTAACACGGACCAGTGTAACGTTCAAGATGCTCCAGGTATTGTGCTTCAATGATCATGTGCAAATAACTTCTGTAAATTCAACACTCATTTTACTTCCATATGACATTCAATCTGAAAATAAAAATAAGGGTGCAGCTTGTCTGTCTTTGTTTTATTTGATATTTTCTATGGAAAATAAAATAAAATAATACTTGTTTTTCCTCCTCCAGATTCCTCTAATGTGCCAAATGGAAAGAAATGTTACTCCTGTGATGATCAGAGCTGCTCAAGCACAGTGAGCTGTTCAGGGACTGAAGATCACTGCATTAAAGCAACAGGTGAGAATCTGTTGTCTGAATTCGATGTCCAGCTTAGACTGAATTAACCTTTGTTGTCTTTCTTTTCATCAGGGAGTTTTGCAGGCCAGTCAGTTGTTGTAAAAGGCTGTGCCTCTAAATCCATTTGTGATTCCCCATCAGTTAGTAGTGTTGAGGGCATCTCATGCTGTGAGGGGAACCTGTGTAACGGTGCTCAGAGCGTCCCCCAGAGCTTCCTGTTCCTCTGCGGTTCTCTGCTCTCCTACTTCCTGCTGCACTGAATCCAGCAGCTCTTCAGATTCTACAATGAGACACAATGTACAGAATAGCTTGTATTTCTTTGTACTATCTTTGGAGTTCTGATGTGATTTTATTTTTGGCTGGAAAATTCTGATGTGGCATTTTAATAATTAAAATAATAAATCACCTTATTACTGGGGTCATATTTAATAAAGCTGTGAAGAAGTCTGAATTTTTTTCTATAGCAGTGCATAGCGCAGTGAATAGCGACAAAATTTTTGACTGCATAATAATTTATGAATGTGGCTATATTCCCCAACATCAGCTCTCATAGGGATAGGGGTTGTACTGTCCAGTCTGAAGGTTTAAACATAAATATATTTTGTCAAGCCCCTCGATACCTTACTGAAATAAACCAGCCTTGTACTAGTATTACTAGTAGTACTAGTTTGATGCTGGTGGACCAGAAAATAAATGCTGTTCATTATCTGAAAGCTTATGTGTTTAAATCTAAAACATAAATGAATTTGATGTGACTGGTTAAGAACTTTGACAGTTCGTGATTAAAGGGATAGTTCATCCCTGAAAATCACTGAAAATCTTAATTTTCTTGAGTTTAGACTGCCAGGATCTGGGCTGCATTTCCCGATAACGTTGTCTCTTAGCGTGCTACAAAGACTCTAAACGTATAATTAACTAAAGGTATCCCATTTCTAGGCGTGTTCCCCGAACTATATCTTAGATTTAGGAGGTTGCTTAAGGTAAACTTTCTTAAGTGAGATGTTAGCAGGTGCTGTCTGTGGCGGCAGTGCTGAATTGGTTTATCAATAGCTCAAAAAGTGATTATTCACTCTATGCAGGGGCTGTTTAACTGCATTATGTGAGAAAGCGGTGTTCTTTATAGCCTAATTGAGCAACGAGACCTATACTGTGTTTTGCTTTACTATTTTTCAACTCAATATAATTTTTCATATCTATCTGAAATAACAATAAGTTGGGTTTACCTTTAACCCATTTCTGTTTATGTATATGGTAGTTCCCCAAAATCAAACAAAGATTAATAAGGCCACCTTTGGTGGTAAACTTTTTCTATTAAAATAAGAAGAAAAGAAAAGTAAACTTTCATCCCTAAGCATTTACAAAACATTCCAAATATATCCAACACATTTAGCTTTAAATGCAATTAAAAAATAAGTGGACAACATTTTCTTTATCAGTTCCACAGAAATCACATTTAACATCTACATCAGTACAAAAAACAAAACAAAAGAGTTGAATATTTTAAAATGTACTTCTCTCACCTTATTTATGCAATATTTTTTAGGCAGCAACCGTGCATATTTCCAGTCAATGTACTCACATTTAGAATGCCAGTATGCTTTAGAAGATATTGGGCTGTATTCTGTTATTAACTTCCTAATAAAGTAAGTATTCTTTCTTCTGTCAGTCTCCTTATTCACATTCCCTTTAAACAGACATGTTAAACCAGATGGTATAGCATCAAACACTATACAATATTCTCTAGGCATTATTGGAATATTATACCATTGAAGAAATTCTACGTAGGTATACAGGTGCCCATTTCATTGAATAACTGTTCAACAAAATACCATTATCAACCCATAAAAAAAGATTTAAAAAAAGATTTTGGCCTGTCAATTTAACACGTTAAATAGAATAATTAGTTATGGTCAAAAATAATGTGTTAAAATTATTAATGCATTTACCGCACTTGCCCCATCCCAGACCTATAGGTAATCTTACATTTCATACAGTTGATTGATGAAGAAAATGATGCAGGGCAACAACCGACTGTTTGATGAAGCCTAGAATGCAGTTAGAATGTCTAAAATGCCCCTGTCTGACAATACAAGCAGCAATACGCTACATACCCGCAGGAATGAGCGATGCCTTCCCAGATATACATATATATATATATATATATATATATATATATATATATATATATATATATATATATATATATATATATATATACATTTTTTTTTTTTTTTTTTTTTCTAAAAACAGTTTTTCCCCCAGCGAGCGGAACAGCTCTTAAATATAACTCTCATTTCCTTTGCTGGCTCTCTACTAGCAACACTAGCTCACCATGGAGCCGATTAGCGACTGGTGTAAAGTGATCGTTCTAGCCATCCTAACAGGGGAACTACAGGCCCTACAGAAATATCCAACGATCCACAGCGATCCCTGAAGCCCTCTACAGGGAGCATAAGTCAGAAAATATGAATATTTTCCCTCTTGTAGGGGACATACCCGCTCGCCTGCGGCGCGCCATGATATCCACCCATAAGCTTTATTCACAATATGTATGCTTAGGTGCAACACCACCACGGGCCCGAGGGGGGCGCTCAAGCCAGGCGGGCCGTCAGAGATTGACGTATTTTTCCTTTTCCGCTCATCACAGGCCCCCACCCAGCCTGGTATAAGAAGCACCGGGGAAAAGGGAATTAAACTGGAGGAAGGACTACGTGTTGAAGTAAAAAATAATGTGTTCAAATTATTAACGCATTTACCGCACTTGCCCCATCCCAGACCTATAGGTAATCTTACATTTCATACAGTTGATTGATGAAGAAAATGATGCAGGGCAACAACCGACTGTTTGATGAAGCCTAGAATGCAGTTAGAATGTCTAAAATGCCCCTGTTTGAGTTTTAGTCTCAGGACGTTTTTACAATGGGCATTGTTCCCGCCGGTACTATGCGCCAATATGGGGGCTCAAGATGGTGGCGTAAACGGTCGTGGTTTTGCAAGCTGAGAAGCAAAATCAGGTATTTCAATCAGATAATATTTTCATAAAGTTGCTAACTAATATCTACAGGTTTCTACTAGTTGCTGTATTTGATTAAATTTTGATTTTGTGGTGGTGCAAACAGTATCAAATTACAAAGTCAAGTCAACTTTATTTATATAGCGCTTTTAACAATGCAGATTGTTTCAAAGCAGCTTTACAGTGTTAAACAGGAAAATAATGCAACAGAATTTTATTCAGCCGTATAGCCATTCCGGAGAAAATGGTGATATCATCAGTTAATTTCAATTATCATACAGATGCAAATGTGAGATGGTGGTCCAGTGGGTTAAACCATGGAACTGATATGCAGAAGGTTGCTGGTTGATCCCAGCGGTCACCACCAGTGTGTCCTTGAGCAAGGCACTTTACTCCATGTTGCTCCATGTAAGTCGCTTTGGATAAAAGCTTTGCTTGCTGGGGGACCTCACAATCATTTCTGATAAAAATATAAACTCTAAAATGCTCCTCACAGCTCTAACCATCGCCAAGAAAACTATCCTCATGAACTGGAAAACTCATAACAAAATCCACATTAACCACTGGAAAAACCTTATTACAGACTTAATTTCAATGGAATACACATCTCCCCCTTATAATTACGCATCTGAAACCGACCTCTGCCATCCAACACTTTCTGACCTCTTACTACAATGAATTCCTTCTATCCTCTCAACTCTGATTCCTCCCACCTTTTAATCAACCCACGGATATTACTGCATTTTTGCTATTATTGTCTATTATTTTTGCCCCCCCCCCCTTATGTAATATTCTCGGAGGAGGGGTTTATGTATATATTGGGGCTGGTGATGTCAGAGACCCTGGAGGAATGTCTGTAGTCCCTACCGGCCGTTTGCTGTAGTCCTCTAGAAATGTATTTCTTTAAAAGCAAATATCTCCCTTTGCTTTAAATTTTGAATGTTGTAACTTTTGTTAGAATAATGATGAAATTGATTCTTTTATTCCCAATATATATCCAGGGATAAGGCCTAATATAAAGAGGTCTTACTCCCAATATGTAACCAAGAATAATGCCGAATGTATAGAGGCCTATGTTAACCACACAAGTATGTTATACATTGTTTTATGATGTTGAAACTATATAGAAAAACATAGTGGAGGTTTTATGGAGAACCTTTATGTCAGACTTTATAAGAGTCTTATAGGAAAATGTAGTGGAGGTTTTATAGAGAACCTTTATCTTGGACTTTATAAGAGCCACAAGTTCATACATGGCCCAAAATGCGTCTGTATGCCCTCCTTCCAGTCGCTCTGCTCCCGGGAGTTCTAGCCAGGGTTCGCCAACAAGGGTCTTGCTTCTTATCGATAGCGCTATGTTGGTCGAACAGGGTTTGGTTCTCGGAGATAGTGTCTCTCCTCAACGGCTCGCCTTGGGCGATTCCGGCGAGGAGGGACCTTCTGTCTCAGGCAGAGGGCATGATATTCCATTCCAGGCCAGACCTGTGGAACCTTCATGTTTGGCCTCTGAAGGGCACCAACTGAGGGACACGGGGCTTTCACCTGCAGTTACTGAGAACATCCTAAGTGCTAGGGCTTTCTCCACTCGTTAAGTTTATGCTAATAAATGGGGTGTCTTTGAAAGGTGGTGTACAACACAATGTAGATTCAGTCAACTGCCAGGTTACTTCAGTTTTGGATTTTCTGCTAGAAAAGTTGTCATCAGGCACCTGCCCCTCCACTCTCAGGGTTCATGTGGCCGCTCTTTCGGCTTGCCACGCCTTGGTGGATGGGGTGCCGCTCGGGAGACATCCTCTGCTCGCTTGCTTCATTTGTGGGGCTAGGCGGTTGAGGCCACCTGTTAGAACCAAGATCCCTTCATGGGACTTAGCTTTAGTCCTCGAGTGTCTGGTTGAGACCCCCTTTGAACCGTTGGAATCAGCGTCTGACAAACTTCTGACTCTAAAGATGTTTTTATCTTATGGCTATAACTTCTCTGAAAAGAAGTGGGACATGCAGGCTCTGTCAATATTGACATCCTACGTCTACTTCAGAATGTGTATTCACACTGTCACAATGTGCTGCTGCTGGGATGAAAAAGGCGAAATCTTATCGCAGCAGTTTTCTTATTTAAACAATAAATATAAATATCAAACATTTAGGATCAGAATATATACACAAAATAAAACAACCAGACGAGATTGAAACAAAGGAACAACTGAAAACAGGCTCTATATGTACAAATAATAACAAAAGGAAGGAAAACGAGAAACTGGTGGATCGAATCACAATCAAACAATGGAAAACGATGGAAACTAATGCAAACGAAGTAAACAGAAAGGGAAAACTGGAAACAATAAAAAGTCCCACTCAAACTAAACTCAAACTCAGACATAATGTAACACACATGAATCTGAGCCCCTATTATACAATTTTAAAGTTTCCTAATTTAGTTTTGGAGGTCTCCAACAACAGGTTTACATGCATCAAAGGTCAAAAAACAAAAAGTTTTCTCATAATATACATTGCACATCACCACAATGTTCAATGATTCTCAAACAACTCAATAGGTGAATCAGTCTCCTTCGGATGAGACGTTAAACTGAGGTCCTGACTCTGTGGTCATTAAAAATCCCAGGATGTCCATTGAGGAGATATTTATATTTATATTTATATTTATTCATACTACTCACATACTGTAAATATGTTTATACTCTGTAAATGTTTATTCTGACTAAACGTAACGGTGACCTAATATTTTTTTAATGCTATTTTTCATATTTTTATTCTTAGAATTTGTATTACTATGTTCTTGTTGTGTTTGTATTGTATATGTGCACTGTAAGCTTCAGCACCAATAAAAATTCCTTGTGTGTGCAAGCACACTTGGCAATAAAGCTCTTTATTCTTCTTCTAAATAATGAGTAGGGGTGCCCATCATGGCCTCCTAATCATCCCCATTTACTGATTGGCTTCATCACTCTGTCTCTTCTCCACCAATAAGCTGGTGTGTTGTGGGCGTTCTGGCGCAATATGGCTGCAGTCACATCATCCAGGTGGTGCTACACATTGGTGGTGGCTGAGGAGATTCCCCCCAAGTGCTTTGAGTGCCTATATACATGCAACACTATATAAGCGCTATATAAATGTAACAAATTATTATTATTAAATTATTAAAATCCCTCCTTTCCACGAGCGACTCTGCTCTGATTGTTTAGATGGCCCAGTCTGTTGTGATTGGTCTACCACGTACAGTGCGTATTTCAGAAACAATGACCCATTACAATAACCATCAACAAACCCATGGGAACCACTTTATATTAGGTGGCCTTAACTACTATGTACTAACATTTTAATTAATAATTTGATACAATGCACTTATTGTATACATACATGTTTTTACATTGTACTTACATTTAAAAAAAATACCTGCATGTAATTACATCTGTAATTAATTTCTGTAGCTACATTTGTAATTACACAGATGACACTTCCCTTACACCTAACCCTACCCTTAAACCTACCCACACCACCACACCTGTCCCTAACCCTACCCGTATCCCACCTCAATATCAGCAAAAGTGTTTTGCAATACAATTTGAACACAGTAAGTACATTGTACTTATTTTTTGATGTAAGTACATAGTACTTAAGGCCACCTAATATAAAGTGGGGCCCACTTCCCTTACACCTAACCCTACCCTTAAACTTACCCATACCACCACACCTGTCCCTAACCTTACCCATATCCCACCTCAATATCAGCAAAGGTGTTTTGCAATACAATTTGAACACAGTAAGTACTTTGTACTTATGTTTTGATGTAAGTAGTAGTTAAGGCCACCTAATATAAAGTGGGGCCAATGCATATGTGTGTGTGTGTGTTTCTAATGTATTGCGGTACACATGCAGGAACTGTATTAACTGTATAACAGCACATAGGTTCGACTAACGTGCATGACTGATGTAACTTCCATCCTTTATCTTCACTCAAAGCAGTAAGAATGACGTACAATCTGCATTAGTAGAAACAGTTTTCACTGCAGCCCACAGCTGATTAGCAGTAGTATTTCAGTAAGTGAGTTAGCCGCGTTAGCCAGATATTAGCCTACACAATATGAAACACAATAAACACATTGTAGAGCACAGCGTCTTCTCCACATGATGCTATCCAGTATCCACAGGAATCAGCTGCAGTGTTTGAGGGGGTTCCAGTTTTCCCTGGTGTCTGCGCGCGCAATAAGTGGGCGGGCAGTATGCTAATGTTTCGTCTTGACGTCACAACGAAACGGCTTGGGATTTGTTTAAAAAACAATTTGTTTAATTTACTCAGAGTCAACCCTTACTTTTGAGAGACAATAACTTTATATATGGTTCACTTTCAGATTTAAAATGATGTTTTCATTCCCTTAGGACTGTGTTACACACTACATGAAAGGTAATTTTCAAAAATCTATAATAGAGGCACTTTAGTGCTGGTTCTGATATAAAGGTGTCAGAATAAACAGTGCATCACAGTTTGTTGCGTATGGGGCTGCATAGCCACAGACCAGTCAGGGTGCCCATGCTGACCCCTGTCCACCTCTGAAAGAACCAACAGCATCAGAACTGGACCACGGAGTAATGGAAGAAGGTGGCTTGGTCTGATGAATCACATTTTCTTTTACATCACATGGATGGCCAGCTGCGTGTGCGTCGCTTACCTGGGGAACACATGGCACCAGGATACACTATGGGAAGAAGGCAAGCCGGCGGAGGCAGCGTGATGTTTTGGGCAATGTTCTGCTGGGAAACCTTAAGTCCTGCTATCCATGTGGATGTTATTTTGACACGTACCACCTACCTAAGCATTGTTGCAGACCATGTACACCCTTTCATGGAAACGGTATTCCCTGGTGGCTGTGGCCTCTTTCAGCAGATAATGTGCCCTGCCACAAAGCAAAAATGGTTCAGAAAGGGTTTGAGGAGCATAACGAGTTTGCTCCAAGTTCCCCAGATCTCAATCCAATCGAGCATCTGTGGGATGTGCTGAACAAACAAGTCCGATCCATGGAGGCCCCACCTCACAACTTAAAGGATCTGCTGCTAACATCTTGGTGCCAGATACCACAGCACACCTTCAGGGGTCTAGTGGAGTCCATGCCTTGACAGGCCAGGGCTGTTTTAGCAGCAAAAGGGGGATCAACACAATTGTATGCCTGTTCGGTGTAAATGCTTATTTGTAACAATATGACCATACAATATTTAACATACACAAAAGAGACTTACAAGAAATCATGTTGGTTTGGTTTTCAGTGATACCCACACAACCACAACCACAGACACACATTGTCCTCACACTCACACTCACACCCACATTCACAGCTGTTTCCATCCACCTATCTTATGAGCATTTTGGGATATAGCATAAAAAACACCAAGATTGTGTTACTTATGCTTTCTTGTACAGCACATTGGTCAATGGCAGTTGTTTTTTAATTGTGCTTTATAAATAAATAGAAAAATGAAATGTGCATATTCTAAACCTGTGCAATTGAGGCGGATACATTTATCCAATAAGAAGACATTTCATTTTGGATAAGTAATTTTCGGCTTGTGGGTGTGCTGGTTAAGGGGTTAAAGGCTTAGTTGTCAAAACAAAAAAAATGCCAAAAGATGGTGATAGTTTTGTTAAAGGATGATGCTGAATTTAACTAATTCTTGTTTACAGTTTCTCAAATGTTTAGACACAATTCTGGGAACAACTCACCATTTTCTCAAATCTTCTCTCACGATTTTAAAACCTCACACCCAACGGTACGTACAGCTAAATGTTTGCTCTTGCCAGGCAGTGTGGGAAAAATGTCCTTGTGTGCCTTATATAACCCTGGGATGACTCCTCAGACACCTCACTACAGGAGGTGTAAGGTGGATGGAATGACTACTTTCTGAGAAACAAAGAACTTTCCCGAGAATTAACATTTGAACTCTCCCTTGCATAAGTAGCAACCCCATCCGAGACGCACCACACTGAGAAGTTCACACCTCACTCTTGCACTCTCCCCATCACCCTCTGTTCTGCCTCTTCTCTCCCTCACCGAAAAATATACATGCAACAACTATACATGTTTGGTATCATTTGAAATATCTCAGTGCGTCTGGTAAAATGGTCTCATTCTCCCAACCATAGTACAAACCTCCAAGAAGTTCTAGAAGATGAGAAATACTGTGTGCCACTTAAAGTATGCCCTCCCCCAGATCCTTCATTCGAACTATCTCCTATATGTAGATAAGTGCTCTTCTTTACAAGTATTGAAAACCCATTCAATCACAAATTCTGATCGTCCATTTTTGACCCCCTGAATAGGGGACCAAAACCTAATTATAATTTCATTCATGACCATTTGGTGATCCAAGGATAGATGCCAAAAGGTTAAGGGAATCTGTAGACAGATCTCCCGCACGATTGCTGTGTGTAGTTTTCACTACCAGGTACATATTTCTAAATTCCTTGATCTCTGAGATGTTGATTTTGTGTATGATTGATTCATGTTTTATTCTTTGAATTGGACTTATGTTACCGCAAATCAAAACAAAATGTTGACCAACCTAAATAGGGTGAGCCTTACCTCTGTTTAATGTAATGTTACTCTAACTAAGTGTACGTGGGAAACCATGGCATGACCAAATCAAAGCTACTATCAGAAAAGTAACGTTGGTCAACTTATATCTGTAGTAGTGGTCATGACCTCTGACTAGAGATATTGTTATTATAATTCACTTGTATACAGATCAATGGGGACTAAACAAAATACTTTTACAGAGAGCAAGCATGAGAGCGGCACTCTAAAACAGTATAGTCAATTACCTCTGTCGAGTGACCAAGACTGACGAGTTTGTGATCGTGAGACCCGTGTTACACGGCCACCGCAAGGATCTCTAAGCGACAAAGATTCCTAATGAACGAGCAAAATATAAGTAAAGAGTTGAATAGAATAATGTTTATTCATATTTATGAATTATTGAATATTTTTGAAAGCCTTTTTCATTACTGGAGTCAGATGAAATAAAGAGGTACTACATAAGAAAATGTATTTAATTTAATCTGGTTGTGTTGCGTAAAAGGAAAGACAGTAAACGCAGATCATCCTTCACCTGCACCATTGGTTGCCGTCCTTGGACCTGTGGGCGGGCTTACACCACCATTGCAGGTATGAATGAAACTAGACCAATCCTAAACCTATTATTAAACACATTATAGATATGCTTATAAATCAAGAATATAGTATTTAGAGCTGTATTTATAAACTGCTTATTAATGTCTTAATAAGCTTTATAAATGATGAATTAACAATTCACGAATCCTTAACTAATGCTTAATAGTGTTAGGGTTTGAGTTAGTTATTTTAGAGTGTTACCCACTTCGCTTCTATTATTCTTAGCTAGTAGATTGTAACAATAAAAGTTTAAAAAAACTGTTCTTTGAAATATAGACTGACTAACGGGTATAAAAGGGAGCCAGAATCAGAAAGAGGTTTATTGCCAAGTGTGCTTGCTTGTGCTATTTACATGGCGGAATTTGCAAGTGGAAAGACTAAACTTCTCCAGAGAGGGATAATTTTATTTTTAATATTTAAAAATGTTTGTGTGCTGCTGCGTAATAAGCAGAGTGTACGCGAGTTGTGCACCCGCCTATAGACGCATATTACTAGCACGCCCTTTAAATAACACAGAAAATATAACGCCATTGACTTTAGATCAGGTTTCAGTTGGTCAATGGCACAGTCTTTTTAAGTTGCCTCAAAATAGCAATGCGCCAACAATACACCTGAACACACCTGGTTTTCAAACCAGCACGCCCTTGGGCACACAAATGGGCAGCGTCAGGCTGAAACTAGCAAAAAACACTTGCGTCGTGCCTAGTATAACTGTATAATATCAAATGCACTAAAAAAAATAAAATAAAAAATACCTGAGACTGTAATGCTGAACAACCAAACATTTTATTAACAAATTATGTTCAGTATTATTTACAGTAACAAAATATACGGTTTGTACCCCCATTGACTTCCATTATAACAATTTTTGATTGCAAAGCCATGACACCATATAATCAGGCATTTTGATTGTTGATGGTTTTCCCTACTGAGAATAGGTAAAATTTGTAATTTACAGTTGATAACGTCTCAGTTACGTGTGGTAACCCTTGTTCCCTGAAGGAGGGAATGGAGACGTCCGACGTACGTCAAACGTGACCGACTGAAAGGGAACCAGGTGGTACCATTAACCCTTAAAGGTCCCGTTCTTCGTGTTTTTTTAAGCTTTGATTGTGTTTACAGTGTGCAATATAACATGTGTTCATGTTTCGCGTGTAAAAAAACACAGTATTTTTCACACAATTTACTTATCTGTACACCGCTGTTTTCACTGTCCTAAAAACGGGCTGATGTTCCTTGTTCTATGAAGTCCCTCCTTCAGAAATACGTAACGAGTTCTGATTGTGCCAGCGATTCCCGTGTTGTGATTTAACCGCAGCTTAGCGCACGTGGCACGGTTCCTGTGCTGTGATTCGACAGCAGCTTAGCGCACGTGGAAAGGTCACGCATCTTAGCGTCCCTGGGAAAGCCAAACAAAGGTGATTTGACTCCGGGATGAAAATAACAGCGTCTCGACGACATGGCGACAAACACAGTCAAACGCGACACTTCCTCTTCTCCACGTGGGACAGCAACAAGACCACGCCCCCTTTTCCGCGTATTCTTGTGGGCGGAGGTTAGTCTGTTCTACTGTTCTACTGATGTAATTAAAGAAGGAAGTACCAGGATGTAGTCCAAGCCGGCCGTTCGCTGTAAGCTTTGAAAGGGAACTTCTGTTAAATAAAATATCTCGCTTGGCATTGAACTTTGAGCGTTATAATTTTACAGGTATTATTTATGCTCTAACAGCAACATTACACACTAACTAAAGTTTGAACAGTGGGATCACGAAGAACGGGACCTTTAAGATAGGCCTGTGCAAAAAAAAAAAAAAGCTTATTTTCCTTTTTAATGGAGTTTAACAGCATTTAAATCAGGGAGAAAAATCTGATGCTACACAAAAACTAACAATACAATGTTGTTAATCTTTCACATGTCCAAGACTGTGATAAAAGGTAAAAAAAAAAAAAAAAAAAAAAAAAAAAAAATCCAATCCACAATCACTGTTTATACTGAAAATAAGTCATTTTGTGTTTTTTCACCAAATCAGTGACATCATTTACATTTATGCATTTGGCAGACGCTTTTATCCAAAGCGACTTACAGTGCACTTATTGCAAGGACAATCCCCCTGGAGCAACATGGAGTAAAGTGCCTTGCTCAAGGACACACTGGTGGTGACCGCTGGGATCGAACCAGCAACCTTCTGCATATCAGTTCCATGGTTTAACCCACTGGACCACCATCTCACATTTATGTTCATTTACAAGAATAAAATCCTGGATTTTTAAAAAGATTTAGTAGTTTTGATCAGGACTGAGGTTGATTAACAGATTTATGCAAAAAATAAATAAATAAATAAATAAATAAATAAAAGATTTATCTTGTACATTTTTACAGCAGTTTAATTTAGTGGATGTTTTCATCCCGAACATAATGAAAGGGTAGTGAATTTGAACAATGCACAAGGTAGGCTGATTAACATTCAGTGACTTAGCATTCTATCCAAGTGGCAACCTCCCGCAGTTTCTCTTGAAGCAATTATACGGAAGTGATATATACTGCAATTCATCGACTGGCCACTAGGGAAAGGCTCCAGAAGGTGAGCAGAGTCTCATTGAGCCCCATGTTAAAATGCCCAACTTTACAGCAGATTAAAACATGTTTACAGCCTGGGACAAATTGTGGTTTTGGTCTATAGGGGAGCGCGGGGCACAACCTAACATGGGGTTAGTTGTAACACGCATGTTTTAACCCTTTCCACACATGCCAGAATGACGAAACTTAGTGTAATTACTAGTTGCCATATCAACATTAGTTAGAGAAAAAAATAGCACCAAAATTAAAAAAAATCCCTGGAAGATATTACTGAACATTTATTTAACCATAGCAAAAGTAAATTTCTTTTTTTTTGTTTTTTTTTTGTTTATTTAAAATAAGACAAATCCGATATTATTTTAATCTTATATCTGTTATTTAACAGTTGAGATCATTCTTTAATGCTGATCTAACAGCAGAAGACACGAGCCGCGGTTTAAATCCCAGTTGTGCAGGTGGGGTGTGTTGTAACGCTGCGTTACAATGTGCCCCTATTACACTATTATATTCTATACTTTTATGAATTCTTTTGAGAAACCATGAGAAAAGGGTGAATAATGACTGAGAGTCAATGTTTAGAAATTATTAATTATTATTATGTTTTGAACTATGCTGTATAGCTGTATTTAGCGATGTGTTTGTTGTCAAACTCAAATGAATATATTTTTAATGATTAAAAAATGCCATTAGTTTATTTTAAAAGTTAATAATTGTATTTTGTTGACTAAATATTTTAGTTTGTCTTGGATATTTTTTTTATTATTATATCAGATAACATTTTAAGCTGTCATTTGGTCATGTTACAATGTGCCCCACCACATGTTACAATGTACCCCAACTATGGGGCATGTTGTCACATTTCACTTCCATTCTTTCGGGGTAAATCAAGAAAAAAAGTATACTCTGTATTAATGAAACAAAACCACATAATTGTACTAGACATGTGTGCAATTAATGTGAGGGAAAATAAATACTCTGAACCCCAAGTGGATTTACACAAACTGAGAAAGTCAAAAGCGTTAGGTTGTGCCCCGCTCTCCCCTACGGCTAATTTAGCCCTTCATGACAACTGTGAGGGGGGTGCATTTTTTTATAACTCATTCGTTTACATTATATAAAGCCTTAAAGTTCTGCATAATTAAGGGCGTGGTCACTTCGAGTGACAGGTGGATAGCCATTTATCTGCTGTCTGTTAGTCATCGCGTCACTTCAGCATCCTCCCACATCCCACCTTTTTACCCATTTTCTGTTATCCGGGAGTGACGCGCTGCCAAGATTCTATCATGATAGCGTGCCTTCTATGTGACTATCCGTGCTGCATTCCCCTAATCAATACTTCTAACCTTGGTTGAAAGATTACAGAAGCTAGGTTTTGACTGACAACTGTCACAATTCACCAGTGTGAGTGCCCATGATCACACCACAGAGGGCATTCCAACCCGGACTGTTCCATCATAGACTACATTCCATCATAGACTACATTACCCATAATCTTTTGCCCAGACTCATTAGCACTCACTGTTTACACCTGTGTCTCATTGCCACAGTGTGGGTGAGTTCATCTTCTTTCTTTTTCTTTTATCTCGTATTTGAGAAGTCAGTTATTCTGTCACGGGTAGCTGTCGAAGAAGGATGAGGAAACAGGATATGATCAAGAAAGCGTTTTACTGTTGACTCACATAAAGACAGCATGACTTTGAACAATACCTGACAAAGGAATAAACAGAACAGGGAGTATAAATACACAGGGAGAATGAGTGAACTAAAAAGGCACAGATGGAGAAAGATGAACTAGTCAGGGACTAACGAGAACAGGTGCAGACATGACAGAACGGAATTGTGACAGTTTGACATGCGCAACAAGTATATTTTTGGCCTAAAATTACGTCCCTTTCAATCAACAAGCAAGAAGTGGTGTGCTCCTCTTAGACATACAAAAATATGCATATAATTGTAGATGTTGTACCTTCCATTTTTCCACTGCATTTAATTTTCTTTTGTTTTATCTTGATATATAATTGAATTGTTTAATTGTTCCCTTGATTATTTTGCACTTTATTATTATTTTCATATTAGTTTAACTTAAACCAGAACTTGTTAAAACATTTATCTTTATTTCAAATATTGAAATTCTTACTTACTCTTACTTCGATAGAGACATGAACATTCTTTTATTCTACGTTTTATAAATTAATATAATGATATATGATGCCTTGACTGTGTGATGTCAACTCAGGTTGTGCTGCTCATAGGAAATATAACAACTGTTATTTTTTATTTTATTTTATGTGCATTTAATTTTATAATTATACCTGCATAGGATGTTTCATTATCTGTTATGTTTGACATATTTCAGGGTGTGCTCCTAAAAAAAGAATGGTTATTGTTCTTTTTTTTGTGCTGCAATATCCTGCCTTGTCAAACTTCAAATAAAATTAACTAAAATATGTTTCAAGCCTCTCAAATCCTATATTCTTCATTTTGTTTGTTTGTTTGTTTTTTTTGCTTGAAAGTAGGGCTATATAAAACAAACAAAAAAGGGCAGTCAAAAGATTCTTTTGAGCTTCTATTTGAGTAATTCTGACTCTTTGTCAAGAAACTCAAGTGCCTGCTTTCAAACGAGACCAGGATTGTGCCTGTAGACCAAAGGGCTTACGAGCTGCAGCCATTTCATTTTGGATAAGTCATTTTCGGCTTGTGGGTGTGCTGGTTAAGAGGTTAAAGGCTTAGTTGTCAAAACAAAATAAGGCCAAAAGATGGTGTTAGTTTTGTTAAAGGATGATGCTGAATTTAACTAATTCTTTTTTACAGTTTATCAATTTCTTAGACACAATTCTGGGAATAACTCATAATTTTCTCAAATCTTCTCACACGATTTTAAAACCTCACACCCAACGGTACAAACAGCTAAATTAAACTTTCCCCCAGACAACACACATAAACTGTTAAAAACACAGACTACTGTTTCTTACTGGAAGGATTAATTCAAAACACTGCTACCGAAAGCTTTTCAAAAGGTTTCCAGATTAATCAATTGTGAAATCACAGCACTGACTGACCACCCTGGCAAAATAAATGTACTGTAATGAATACCTCTCACATTAGTGGATAAAGGAATACTACTCTACATGCTGTTTTGGATAAAAACATGCACATAAAATACTTTACATTTTCAAAAGCTTTATTTCCAAATGCAGAAAATGTACAGGTTACTTAGCAATAGCATCAGTGTTCTTATCTCGTCTCAGGTCTGGGGCAGGTCATAATAGCCCATCTCTTATGACTTATTATGACAGCTCTTATGACAGCCCCACACTGTCAAAAAAAAAAAAAATAGTACAAAATTGTACCTTGGCTTTCACTGGGGTGGGACCCTTAAGGGTACATCTTTGTACCTTTATGTCAGAGGTGTGCAAGTTCACTCCTAGATATGATGTGCTGCAGAGTTTAGCTCCATAAGCCACCACAGTATAAAACGCAAAGTATGTTACCACTGTCGAGATTCATATGCGGATTCTTGATATCTGTGTGTGCAAACCTCTGTTGACTCTCAATAAGAGCTTATATAGATGTCTTTCAGGGTTGGAGCCAAACTCTGCAGGACACCGACTCACTAGGACCGACCTTGCCTACTCCTGCTCTAAGTAGAGGAAAACCACAGGAGGTGTAAGGTGGATGGAATGATTAGAAGCAAAGAACTTTCCCGAGAATTACATTTGAACACTGCCTTGCATAAGTAGCTAACCCATCCGAGACGCACTACACTGAGAAGTTCACACCTCACTCTTGCACTCTCCCCATCACCCTCTGTTCTGCCTCTTCTGTCCCTCAGCAAAACCTCATTCAAAATCTATGCAACATTAAGTGTAAAATAAGTAATTACACCTATACATGTTTGGTATTGTCACAATCACCAGTGAGAGTGCCCTGTGATTGAGGGCACTCCACCCCGGACTGTCATTCCATCAAAGACTACATTACCCATAATACTTTGCCTGGACTCATCAGCACTCATTGTTTACACCTGTGTCTCATTTACCTCATTACCTTGCCTATATAAACCATGTCACTCTGTCATTCACTGCAAAGTCTTGTTTGTTGTATTACTGCATTTCTGAGCGGTTTCCCTGGTTTCTTGTAGTGATGGGCAGACCGAGGCTTTGTGAAACACTGAAACAGTTGAAGCAAATGCGTCATATTGTTTCGAAGCTTCGAATCAATCTGACACCTGTCTCTACGGCGACACCTAGTAGTCACTTGCATGTGTTTATCTGAAATAACCTTGACAATGATCAATGGAGAAAAAAACTAAAACACTTTTTAACATCTGTCTGACAACTACATGATCAAGTTCAAGTTTCAAGTTTGGTTTATTTATATAGCACATTTAAACACAGCAAACATGGCTGACCAAAGTGCTGAACAATACACAAGTTAAAGAAACAAGGACATAGCCCAACATTTAAGACATAAAATTACAGTGAATTAAAAGCTATAGAAAAAAAGTAGGTTTTAAGAGAAGATTTAAAAGTGGCTACAGACTGAGCCGATCTGATATAATCCGGAAGGCTATTCCATAGCCTAGGGCCGGCAATAGCAAAGGCTCTGTCTCCTCTGTGTTTTAATCGAGATCTGGGGACAGATAAAAGTCTCTTATCACCAGACCTCAAATTTCGTGTGGGATTATGTGGACAGAGTAGCTCAGACAAATAGCTCGGTGCCAGGTTATTTAATGATTTGAAGACAAAGAGTAGAATTTTAAAATCAATTCTGAGATGCACAGGTAACCAATGTAGTGATTTTAGAATTGGAGTTACGTGATCAAATTTACGCTTTCCTTTGAGGAACTTTGCTGTAGCATTCTGTACTAATTGAAGTCGAGCAATAGAATTTTTGGACATACCAAAGTACAGAGAATTGCAGTAATCCAAACGAGTTGTAATGAGCGCATGGATAGCAATCTCTAAGGTTTTCTCAGTAAGAGAAGATCTAATCTTAGAGAGAAGACGTAGCTGGAAAAAACAAGAGCTGATCACAGCATTTATTTGTTTGTCAAATTTGAGGTTCTGATCCCAGAAAACACCTAGATTCTTAATGCAGGGTGAAGTAAATGGAGCAAGGTAGTCCAGGTCAATGCTTCTGTTCCCAGAGTCACCATGAGAGCCAAAGACAATAACCTCTGTTTTTGATTCATTCAAAACTAAAAAATTTTGAGAAAACCACAGTTTCACTTCATCTAGGCATGCTAAAAGAGATTTCATAGTAGCATGTTCTTTGCGTTTTAAAGGTAGATAAATTTGGGTATCATCCGCATAGCAGTGAAATGATACACCATGCTTTCTGAATATGGAGCCCAGAGGAAGTAAATACAGGGAAAAAAGGATGGGTGCGAGAATTGAGCCCTGCGGCACTCCACAAGAGAGTTGAGCAGGCGAGGAGCAGAAATTACCCAATTTAACAGAAAAACTTCTGTTCGTTAAATACGACTTAAACCAATTTAGGACAGTTCCCTGAATGCCCACAGAGCATTCTAGTCGTGAGAGGAGAATTTTATGGTCAACTGTATCAAAAGCCGAGGTTAGGTCTAACAATATTAGGATCACGGAGTCACCGGAGTCAGTCGCTACTAGAATATCATTAAAAACCCGCAATAATGCTGACTCAGTGCTGTGCAGAGGTTTAAAACCAGACTGGAAAGTTTCAAAAATATCATTTGAGCTAAGGAAAGATTGAAGTTGAAGAAAAACAGTTTTCTCCAAAGCTTTGGTAATAAAAGGAAGTGTCGAGATAGGTCGAAAGTTATTTCATGAGTTTGTGTGCCCATATAATCTTGGTAAAAGTGGTAAACGGATTTGGCGTGCTGTCTGCTATAGAGGGGCTCGGAGAGGATATTCTACCCGAGCTCCGATTGCCCCCCTATAACAGGAAAAATTGTTCAAAAGGGAGGAGCCGGGGAGGAGGAGGGATGCTGCAAGAACTAACAATGGGAAGAGGTAAGCTGCTGGTTTTATACCTTGGAATTAATTGGAAGATTAGATGGGCGTACTTCCTCACGAAATTACGTTTAGTAACTTCACTAAAATCCTTATTGTCAAGTGTAGGTTTCTTGAGGAGAGGTGTGACTGTGGCTTGTTTAAGACTATCAGGGATAGTCCCGGAGCACAAGCATTTATTTATAAGGGACACCAAACATGGTCCAACGGAGTCAAAAACTTGTTTTAAAATACGGGGAGGAAGAATGTCATGAGAGCAAAATGAAGGTTTCAAATGTTCAATAATTTCTCTGAGAGACAAAAGAGAAACTTGATCAAAAACACTCCATATGGCTGAGGATCGACATAGTTTACGTGGAACATTAACAGATGGTTGTAACGGAGATCTTAGAGAGGTGATTTTATCACAGAAAAACCTACAGAAACCTTCACATAGTGACACAGAGGGATTTGAAATCACATTAACAGGAGGATTTAGAGCAGTATTTAACACAGAAAATAAAGCTTTAGAACTATGGTGATTTTTTGCAATTAAATGAGAGAAGTACTTAGATTTTGCAGATTTCGTAGCTTTCTGAAAACAATCAAAGCAGTTTCTTAGCATTTCATATGAGATTTGTAATTGGTCCCGTTTCCATTTTCGCTCAGCTCTTCTACAGGCTCGCCTCAAAGAGCGGATGTTATCATTGAGCCACGGTTCAGTTTTAAGTTTTGACTGCTTTGGTTTTAGAGGAGCAGTGGTATTTAAAACCTCAGAGCAAACAGTATTAAGCAGACCAAGATGTTGTTCAGCATCCAAGTCAGGTAAAGATGATTCCAGAGACATAGATAAATACACTTCGTTAAAGATGCAAGTGAAGTCATCATGAAACTGGGGGGAAAAGGAACGCGCCCATTGTACAGTAGGAGTAATGTTAGATCTTGATGGAGGAAAAGGCATAGAAAACAATACTGGCATATGGTCTGAGATCAGAGTATCAAAAACCTGAGCATCAGTAATGGAAAAACCATGAGAAAGAACCAGGTCCAAAGTATGACCATGAGTATGCGTAGGATCTTTCACCCACTGAACCATGTTAAATGAATCCATGAGATTAAAAAACTCCATTGTTAGAGGTTTTGCCTGACAGCACACATGAATATTAAAATCCCCTAGCAGAAAAATATTATTATAATTAGTTACACATTCACCCACAAAGGCAGTAAATTCATTTATAAAATCTTTCACTAGGTGAGGGGGCCGATAGACCAGCGCTAACAGAACAGGATCATCGCATTCCAATCTCAACAGCTGTACTTCAAAGCTACTGTAGGTTGTAGACGGAACAGAACGACAGTAGCTACTGAAACTGTTTTTCAAAATTACCGCTAGCCCACCTCCGCGGCCAGAGGAGCGAGGAGAGTTAAAAAAATGTGCAGCCTGTCGGAAGCAAGTCAGAGAAAGGACTCAGATCACCAACCTTCGTCCAAGTTTCAGTGATGCACATAAAGTCCAAGTCGTGGGTAGTAAAAAAGTCATTTAAAAGGAATGTCTTATTGACTAGCGACCGAGCATTAATCAGAGCCATCCTGGAAAAAGATGCAGAGTCAGAGATAGCGGGAGTAGACACTCTGTTCAAAGAGCGAAGATTCTGAAGCGTGACTCCACCGCGGCGAACACGGAGAGGAGGGTAGCAGGGGATCGTCCAAGGAGATTCCGGGAGAATCGGTCGAAGCCAGCGAGCAGGTGGATCGAACGAACGGCAAGCAGCATGGCGGCCACCGCCTAGATTACGTGTCATAGAGACGAAGCTGGAAGCGCGCCCAGCGTGCAGCGCCATTTTCAGTTTGACAGCAACCCCTCCGCGTCTCCTGCGGCGCTTTCTGCGGGGAGCATCATAAGGCCATTCGCGCAGATACTCTGGAATATCCCAGACTGAGTTTGGAAAGCAGTATTGTGATCCAGCCACAGAGTTTCTTTGCTCTGGGTTGTATGTGGCCAAAAAAGAGTCCCGAATGTCCAGAAGTAAATGGCGATCGTAAGCCAGAAGTGAGTAGCAGTTTGACACAGATAGAAGCACAGAGATTACATAAAATAGCAGAGACGTCAGACGGCATGCCACATACACAGGCGCCATCTTTCCAGCAATCTATCAGACCATGATCTTGTAACCTGTAGCCCTTGTCAAAAAATCCTAAAGGATTCCAATAAGAAACCTGTACAGGATTCCATTTAGAATTTCTATTATATTTCGGAACCATTCTAATAGGATTCCATTAGAAATAGTCTTATAGGATATTTATGTCTTGTCCTACAAGATTCACATCTGATCCCTGCGTGGTTTGCTGGTATGGCGTCTCCTCCAATTCAGGGAACTCCACCAATATCGCTGCGGAATGGGTGCAGGTGTGTGCCTGAACCCGGTGTAAATGTTGAGGATGTGCTTTTAGTAGTGGGTGAACAGGTGGGGTTCGATAATATCGTCTGCGTCACGCATGAATAAAGCAGTAGTGGTGTTTTTAAAAAAGTGAAGCGCTGGTTAATGAGTTAACCGTGAATGGCATTTGGGTGAAGGAAACTTTTGTTTCTGTGACTCCGCTATCGGCTCCTGCAACAAAGATCACTATCTCTAATGTACCGCCTTTCGTGCCTAATGAATTAATCACGAAAGAACTCGTAAGATTTGGAAAAATCGCGAGCCCGATGAGATCAATTCCTCTAGGATGTAAGAACAGTATGCTGAAGCATGTTTTGTCCTTTAGAAGACCGATCTATATGTTTTTGACCACACCAGATAAATCATTGGAAATCTCTTTCCGTGTTAATCACAGTGAGAGTTCGTATATGGTTAATGCGAGCACTGATAATCTAAGGTGCTTTGATTGCGGAGATTTGGGGCATAAACTTCTTTTTTGTCTGTATAAACAAATTAACGACCAACTGCTGCCGTCATCAGAACAAACAAGCGAAAGTGGAGATACGGAGAGTAATCGAAGTTCAAAACAACCTGAAGTAAAGAGTGTGAGGACTACAGATGAGGTGAGTGAAAACTTTAATAATATCAGAAGTGAAAAGCCGAGTTGTAGTTATGTTGGAAATGCTGATGTAGGCCTGAGTGGTGAATTGGATAAGGCTGTAAACATTGCTGAGATTGTTGGACAGGATGCAAAGTGTGTGGATCAGGCAGAGGAGGAGTTGGGAGAAGATAAAGGTGATGATTTAGAAGTATTTTCTCAATGCACGGATGAGGGCTCAAGAGATGATGAGCAATGTTTGGATGTGGCAAAGGACTTTTTTTTATACTGTTGATGAAATTAATAGATTTCTGGATGACACAAAAGGAAAAGTGGGAGTTGAAGAAGGGACGTTTTTTCCAGACTTAAGGGAAGTTTGTAACTTCTGTGACCTGGCTAAGAAAAAACAGCTCTTATAAAGAAATATCACAGCAGAAACGTTTCCGTCTTAAAAAGCACATAACTGCTATAACACAAAAGTCCAGCAAAGCAAGGCTAACGAGGGGAAAAAAGTAAATAAATCACTATGGCTTGTATCTTGTATCTCTAAACACAGACTGGAGTATGTTTGCTTCTCAAGCCACCAGTGGCGCTCACACGGACATTAACTCCTACACCTCCTCAGTATTGGATCATATCAATACCACCATTGACAGTGTTACAACCCAGAAACAGATCACCACATACCCAAATCAGAAGCCTTGGATGAACAGGGAAGTGCGACTCCTGCTGAAGTCACGCAACACTGCCTTCAGATCAGGAGATGCACAAGCCTACAGCGCATCCAGAGCAAACCTGAAGAGGGGCATCAAAAAGGCCAAGCACTGCTACAAGCTAAAGATAGAGGGACACTTTTCCAACTCTGACCCTCGACGCATGTGGCATGGCATTCAGGCCATCAGTGATTATAAACCCACCCACTCCACCCCCGCAGCCACTGATGTCAACTTCCTGAACGAGCTAAATTACTTTTATGCTCGTTTTGAAAGAGACAACAGAGAAACTGCCACCAAGCTCAAACCCTCAGCTGACCACCCACCAATCACACTCTCCTCCACAGATGTCTGCAAGGCACTGAGCCGGATCAGCGCGCACAAGGCTGCTGGACCAGACAACATCCCTGGTCGTGTTCTCAGGGCATGTGCGGAGCAGCTCGCTGGGGTTTTTACAGACATTTTCAACCTGTCTCTCGCCCAAGCAGCTGTACCATCATGCTTTAAACGCACTTCCATTGTGCCAGTGCCGAAACACTCCAGCCCGAGGTGCCCTAATGACTACCGCCCTGTAGCACTCACACCCATCATTATGAAGTGCTTTGAGCGGCTGGTCCTGGAACACCTAAAAGACTCTATACCATCCACATTGGACTCACACCAGTTTGCCTATCGCAGCAATAGGAGCACAGAGGATGCAGTTTCCATGGCACTGCACTCTGTGCTCACCCATCTGGACAGTAAAAACACCTATGCACGCATGCTGTTTGTTGACTTCAGCTCAGCATTCAACACTGTCATCCCATCCAAGTTAATTGCCAAACTTGGAGACCTGGGCATCAACACTTCAATGTGTAACTGGATTTTGGACTTCCTAACTGACAGACCACAGAATGTTCGATCAGGATCCACCTGCTCCACGCCCATCACACTCAACACTGGTGTACCACAGGGCTGTGTGCTAAGTCCGTTTCTCTACTCCCTCTTCACCTCCGACTGCAAGCCTGTGTATGGAACTAATTCCATCGTCAAGTTTGCGGACGACACTACGGTGATTGGTCTCATCAGCAACAACGATGAGACTGCCTACAGGGAGGAGATCCAGCACCTGGCCACATGGTGCGCTGATAATAACCTGCTCCTCAACACCACCAAAACGAAGGAGCTCATCGTGGACTTCAGGAAGGAGTCAAGAGGCACACACGACACCATCCACATCAATGGAATGGCTGTTGAGCGTGTCTCCAGTTTCAAGTTCCTGGGGATCCACATCTCGGCGGACATGTCGTGGACGACCAACACCTCCAGCCTGGTCAAGAAGGCTCACCAGCGCCTCTTCTTCCTGAGGACACTGAGGAAGAATCAGCTCTCCTCGGCTATCCTGGTGAACTTCTATCGCTGCGCAATAGAAAGCATCCTGACCAACTGTGTGGCAGTATGGTATGGGAGCTGCTCTGTTGCGGAGCGCAAGGCACTGCAGCGGGTGGTGAAAACTGCCCAGCGCATCACAGGGACTCCACTACCTGCCATCGAGCACATCCAGAGGAAACGCTGTCTGCACCGAGCTCGCAGCATCCTCAAGGACTCCTCTCACCCAGCCCACAGACTGTTTTCTCTCCTGCCCTCCGGCAGGCGTTTCAGGATCCTCCGGACCAGGACCAGCAGACTAAAGAACAGTTTTTTCCCCAGAGCTGTCTCTTTACTGAACTCAAACCCCCGTTGATCCACTTCCCTCATAAACTGCAAACTCTCCTACCTCACACCTACATTCACTTTGTTATTTGCACTACCGACTGTTTATTACAGTAACAACTGTTTACTTATGCATTTTGCACCACCATATCTTAACTGGAATATGCTCATTTGCACTGCCGACTGTATTTATAGTAACCATGTTTACATTTGCATTTTGCACCGTACTTCTAACTGTAATATGCAACCACTTTCCACTGCACTTTTACACTTTCTTTTGGATAGCTCTGTCCATAATTTATTGCACTACCTTAATCCACTGCTATATTCCTCATATTAGCCTAACATATTATTGTATACCTCTATCTGTAAAATTCTGTTCAAAGTAATAGCCATCTGTATATTATATTCATAGTACATATTCACCTGTACATTCTGTTTACATTCTGTTTATAGTAATAGCCATCTGTATATTTATATTTATTCACTGTATATATTCATCTGTAAATTCAGTTCTGTTTATAGTAATAACCATCTCTCTACTTATACATATTTATATATATTCAGTACATTTTTATGCCCAGCACTTATGCAACCGTTGTATATCCTGCACTTGCTGCTATTGCACTTCTGGTTAGACCTAAACTGCATTTCGTTGCCTTGTACTTGTACTTGTGTAATGACAATAAAGTTGAATCTAATCTAATCTAATCTAATCTTTTCTTCTTTTTCTATTTTTTATCTTTAATGTTTTTCGTTCTTATCTCTTCTCATGGGGGTCTTAAGGGTAGTATCTCTTAATGTTAATGGTTTGAGAGATAAGGCAAAGAATGATGCATTGTTAGAACTTAAGTTAAAAATATTAATGTTATCATGTTGCAAGAGACTCATAGTGATTATAGGAATGAGGTAGACTGGGGTTTATGGTGGGAGGGGGAAAGCTGCTTAAGCCATGGGTCTAATACTAGTGCAGGAGTTGCAATTCTTTTTTCTACTGCTATGAAGGCAAAAATTTTATCAAAAATTGAAGTAGAAAGATTACTTGTAGTAAGAGTAGAAATTAGTAACCTTGTTTTTGTGAACATCTATGCTCCTAATAAAGGGAACGATACAATTAATGTTTTTAATAAATTGGAAAAGTTTCTAACTCAACAACAAGATAGTGATTACATTGTCTTAGGAGTGATTACATTGTCTTAGGAGGAGATTGGAATTGTACACTCAATTTTACTATGGATAGAAATGGGGAAGAGTCTCATCCAAAATCTGCTTCTGCTTCTGTTTTAGCAAACATTATTGAATCGTATAATTTTTCTGATGTGTGGAGAGTGAAAAATCCAGGTACGCAACAATATATTTGGTGCAGTTCCAATGATGTAGGACCGCTGCTTCCAGCTAGATTGCAGTGGGGAAAAAATTGTTTTAAACATCTTGGAGTATTCTTGGGTACAGAAGAGTACAGAAAACAAAACTGGTTAGGTTTAGTGGAAAAAGTGTGTGCTTGGTTGTCTCGCTGGCATTGGCTGCTACCCCAGCTGTCGTATAGGGGAAGGGTTCTAATTTGTAATAATCTATTAGCCTAGTCCTTGTGGCATACAATGACCGTACTTGAACCTCCTGAAGATCTTGTACAAAAAATCCAAAACCATCTAGTGGACTTCTTTTTAGTCTGGCCAGCATCTGAGAGCTCCAGTGTTGTTCTTGCCCAGACAAGAGGGAGGTCAAAGTCAAGGATAAAAGCCTTCAGACAAAAATGAAAAGGTTTTAATGATATCTGTGCATCATTAAAACGTGAACGAATATTTGATTATACTCTTAAACTCTGTTTATATTTCACCCACTTAGATCAGGAAGACTATATTGCTCCGAGTTCCTTAACAAGGTCTCCGACACAAGTGGTCAGCCCCGAAGATCAGAAGCTGGGGCAATTGGCTAAATATCTAGGACTTTATTGTACACGCGCAACAATCAAAGATATATTCAATAGCCACCTTGGATGCCCTTCAGGAACTTAATTCAATTGTTTTACTTTAGTAGGTTTTGGCTCTTTAATAGCTTTGGATTAGCCAAGCCCGTACATTTATCTAAAGTAACATTAAATTAGAACTTAACATTTTTGTAAAGTATTATCCTGGTTTTCACTGCCATTCACAGCCATGGAGGAGCGTGTGCAGGACTTCTTTTTTTTCTGCTTATGAGGTCCCAAAAAAAGATAGGACATAACAGCAGGGTGACTTTATTTTCATTCCAGGGTGACTCTAAAAAGTCATTAATTCATTTATTATAATAAGTAATAATTAAAAAATACCAGAGGACAAAGTGAAATTCCATCCATCCATCCATCATCTTCTGCTTATCCGGGGCCGGGTCGCGGGGGCAACAGTCTAAGCAGAGATGCCCAGACTTTCCTCTCCCTAGCCACTTCCTCCAGCTCTCTTCCGGGGGAACCCCGAGGCGTTCCCAGGCCAGCCGCGAGACATAATCCCTCCAGCGTGTCCTAGGTCTTCCCCGGGGCCTCCTCCTGGTGGGACGTGCCTGGAACACCTCCCTGGGAAGGCGTCCAGGAGGCATCCGAAATAGGAGCCAGCTGAGGTGGCTCAGGCATCTCTCGATGTGGAGGACCAACAGCTCTACTCTGAGCTCCTCCCGAGTGACCGAGCTCCTCACCCTATCTCTAAGGGAGCACCCAGCCACCCTACGAGGAAAGCTCATTTCAGCCGCCTGTATCCGGGATCTTGTCCTTTCGATCATGACCCATAGCTCATGACCATAGGCGAGAGTAGGAATGTAGATTGACCGGTAAATCGAGAGCTTTGCCTTACAGATCACCTCCTTCTTTACCACGACAGACCGGTACATCGACTGCATTACTGCAGAAGTTGGACCAATCCGTTTGTCAATCTCCCGTTCCATCCTTCCCTTACTCGTGAACAAGACTCCAAGATACCTGAACTCCTCCACTTGAGGCAGGAACTCTCCACCAACCTGAAGTGGGCAATCCACCCTTTTCCGACTGAGAACCATGGCCTCGGACTTGGAGGTGCTGATTCTCATCCCAGCCGCTTCACACTGCTGCAAACCGCCCCAGTGCATGCTAAAGGTCCTGGTCTGAGGAGGCCAACACGACAACATCATCTGCAAAAAGCAGCGACAAAATCGTATGGTCCCCAAACCGGACATTCTCCGGCCCTTGGCTGCGCCTAGAAATTCTGTCCATAAAAATTATGAACAGAACCGGTGACAAAGGACAGCCCTGCCAGAGTCCAACATGCACCAGGAACAGGTCTGACTTACTGCCGGCAATGCGAACCAAGCTCTTGCTCTGGTCGTACAGGGACCGAACAGCCCTAAGCAGGGGGCCGCCGACCCCATACTCCCAGAGCACCCTCCACAGGATGCCACGAGGAACACATTAGAATGCCTTCTCCAAATCTACAAAACACATGTGGACTGGTTGGGCCAACTCCCATGAAACCTCCAGCACCCTGGAAAGGGTATAGAGCTGGTCCACTGTTCCACGACGGGGACAAAAACCACACTGTAAATCCTGAATCCGAGGTTCCACTATCAGCCGAATTCTCCTCTCCAGTACTCTGGCATAGACTTTCCTGGGGAGGCTGAGAACTGTGATCCCCCTATAGTCCCCAACAGCCATGCGATGTTGGAGGGGTGTTCAGCCAAGACAGCCCCACAACATCCAGAGACTTGAGGTACTCAGGGCGGATCTTATCCACCCCCGGTGCCTTGCCACAGAGGAGCTTTTTAACCACCTCGATGACTTCAGCCCGGGTGATGGATGAGTCCACCTCCGAGTCCTCAGCCACTGCTTCCTCAATGGAAGACATGTTGGTGGGATTGAGGAGATCCTCAAAGTATTCCTTCCACCGCCCGACGATATCCCCAGTTGAGGTCAACAGGTGCCCATCTCCACTGTAAACAGTGTTGGTAGGGCACTGCTTCCCACTCCTGAGGCGTCGAACGGTTTGCCAGAATCTCTTCGAGGCCAACCGATAGTCTTTCTCCATGCCTCACCGAACTCCTCCCAGGCCCAATTTTTTGCCTCCAGGACTACCCGGGCTGCAGTTTGCTTGGCCTGCCGGTACTTCCTTTTTCCTCTGGAGTCCCACAAGAAAGCCAGGACTCCTTCTTCAGATTGACGGCATCCCTTACTTACGTTATCCACCACCGGGTTCGGGGATTGCCGCCTCGACAGGCACCAGAGACCTTACGGTTCCGAACGGCCGCATCGACAATGGAGGTGGAGAACATGGTCCACTCGGACTCAATATCTCCAGACTCCCTCGGGATCCGCTCTGCTGGAGGTGGGAGTTGAAGATCTCTCTGACAGGGGGCTCGGCCAAACGTTCCCAACAGACCCTCACAGTACGTTTGTGTCTGTCCAGCTTCCTCCCCCGCCATCGGATCCAACTCACCACCAGGTGGTGATCAGTTGACAGCTCCGCCCCTCTCTTCACCCCGAGTGCCCAAGACATATGGCCGATCATAAAGTCGATCATCGACCTCCGGTCTAGGGTGTCCTGGTGCCACGGGCACTGATGGACACCCTTATGCTTGAACATGGTGTTCGTTATGGACAAACCGTGGCTAGCACAGAAATCCAATAACAGAACACTGATCGGGTTCAGATTAGGGGGGCCTTTCCTCCTAATCATACCCCTCCAGGTGTCACTGTCACTGCCCATGTGGGCGTTGAAGTCCCCCAGTAGAACGACTGAGTCTCCAGTCGGAGCACTTTCCAGCACCCCTCCCAGAGACTCCAAGAGGGCCGGGTACTCCGCACTGCCGTTCGGCCCGTAGGGACACATGACATTGAGAAACCTATCCCTGACTCGAAGGCACAGGGAAGCGACCCTCTCGTTCCCCGGGGTGAACTCCAACACATGGCGGCTGAGCTGGGGAGCTATAAGCAAACCCACTCCAGCTCTCCGCCTCTCACCATGGGCAACTCCAGAGTGGTAGAGAGTCCAGCCTCTCTCTCTCTTGAAAGTGAAATTCCATTAAAATAAATCAGAATGTCCAATAGGATTCTGAGAATCCAATAATATCCTACAGGATAAACTGAAATTCCAATAGGATTTTTTGACAAGGGAGCCTCCTTCATTGTGAAGAACTATAGGGTTTTTTTGGTCATGAAAAATAAACATTAATAAAATAAATAAAGCCACACAATGTGTCACATTTGTTACATAGCATTTTTATTCAAAAGTATTAATTGCTCTGCTTTTGAAGGACTTAGCTGACTTCTTTTTTTTACATCTAATTTCTCCAGCCTTTGAAAAAATCCTCTCACAAGGGCCACTTGTTGCTGGCATGCACAAATATTTTTTAGCAAGTACATACAAATGAGGGAAAATCACTGCTATCACAAAATCTCTCTCCTCTCACAAAAACCCACGAGGTGAAGATGGATTAACTTCACTTTTAAACTGTGCGGAATTAGGTTCATACAGATGTGTGACTGTGTGGTTTGTTCCCACCCCTTTCAATCAAACGCAAACGACAGGTGCCACCTGATGAAACACTTCAAAGCTTAATTTAGCCATAGTCACGTGACATGGGTGTTTTGAATCACAGTTCGTAGCAGTGTTTCTGCGCTTGGGGATTTCGGCAAAGCGTTGAAACGTCAGTTTCGCGTCAGCCATCCCTAGTATCTTGTCTCTTGGTTTTGGATTACTTGCCTGTTCTGTGGATTACCCGTTTGCCTGTCTCTCCTGCCAGTTTTTTGACTACGATTGTGGATTATCCTTTAATAAAGCTGCGTTTGGATTCTCAGCCTTTGTGTCTCAGAGCAGTACGTTACAGGTATCATTTGAAATGTCTGGTAAAATGGTCTCATTCTCCCGACCATAGTACAAACCTCCAATAAGTTCTAGAAGATGATAAATACTGTGTGCCACTTAAAGTGTGCCCTCCCCCAGATCCTTCATTCTAACTATCTCCTATATGTAGATAAGTGCTCTGCTTTACAAGTATTGAAAACCCATTCAATCACAATCGATGTAGACTCCTTTATTACCGTAAAAAATCTAGTGTTATGATAGATCAAACTGATGACGGCACGACTGAAGCATGGGCGCAGAGTGCACGATATTCTGATTTCTGTCTGTTGCTGAATTAGCAAGTTGTAGTTCGTAGATATACTAAAATTACACTTTTTGTTGAGTGAGCATGGGGCAACCACTTAAAGGTAAAATATCCACTCTGCATCCTCTGACTAATATCATAAAGTAACCATTTTGTGTTCGTGAACGCGTGGTCCGGACGCGTCTGTTCTGTGCGATATTGGGTCTCTTGATGAATGAATTTGAAAACTAGGAAGATACTAAGAAAATCAACGATCTAAATTAAATCGCAACTAATCGTAAAATCAGCTGATAAACTATAAACGTAACACACTTTATGGAGTCACATAAAATTGGAGTCAGATAAAATTATTAATGGAGTCAGATTTAAAATGAGATCTCAATAAATTAAGAGAACTTCACCAAAATGCTGAAAAGGCTTACTGTCAGGATTCCTGGGTGATCGTGTTTGTGTGTATGTATTCTTACCTGTTGGTGGTGGTTCCTCACGGGTTCACTGGTCCCTCCCACTCGTTTCACTAATTGTTCACCTGTCGTGTCTCATCAGTTGTTTTCTTTTTATAGCACGCTGTCCTGTCTCTCGTCGCGCGCTCATTGTTTTTGGTTGGTCTCAGTCGCTGTCCTGTCCAGTTGGAGGTCCTGGTTTCTGTCTCTCTTCAGTTTCTCGCAGGTTCGGTCGCAGGCATCCGGAGGCTTGTCTTCGCCCGGAATTCACACGCTTGCGGTATTGTGAACTTGTCCTTGAGAGAACTTTACCCTGCTTTGTCAGTGTGACTGGTACGCTTCGTTTTTAGGCGAGATCCAGTCTGTTCCTGAGTTCGACGAGCTGTCTTTCTACCAGACGCTGCCTCGTCTTCTGTCCAGTGCATGGAGTATTTCGTCAGTCATTCAAAGTGAGAATTTCTCTCCGGTTATCCGCCAGAGTGGATTACGTCGTGGGACGCCGCGTGTGGACTCAATTCTGTGGAGTGTGATTTGCCTTGCCTAGACTTCTCATTGTTCTCCTAATAAACATTGAACTTGCATTTGACTCCGAGACTCTTTCTGACAGAATGAGCGCGCCAATGATGGAGTCAGTGAGTTCGGAGGATTCGGAATCGGTGTACGCCGCACTTCATCAGCAGGGAGTGGTCATAGAACAGCATTCATCCCTGTTGACTGAGGCTTCCCGAGATTTCCGTGTTCTGTCTGAACAAGTTACTGAGCTCAATACCAGAGTAGACCAGATTGTCTCCTCGGTCGGTGATCGTTTTTCTTCTGCACCTGTTGAGACTGCACCTGCAGACCGTGAGCAACACGCGGCGACACCTCCGTCCTTCGACGGCGACCCCAACACCTGCCGGGCTTTTCTACAGCAGTGTTCCCTGGTCTTCGCTCTCCAGCCACGGCGCTTCGCTGCTTCAACGTCTAGAGTGGCATATGTGTTGACACTTCTCACCGGAAGGGCGAGACAGTGGGGAATGGCTGTATGGGGGGCCAGGGCTCCGTGCACGGCGTCGTTTGAGGCTCTCGAGACGGAGATGCTGAGCTTGTTTGATCGGTCACTTCGTGGGGATATGGCAGCCGCCGAGCTGGTAAGACTCTTGCAACGGACCTCTTCCGTTACCGATTATGCCATCGCGTTCAAGACGCTAGCCATCACCAGCGGCTGGAATGACGCTGCACTACGGGCTCAATTCCTCGAGGGGCTTAATCCTGCCATTCAGGACGAGATCGCTGCACGGGATCCTCCCACCTCTCTCGAGACCGCGATCGACCTGGCGTTGAGGATCGAGACTCGCCACCGTCAACGAGACATCCGCCGGTCGTTTCGTCATCTCGCCGTCTCTGAGCCGGAGGAATTCACCGCATCTTCTCTCCAGACGGAGGAGCCGATGCAACTGGGCAAGCTCCGCCTTACCACCACTGAAAGACAGCGTCGTTTATCCTGTGGTTTGTGCCTGTATTGCGGTAAAGCAGGGCATATCGCCGCTGTTTGTCCGGTAAAAGGTACCGCCCGCCGATGACTTCGGGAGTTTCGGTGGGCGTGTCGTCATTCAAATCTCCCGTAAGCTGCACCACACTACCTGTAATCATTGACTATAAACTGCCTTTTCATTCACAGGCGTTGCTGGATTCGGGTGCGGAGGCAAGTTTTCTGGATGCCGGGTTGGCTGAATCGTGGAACATTCCTTCTATTCCTCTGTCTTCCTCTCTCTCCGCTTGGACCTTAAAAGGACAGCATATGGCTGTGATCACCCATCGCACACCCCCTGTCAGTTTGTTTGTCTCTGGCAATCATCGTGAGGAGATCGAATTCTATTTATTAGAAGAGTCTCAATCACCTGTCATTTTAGGACATGACTGGTTGACCAAACACAATCCTCACGTTGATTGGCAGAACGGTGTTGTGTTATCTTGGAAGTCTTCGTGTCATGTTTCATGTCTTGGTCCTGCTCCTTCTCCTGTTGTTTGTTCTACTTTTCAGGTTCCGGATGTTGATCTCTCGGGAGTGCCGGCGGAGTACTCTGATCTGTATCGGGTGTTCAGTAAGACCCGGGCTACTTCTCTACCTCCTCACCGGTCGTACGATTGCGAGATCAAACTTCTCTCAGACACTTCTCCGCCTAAGGGTCGTATATTTTCCCTATCTAAACCAGAGAGAGAGGCTATGGATAATTACATTAATGAATCTCTTAATGCCGGTCTCATTCGTCGCTCCTCGTCTCCAGCCGGTGCTGGATTTTTCTTTGTCAAAAAGAAGGACGGGTCTCTTCGTCCGTGCATTGATTATAGAGGGCTGAATGACATTACTGTTAAGAATAAGTACCCCTTGCCTTTAATGTCGTCAGCGTTCGAGTTATTACAGGGAGCACACGTGTTTACCAAGTTAGATCTGCGCAACGCTTATCACTTGGTACGTATTAAAGAGGGCGATGAGTGGAAGACAGCCTTTAATACACCATCAGGGCACTGGGAATACTGCGTTCTTCCGTTCGGCCTTTGTAACGCACCGGCTGTCTTCCAAACCATGGTCAATGAAGTGCTGGGTGACATGATTAACAAGTTTGTCTTTGTGTATCTCGATGACATTCTCATCTTTTCTCCCTCTAAGCAGATACACACCCAGCATGTTCGCCAGGTTTTACAACGGTTGTTAGAGAATCAGCTCTTTGTTAAGGCAGAGAAGTGCGAGTTCCACAAGGAGTCGGTTTCGTTTCTGGGTTTTGTTATAGCCGAGGGAGAGATTTGTCCCGATCCCGCTAAAGTTAAAGCGGTCGCCGAATGGCCAGTGCCCGACACTCGTAAGGAGCTTCAGCGATTTCTGGGTTTCGCCAACTTTTATCGGCGTTTCATCAGAAATTTTGGTCAGATCGCTAAACCTCTTACCGCACTTACTTCCTCTAAAGTATGTTTCCGTTGGAATACAGAAGCTCAGGAAGCCTTTGATGAATTAAAGTCCCGTTTCATCTCTGCACCTGTTCTTTCTATACCGGATGCGGCTAGACAATTTATAGTGGAAGTGGATGCATCTGATGTCGGGGTAGGCGCCGTTTTATCTCAGCGATCCTCTGTTGACGGGAAAGTGCATCCATGCGCTTTTTTCTCTCTTCGGTTAAACCCAGCGGAGCGAAATTACGACATAGGTAATCGGGAGCTGCTGGCGGTTAGACTCGCTCTGGGTGAGTGGCGTCACTGGTTGGAGGGAACCTCGGAGCCCTTTCTGGTCTGGACGGATCATAAGAACTTGGAATATATCCGTTCAGCCAGAAGGTTAACATCTAGACAGGCTCGCTGGGCACTCTTCTTCGAACGTTTTAACTTCACCCTCTCGTACCGGCCGGGGTCTAAAAACACTAAACCTGACGCTCTCTCCCGTTTGTTCGAGGGTTCCGGGTCGGAGCGGACCGAAACCATTCTCCCGGAGGGGAGGGTGGTCGGTGCCCTCGTGTGGGGAATCGAACAGCGGGTGAGAGAGGCCGGCCGAGAGGGGGAAGTTCCGGAGGGGTGTCCGTTGGGTCGTCTATGGGTTCCCGAGTGTTTACGTTCCGATGTCATCCGGTGGGGTCATGAATCCAAGTTTGTCGGACATCCGGGAATTCGGAGAACGTTGGCTGCCATCCGTCAACGTTTTTGGTGGTCTTCTATGACTTCTGACGTCAGACAGTTTGTATTAGCTTGTTCAGTCTGTGCTTGTAATAAAGCATCTAATCAACCTCCCGCTGGTCTGCTTAAATCTTTGCCCGTGCCCTCCCGCCGCTGGTCTCATATAGCTCTTGATTTTGTCACCGGCTTACCGGCGTCCAATGGTAACACTGTCGTATTGACTGTGGTGGATCGTTTTTCTAAAGCGGTTCATTTTATTCCCCTGCCTAAACTTCCTTCTGCCAAGGAGATGGCTCAGGTTTTGATTGATCACGTCTTTTGGTTACACGGTATTCCGACTGATGTAGTTTCAGATAGGGGTCCTCAGTTCATCTCTCGTTTCTGGCAGGAGTTTTGTAGACAGATCGGCGCTACTGCCAGCCTGTCTTCTGGTTATCATCCGCAGACCAATGGGCAATGCGAACGGGCTAATCAGGATCTCGGTCGAACGCTTCGCTGTCTGTCGTCTAAATATCCGAATTCTTGGTGCCAACAGCTTCCTTGGGTCGAGTACTCTCATAATTCTCTTCCCGTCGCATCCACTAATTTGTCTCCGTTCGAATTATCTGTCGGATATCAACCTCCCCTTTTCCCATCACAGGAGCCCGACGCAGTGGTTCCATCTGCTTTAGCTTTCGTGCGCAGGTGCAGACGCACTTGGAGGAAAGCTAAATCACTCTTATTACAAAACTCCAGACGAACCAAAGCTGCGGCTGACCGTCACCGGCGACCTCCACCCCGTTATGTGTGTGGACAAAAGGTATGGCTTTCTACCAAGGATCTGCCTCTCCGTGAGCCTTCTCGTAAGCTGGCTCCTCGTTTCATTGGGCCATACAGTATATCTAAGGTCATTAGTCCGGTAGCGGTCAAGCTTAAGTTACCTCCTATTCTTGGTCGGGTTCACCCAGTTTTTCATGTATCCAGGGTTAAACCTGTGATTTTTGCCCAGAATAATCCCCCTGTCTCTGCCCCTAAACCCCCCGCCCCTCGTCTAGTGGATGGTGCTCCTGCCTATACTGTTAGGAGATTACTAGATTCTCGTCGCAGGGGCAGAGGTTTTCAGTATTTAGTGGACTGGGAGGGTTACGGTCCGGAGGAGAGGTGCTGGGTTCCGGCCCGGGATATACTGGACCCTGGTCTGATCGAGGATCTCCGTCGGCGACAGGGTGAGTCTCCTCCATGCCCGTCCGGTGCCGGTCATGGGGGAGGGGATACTGTCAGGATTCCTGGGTGATCGTGTTTGTGTGTATGTATTCTTACCTGTTGGTGGTGGTTCCTCACGGGTTCACTGGTCCCTCCCACTCGTTTCACTAATTGTTCACCTGTCGTGTCTCATCAGTTGTTTTCTTTTTATAGCACGCTGTCCTGTCTCTCGTCGCGCGCTCATTGTTTTTGGTTGGTCTCAGTCGCTGTCCAGTCCAGTTGGAGGTCCTGGTTTCTGTCTCTCTTCAGTTTCTCGCAGGTTCGGTCGCAGGCATCCGGAGGCTTGTCTTCGCCCGGAATTCACACGCTTGCGGTATTGTGAACTTGTCCTTGAGAGAACTTTACCCTGCTTTGTCAGTGTGACTGGTACGCTTCGTTTTTAGGCGAGATCCAGTCTGTTCCTGAGTTCGACGAGCTGTCTTTCTACCAGACGCTGCCTCGTCTTCTGTCCAGTGCATGGAGTATTTCGTCAGTCATTCAAAGTGAGAATTTCTCTCCGGTTATCCGCCAGAGTGGATTACGTCGTGGGACGCCGCGTGTGGACTCAATTCTGTGGAGTGTGATTTGCCTTGCCTAGACTTCTCATTGTTCTCCTAATAAACATTGAACTTGCATTTGACTCCGAGACTCTTTCTGACACTTACACGCAGAATTCCTTTTGACCAAGCCGTTAGTATACGTTTTTGGGCTAATGGATGGAAGTTGTGTAGTGTGATATCTGATACCTGATTTTCATATACAAGCTGCATTATCGGACAAAAACTTACAACAATGCATAGACAGACTAGAGAATCCGTGGGTGAAATCCTCTCTCAGGGTCTGGAGATCATTAATTAGAAAACACAAATTGGATGAAGATATTAAAATGTTGGGTTGGTGTGCCTATGATTCGGATTTCACACCAAATAAATTTGACAATAGATTCAAGGTTTGGATTAAAAAAGGCATTACATCTCTATGTACCATTACACAGAAGGAGGCCACTTTGGGGACACTCCCTTAGCGTAGCACGTCTGAAGTATGAATGAAACTAGACAAATCCTGATTGGTGCGACGTCATGACTTACTATGTGATGGCATATCCAGAAGTATAAAAGGGACACCAGCAACAACAGAGTTAGCTTTCGCGATGAAGCAAGTTGTCACTCTGGGGAACGAAATGCCCACTATGCCACACCGAAAACATGCCTACCCTAGTGTGAAGCTGGAACCCAGGCACACTTAGGACGAGAGCACCCTGGCACCTGGCGTCGCAGGGAGGTGCAGACTGTAGAATCTTATAAAGGTATTTAGGCCCCAACCAGCTGCCTCATAGATCTCCTGAATGGGAATTTCCGAATGAAGGGCTCTAGAACAGGCCATGCCCCTAGTAGAATGCTCCCTTTAGGCCATAGGTGAAGGCAGCCAGTGCACCTGATAGGCCAAGGCAATAGCTTGGACGATCCAGTAACTGACCGACTGTTTAGATGCGGGCAGCCCCTTCTTAGGAGACCCATAACACACCAATAATTGCAAATTAAGTCTTCCTTCTTCTTCCGACACATGAGGTGGTGGAATGATGGAATGCCTGCAAGACCGTAGGCCATGCCACGTTGGATGGCATCTTAGGCACATAACTAGGCCTAGGATATAGGACAGCTTTAACTCCCCCAGGGGCAAACTCCAGGCAAGTCGGCATTATATCCAAGGCCTGGAGGTCCCCCATCCTCCTATGAGAGGTGATAACCAGGAGCAAAGCCAAAAAGGGGCCAATGACAACCCTTCAAGAACCAATGCCAGATCCCAGGTTGGAACTTCCGGGAGCAGAGCAATCAGGGAAAATGCCTACAGATGTGGCCTAAGGCTACGTCTGTAGGCATTTCCCCTGATCGCACCATGGCATCCAACCCCAGTTGGGCTGGATACGTGAAAGAAAACCACAGTGGACAGTGGGACGTCTCTCGAGACGCGAACAGACCCACATCCACTGGGCCGAACCTCTCGTATATGGACTTCACCAACTCTGGGTGAAGTCTCCATTCCCCGGGCCTCAACCCCTGCCTCAACAGGACCGCTGGGTTAAAACGACCAATTCACTGGGTTAAAACAACCCAATTGCTGGGTTAGTCCATTTTCAACCCAGCATTTTTTAGAGTGTACATGTTGTAACAATGATGAGGATATATAGAAACTAAATTTAGTATTGGTGCGTGTTGATGCAGAGCTGCATCATCTGAAGTCCTCACAGGAGTTGGAGTCACCTCTTCACAGGTGATGGTCATCTGAAGTCTTCATAAGAGGCTGGGTCCAGACTGGAGCTGACGGACTGATTCTCTAGTTACTTCGGGATGGAGTCTCGAGATGAAAAATAACAGGAAAATTAGAAGCGTATCTGCTGTTCATAACATTAAGCAAAGACAATCATGTGCACTGATATAACTGGAGTACAAGGTTATGAGACGCATTATGTGAATGCTTGGCTAAAGAGATGCGTCTTTAATCTAGACTTAAATTGGGAGAGTGAGTCTGAGCCCCGGACAATATCAGGAAGGCTATTCCAGAGTTTAGGAGCTAAATGTGAAACATTTTCCTTTTCAGTGGACTTAGATATCCTAGGTACTACCAGAAAGCGTTAAAAAAAGCTTGATGAATTGTAGGGCGATAGAAGATCAGTTAAATACATGGGAGCTAAACCGTTAGGGCCTTATAGGTCAGTAGTTCTACATTATTAAGTATCCACATCTATCAACCAGCTATAAATTAGAAATAGGCCTATCTATTAACCAGCCAGAAGAGCCTAGCAATGCCAATAGCAATCAGTTTTTCATTCTGTTCCTGACACATGATGGATCTGCGAGTGTCTGTTGTTCTTCTTTTCATTTTTCTCACTGGAGGTACAAAAAACAGCAAGTATTGAGTGTATTATTTGGTACACATATTGTAGAGCGGTAACTCAATGTCTCTCTCTGTCTTTAAGGATTTTCTCTCAGGTGTTACTCGTGCAAATCTGAAAAGACGGGTTCCTGTGATGCGAAAGAGCAGACATGTCCAGATGGATATTCTAAATGTGTGAGCATTAGTAAGGAAAAGAAAATTGGTAAGTCCAGTATGAAGTGGAAATATTGTAGCTTAATTGCAATTATTTGTCTATATTTCCAGAATTGTGGTTTTTTTTTTTTTTTTGCCTATTTGTCTTTTTGGCAGGGTCCAATGAGTTGTTTGACACAACTAAAGGGTGTGCAAAGGAATGTAAAGCAGGAACTGACGGCACAGTGAAAACCAGCTGCTGTGACACTTACCTTTGCAATGCAGCAGGTATTGACCTTTATTTGACCATGTGTTCATTTGCATTTACATGTGTGCCTTTTCCCACAACAACTATTACAATAATTCAAACACAAATGATTGTTCAATAGGAGCACAATATCAAATTTCAAACAATTTGAATCCTTTTGGAGAGTTTTTATTTTTTTGTTTTGTTTTATAGAAAACTGATTAAATACCATTTTATTAACCACTATTATTATAATTATTATTAGTAGTAGTATTGGTTAATACTAATGTTCTTTATTGTCTTGATTAGATGGAGTGTCTAAGGGCAGCCTCCTCTTGCTCTTCTCTCCTCTGCTCTTCTACTTCCTGTTTCAGTGAGTCCAGATTCTGCACTTCAGATTCAACAGAAATCCAGCGAATATGACACACAATCTGAAGCATCGCTACACTTCACTGAATAAAGCTTGTTTGTTACTCTGCTGTTCTTTGGTATCATGATTTAAGGAACTAAAATATATGTACCCTTATGAAAAATAAGTATTATTCTAGTTAATTTTAAGAAGTATACTTAAGTCAAGTTCAAGTATATTTTTAAATATCATGTACCAGTGGGGAACCGTCCGGGCCCTCTAGGCCCTCAGAGAGTTTGTGTTGTGTTGTGTTGTAGAGAGACAGAGCGTAAAGAGACGTAAAGCATCAGCAGGAAGAATGGGCAAATTTTGGGATCGTGACACTCAGTATGCCTCAGTATGCTTACGTCTGCAGTAAACATTTTGTCACTGTTAAGTCAAGCATCCAAATGTCAGTTTTATATATTATATTTCCTGTCGCTCATCGCGTTCCCCTCCAGTGGGCATAGTTTTCAGTGTAATATAACATGTCGCGCTCTGTCTCAATTGGCTGTATCCACTTTTGTGTCCTTAAATGTTCGATTTTTGGGTCAACAGCTTATAAAAACTTCTGGGTTTTTGGTTCTGGGTTTTCTGTACACTTTGTCACATATCAACATTTAGACATTGTTCTGTTTTTTGTTATAAGTCCGAAATGACAAGGAGACAGCCTCACGCAATGCAAAGTCAATGGAGACCCCCGCACACACACGGTGGGCGTGGTCTTCAGATTATGATGCGTGTCGATCTGTCTCTATAGGCGTCCGTTTACTCCATATTAGGATTTTTCCGCCTAACTGTGGAGGTAAATGTGATTTGGCTGTGTATACTATATGCCTCCTCTCGAGGTGATTAGTTCCTCCCGAACTTTGTTTATAAAACGTAATTTGTCGCTTAAATTCTGCAATCTCTCTCTCTCTCTCTCTCTCTCTCTCTCTCTCTCTCTCTGATAATTAGCTGATTTTTGCAGCTTAGATCATTTCTATAAGGTGTCCTGAACAACATATCCAGAAGTATAAAAGGGACACCAGCAACAACAGAGTTAGCTTTCGCGATGAAGCAAGTTGTCACTCTGGGGAACGAAATGCCCACTATGCCACACCGAAAACATGCCTACCCTAGTGTGAAGCTGGAACCCAGGCACACTTAGGACGAGAGCACCCTGGCACCTGGCGTCGCAGGGAGGTGCAGACTGTAGAATCTTATAAAGGTATTTAGGCCCCAACCAGCTGCCTCATAGATCTCCTGAATGGGAATTTCCGAATGAAGGGCTCTAGAACAGGCCATGCCCCTAGTAGAATGCTCCCTTTAGGCCATAGGTGAAGGCAGCCAGTGCACCTGATAGGCCAAGGCAATAGCTTGGACGATCCAGTAACTGACCGACTGTTTAGATGCGGGCAGCCCCTTCTTAGGAGACCCATAACACACCAATAATTGCAAATTAAGTCTTCCTTCTTCTTCCGACACATGAGGTGGTGGAATGATGGAATGCCTGCAAGACCGTAGGCCATGCCACGTTGGATGGCATCTTAGGCACATAACTAGGCCTAGGATATAGGACAGCTTTAACTCCCCCAGGGGCAAACTCCAGGCAAGTCGGCATTATATCCAAGGCCTGGAGGTCCCCCATCCTCCTATGAGAGGTGATAACCAGGAGCAAAGCCAAAAAGGGGCCAATGACAACCCTTCAAGAACCAATGCCAGATCCCAGGTTGGAACTTCCGGGAGCAGAGCAATCAGGGAAAATGCCTACAGATGTGGCCTAAGGCTACGTCTGTAGGCATTTCCCCTGATCGCACCATGGCATCCAACCCCAGTTGGGCTGGATACGTGAAAGAAAACCACAGTGGACAGTGGGACGTCTCTCGAGACGCGAACAGACCCACATCCACTGGGCCGAACCTCTCGTATATGGACTTCACCAACTCTGGGTGAAGTCTCCATTCCCCGGGCCTCAACCCCTGCCTCAACAGGACCGCTGGGTTAAAACGACCAATTCACTGGGTTAAAACAACCCAATTGCTGGGTTAGTCCATTTTCAACCCAGCATTTTTTAGAGTGTACATGTTGTAACAATGATGAGGATATATAGAAACTAAATTTAGTATTGGTGCGTGTTGATGCAGAGCTGCATCATCTGAAGTCCTCACAGGAGTTGGAGTCACCTCTTCACAGGTGATGGTCATCTGAAGTCTTCATAAGAGGCTGGGTCCAGACTGGAGCTGACGGACTGATTCTCTAGTTACTTCGGGATGGAGTCTCGAGATGAAAAATAACAGGAAAATTAGAAGCGTATCTGCTGTTCATAACATTAAGCAAAGACAATCATGTGCACTGATATAACTGGAGTACAAGGTTATGAGACGCATTATGTGAATGCTTGGCTAAAGAGATGCGTCTTTAATCTAGACTTAAATTGGGAGAGTGAGTCTGAGCCCCGGACAATATCAGGAAGGCTATTCCAGAGTTTAGGAGCTAAATGTGAAACATTTTCCTTTTCAGTGGACTTAGATATCCTAGGTACTACCAGAAAGCGTTAAAAAAAGCTTGATGAATTGTAGGGCGATAGAAGATCAGTTAAATACATGGGAGCTAAACCGTTAGGGCCTTATAGGTCAGTAGTTCTACATTATTAAGTATCCACATCTATCAACCAGCTATAAATTAGAAATAGGCCTATCTATTAACCAGCCAGAAGAGCCTAGCAATGCCAATAGCAATCAGTTTTTCATTCTGTTCCTGACACATGATGGATCTGCGAGTGTCTGTTGTTCTTCTTTTCATTTTTCTCACTGGAGGTACAAAAAACAGCAAGTATTGAGTGTATTATTTGGTACACATATTGTAGAGCGGTAACTCAATGTCTCTCTCTGTCTTTAAGGATTTTCTCTCAGGTGTTACTCGTGCAAATCTGAAAAGACGGGTTCCTGTGATGCGAAAGAGCAGACATGTCCAGATGGATATTCTAAATGTGTGAGCATTAGTAAGGAAAAGAAAATTGGTAAGTCCAGTATGAAGTGGAAATATTGTAGCTTAATTGCAATTATTTGTCTATATTTCCAGAATTGTGTTTTTTTTTTTTTTTTTGCCTATTTGTCTTTTTGGCAGGGTCCAATGAGTTGTTTGACACAACTAAAGGGTGTGCAAAGGAATGTAAAGCAGGAACTGACGGCACAGTGAAAACCAGCTGCTGTGACACTTACCTTTGCAATGCAGCAGGTATTGACCTTTATTTGACCATGTGTTCATTTGCATTTACATGTGTGCCTTTTCCCACAACAACTATTACAATAATTCAAACACAAATGATTGTTCAATAGGAGCACAATATCAAATTTCAAACAATTTGAATCCTTTTGGAGAGTTTTTATTTTTTTGTTTTGTTTTATAGAAAACTGATTAAATACCATTTTATTAACCACTATTATTATAATTATTATTAGTAGTAGTATTGGTTAATACTAATGTTCTTTATTGTCTTGATTAGATGGAGTGTCTAAGGGCAGCCTCCTCTTGCTCTTCTCTCCTCTGCTCTTCTACTTCCTGTTTCAGTGAGTCCAGATTCTGCACTTCAGATTCAACAGAAATCCAGCGAATATGACACACAATCTGAAGCATCGCTACACTTCACTGAATAAAGCTTGTTTGTTACTCTGCTGTTCTTTGGTATCATGATTTAAGGAACTAAAATATATGTACCCTTATGAAAAATAAGTATTATTCTAGCTAATTTTAAGAAGTATACTTAAGTCAAGTTCAAGTATATTTTTAAATATCATGTACCAGTGGGGAACCGTCCGGCCCCTCTAGGCCCTCAGAGATTTTGGGTTGTGTTGTGTTGTAGAGAGACAGAGCGTAAAGAGACGTAAAGCATCAGCAGGAAGAATGGGCAAATTTTGGGATCGTGACACTCAGTATGCCTCAGTATGCTTACGTCTGCAGTAAACATTTTGTCACTGTTAAGTCAAGCATCCAAATGTCAGTTTTATATATTATATTTCCTGTCGCTCATCGCGTTCCCCTCCAGTGGGCATAGTTTTCAGTGTAATATAACATGTCGCGCTCTGTCTCAATTGGCTGTATCCACTTTTGTGTCCTTAAATGTTCGATTTTTGGGTCAACAGCTTATAAAAACTTCTGGGTTTTTGGTTCTGGGTTTTCTGTACACTTTGTCACATATCAACATTTAGACATTGTTCTGTTTTTTGTTATAAGTCCGAAATGACAAGGAGACAGCCTCACGCAATGCAAAGTCAATGGAGACCCCCGCACACACACGGTGGGCGTGGTCTTCAGATTATGATGCGTGTCGATCTGTCTCTATAGGCGTCCGTTTACTCCATATTAGGATTTTTCCGCCTAACTGTGGAGGTAAATGTGATTTGGCTGTGTATACTATATGCCTCCTCTCGAGGTGATTAGTTCCTCCCGAACTTTGTTTATAAAACGTAATTTGTCGCTTAAATTCTGCAATCTCTCTCTCTCTCTCTCTCTCTCTCTCTCTGATAATTAGCAGATTTTTGCAGCTTAGATCATTTCTATAAGGTGTCCTGAACAACATACTAAAAGTCATAAGAAATCCTAGTTGAGGAAATATATTAAATTCTCATCAATCCGAGATGTGTGCCAATAAGGCCAGACAACAATACAGACCAATGGGGCTATTTTTTTCCTTTACTCCTATCAAAATTAAACTTTACACAATGAAAGTACCCATGAAAAGTAATTTTTTGTTTTGTTTTACAAGTTTCTTTGAAAATGAATTGTCCAGGATTGTGCCTGTAGACCAAAGTGCTTACGAGCTGCATCCATTTCATTTTTGGATAAGTCATTTTCAGCTTATGGGGGTGCTGGTTAAGGGGTTAAAGGCTTAGTTGTCAAAAAAAAAAAGGTCAAAAGATGGTGTTAGTTTTGTTAAAGGGTGACGCTGAATTTAACAAATTCTTGTTCACAGTTTCTCAATTGCTTAGACACAATTCTGGGAACAACTCACCATTTTCTCAAATCTTCTCACACGATTTTAAAACCTCACACCCAACGGTACAAACAGCTAACCTCTCAATCCCAAATAAAACTTTGTCCTCAGACAACAAACTCAAACTGACAAAAACACAGACTACATGAATGTTTGTTACTGGAGGGATTCATTCAAAACACTGCTACCAAAAGCTTTCCATATAAATCATTTGTGACATCACAGCACTGACTGACAACCCTGGCAAAAGAAATGCAAAACATTACTATAATAAATACCTTATAGGAATACCACTCTACATGCTGTTTTGGATAAAAACCTAACCTTTGAGATGTCACACCTGACAAAACATGTAAGGAAGAGTTGATGCACAGTAAAATACTTACATTTTCAAAAGCTATATTAATCCAAATGCAGAAAATGTACAGGTTACTCATGCTGAGAAAAAAATCCTCAATTGGATTCAGAAATGTGAATATGCTTCCAAAAAAAAGAAAGAATGGTTAACCTGGGGAGGTCATTGAACCAGAGCAGCACGATGAAAAACCCACGTTATCCCAAGATGGCAACATATTGGACCTGCTCTGGTTGCCCTGGCTCTCCTTCCTGTGGAAGAATGTTATTGTGCAGCTGATCTAAACTTAAGGAGTCATGCCGTGTTGTATGGACCCAGTTTGACATGGTGGTGGAGGACGCCATGATTGCATGATTGCTGCACATATGGTGACATTGTATGGATGGCATTATTGACAATCACCATATTCACCAGGGCAGTCTCCTGCTCAGCAGCCTCTCTATAGGCAGCCTCTCTATAGGCCTTTCCCTGGCCGGTCAAATATTAACAGCGGCTTGGGCCAAAAATGCACCTGCACATTTAAACTAAATCTAGTAATAAAGTGAAAATGAAAATGAAATTAAAAGTGTCAATAAATTTACTTTTGCTTATGTTGCATCATACTATAACCAATCACACACAACTTAATTTTATGAATGAATTTGTTCAGTGAGCGAAAAGTGTAATTTTAGCAATAGACACGAAAGCTGCAACTTGTGATAGTCAGAAATCGGATTGCCCCTATTTGATGTGCTCCATGCTCCAGTCATTGGGTCCTCGGTATGATCTATCCTGAAAGAGATTTGCGGAAATAAAGGACTCCACATCGATCTATAAAAGAATAATGATTTCAGAATAATACAAGATAAATCAAGATTAACATTTATTGTGACAGAACTTAAATAAAAAATTATTAAACAAGAATCCATGGTACACAACTTTCAGCATAAAAATATATAACACAATTACATAGGGATGCACCGATATCACTTTTTTTCAGACCAAGTACAAGTACAAGTACTTACATTTGGGTACTTGCCGATACCGAGTACTGATACGAGTACTTAATACCATTACAGTTCTTCTAACAATGTTTTATTTTCATCAGATGTTTTTCACTTTCTGACTGTAACAAAGTAAATACACAAATTGATGCTGTTGCTGACATTTTAACATTCAACTTGGTGTTTTCCTAAACAAACATGGCACTGCTGCCCATTTCACATAAATGTAACCTGTAACATTCAGTGGATTCCAGTACCACACAACATAGTAGCAGAACCACTGAATTCAATTATTATATGTTATCATAGCTATACAGCCCTTTTTGGAGATGAAATCAAGCTTCTCTGCATTATCAGCTATGAGCCTGTTTCTGTTTTCATCTACAATGTGTGACACTGAGCTAGAGATGTGCGAGACTAGTCGATTAAACGTTAGTGCTGCTGCAAGACAACTTGGAAAATACTAGTCATTTACTTTTCTTTGGCACATTTAAGGTTTAGCTTTAAATATATATTTTTTACAAAGGCTATGTTTAAATTACTGTTGTGTTAATGTTATATCTTGAAATTAATATATTATTTTGAAAAGTGTATATCTGCAGCACAAAAAAAATTCTTTAATTTTACCTCAGGTTTTGCATGCGTTGGCTTTCTCTGGCACTAGTTAATTAGTGCGGAAATGCGCAGAAAAACAATTCCTAACACCACAAAACGTACTGACAAACTCAAAGATATGATATATTATGACCCACTGTAAAAAAAAACAAAATAAAAAACAACAACAACAACAACATAGTAATTATAAACTTCAGTGTTTATTTTTGTGCAGCATGGACTTCAATGTTTAATTTGTGTGACTTTACCAAAGCATTTGATTTGTAGGCATATGTATTACCCCAGTTGCGAGCCTGGGGGCTTTACCTGACGTTTCAGGGTTAGGCCCGGCAGGTGCGCACGGACTGAGACTGAAAATAATTCAGACTGACAAAATAATAAAAATGACATTCTTCTTCTTTTAAATAATAATAATAATAATAATAATAATAATAATAATAATAATACAAATATCAATAATAACGACATTCTTCTTCTAAATAACAATTGTCATTGTTGACAATTGTTGTCAAGCGTCATTGATAATAAAAATCATAATAATAATAAGAAAATTACAAATTGTCATGCAATTATTAATGTGAAGGAATGGTACTCCACATTACATCATCATCACTATTGTACACCCCAATGTGAAGTGATACGAAATTAACATTTACATTACATTTATGCATTTAGCAGACGCTTTTATCCAAAGCGACTTACAACTTGGGGGTACATGAAGCGATTAGTCATGAAGAGTCGAGAAGCGCAATAAGAGCCTGAAATCCTGAGACCGTGTACATTGCTCAGTGTAGCACAGGCTAGAGTAGGGAGGGAAGAAGGAAGAGAAAGAGGAGAGGAAAGGGTTTTTTTATGAGGTTAAGTGTTCACGGAAGAGCTGAGTTTTAAGTTGACTTTTGAATGATGTCAATGATTCTGCGTTTCGGATGGTGTTGGGAAGATCGTTCCACCAGCTGGGAACGTTGAATGAAAATGTTCTGGAAAGGGATTTTTTCCCCCTCTGTGATGGTACCACAAGCCGTCGTTCCTTTGCTGAGCGAAGGCTTCTAGTGGGGGTGTGGATTTGTAGAATGGAGTCAAAGTAAGCAGGAGCTGAGCGCGTGGTGGCTCTGTATGCAAGCGTCAGCGCCTTCAACTTGATGTTAGCAGCGAGTGGTAGCCAGTGCAGGGAGATGAAGAGAGGTGTGACGTGGGTCCTTTTGGGCTCGTTGAAGACAAGACGTGCTGCTGCATTCTGGATCATTCAAAGTGTTTGGATCGCACAAGAGGGGAGTCCAACCAGAAGCACATTGCAGTAGTCAAGTCTAGAAATAACCAGGGCCTGGACAAGAAGCTGTGTTGCGTGCTCTGTTAGGAACGGTCTAATCTTCCTGATGTTGTGGAGCGCAAACCGGCTGTCTTAGAAATGTGTTCTCTGAAGGACAGCTGGTCATCAAATTTTACTCCAAGATTTCTGACTGACTTTTATGGGGAAATCAAGGATGTACCTAACTGGATGGTGAAGTCATGTTGTATGGTGGGATTGGCGGGGAAGATGAGAAACTCAGTGTTTGCCAGGTTGAGCTGCAGGTGATGTTTTCTCATCCATGCAGAGATGTCAGCCTGACAGCTGGAGATTCGTGCAGCTACTGTGGGGTCATCTGGGTGAAATGAAAGGTAGAGCTGAGTGTCATCAGCATAGCAGTGGCATGCTGAGTGTCATCAGCATAGCAGTGGTATGAGAAGCCATGTGCCTTTATGATGGGTCCCAATGAAATAGTGTAGATGGCGAAGAGGAGAGGACCAAGCACTGAGCCCTGGGGAACCCCAGTGGTCAGTTGATGTGCTTGGGATTTCTCTCCTCTCCAGGCAACCTTGAAAGACCTACCTGTGAGATAGGACTCAAACCAAAGGAGTGGAGTCCCTGTGATGCCTAGTAATGAGAGGGTGGACAGAAGAATCTGATGATTGACCGTGTCAAAGGCAGCAGATAGATCGAGCAGGACGAGGACTGATGATTTGGAGTCAGCTTTAGCTATCCACAAGGCTTCAGTGACCGACAGTAGTGCAGTCTATGTGGAGTGGCCCCTTTTGAAACCTGATTGGTTGATGTCCAGCTGATTATTCTGTGATAGGAAGGATGAAACATGGTTGAAAACAACTCGTTCAATAGTTTTTGCTATGAATGGTAGGAGAGAAACTGGTCTGTAGTTATCTATGAGTGATGAGTTTAATGTGGGTTTCTTAAGCAGTGGAGTTACCCGAGCCTGCTTGAATGTGGTAGGGAAGATGCCGGTGCATAGAGATGTGTTGATGATGTGTGTGAGTGCTGGTAGGATTGTAGGAGTGATGGCTTGAAGGAGGTGTGAGGGAATGGGATCAAGAGGACAGGTGGTAGGATGGCTAGAGAGGAGAAGTTTAGATACTTCTGTCTCAGTGAGTGTAGAAAATGAGAAGAGAGGATGTTCGGTTGTGGATGTGGCTGAACTGAAGTCCACAGTGCACGTGGGTGAGAACTGACTGCTGATGGTTGTTGTTTTGTTTGTGAAGTATTGTGCAAAATCGTCTGGAGATAGGGAGGTGGTGGGGGAGGGCAGAGGAGAGAGTTAAATGTTCTGAACAGTGTGCGTGAGTTCGAGGTGTTGTTGATCTTGTTATGGAAATAAGAAGATTTAGCTGCATGTACTTCATCTGAGAAGGATGAGAGCAGGGACTGATACTTACCTAGATCGGATGGGTGGTTAGATTTACGCCATGTTCTCTCTGCTACCCTGAGTATCGTCCGGTATTCACGAATAACATCAAATAACCAAGGGTTAGAGGGAGTGGCTTGTGCTGACCTAAAAGAAAGAGGGCAAATAGTGTCTAGACAAGAAGTTAAAGTGGAGCATAAAGTGTCATTTGCAGTGTTGACATCCATAGAGGATAATTGTGAGGATGAGGGGAGGGAGGATGAGACAGCAGAGGAGAGATGAGAAGGAGAAAGTGAGCGCAGATTTCGCCTGAAAGTAACAGGTGGAGGAACTGGTGGTGCATGAGTAGTGAGTTGAAGGTTGAATGTGATGAAGAAATGATCTGAGATGTGTAGAGGTTTGACCAAAATATTGTCTGTAGAGCAGTTGCGAGTGTAAATGAGGTCCAGATGGTTACCAGATTTGTGGGTATGTGAAGTGATGAGGCGATTGAGGTCAAATGATGCAAGGAGGGAGTGGAAATCTGAAGCATAAGATTTGTCCAAATTAATGTTGAAGTCGCCAAGGACTATAAGTGGGCTGCCATCCTCTGGAAATGAGGACAGCAGAACATCTAGCTCATGAACAAAGGTGGTCAATGGATCAGGGGGGCGGTAAATGACTACAATGTGGAGTTTAACGGGAGTCGTAAAATTTAAATGCTAATTGTTTCAAAACACGTGCTGTAAAATAATGCCTTGTGATTAGTCTGACTCTGGCTCCTCTTCAGTGCAGAGACGCGCCTCTTTGTGGCGATCTTTATATCTGACCACTTTTTTTCACCTACAATAAACAAAAAAAAGTCTTGGTTACGTATGGTAACCCTCGTTCCCTGAAGGAGGGAACGGAGACGTACGTCGGACGTACCGACGAATTGGGATCACTTCTGGGAGCCCCTATCAGCTTTAAGCTATATAGAACCGGCCAATGAACAATTGGCGCGCTCCGCCCCGCGCCGCGGGTATAAACAGGAAGCGAGAGCGAATGCATGCTGTTTTTCACTGAGGAGCCGAACTGAGTGGCTCGGCCCTGCAGTGATGGTACAGCAACTGTGGCGACGGGATGTATGTCTCCATTCCCTCCTTCAGGAAACGAGGGTTACCATACGTAACCGAGACGTTCCCTTTCAGTCGGTCATGTTCGACGTACGTCGGACGTACCGACGAATTGGGATCCCTTTGGAAAACGCCATAGTTACTACCACTTCCAGCGCCCAGCGATGAGCCCCTCAGACCCGATCTAATGCGGGCGGGGAAATTCACGCAGGGAGAGTCAAAGCTGCTATTCTGCAAGACCCACTCAGCTGACTGTATTGGATAATGCTGGGAAAGCGTGTCTGTGAAGGCCGCTGCGAAAGCCACATCATGCCCAGAGGGAGTTAACATGTGGACAATACACGTATGGGCTGGCTGTGGGCAGCACAACATACGGAAGTCCCAGGGGTGGCCCCGGCCAATTAGAGGAGGGGGACAACACCTTCCTGAGAGGGAAAGACACGGGCTCGCCGTAGGGAGCCGTACCGTGGAAGAATACACATATGGGACCACCGTGGGGGTCACAACATATGGAACCCAGCCTAACACAAGTTCCACCAATGCATACGAGTGTTAGACCTGGCGTCGAACGCTCTGCCACGTCCTACTGCCGCGGGTTGCGGAGGACTCAACAGGGTTCGCCGTTCTGGGGAACTCGACTGGAGCAGATAAGCGCACGTATCCGTACCATGAGGGAGGGAATGGCGCAGCAAGCCGACACTAGAACAGGCACTTTGGTGTTACTGACTATGGGAAGTGAGCACACAGGAAGATACCGGCTCTACACGGAGGCTATAAAATCTAGCGAACGTGTTAAGTGTCGCCCAGCCCGCAGCTCTACAAATATCTGTCAGCGAGGTGCCGCGAGCCAGCGCCCAGGAAGAAGCAACACCCCTAGTGGAGTGGGCTCTTAACCCGAGCGGGCAAGGCACGTCTTGGGACTCATACGCCAAGATGATGGCATCCACTATCCAGTGGGCCATCCTCTGCTTGGAGACAGCCTTTCCCTTCTGCTGTCCTCCATAACAGACAAAGAGCTGCTCTGAAGTCCTGAAGCTTTGCATTCTGTCCACGTAAGTCCGGAGAGCACGGACGGGACAGAGAAAAGCTAGGGCTGGGTCTGCCTCCTCCAAAGGCAGCGCTTGCAGGCTCACCACTTGATCCCAGAAGGGAGTAGTGGGAACCTTGGGCACATATCCAGGCCGGGGTCTCATGATCACATGAGAGTTACCGGGCCCGAATTCCAGGCACGATTCGTCGACCGAAAATGCCTGCAGGCGTTGGCCCCGGGGCCAGCTGTGTGCCAGGGCATCCGACCCCAGGGTCTCCTCGGTCAAGGAATAGAACCACTGGCAGTGGGTCTTCTCTGGGGAGGGAAACAGGTCTACCTGTGCGGCCCCGAAACGACTACAGATCAGCTGGACCGCCTGGGGATGGAGTCGCCACTCTCCTGGGAGCACTGGCTGTCGTGAGAGCTCGTCGGCTGCACGATTGAGCAGGCCCGGAATGTGAATGGCACGAAGCAACCTCAGATGCTTCTGACTCCATAAGAGGAGATGGCGGGCGAGTTGTGACATGCAACGGGAGCGTAGACCACCCTGTTTGATGATGTACGCTACGACCGCAGTGTTGTCCGTACGGACCAGAACGTGCTTGCCTCTGAGCGGAACTTTGAAGTGGCTGAGAGCAAGACGAACTGCTAACAACTCGAGGCAATTGATATGCCATTGCAGTTGAGGCCCCGTCCACAGACCCGAAACTGCAAGCCCGTTGTACATGGCACCCCAGCCCGTGGATGAGGCATCTGTGGAGACAACGGAGTGCCTGGACACTTGTTCTAGGGGAACTCCCGTCCGTAGAAACGAAGGGTCCGACCACGGGCTGAAGGTTTGGTGGCACCTCGGAGTCACTTGGACGCGGAGGGATCCGCTGTGCCACGCCCATCTCAGAACTCAGTCATGTAGCCAGCGTTGAAGCGGTCTCATATGAAGCAATCCCAACGGCGTTACTGCGGCTGCGGATGCCATATGCCCCAGGAGCCTCTGAAAATGTTTCAGTGGTGCCGCTGTCCTGTCTCTGAACGAATTCAGGCAGTTTAACACTGACTGGACGCGCTCCTCAGTGAGGCGCTCCTCTCCATACCGAGAAAAGAGATCCTCTGTGTAGGACAGAGTTTACTCTTCTCCCAGTTGACCCAAAGTCCCAACTGGCTGAGGTGACTGAGCACCCTGTCCCTGTGTTCGCACAACTGCTCTCGCGACTGGGCAAGGATCAGCCAGTCGTCGAGGTTGTTGAGAATGCGAACACCATGCTCTCTCATGGGAGCAATGGCCGCCTCCGCAACCGTCCCTCGAACGCGAAGCGCAGAAAGGGCCGGTGTCGAGGGAGAATCGAGTTCATTGCACTTCATGATCAGCCATTGTCAGTTGTAGATAATACAGGATTTCGTCGTCTTCTTAGTGTACTTGAGCCGAAGAATGAGATTCCCAGCCGTCACTACATTACAGAAACTGGATTACCAAAGCTGCATGACTTGGTGAAAAAGCACATCAGCAACCTTTAACAGCACAGTGGATTTATCATGATTTTACTTCCCAGAGAGTCATTCTACAGGCAAAGCAGTTTAGAGGTTTGCATACTGGTCAAGCCATAGCAGGTGCGTTTGAGGATATGCTTCAGACGTGGGGCATTCCGAAAAGGTATGTTCATGTTGTATTACGGGACAACACCAAAAACATGATCAAGGCTATGAGTGATGCTGGACTCGATAGCTTGCCGTGTGCCGTTCACACCCTCCAGCTGGCTGTTAACGAGGGTCTTTTGGCTTAGAGAAGTGTTGCTGATGCGGTGGCAATCGGACGTAAAATAGTTGGGCATTTTAAACATTCCGCCTTAGCCTACTCCCGCCTGGAAGACATTCAGATGCAGCTCAACATGCCTATGAAGAGACTCCAGCAAGACGTGCAGACCCGCTGGAATAGTACGTACTACATGGTGCAATCTCTCATCGAACAGAAGCGGGCTCTTGGAATATTTGGGTCCGAATATGAGCTCCCCGACAATCTCACCGCTCACCAGTGGACAATTCTAGAAAAGACTCTATCTGTTCTTGCTACGTTTGAGGAGTTAACCCGAAAAATGAGCTCCTCTGACGCCTTGGCTTCAGATGTGATTGTGCTTCAGAGACTTTTGACCAAAGAAACAGACAAGGACCATGGCATCAAAACAATGAAGGGAACCTTAGCTGCAGCCGACGATTCACTGACACAGACAAAAACCCACTCTACTGCATTACAACTGTACTCGATCCAAGGTAAAGTAAGTGTGTGTGTGTGTGTGTGTGTTAGGGATGGGAATTAAAAGGCAAAGAGAAAATTATACAGCTCTTGAATGAATAACTTTAGCTTTAATAAGCATTACTTTTATATTTTTTATAATTTTTACAGTGAAAATGTGCAGTGTTATTTATTATTTTATATATATATATATATATATATATATATATATATATATATATATATATATATATATATATATATATATATAGGCTACTTTATTAGATAGCATTTGTAGGCCATATTAGGTCTACCTGAACAGTAATGTAAGTAGACCTTCTTGAAATTAAAGCATTATAGTTTATTACATTTGTATCTTTGTTTTTATAGTGTATTTTATTGTATTTCTATTTATTTGACCATTTGCTTTTTCTTATTGTATTTTGAAACAATTTCAGACTAGCTTGTTGTCTGTTACTAGCTAAATATAATTTTCTCTGATTTAGGTATAAAGATAGTTTTTTCTCAAACATCAACACTGCTACAGAGGCCAAAGAGATGGTGATGCAGGAGCTGCAGAAGGTGTCTGGAAGAGAAGCAAAAAAGCAGGAGGATCTGGGGGAACCAACAGTCAGAAAGCTATGCAAGACCCAGGCCAGCAGCACTCTGGACAGTGTGTTTGATGAGATAGCAGCAGATGCGCAAGCATCAACATCACTGAGCAGTGCACCTGTGGTTGCTGCCATTCAGTTACAGACATACCTTGGAGAGACCACAACTTCTCGGGAAGACAAACCACTGCAGTACTGGGGGGTTAACAAAGTGCGGTTTCCCACTCTTGCCCAAATGTCACGCAGACGCCTCTCGGCACCATGCAGTAGTGTTAACAGTGAAAGGCTGTTCAGCTCAGTGTCACACATTGTTGATGAAAAAAGAAACCGGCTCATATCTGATAATGCAGAGAAGTAAAGTTTGTGTGACAACACACGTTTCTTCATTAAACCCACCCCTTTCTGAACAGACATAAAAGGAATGGAAACCTTATTTCATTCTGTTCCTGACACATGATGGATCTGCGAGTGTCTGTTGTTCTTCTGTTCGTTTTTCTCACTGGAGGTACAAAAAACAGCAAGTATTGAATGTATTATTTGGTACACATACTGTAGAGCGGTAACTCAATGTCTCTCTCTGTCTTTAAGGATATTCTCTCAAGTGTTACTCATGCAATACTGATGGAAACTGTCAAACGGAAAAGACCTGTCCAGATGGACATTCTAAATGTTACTCAGATAATGCTGGTAAGTCCAGTATGAAGCGGAAATTTACTGTTTAATGAAAGTGATAATAAGAAGTAGAATTATATATGTTAATCTCACATTGGAACCATTGTATGTGGGTGGGACAAGACCCACCCACTTTCTACGATCAATGATACTGGACCCACTAATTTTTATCATCTCTAATTCAGCACATGTCTGTTTGCCTACCCTAACCGATAAACACTTATTAAACACATGTTAAATGCTTTAGTTCCACTTTTCTAATATTGTCATAATTTTTATTGAAAATAAATGCCTTTCCGACCTGATATCTGATGGGAAAAGGGAGTGGAGTGAGTTTGGTAAAAGGCGAATTCGATTGATTTGCGTCAAAATTTGATGTCATGTGTCTTACCCCTACACTATTGCTGGTCTCAATGATATGGTGATTTCTGTAATTTTGTCTGGCCCAATCAGACGTTTAGCAAACAAGGCGGTATATTTGTACTTAATGTAAATGGCATCTACTCCAGTAAAATTTTTCTGAGAGAGGACCCACCCACATTTTTTTTTGCTTCCGACACCCATGTAATCTCATTACATACTTGCAATTATCTGTCTATTGCAAGATGAACATGATTTCTGTAATTGTTTCTTCAGACTATTATATAGGAAGTTTGCCCTTTTTGCAGGCTCTAAAGGGTGTGCAACTACATGTGAACCCGGGACCATGCAGCTAAATGGATTGCCATCTTCTCTCAGCTGCTGTGGCGCTGACCTTTGCAATGCCGCAGGTATTGGCCTTTATTTGACCATGTGCTCATTTACGGTTACATGTGTTCAACTAACAGTTGTGTTTTTCCACCGTGACTATTACAATAATTCAAACACAAGTGATGGTTTATTAGGAACACAATATCAAATTTCATTTGTCAAAAATAGTGTAAAGCTAGAAAAGTGTGAAAAGGATACGTTTTTGAATTAGTCAAGTGCTTTTGGAGAGTTTTTATTGTTTTTAGAAAACTGATGAAATTAATCAACAATGAAAATGTTATTTTATTAACCACTTTTATTATGATTATAAGTACACCCAAGTTGGGTTGAAAATGGACTAACCCAGCAATTGGGTTGTTTTAAAGGTCCCGTTCTTCGTGATCCCATTGTTCAAACTTTAGTTAGTGTGTAATGTTGCTGTTAGAGCATAAATAATACCTGTAAAATTATAAAGCTCAAAGTTCAATGCCAAGCGAGATATTTTATTTAACAGAATTTCCCTTTCAAAGCCTACAGCGAACGGCCGGCTTGAACTACATCCTGGTACTTCCTTCTTTAACTACGTCAGTAGAACAGATTAACCTCCGCCCACAAGAATACGCGAAAAAGGGGGCGTGGTCTTGTTGCCGTCCCACGTGGAGAAGAGGAAGTGTTGCGTTTGACGGTGTTTGTCGCCATGTCGTCGAGACGCTGTTATTTTCATCCAGGAGTCAAATCACCTTTGTTTGGCTTTCCCAGGGACGCTATAGAGATCATTGAGCGAATACATCTCCCGTTAAGAGGCGTGACCTTTCCGTGCAAGTTAAGCGCGCTAAGCTGGTGTCGAGTCACAACACAGGAACCGTGCCACGTGCGCTAAGCTGCGGTCGAATCACAACACGGGAACCGCTGGCACAATCAGAACTCGTTACGTATTTCTGAAGGAAGGACTTCATAGCACAAGGAAGTCTTCAGGCCGTTTTTAGGACAGTGAAAACAGCGGTATACAGATAAGTAAATTGTGTGAAAAATACTGTGTTTTTTTACACGCGAAACATGAACACATGTTATATTGCACACTGTAAACACAATCAAAGCTTCAAAAAAAACACGAAGAACGGGACCTTTAACCCAGCGAATGGGTTGTTTCAACCCAGTGAATTGGTCGTTTTAACCCAGCTGTTGGATTAAATGTTTGCTTAAAACAACCCAACCGCTGGGTTACAACAACTCAATTGCTGGGTTAGTCCATTTTCAACCCAGCATTTTTTAGAGTGTAGTACTATAGTAGTTAAGTAATGTTATTTATTGTCTTGATTAGATGGAGTGTATAAGGGCAGCCTCCTCCTGCTCTTCTCTCCTCTGCTCTTCTACTTCCTGTTTCAGTGAGTCCAGATTCTGCACTTCAGATTCTACAGCAAAAACCAGCGAATATGATACACAATCGCCTCACTTCACTGAATAAAGATTGATTTAAAAAACTGAAAAAGTTTAGTTTTCATCTCTGTTTTTTGTGTTTATTTAAAATAAGACAAATCCGATATTATTTGAATCTTATATCTGTTATTTAACAGTTGAGATCGTTCTTTAATGCTGATCTAACAGCAGAAGATACGAGCCGCGGTTTAAATCCCAGTTGTGCAGGTGGGGTGTGTTGTAACACTGCGTTACAATGAGCCCCTATTAGAAATATGCCATTATATTCTGTACTTTTATGAATTCTTTTGAAAAACCATGAGAAAAGGGTGAATAATGACTGAGAGTTAATGTTCAGATATTATTAATTATTATTATGTTTTGAACTATGCTTTATAGCTGTATTTAGCCATGTGTTTGTAGTCAAACTCAAAAATGTTTAAATTTTTAATGATTAAAAAATGCCATTATTTTATTTTAAAAATGTAATAATTGTATTTTGTTGACAAAATATTTTAGTTTGTCTTGCTTTTTTTTTTTTTTATATCAGAGAACATTTTAAGCTGTTATTTGGTTATTTTGTCATGTTACATTGTGCCCCTCACATGTTACAATGTACCCCACCTATACGGGGCATGTTGTCACATTTCACTTCCATTCTTTCGGGGTAAATCAAGAAAATAGTATACACTGTATTAATGAAACAAACCCACGTAATTATACTAGACATGTGTGCAATTAATGTGGGAAAAAATAAATACTCTGAACTCCAAGTGGATTTACACAAACTGAGAAAGTCAAAAAGTGTTGGGTTGTGCCCCGCTCTCCCCTATACTTAAATCAAGTTCAAGTATATTTTTAAGTCTACACTATAAAAAAATGGTGCTGTATGGTAGTGTTGTTTTCGTCAACGAAAAGTATGACTAAATATCTTCGTCAACGAACCTTTATAACGTGACGAAAACGAGACGAGACGCAACGTAAATGCTGGTCATGTGACGATGACGAATAAAAACGAGACTAAATGTGGTTCACAAAATAAAAACTATGCTAAAATGTCTCTTCATTTTCGTTGACGAAAATGAGACGAGACGAAAAGTCGTGTTTTTATTTTGCAGTATTTCTGTGCGTCTCATTCAGGGGCTGCATCAGGTCTCACTGCGCAGACGCAGGTGACATCACTCTCTTCAAACCCCACTCGCGCGGCGTCTCCGGTGAGTGAACGGGTCCTATGGCCGGCCAGTCGGGGTTCGTAAGCCCTATTCGGACGGTAATTGTTTGTCCTGCGGTCGTAAGGTGTCTTCATCATTTACAGGGGCTAGTCAGTGATTTTATAGTCGTCTTAATGCAGAATATCAGTGTTTTTCTCCCACCACCCGTGTAAAAATCTCCGGCCGAATTACCTAACTGAATTACTGTTTGACAAACACCAAGGTCGTGGGGTGCCGTCTGAATCCACATCTCTGAGTTTTCAATCACTTCAGAATTCACGGTTTATATCCTTTTTGGCCACTGCAGAGCACCGTGCGGTTGTGCTTCGCTGTTATCTGGATGCATTTTAAAGATCTAGACTTGTATTACTGAAATATTGGTAAGTATTTACAAGAGCAAGATATTTCATCACCGCTCAAAAAAAGAAAGAAAGAAAAGCACGTAAACATTTGAAATGTGCCGTTATAACGGCAGCAATTATATATGTTAAAATAACCGCAGCATTATGAATACCTCATAAGCGAATAAGAGGCTATATTCACTTATTTCCACTCATTTCCATGTGGAATAAAATTACATCCTTTATTTTGAGATAAAATACAAGACAGAAAAACATTTTAACTATAATGTGGGTCTAATTTTAAACATATTTAAATAATTAAATAATAATTTGGATATTATTTTCCTATTATTAAATTAAATATGCATTTATTCTTATTAAGACATTTGGAAAAACTTTTATTACATTGAAGTGGAAAATAAAACGGGTGTTGTGGAAATAGATGGGGAAAAATGTGGCCACAAAAATCATAGGAAAAAACACCACAAACCTTAAGAGACATCTCAATGTTTTTATTTATTTTATTTAAATGTATGTGTGTGTACTTTTAACATGTTTAGTTGGTAAAATAAATAAGTTGTAACTTCAAATCAGAGCGTCTTCCGTGTCTGGAATGGATGTATTCTTGAGTCTAAGGTAATGTCACGGTTTCAGGGTGTGTCATCGGCCTTCCTGTTGTCTGTGTTTGTCCTGTCTATTTCGGCAGCTCGTGGCCAGGGCAATCAGCGCTGAGATTCAGCGCAGGTGTGTTCTGATCACGAGCTGTTTTCCCTCACCTGTCGCTTATTCCCTTCCTCCCTTATATTCCCAGCTGTGTCGTTTCCTGGTTGTCAGTAGATTAGTGTTTGTCCGGTACGGTGTGATCTGTGTCTCGTGTCTTACCTGTTTCCCGCTGTTGTGCTCAGGACGCCTAGACGAGATTTTCTGCGTCCCGTTTGGGCTGGCACCAGGGGTGTTTTCCACAGCCTGTGTCCGCAGTTCGCTGTACGGACGGCTCTGGATTCGGTTCGACAATCTATTTTGTTACGTGTGTGTCCCTGCACACGTCGGATGTTTATTTGACTTTCTGTTTGTTCTAATAAACTGTTATACGCATCCTCTGCGTTTGTGTCCTCCCTTCACGTCGTGACAGAATCTACTGACCACCATGGACGCAGCAGAGGAAGTCGACGTTCTCAATGTCCTTAGACAGCAAGGCAAACTGCTGGGTCGACAACAGGAGGAGATTGCTGCCTCTCGTCAGGCTTTTACGGAACTGTCGCTTCAGCTAACTCAACTGACGGAGCGGCTTGATCGGGCTCAGATCATTCCAGCCGCAGCCTCTGGGTTAGACCTTCCAGCTGAACCTGAGACCGCTGTATCCCGTCGAGCCGAACCTCGCCTGAATCCACCTGCTCCATACTCCGGTGAGCCCAACTCATGCGGCTCCTTTTTGTCTCAATGTTCTCTGACTTTTTCTCTCCAGCCCTCCTGTTTTCCCACGGAACAAGCTAAAGTGGCACTCACCATCACGCTGCTGATCGGACGGGCGAGAGAGTGGGGAACGGCCATGTGGGACAATGAACATGCATGTTGTAGCTCATTTCAGGAGTTTTCTAAGGGGCTCCGCAGGGTGTTCGATCGCTCCGCGCTTGGGACGGAGGCGGCACGGGCTTTATCATTGCTGCAACAGGAGGGTCGATCCGTTTCTGACTACTCCATTGAGTTCCGCACTCTCGCCGCGTCATGCGGATGGAATGCCAAAGCACAGTGGGATCATTTTCTTCACGGGCTGGCGGATTACATCAAGGACGAGATCTATTCTCTCGAACTGCCGCCCAATCTCGACGGATTGATCGACCTCGCCATTCGGGTTGACAACCGGATAGCTCTCCGTTCCCGGCATCGGAGGGGCGTGGCTTTTCACGAGCCTTTTTCCAACCTGGTCGCCGGGGCGAAGGGTGACGCCACTTCTCAGCGTTTCGTTCTGCCTGAGGAGGAGCCTATGCAGATCGGGAGAGCCCGGTTGACGGTTACCGAACGACGTCATCGACTCACACACAACCTGTGTCTTTACTGTGGGGGGGCGGGGCATGTGGCGGCCTCGTGCCCGGTTAAGGGACGACGTTTCTCACCTAAGGAGGGGCGCACGGTGAGCGTGACTAATACATTGTTTCCCTCTGGTGGTCATTCCGTCCTTCAGGCTTCCTTACAGGTTAATAGGGCTGTCCACCAGGTGTCAGCTTTGATTGATTCTGGAGCGGAGGGTGATTTCCTGGACACTGAGCTGGCTGCCCGATTAGGTGTTCCATCTGTTCCTCTGGCAGAGCCCATTTCAGCCAGGACTCTCTGTGGTACTCACCTCACTAAGATTACCCACATCACCAGATTTATTAAACTTACTGTCTCGGGTAATCATTCTGAGGAGATTCGTTTTCTCCTCATTCACTCTCCCTCCGCCCCACTTGTTCTGGGACACACATGGTTGGTCAAACATAACCCGCACATTGACTGGGGCCTTAATTCTGTTCTGGCATGGAGCCCTTTTTGTTTATCTCAGTGTTTGGGTTCTGCATTTTCTCCTGTTACATCTTGTTCTGTGTTACAGGAGGAGCCGGTGAACCTGGCGAATGTACCGGAGGCTTACCATGATTTGAGAGCGGTGTTTAGTAAGTCCCGAGCTTCATCTCTTCCTCCGCACCGCCCGTACGACTGTGCGATAGACCTTTTGCCTGGTACTTCTCCACCTAGAGGGCGCCTTTACTCTCTTTCCGGGCCTGAGAGGGAGGCCATGGAGAAGTACATTAATGATTCTCAGGTAGCTGGCATCATCCGACCCTCTTCCTCTCCGGCTGGGGAGGGATTCTTCTTCGTGGGGAAGAAAGATGGGTCGCTCCATCCCTGTATTGATTATCAGGGCTTGAATGACATCACGGTAAAGAATCGCTATCCTTTGCCGTTGATGTCATCGGCTTTTGAACTCTTGCAGGGGGCGACCATCTTTACGAAGTTGGATCTTCGCAATGCTTATCACCTAGTTCGGATTAGGGAGGGGGATGAGTGGAAGACCGCCTTTAACACTCACACGGGGCACTTTAAGTATTTGGTTATGCCTTTTGGCCTCTCTAACTCCCCGGCGGTCTTCCAAGCACTCGTTAACGACGTGCTCCGAGACATGGTTGACCGGTTTGTATTTGTTTACCTCAATGACATCCTGATCTTCTCCCAGAACGAGCGCGACCATGTCCGGCACGTCAGGCGAGTGCTTCAGCGGCTACTTGAGAATCGGCTTTTCGCCAAGGTGGAGAAGTGCGAGTTTCACGCACAGTCGGTTCCGTTCCTGGGATTTATTCTGTCACCCGAGGGTATCCGAATGGACCCCACTAAGGTAAAAGCAGTTGCTGATTGGCCTACCCCAGATAGTCGCCGAGCGGTCCAGCGATTTCTGGGGTTCGCCAATTTTTACAGGCGGTTCATTCGGGGTTTCAGCCAGATCGCTCTTCCTCTGACGGATCTCACCTCCACTCGTAGACGTTTCTGTTGGTCGCCGCAGGCTCAGACTGCGTTTTCTAACTTAAAGAGTCGCTTTGTTTCAGCTCCTATCCTTACCACTCCCGATCCGTCTCGTCAGTTCATTGTGGAGGTGGATGCGTCAGAGGTGGGAGCGGGGGCGATTTTGTCTCAGAGATCACCCTCGGATGACAAAGTACATCCCTGCGCCTTCTTTTCTCATCGCTTGACACCATCGGAACGGAACTACGACATCGGGAATAGGGAGTTACTGGCGGTTAAGTTAGCGTTGGAGGAGTGGCGCCACTGGTTAGAGGGCGCAGAGGTCCCTTTTTTAGTTTGGACCGATCATAAAAACCTCGAGTACATCCGCACCGCTAAACGGCTAAATTCCCGACAGGCTCGCTGGGCACTGTTTTTCGGTCGTTTCAATTTTAACATCTCCTACCGTCCGGGGTCCAAGAATGGTAAGCCTGACGCACTTTTGCGGATTTTTGAGGCTGAACCAAGATCCAACCTCCAGATGACCATTCTTCCTCCCGGTCGGGTGGTAGCAATGGTCACCTGGGGGGTGGAGTCCAGAGTCCGTTCTGCTCTGCGCAACGTCACTGTTCCCGCGGGGTGCCCAGAGAGTCTGTTATTCGTACCCGAATCGGTCCGTACTAGCGTTCTCCAGTGGGGTCACTCATCCACGCTGGCTTGCCACCCAGGAGCGACTCGTACCTGTAGTTTAATCAAGCAACGGTTCTGGTGGCCGTCCATGGCGCGGGACATTCGCCGGTTCGTGTCGGCATGTCCGGTTTGTGCTGCGGGTAAGGGCTCCAATCGACCCCCAGCAGGGTTACTCCAGCCGCTGCCTGTCCCTTCGAGACCCTGGTCACACATAGCGATGGACTTCGTCACAGGCCTACCTCCGTCTAGTGGCAACACGGTAGTCCTCACTGTTGTGGACAGGTTCTCGAAGGCGGCTCATTTTATTCCCCTCCCCAAATTGCCTTCAGCGAGGGAGACAGCGACTATCGTCTTGGATCACGTTTTCCGTATTCATGGCCTCCCGGTTAACGTGGTTTCGGACAGGGGTCCCCAATTTGTGTCAAAGTTTTGGGCAGACTTCTGTCGACAGCTGGGGGCGACTGCTAGTCTTTCCTCTGGGTATCACCCGCAGACAAACGGTCAGGCCGAGCGTGCTAACCAGGATCTGGAGAGAGTCTTGCGTTGTGTGGCATCTGCAGAACCGTCATCTTGGAGTTCCAGATTAACTATGGTCAAGTACGCACATAACTCCCTTCCGGTCTCGTCTACGGGTTTCTCTCCCTTCCAGTGCTGTTTAGGCTACCAGCCACCTTTATTCCCCTCCCAGGAGTCCGACGTCGTTGTTCCGTCCGCACACTTGTTTATTCAGAGATGCCTCCGTACGTGGAGGGTCGCCAGAGAAGCCCTTACTAGGACTGGTGACAGGAACAAGGCGTCGGCGAATCGTCACCGTACTAAGCCCCCACTTTACGTGTGTGGGCAGAAGGTCTGGTTGTCTTCTCAGGACATTCCTCTCAGACTCCCCTCACGTAAACTGGGACCCAAATTTATTGGACCGTTTTCCATCACTAAGGTACTCAGTCCGGTGTCGGTTCGACTCAAATTATTCCCCCAGTTTAAGAATATCCACCCGGTTTTTCATGTCTCTAAGATCAAGCGTTCCCCCCTTCAGCCCCAGACCTCTGTCCCTCCGCCTCCCAGACTCATCGAGGGGTCTCCCGCTTACACTGTACGGCGGCTCCTTGATGTGAGACGTAGGGGTAGAGGTCATCAATACCTGGTAGACTGGGAGGGCTATGGTCCGGAGGAGAGATGCTGGGTTCCGGCTCGCGACATTCTGGATCGCGCTCTCATCGACCAATTCCATCGGCATCATGGTGAGTCCTCCGGGGACGCCAGGAGGCGTCCCTGAGGGGAGGGGTACTGTCACGGTTTCAGGGTGTGTCATCGGCCTTCCTGTTGTCTGTGTTTGTCCTGTCTATTTCGGCAGCTCGTGGCCAGGGCAATCAGCGCTGAGATTCAGCGCAGGTGTGTTCTGATCACGAGCTGTTTTCCCTCACCTGTCGCTTATTCCCTTCCTCCCTTATATTCCCAGCTGTGTCGTTTCCTGGTTGTCAGTAGATTAGTGTTTGTCCGGTACGGTGTGATCTGTGTCTCGTGTCTTACCTGTTTCCCGCTGTTGTGCTCAGGACGCCTAGACGAGGAGATTTTCTGCGTCCCGTTTGGGCTGGCACCAGGGGTGTTTTCCACAGCCTGTGTCCGCAGTTCGCTGTACGGACGGCTCTGGATTCGGTTCGACAATCTATTTTGTTACGTGTGTGTCCCTGCACATGTCGGATGTTTATTTGACTTTCTGTTTGTTCTAATAAACTGTTATACGCATCCTCTGTGTTTGTGTCCTCCCTTAACGTCGTGACAGGTAACAATAATATAATAAGATAACCTTGTTTGAAATGGGTTTGGCTAAAAGAAGATTTTGGTTTTGTCTATAATACGTACTTATACTACATTGACTGGGTTAAATAGAATTGCATTACTAAAAAGAGACTAAAATACAATTTGCATTGACTAAAACTTGACTAAAATGTCATCAGTTTTCGTCGACTAAAACTAGACGAAAATAGTCATAGATAATTCTGACTAAAATAAGACTAAAATGCTCAGACTTTTAGTCGACTAAAACTTGACTAGACTAAAAAGAGTATGACTATGACTAAAACTAATAAAAACTAAAATGACAGCTTGACACAAAGACTAGACTAAAACTAAAATGAAAACAGGCCGCCAAAAACAACACTACTGTATGGGACTGAAAGGGGTTCTTGGCTCGTAATCATAGGGGAACCTCTTTAAAGGGTAACTAAACCCCAGCTCAGCACTTAACTCCACCCACTGGCAATATTTGAAAAATACTGGAAAAGTGGACAGAGCCCAGCGGAGACAGAGGGGATGAACCGAGGGCGGGACTGAGCGGAGGGCGTGCACCTGAGACCCGCAGTGATGGATGGATTGACAGGCAGCTGTCTGACTCGCGAGTCGCAAAGATTGAAAATGACTGGAGTGACGCCAGTAGCTTTGCATCAGAGCGGTCATTCTCCCCCACCTTCACCTGACCCGATGCCGACGATGCTAGTGAAGCAGCAGTGAAAGAGAAAATGAACAGTCAAACCCTTATACTGAATGCCACTAAAAATAGATCAGATACATATGTATTTTCATTCAAATTAACTGAATCAATAAGCAGCGCAGGACCAATACATTCAAACCTAATAGCCTATTATAAACAGATTTCCTCAAATAAAAGTTAGACTACCGTATATACGCCACGGCAGCACGTTACGGTATTGTGGTTCGTTACCATGGCAACCACTTGCGTGTCAGGGTTTGAAAGCGCGCCTCATGTATGAAAATGATCTGTACACATGACGGGCGGCAATAATATCGCAAGAAAAGCCTGACTTGTACTGACAACTGCATTATTTAACCGCATTTTCTTCATTAGAATGTTAAAGCAAGTTTCATTCATAATATTTCTACTTCATGTAACATGACAGTTCATACTGGAGTGAAGCCGTTCTCATCATGTGACTGGGGAAAACATTTCTGAGGGCGTGGTGAGCTCGTACAAGGGACGTGGTAGTGAGCCGTTGGAAGAACCATCCTACGTCACGATGACCCACAACGTCCAATAGGAAAATTCAACTGCAGTAGCCACAGTTCAACCTTAAGCGAGCAGCTTAACACCATATATTATAGAATTAAAACACTTTATACCCAAATGTCAAAACATTTACTCGAATCAATGAACAGCATTAATAAAGCCCCAGTCTTGCAGATCATTAACTAAAAAAAGTTGGTTTAGGGTTTAGTTTCCCTTTAAGTGCTGTATAGCACCAAATCTTGGTGCTTCCTTCAGTGGTTCTCCACCGTTTTTTTGGCTGAGGTGCTATATATATAGCTATCATATACATAACATGTTAAGATTTTGTGCTATATAGCACCAAAAGTGGTTCCCCTATGATTATGACCAAGAACCACTTGTAGTGCCATATAGCACCATTTTCTTAGAGTGTACTTTATGTATTAAGTATAATCAAAGGCGGACAGTACTTAAGTATTTCTACTTTCCAAGTAATTTTATTTTTAAGTATTAAGTATATGTTTATCAGTGTTCGTCTTTGGAAAACGTTTACTTGACAGCCTTCCAAAACATAATATTGTACTTTTTACTTCACTACGTTTCATATTGAATATCATTTAATACTGAATTACATTAAAAATCTAGTATACTTTTACTCAAGTAAAAGTAATTCAAATTTTACTTGAGTACAAGTAAGAAAGTGCTATATTTTTTATGTAATTACGTATTCAAGGTAAAAAATAAATTAAAAAAAAACTTTTATTTATGAAATGTAGTGCAGTAAAAAGTATGACATTATAAATTATGCTTTGGAATGTAATGAATTAAAAGTTTTCCAAAGAAAAACACTGATAAAACTTGAAAAATGTACTGGAGTAGAAAAAATACTTAAGTACTCTCCGCCTCGGAGTATAATATCATGTACCAGAGGGGAACTGTCAGGGCCTATAGACTATTGTATTATATTACTAAACTATTGTATTATTATGAAAAAATATATTTACAAACTTTTAAATAATAGTTTAAAAAGTAATTTATAATTTGACAATAAACATCTAAATCTTTTTGAGGAAATAAACTCTTCAAATCTGCCGATTCAGTTTGTGTTATGTTGTATAGACGTCCGTTTACTCCATATTAGGATTTTTACGCCCAACGCATTCAGCTCTGTGATTTGTGGCCATAACGAGTCAATGACGTCCGACGTCATAGTTGCCAATTAAGCTTTCTTCGTATTATTCAGAAATGGTTAAAGGTGTAAAGACGTGACTTCATTGTTGACAGTGAGTGGTATTGGACACACACAATAATAACAAAGCTGTAAGAAATTAAACCATGATGAGGAACATAATAATTAATTGTTTCTTTTCATTACTGTCTCTACTTCCTGCCATACTCATTCACCTTCCTTGGCAATGATCGCTTGGTGATTTCCGCATAAGCTCCTCCCACTTGTGGTGTAAGCTCCTCCCACTTGCACATTTGTGAAATCCCTCCTACTTGTGGCATAAGTTCCTCCCACTTGATGCATCAGCTCCTCCCACCTGCAGGTCTCCGGGCTGCAGCGATACATACATGTTTCTGACTGCCCTCTGAAGCATGGGCTCTTTTCCGGGCTCCGCCGGGAGGAGCTCGTCTCCGGTTCCGGGTTGCGCTGAGTAAGGCTTCGTCGTTGCTATGCAACTGGCTTCCTCTGTGTCTCGTGGCTGTTGTGTGTGCTCACTGAAGTTTTTCGGTGAGGTTCATACGGAGTTGTTGAGTTCGGAAAGAGCTTTGGTGGCTCTTAGTGCTGGTGAAACGTACAGGCAAGAAGATGATGAAGCCAGCACGAGTCAGCTGCAGCGTTGTCACTGCAAACAGTGGCTAGACGCACGAAACAATGTCTCGCTGACCGTTGATCCCTGTCTTAACAGATCCATTTGGTCCGCCCCTGGAGGTGTTCCAGCCAATCAGATATTGTTGTGGGTTCTCCGGTTCTCGCATATCATTAGCGTTTTGCCTAATGTGATAAGTTATAGCAGATTCCGCTGGCTTCTGACGATTCATCTGCAAATCTGATCATTTTCATATTGCAAATATGGTACATTATACAGAACTGTGCTCTGGACAGAAATATGGGTCATCATTTAACTATTTCATACATACCAAACAGCACATGTTTCCCATATATGGAGAGCATGATGATAGTTATTATGATGGGGTAACTGTCTAGTTATATAACACTCCGAGACATACATAATACATTGATACACATTGTCAGGAGATTTCTTAGTGATTTCCCCGGTACTAAAACATATATTTGAAAAGGAGAATCATGCAAAAATCGGTGGCACTGAAATTGTTTGCCCCTGGAAAAAGTCATGGTGCGTGATTCATATAGTTCAGTTCCTAGTCGGTTACATAGAAGTCTTTGTATTTGGATTACAAAGAGGGTCTTTGAGAAGTGGTCATTTTCAAAGAAGGGGGAGTGTGTTTTAACCCATGTTTTTGGAATCTCCTGAATGCTTGCTAATGGCCCATTCAGGAAGTGTTTACCACTCTATTGGGTCCAGGTAATTTCGTTACTTTACGCCGGAATGATAATTTGTGTCTGGTCCTTCCCGGGCCATCCACAAGTAATCATTGTTCGTGGAACAAAGGAATGTCTGTCTGTTGTTTAATGTGTCCTTGTGAATTGGGTTTGAGATGGGCCGGACAATTTGAACGCCCGGACTTTGAGTGGACTAGTTTGACCAACTGGCCCCCCAGGCTGAGTTTGTGACTCACTAATCAGAAGATTGAGAAAGGGGGTCAGGGAGACCCTGAAGTCGAGTGTGTCTGTGAATCCAGATTTTTGGGGTTCGGCCGAATACCAAATCCACTGGTTAAGATTCGGCCGAATCCGAAACCGAATACTGAATACCGAATCCTACTCCCATCCTCAGTCCATTGTCACAGTAAACAGATTAATGAAGTAAACAACGTCCACAGCAGTGTAGGGATGCTATTGACCGTTTAACCGTTAACCAAAAGTAAGAACTTTGACCGATTAATGTCAGTTATCAGTTTGTTATTTTTTTTGCTGCATGGTTAAAGAAAAATGTGCTGTATAGCGTTATTTGTTCACTCACGGAGCACGTCGACATGTGCAACCACAAACCAGACAACTTTCACAAAATGAAGCAATGGAAAGCTTACTGTATGGGACCATTTCGACAGAAAAATACAGCAGTAGTGCAAGCTCCTGACTGGTGGAAAGCAAATGAGTGCTTCCCGAGGCTGGCCCCTCTAGCGAGGCGTTATCTCTGTATTCCCAGGGCATCAGTGCCATCTGAAGCCTTGTTTAAGGCTTTTCGTAGTGTGGTTTTGGTCAAGTTTACTAAAGTAAACATCGTTGCGTATGTTCTTCTCGCCGCCATTTCCTGATGATTTATAGAACAATTACCCCGAGTCACCCTCAGTCGTTTCAAAGAATAGCACAACGGAGAGCGCAGGAGGCGCGCGAGCGCGCGCTGTCAGTCAGAGGAGGCTCGCGCTGCGGAGACAGAAGGATTGAGAGGTTGATTTCTGCCGCAGGTTTAACTGTCAACAGACTACTCTCAAGACTAACCCACATCACTTAGAAATGTTACTTGCCAAACAACATTTGCAAATAAGCATATTTGCCGTGCTGTCCGAGGAGAGGCTCAGAGCTCGGAATTTAGCCCAAACCCGGACTAGCTACTCCCTTGTATCCTGGGAATAGGAACCAGCTGGTAACTAGGTAAATCGACTTATGTCTCCTCTAGAGCTGTATCTAGATAGTGCTCCTCCCGACTTTTATAAAACATAATTTGTCGCTTGAAATCTGCAATCTCTTGAGATGCAGACATGCAAGAGGCTGACAATTAGCTGAACATATAGTTGTTTAATTAGTGACACTTAGCCTACATTTTAAAATCTTTATTCGAATTTGGCAACATTTATTTTAAAACCTTTATTTGAATTTGGCAACATGATACCTCGTTCTAAAATTTTTCTATGGTTAAATCGCTGACAGAGACCCCTCCCCTATCAGCCAATCACTGTGGTCATATAGTAAGCGTGATGACATCATCCATAGCACCGAGGTCAAGCCTTCCCATTCTCTTAAGTCTTAAGACCTTTCTCTATTCCTTAGTAAAAGTTGGTCTCAGCAGCTTTGTGAATAGGTTTCAACTAACAACTTTTACTGGTATTTAGGAGAACTGTTAAATGTAATGTTTTGTGAATACGGCCCCTGATTTTTACTATTTATGGTATTAATATTTTTCAAATATGTGTTTTTATTTAATTTGAGTTCAGTCTTCGTTTGTGTTCGTTGTTAGTGCATTGCCTGAGTTTACTTTATGTGAACAAATCAAGTTATATTTAAGTCTACTTCACACACCTTCTTCCCTGGAATTAAACGTGGTTTAAAACAGGGTTTTCAATTAAAAATTTAATTATCAGCATATTGGTCTGCATGAATATGTAAATATCCAATGCTAATGCCCATTCTGTCAGGTCCATTAAGTCAAGAACACACAAACAATAATAATAATTAAGAATTTTTATTGAATAGATTGCAAACAAGTTGATATTCCTGAATTGAAATTTGGCGGTATGGCTCTGTTCAGGGAGTCCTCTGACCTTTCATGAGCACCATGAAATAGCAGAGAGTCAGAGGACCAGCAGCAGCAGCATTAGGGAACGCTCACAGTTTAGGACTGAGAGCTAAAATATCCCCCTGTGAACAGAGCAGGCAACATGACAAAAGCAAAATGCCACGTTATGCATAAAGGCCAATTTATACTTCTGCGTCGAGTGCACGCAGAGGGTACGGCGTACCCTACGCATAGACGCGTTGGATACGCCGTACCCTACGCCGTACCCTGACGCGCACCTCTCCAAAAATGTAACAACGCGTCAATTCTACGCGGACCGCAAGCGCTGTGATTGGTCTGCCAGAACCCTTCCCTCAGGTCAATAAATAAATAAAAAATCTGCGATAGGAGTGTGTGTGTGTGTGTGTGTCCAGAAATTGGATGATAGTTCCTTACGTCTGCTATAACACAATATTTTGCAGTCCAGCGATTCTTTATGGTAGTAAATAAATACATAGATCCGCTGAGTATAGTTTATTTATTTTCTCATTAAAACCAAAGATGTTAATCAGTAATTGTATATCAAGAACAGGGACACATTAGGGTATATTTCGTGAATGAAGTCTCCGCAACAGCAATCGATTGCTCGAGCCACCGCTGTTTTCAGCGGCCACGAGCTCCGCATGATTTCACAAACACATTCCAGCGCCAGATCGCCTTATTTAACTTTACTAATCAACTAGAGATGCTTAATTTGCTTTAGATACAACAACTCAAGCTGCAAGAAAAGCCGCTCTCTCACTGCTGCTGATACTCCGACATGAATATACAGATTCTCCACACGAAGCTGCTTCTTCTTCGGCTGTTCTCTTGATTACACCAACATGCCCGAGGACACTGCCTACTAGCGTCTGCATGTGTAACTGCACATTGACGCAGACAACAGCGCAGAAGTATAAATGCTCACGACGGCGTAGCCTACGGCGTACACTCGACGCAGAAGTATAAATTGGCCTTAAGGAGGAGCTGGGGAGGTGGCGGGCAGCAGTAGCGAGCAGCAAGCATGTATGAGCAAACCGAATGTGCTTTAAATAGGGCGCCTTGTTTGAGCTTTGGCCATTGAGCAGCGAGGGGAGTTAACCAGCTAATGCAGCTCAGCTGAAGCAGATCAGCTGGAGCAGATCAGCTGACGGGACAGTGTTGTTACAAATAACATAGCAGCGTCTTGACTACCTGGCCTGCCAGAACTGACGCTGACGCTCAATTTCTGTCAGGTCCATTAAGTCAAGAACACACAAACAATAATAATAATTAAGAATTTTTATTGAATAGATTGCAAACAAGTTGATATTCCTGAATTGAAATTTGGCGGTATGGCTCTGTTCAGGGAGTCCTCTGACCTTTCATGAGCACCATGAAATAGCAGAGAGTCAGAGGACCAGCAGCAGCAGCATTAGGGAACGCTCACAGTTTAGGACTGAGAGCTAAAATATCCCCCAACAAAACCACACCTGGCAATCCTCTGAGATACAGAGGATGATTTATTTAAACAATTTATGCTTAGTAATCTATGAATATATATGGATAATTGCAAGTTATAATTACTTTATTTTGACTAGATGAGCTACCCCCCCAAAAAACAGAAATTGAGTGTCTCGAACGATCGTCTGAGCCGCCCTTATTTAGCGATTTATATTATAGTAAAAATTATTAATTAATTACTGAAATGACTATTCAAGACCGCAATATCTAAAACATGCCGTTACCTAGAACTCTGTCTTTTAACTTTTTTAACGGTCTACAGTGTAAGCACTATGAAGAGATGACTAAACCACCTTCTGAGATGAAGGAATTAAACAGCTGGTAGCGCATCCGGGGAGTTATAATGAGCAGAGCGCGAGCAAAATAATGATCAAATGTGTTTATTAGTGAAACGACTCAGAGACTTGAGCTCATGGCTTTCTGAGCGTCAAGAATAGCCTGAACGTCGGGACGGAGGTATCGTTCGTAAGCAGCAGAAGACCACCGCCCCATAGCTTTAAGGGTTAAAACCGGAGCAGATGCTGCCGCTGTTGTTGCTGCGCCGATGCGCAGAGAATGAGCAGTATAGCGGTCCGGGGGCAGTCCACAGAATTGGCAAAGGAGGCGTAGGTGACAAGAAAACCAGGTTCTGGACATTGTTTTCCCTGCCTGTGTGACGAACAGCGGCTCCTGCGGATCAGCACTGGGGCGGTACCTCAAATAGGACAACATGGAAGTCAGTGGACAAAACATAGTGTTAGATTCAGAGATGTACACGATTACGCCTTTAGAATTTTTATCAGTTTTGGAATGCTTTAACAATAATGTGAAATGGTGATCATGAATTGAGACATCAGAAATTGTTAGATTGAGATTTGGGTCAAATGAATAAGTGCGTGAAGAAATTTCACCACCCCTTAGAAAACCAAAAAAGGCTGTGAGAATGACAGTTTCTAACAACAGATCGGTGTACGGCCCAAAACACCCATCCCGTAATTTTTATATGATTTGTTTAACCAAAGGTAGAGTAAAAGGGAGACGTTTATCATTGCCTTGTGGAGATTGTCTTTTGATTCCGTTCAGCAAAAGGCGAATGGAAGGATTTCCCAAAATACTGGAGGCAGATGGATCCAGGCAGCGCATATGGAATTGAATGCCAGCGACCGTACTTTTGATTGAAGAAGGCTGCAGTTTTCGATCCTCAAAGCAGTGGACTATAAATGCACTAATATATGATATATTGACAGGCAGAGCAGCTACAGATGAAGAAGCACAAAAACTTATGAAATAAGACCATGCAGAGTCATACGATTTTAATGTAGAACTAGCCAACCCCCCCCGCATGTACTGTGCAGCAGAATGCATATAGGATTGAAGAGGGTTATTCAATCTAGAATGGTTTGGCTGAAAGGTGGGCATTCCAGGCTTGATGGTGCTGCAGCTGGACACAGGAGATGAAACTTCTGAAAATTGAAACGAGACAAAGAATCGGCCACTTGGTTATTCAAACCGGGAATATGTTCTGCACGAAAAAAAATAGTTCCCCATGACTGACAGCCATGTAAGACGTCTCATGAACCTGTTGATAAATGGAACGGATGAACGCCTCTTATTAATTATATTAACCGTAGCTTCGTTGTCGCAGAAAAACAGAATTTGTTTCCTAGCCCAGTGTTTACCCCACAGAATGCATGCAACGACGATCGGATACAATTCTAATAGGGCTGTCGAGGAATCACCGGCAGGTAAGGAACGCAATTCTTCTGGCCAGGTGGACGCAAACCATTCATTTTTGAAAATCCCCCCGAGCCCTATGGAAGGTGCAGCATCAGTATACAGATTAAGAGCTAAAGATGATTCCATGAAATCATTTAGAAAAAAGGAAATGCCATTCCATTTATCTAGAAGAACAGACCAACATTTTAGTTCAGATCTACATCCTGCGTCTAAAGTAACTATGTCACTGAGAGCTTTTGCAGATTTAGAAAGGTCAAGAAGCCTGGAAATAAATGATCTGCCTTGAGGAATTATTCTCATCGCGAAATTAAGGTGCCCCAAAAGAGAGAGCAAGTCCCTTTTTGAAAAAGATTTTGAATTTTCTGCGACTTTCATAACTTGTCTTATTCGAGCTAATTTCTCGAGGGGGAGTGAAGCTTGCATGCGATTTGAATCGAGAGAAATGCCCAAAAATCCGATTACTTTGACTGGACCCACGGTCTTTTCCTCCGAGAGAGGAACGCCTAATTCAGAAAAAGTGCGTTTAAGAGTCGAGATAGAGAAGTCAGATTTTTTGGAAGGAAAATCTACCAGGAGAAAATCATCTAAAAGATGAAGGACGAAGGATAATTTCTCGTTATTAAGAAGAATCCAGCACAAAGCTTCAGACAAGGTATCGAATATTTTTGGACTGCTACGACAGCCAAAAGTGAGTCTAACCGCAAAATAAAAATTTTTCCTCCACTGGACGCCGAACAAATGCCACTGTGAGGGATGCAATGGCATAACTTTAAAAGCATCGGAAATATCTGCTTTTGCAAGCCAAGCTCCACGTCCTGCCTTTTTAATGAAATTGATGGCATCATCGACAGTATTGTAAAACAGAGAAAATGGGGCTAAAGGAATAAGGCTATTGATGCTGTCAGCCAAACCATTGTGGGGAGCAGAAAGGTCGATAATTAAACGTTTTTTACCCGAATATTTTCGAGTGGCTACCCCTATAGGACTTACCCTAAAAATCGGAAAAGGAGAAAAATCAAATGGGCCTATCATGAATCCTTTCTTAACCTCTTTCTCGAGCAAGGTATCCACAGTTTCCGGCTCCTGAGACGCAGACAATAGGTTATGGCAATGAAAAGATACAGCAGGAAAATGCAGCAGGCCAGCAAAAAAACCCTGAACAAGACCAGTCAGTAAATAATCCACAAAACAGCGGTCAGGATGCTTTCTCAACGCCTGTCCCAGCTTGGGGACGTTAATGGGAGTTGATGGTTTTATTTCTTTCGCTCCATTTTTATGAAGCGGGTTCTCCTCGGGCACACAGACTTTGGGTGGGCGTTCCCACAGTAGCTACAAACATGAAAATATTTACAATTATGCATCCTACAAATATTTTCATTGAAATTAAAGCAAATAGGAGTACCAAAGTTTTTCACCTGGGGCCCAGATGTATGGCTCGGGCCGGGATGAGACATGGAAGAAATAGGCTTAGATTTAGAGCATAAATTAGTAGAATGCGAGAGAGAGCCGCAAACGGAGCAGGACAGGATTTGGTGACCTGTGAAGTGTCTACTTATGAGCGCGAGATCGACCACGGACCAGTCAAGTCTTTGATTAAAGCGTTGAATGAACATAGCTGCCTTTGCAGAAAAAGACTTGTGATACTCGTAGAACAAAACCCCACCGTAAGAGAGAGTTAGATCAGAAATAATGGCCAGATAGGTATCTAGTTCGGCTCTGCGCGCTGGTTGGACCTCACAAATAACATCCCTATAAATTCCAAAAGCGGTACAGAACTCAGGAAAAGTTAGAATTTTTGAAAGTCTAGGGTCCCCATCTTTTAGCTCGACCTGTACGTCACCACAGTCTACTATACGCCGTTCACACAGCTCGGAGCCCAGCAAGAGTTTAACGAGGTTAATGTCATTACCTGCCAATATCTGTCCCCTCAGCTGATGAGAGATGGCAGCAGCTGGTGGGAAAAAAGGTGAGCCAGTGGAAAGAGGTACGGCGGTTGCTAGGGTCCTTTTAGGTACAAATTCCGTGGTGACGTCATCAACTTGAGGCTGGCGCGGATCGAAGACAGCAGCGGTGGTTGAAGCCGGGGTGGATGTCGATTGAGCAGAGACGTGGGTCGAGGAAGGTCTAGAAAGGGAACCGTCTTCCAGTGTTGATATCCTAGCGGACATGTCGAGGAGAGAAGATTGGATGTCAGAAAGTGCCATGAGCACTGGATCATCTGCTGAGAAAGCACTTGGACCCGGACGAACAGAGCCGCTGGCCCGTTTTTGTGCTGGGGCTTTGCTGGCCATCTCAGGATTTTTGCGCTTCGAGGTGTGCTTTTTTCCGGAGGACTGGGTAGGAGGCACCGGCGGAGATTCAACAACTGGAATCATTAGAGAATCGCAGAGGAGGACGAATAGGTCTTCGTGAGAGGCGCCACGCGGAGGCTGAATGTCATTTGTAAATAGGGTTTCCAGTATTTTTGCCACGGGCCAATCGTCGATGCATGGTTGGGACGAGGATCTATTCGCCAACCGCCGAGAACTCCTACGAACGGTAGCGTTATCTTCCGGGCAGGCATCCTGCCCCTGGTCAGATTGGAATGGTAAGGGCCGGGGTTCCTCAGAAGAGTCTTGCCATTCTTCCTCGACAGCGGCGGAAGTCATAGCCGACAATAGGGTGAGTATAATCAGTATTTTAATGTTTAACAACATGAGTGATTTTAACAGCATACAGTTCAGCAGTAGCGAGCAGCAAGCATGTATGAGCAAACCGAATGTGCTTTAAATAGGGCGCCTTGTTTGAGCTTTGGCCATTGAGCAGCGAGGGGAGTTAACCAGCTAATGCAGATCAGCTGGAGCAGATCAGCTGACGGGACAGTGTTGTTACAAATAACATAGCAGCGTCTTGACTACCTGGCCTGCCAGAACTGACGCTGACGCTCAATTTAGTTAACATATATTAGTTAATAAAAATACAACTGTTCATTAATGTTTGCACAGGGCCACTAAATAATAATAACAGATACAACTTTTTATTTTAATAATTGTGAAAATATTTTATAAAGTTTATAAAACATAAAATGTGTTATAAAGTTACAATACATTGGACTAAAAGAAGAAAAAGCCCAAAATCAAAGAGGAATGTTTCATTTCAGAAGACCGTGTATATACATTTGTTGAGACAAATTATTCTGTTTTCTGAAAATTTCTATATTTTTATAATTAGACTTATAATTAGAATTTATGTCACTGTAAAATGCATGGGACATGAGAAACAGTAAAAGTGATTATATTAACAGAAAATGATTCACTGCCCACTTAAAGCTACACTATGTAACTTTTCCGTCCACTAGAGGTCACCTGTTCAAAACAAAGGCGTAGTTTGATGACGCCACGTTTGAGCACAGAATCTTGAGACATGTGGTCTTCACCTCACAGCCGGTGGAAAAGAGTCAGGATAGGACTCGGGCAGAAATCATGTTCATGGATGCGATTATTAACATTACTGTAGTATGAAGCAGAGCAGGACCGAGTGTTGTGGAGCTGAGCAAGGCCGCAGGAGTGATTGAAGAGCGGGACTGTTATTATGGCATAGTCGCCGGCGGGACTTTTATTATGACACGGTCGCCTGCGCCACTTCCTTTTTTCCAGTCATGAGTATGAAGTAACGCAACTCTGTTTATCGTATTAGATATATCTGAGTGTGTTGAAAAGGAAGTTATGACGTTCGCTCTGCGGCTGCTATGACGCTTGTTCACACTGCAGTGAGAGTAAAGCGTTTCTGCTAAATAAAACTGGAAACCGAGGGTAACGCAGATATGACGCAATCGACAGGCGACTCCCTCAAACGCATAGCTCACACCAGAGCCGGCCCAAGGCATAAGAGAACTACGCGGCTGCTTAGGGCCCCATTCGCCACCAGGGGCCCCCAAGAACACATTCAATTACTTGCTGCATATTGCTTTATTGAAATCGCGAAATTACCTTAAACAATTACTAGATAAACTGCACTGGGTCTAAAGTGGGTTTTTTAAGAAGTGGTCTGATGATAGCAGTTTTGAGTGATGAAGGAACATGGCCAGCCTGGAGGGAATGATTAATGATCTTGGTTATAAAGGAACTTAAGACACAGAGGTTAGATTTTACCAAGGCTGTGGGAAAGGGATCCAGCGCACAGGTAGATGGTTTCATCTTTCTGATTGGTTGAAGGACTATCCAATTGCATACGGAGTGATTTGAACTATGCCCGTTGATCATGCCTCTTGTGGTCTGATTGGCTGAAGGACAATCCAATTGCGAACAGAGTCATTTGAACTATGCCCTACTGCTCTTGTGCAGTAGAAAAAAGTGAGCAGATTCCCCAGACTAATGTTCAGTCTTAAAAGATTGAGCTTGGTCTGGTGATAGCCAGACAAGTACAGTATGACATTAATGACAGTCTGAAAAGCAACAATAATGGTTGCCCACTGCTCCGGGTGTGTGTGTGTGTGTTCACTACTCCTAATGTGTGTCCACTAACTTGGGTGGGTTAAATGCAGAGGACAAATTCAGAGAATGGGTTACCATACTTGGCCTTCACATGTCACTTTCATTTTCACTTTCTGTGTCCACACATGACAAAATAAATACATTATGCGCCATCTAGCTGTGGGAAAGAAAATTACATGAACCTATTAATGGCTCCTACATGGCACAATATGTAGGATTTTTGTAATAAAATATCCAAAAACCACTTGCACAGTGTGAAATATTTCATGCAGTTGTGTACTTATATTATCTAAAAAATTCCCAAGGATTTGTAAACTCAATGAAATTCCAATTTGAAATAATAGCTCGTCCCTTGTCATTGTCGCCTATCAATGGCATAATATCCGCACTGTCCTCAGTTTCCGCTTGCAGAAACCATGGCAACACACATGGACAACACATGGTGGTTATACAGCATCTAGCACGCCGCTGTTGTGTCATCATGGATCACAATTATTCATTGGCGAGTAAAGAAAATCAAAAAAATGTAAACGTAGATCAAGCAGGCTTTGGGACAAATGGAGTATGACAAGCAGGACGAGGCCGAGAGATTCGAGGAGGAACTTCGGAAGCATAAAAGGAGGAGCGAAGATAGTGAAGGACGAGAGAGGACCAGGCCTGGACTATTTAACGTTATGTTTTGTTGATGTGTGTTTGGCATTTGTCCGTGAGGCGCTGCCACTTTACTTTCAGTTTGTTTATTTTATTATAAAAATGTGTTTGAAACTTCCCGCATTCTTTTCTGAGGATCAATATCGGCGTGCTGCTTTCGAGATGGAGAGACCAAATCACCCAATCATTTGACAAATAGTCACATATCAGTAACAGGCTAATATAGCACTACATTTCACGTTGCTTGCAGCTAATTCATTACGATGACATAAAATAGTGTGATCAAATGTACAGGTAATACAAGAATGAATACATTACCTTATCTGTGAACATGATTTGGGAATTCCATTCATCTCTGGGTGGTGAAAATGACATCTCCCATCGTACCACTCTCCTTCATAGCGTCATCAAGCTTCACCTTTGTTATTGTTCTGAAAATACACATATTAAAATACTTACATATTGTGCCTTTAAGGGTGGGCCAAAGCAACCAGTAGGCAGGTATTATGCAAATGTGTAAAATGGTAATGTCAATGGAATGAGGCATTTCAGGCGAGTGTTTTCTGTTGGAGAGATTAACTCTCTTTGGCAAGGACTTCATGCTTTGCAACTTTTCAGATCGGTGCCCTTTTTTATCAGTTCTACCAGAAAGACTCAGAGATAGGATGATGAATGAAGCATACATTTATTAACAGCCCAGCAAGCATAATAAAGTTTTGGCATAGGCCCCGTCCATAGTTAGTAATCCGAGGGTAGCGGATCAGCATATCCCTGCCTGAAGATGAAGGCAGGGGCACAGCCGACCCCCCTTTAGAGGTATGGACGGAACCATCCTGGTGGTGGTGGGGAGGGTGGAGGTTGTTGTCGCATCGGCATCTGCGAACTCAAACATGTGTAAGTACGACCTTTATACAGAAAATATGAAGACGTGATTGGATAGAGATGAAATGAATAAGTGACGAAGTGATTAAGTCTTCCTGGCAGAACTTAAGCTGAAGCTTCCATTTCTACCAGAAAGACTCAGAGATAGGATGATGAATGAAGCATACATTTATTAACAGCCCAGCAAGCATAATAAAGTTTTGGCATAGGCCCCGTCCATAGTTAGTAATCCGAGGGTAGCGGATCAGCATATCCCTGCCTGAAGATGAAGGCAGGGGCGCAGCCGACCCCCAAAAGTAGGTGGATTGTAGATCCACCGGACGGGGCCAGCCTTCCCCCAAAATGAAAAGAATGCGTGCGGACGTGATCCTGAGGTTCCTGAAAGATAGGAAAAATAGGGGTTACTATGACTGTTTAATAAAATTGGTTTTATTTTTTTTATTTTTTATTTTTTTATAATAGCGCTACTGCCTTAGCCTTATATAGCCAGATATAGACTGATCCTTGATAGACTGAACAGATATAGCCACGACAGGCCAGACATAGACAGACTTCGATAGGCCAACAGATATAGCCACATAAGGCCGACATAGACAAGCCTCGATAGGCTGACAGATAAGCCACGTTAGGCCAACATAGACTGACAGATATAACCATGTTAGACCAGACATGGACAGGCCTCGATAGGCCAACAGACATAGCCGCGTTAGGCCAACATAGACGGCCTCGATAGACCGGACAGATATGGCCACATTAGGCCAGACGTAGACAGGCCTCGATAGACCGACAGATATAGCCACGTTAGGCCAGACGTAGACAGGCCTCGATAGGCCGACAGATATAGCCACGTTAGGCCAGACGTAGACAGGCCTCGATAGGCCGACAGATATAGCCACGTTAGGCCAGACATAGACAGGCCTCGATAGACCGACAGATATAGCCACGTTAGGCCAGACATAGACAGGCCTCGATAGACCGACAGATATAGCCACGTTAGGCCAGACGTAGACAGGCCTCGATAGGCCGACAGATATAGCCACGTTAGGCCAGACGTAGACAGGCCTCGATAGGCCGACAGATATAGCCACGTTAGGCCAGACGTAGACAGGCCTCGATAGGCCGACAGATATAGCCACGTTAGGCCAGACATAGACAGGCCTCGATAGACCGACAGATATAGCCACGTTAGGCCAGACGTAGACAGGCCTCGATAGACCGAAAGATATAGCCACGTTAGGCCAGACGTAGACAGGCCTCGATAGGCCGACAGATATAGCCACGTTAGGCCAGACGTAGACAGGCCTCGATAGGCCGACAGATATAGCCACGTTAGGCCAGACGTAGACAGGCCTCGATAGGCCGACAGATATAGCCACGTTAGGCCAGACATAGACAGGCCTCGATAGGCCGACAGATATAGCCACGTTAGGCCAGACGTAGACAGGCCTCGATAGTCCGAACAGATATAGCCACGTTAGGCCAGACATAGACAGGTCTCGATAGACCGGACAGATATAGCCACGTTAGGCCAGACATAGACAGGCCTCGATAGGCCGACAGATATAGCCACGTTAGGCCAGACGTAGACAAGCCTCGATAGGCTGACAGATAAGCCACGTTAGGCCAGACGTAGACAGGCCTCGATAGGCCGACAGATATAGCCACGTTAGGCCAGACATAGACAGGCCTCGATAGACCGACAGATATAGCCACGTTAGGCCAGACATAGACAGGCCTCGATAGACCGACAGATATAGCCACGTTAGGCCAGACATAGACAGGCCTCGATAGGCCGACAGATATAGCCACGTTAGGCCAGACATAGACAGGCCTCGATAGACCGACAGATATAGCCACGTTAGGCCAGACATAGACCGGACAGATATAGCCACGTTAGGCCAGACATAGACAGGCCTCGATAGACCGGACAGATATGGCCACGTTAGGCCAGACATAGACAGGCCTCGATAGGCCGACAGATATAGCCACGTTAGGCCAGACATAGACAGGCCTCGATAGACCGGACAGATATAGCCACGTTAGGCCAGACGTAGACAGGCCTCGATAGACCGGACAGATATAGCCACGTTAGGCCAGACATAGACAGACATACTGAATACAAGGCCACTAGGCCACATTTAACCATGCCATGAAGGCCACAAGACCACGAGACAAGGCCACATTAGGCTACACGGTCACAGTAGACCACACGGAACATAGAATTTTTCCTAAACCATAATCCCACACTTAGACGAGACGTACAGACGATGGCCACTAAGCCACACAAAACGAAGCCATAAAGGCCGCACCCTTGAAGCCGAACATGGAACAAGGCAACATTGTACCACAGAGACGAGGCCCGCCGGGTCACAAGGCTGCTAAGCCACAATGAATGAGGCCAACGAGACAGAGCCGCTAGGCCACACAGAACATGCCATGCTTAATGGCCGCAAGACCACGAGACAAGGCCACATTAGGCTACACGGTCACAGGAGACCACATAGAGCAAAAATATTGCATTAAAGACATTCAAGTTTTTTTTTTTTATTTATTTATTTATTTATTTTTTTTTAATAATATTATTAACTTAGGATTATTTAAATAACGAACATGTAACAAAGGCACAACGGCTGCTACAGCCACATGGAGACGTATTAGATGACTAGAAGTCATTGAGGAGTGCTGGCTAGAATAATAACGGGATGAGGGAAATATGATTATGACACCACCACCAGTAGTTGCATAGGAATTTACCTTAAGGTTACTGTAGAGCTTGCTGGGCTTGAAGAATGTTTTTTTTTTTTTTTTTTTTTTTTAAATTGGGTCTTTTGTATGATTCAAAGGCCGAGGACCATCTACCCAAACTTTGATGGCCGGCATGGGGATTCCTCGTTCAGCTGCTGTAGTAGCTGCCCCGATTCTGAATGAGTGGCCGGTGTAGAGAAAAGGGGATAGACTGCAGCTTTAACCGGCAGTTTAACTGAGTTCTGAACCAGCCTTTTGAAAGAGGTGCACCGTTAGGCAAGATATAGAGAGGGGCATAATAAGAAGTTTTAGGGTGGGTTTTTTTTTTTTTTTTAAAGAATTTGACCATAGATGAATGGACAAAAATCATTATTGATTTTAAGAAAGATAAAGTAACGCCGTAGCCTTAAGCGGGGTTTTTTTTTTATTTTATTTTATTTTTTTATTAATTTTTTTTTTATTTATTTTTTTTTTTTTTTTATATTTAAGAATTAGAGTGGAGCGATTAGGTGAGAATGAATATCAGAAAAGAAAATACCAAAGGTAGGATCGAATGTATTAGTATCTGAGGATAATTCGCCTGGACGCATAAACCGTAGAAAGCAACTAGAAACACTGCTTCTAGCAGAATATTGATGTAAAAGGAAAGAGACCGTTGCGGACGGAACTGATGACCCTATGCCGCTACGGGAGAGTAATGAGCAGACGTTTATCTATTGTTTACTAGAGGATTTAGCGAAGCCCATCTTGACCATCATGGCATCCCGCATACTTAATAGAGGAGACCTTGGTAGAGGATGCCAACTCCACGCATTGAACTATGTTCGTAGCAACACTGACCTGAAAAAAAAAAAAAAAAAAAAAATGTCCCATGCACATGTGAGTTGGAGCACATATTTCTTTCCATCTGCAATTAGGGGGATTCTAAACCCTTGCGTAACTCCCGCTCACGTCTTGATAGAACACCATCTAACCGTCAACCTGCTAAGAGAGCCCCTAAAGAAAATAAACCAGACCGCATGACAGACATAACATGGGCATGTGATTGAGAACATCTGACGATGCCCTTGCAAAAGGATAAGAATGTTTTATATGTTTAAGCTTTACTAACTAATAAAACCATAGCTAGCTATATAGGACCCGGCACGGCTACTGAACCTATGAAAAAATTCATCATTTGATAACCTAAGCCAGGATAATACTGTGTGATTGTGGCCACATTTGGCAGTATGAGACGATATCACAATCCTAAAAATTCCTTTGACCCTGGAATAACATCAGAAGTCTATAATAGTTAGTTTGACGTACTCACCAACGCCATGATAAAATTTTGGCCTGAATAATTTCACGAAGTGAATGGGTTGATGTAAAACTCCGGACAAGTCCTCGTGGATCTGATTAACGTACCTGGCATTAAGCACTGAAATCCCACAGTGTGACATCAGATCACAGTCTGAAAAGCAACGAATCACAAGATTATGAGCGCACTGTGTGCCAGCTTAGCGAAGAGAAAAGCTCACTGCGAGAGAGCTCGTCATTTGCGGTGCACCCGGAAATCAACACTCATGTGCAGACTGAGTCAACAGTCAACGCTATATTTACTCCCCTGTATATTGTGTTAGACTCAATAACTGAAAATGTTGGCGTTAATGGTGCAGTGTAGCTGATTACAGACATGTCTTCCTGTGGCTCGAACAGTAGAGCACGGCCCCAGCAACGCCGAGCCACGGGCCCGGCCCCCAGGAAAAGCAAGACCGGACAGAACACCAAACGTGCACCCCGAACTCAATGCAAGTCGCCCGGACAAAGCGTCTGCCAAATGCACAATGCAATGTAAGGTCTGTTGAGCGCTTGGATGCAGTGACGAATTGGAGGAGTTAACATGACGATACACGCGATCACGTTTGAATGATTCAGCGCTTATCCGCTGGCCAATTCTGCCTTCTAGTACATACATTTGACCAACGAAGAATAGAGCATGCAATAGATCATGATTCGGTGTAGATTGACCGCAGCAGTTTCCACTAGTGTAGGAGTTTATCTGAACTAAAGCACTTCCGACGGTTCGTGCATTTATAAAGGGAGCACACTCTGCTCACTACTGTTTTCATAAGATTTGAATAAGTGTTCCCGTGCTGCGATTTAGATGCAATCTTTATGTAATACGGGTCGATTGAGTACGGAAATATATTAGTGCTGCAGTCGAATATCAAAACTTGTTTAGTATGCAAACCTTACCTGAACTATGGTACTGTGAGTACAAGCGAGATACACGTTTGTTTTATGCTAGTTGCAGCCATAGCGTCCTAGCACGGAAGACCAAGTGAACCGTAATACTAAATTCTAAAGTTACTAAAATAGAAGAGGTATACAGATATCAGCTGAATAAAACACGAGTAATTACTGGAGTTAAGCGAAAACAAAGCATCAATTACTATACATAACGTTATTTCAATTGACTAATATATAATATAGCGCATATTTATAATGCAATAAGACACCTTTATGGAACACAGAACGCTACAGTACTTCCTCATCAGAAAGGAAGCCATGTCAAATCACGAAGGGAAACCATTTCAGCACTGGGTGCCCCGTATGATTGAGCAGATAATGTACTCTGCTGAATGACAGCCCAAAAACGCTTTTAAGCTTAAAACTATGTTGTGTCAGTTTGAATTGCATGTTGTATGTGACAAACTCACAGTGCTGCAAGAGAATAACACCATTGAATGAGAACGGATCAAAGCACTGATGTCGGTGCTGTAGCCTACTTAAAAACTATGCTGAGCAAATTAGCATATTTAATTCAATTGTATTGATTAATAACACAGAACCCATTGCGATTCCAGCTTAACTCTGTTAATCATGAGCCCCGATTAACTGGGTGCATGTTGCTTTAAACTCATGTTGATTCCTTGCGTTCATAGGGAGAGTGATAGAGGCTAATATGCTGTGCCATCTGATTTGTTTCAGCTTTTCTAAACAATTTGCCATCAATACAGGCCGTTGTCATGCGAATCATTTACAGCACTATGGATACGACACAAGTGAGCCACAACGAGCGATCACGTTGCACGAGCAGACCGGCAGACACCTGTGCGCGTCTCATATGATGCTTGTGTCTGCACTCACTGTACGGACCTGCTTGCGACGAAATTGAGAAAGAGTACAATACTACACCCAATCGCGTCGGAATGTATAATCATATACATATCACTGTGGTGAATGCTGATGTAGAGATGACGCCAGAATGGTGATGAAGATCACAGCCGTGTCTTTGATAACATGCCCAATAGTCCTCCGTGGAAGTGATTGTTCTGAATCTGAACGCGAGATTGCTCTCGTTAGTGAAGGTACTCGTGTCTGTTGCCGCGACGGCCCGGTGATTAGAATGATAGCTGACGTGGACTTAGGACGCCACTGTGTGCATATTATTAACTTTATAATAGGACCAGCGATCGACCGCTACGGAACATCCAGAACGTTAACTGAATCGTCGCTTCAGATCTGCGTAATCGTCGCTTCAGTATCTGCCTTGTTGTCGCATCGGCATCTGCGAACTCAAACATGTGTAAGTACGACCTTTATACAGAAAATATGAAGACGTGATTGGATAGAGATGAAATGAATAAGTGACGAAGTGATTAAGTCTTCCTGGCAGAACTTAAGCTGAAGCTTCCATTTCTGTGTCCAATCAGGCCCTTTTTAAATCCAATTCTTCACATTGCAAGGTAGACTCTGTCTTTGCGTGCCGCGGCCACCCTGTCAGAGAGGGAATTCATAAACCCAGCGCATCAGCATCCAAAAACAAAACTATTTCGAAACTTAGCTTAACTTAACTTAGTTAGGAAACAAATAAGCTGTTCCTGAAATGTCGTTGATGACACAAAGAAATCCACACAGAAATCGGAACCCGGCTTAAGTCGCCGTTTTCTTGCCTTTGCCGACACTGACCTGATCGTTGGTCGTGCGGATTGATATTATGGTCTGTTTGTACTTTGTAATTGTAAAAAATATGTTTCTAAACCGAATGATATAAGAATCAGCAGTTGTTTCTGCGTCGAAAGTAAACAAAGATACGATTAAAATCTGTATTTAAGAAGCCCACATCCGGTATTTTTTGGTGCAAAATAATCAAACGTAGCATCAATAAAATCATTAATTTCAGTATTTATAATATTATAAATGAAAAACTGAGTACTGCATCTTAAAGCCCTTGGTATAATCTATCATTTACAGCAATAAACACAAATTACCTGTTTTGGTCATTTTTATGGCTATGACTACTTTGACGCTCTATATCTCATAATTAGATTATGCGACTTTAGCCGGGGTTTCAACGACGGGGTCACATTTAAGCTTCCATAGGCATGAACTGAAAACGCGCCAGACTGGACACGCACCGTAAATGAATGCTGGGCAGCCGGGCTCATTATAGTTCAACCCGTTCTCACTCCCAGGGCGTCGAAAAACGAAGCATGGTCAAGTGCCTTCCGCGTCGCAATGAAGACGCTAAAGTCACCCCTAGGCGTCACTATTAGTGCTCCATTGATTTCAGTTGTTTACCCAATGCGTCAGATCAAGACACATTTTATTCTTTGCATTTGTAAAAGCATACATGATTTTATTAATATTTTATTCATATTTAAAGGTTACTTTTATATTTTGGAGCAGCTAACCCAACTCCTACCCTAAACCTACCCACTCCTAAACGATATAAAACACACAACAGGCAAATACAAGTATACAGTCACAGGTATTTATTGCAAAAACTTACCAACAACAGTATAAAAGTATTAACTCATGTTGCATTCCAAGTCTTCTGAAGTCACACGATGTCTTCATGTAAAGAACAGAGTTGATCTTAATGTTTTAATCTGATCCCGCCGCTCCGTTAACGCACTCATTCATATCTCATTCAAATAATACACACGCCTCTTTAGCATGACGCAATCTGTCACAAGACACACGAGAACCAATGACATTTTACAATCAAAGCTGACGTAATGACGCAATTGGTCACGAGACATACGAGAGCCAATGAAATTTCATTATGAAAACTGATGTAACGGGCGGCAATATTTGAAATTGTACGTGTTCGTGATCTTCTGCGGATGGAGACGCTGATCGCTTTTGGGGATTTCCTTTACACAAATCAATCGCTTGGCCTCGGAATATTTGTATTTTTTTTATAAATTGTGCATGCAGTCGACTCTGCCTGTTATATCTGCGTTTTATACCACACAAATGGGTAGGTTTAGGGATGGAATAGGGTTGGGTTACATGTTAAAACGTGTCTAGATAGCGTAAATAAAATGATGCTGGCTGATTATATTGAGAATCACAGTCCAACATGTCATAATGGCAAAATCATAACCCAATATATGATCAGCATGAAGATAACTTTCCCATGCCCAACGCGTCTGTGTCTGACGCCGAAGGTTTCTCATTGAAATGAATGGAGCACTCAGCGCGTCGATATAGTGACGCCTAGGGGTGCCTTTAGCGTCTTTATTGTGACGCGGAAAGCACTTGACCATGCTTCGTTTTTCGACGCTTTGGGAGTGAGAACGGGTTGTATAGTTTCAGTTTTAAATTAGCTCCAATTCGGGGGCGGGTTGCTTGAATTGTGGGTTCATGAAAACACAACAAAACGGTACAATGACAAACTTACTTAAATAGGCGCATTTCGCTTTGAAACCAAATCTTCCACGATCATCTTGTCTGTCAGCTCCTCACTCTCTGATGAATGAAATCTGACTCCTGCTGCGTTTGTGCTGCGACTCTCATTCGGCTCGTGCTATGTTGAGCAGACACGTTCAGTTTTTAATTGCAGTGTATGTTCTCTAACTGAACTAAATTGTTTTATTACTATAAAAATGAAAATGACGGTGGGGGCGGTGCCACGGTGGGCAAGAGATGTAATCGGTAGGCGTGGCTTGGGAGTGGCCTCGTAGGGCAGCGAAGCAAATGCATTCTGGGAGTTGTTTTCTTTCATCCATATGAGCCAAAAATACATTTTCTGTCTTTTCTCAGTCTAGAAGGCACCAACTTCTAAAATAATTTCACATTTCTACTACATAAATGACCCAATTTAAATACACATTCAGCTTTCCAGCAGTGAAGTACCCCTTCAAGTACACCTATTCATTCCAATGCTATTTCTTTTAAAATTTTATTTTCACATGAAGATCCTCCCCTTTTGATAAACTATAAAATGAGTGATGAAACAGGCATATTATTTCATTCACCTCCTGATCAAAGATGGATCTGCAAATCTCAGTTTTTCTTCTCTTCATTCTTTTCACTGCAGGTACAAAGACAAATCGCTTGAATTGTTATTGTGTACAAATACAGATCACTTATGTCTCTCACTGTCTCTCTGTTTTAAATACTAAAGGGCACTCTCGCAAATGTTATGAGTGCACGGATATGACAGGTTCTTGTAAACAACAACAGTTGACATGTCCCAGTGGATTTTCCAAGTGCATGACAGTGGAAACACAAATGGGTAAGTCCAGTGTGGTTTATTCAAATGTACTGTTATATTTGACTGATGGAGATTCTGCTATAATTTACTGGTGCTGTGACAGTGGAAATGTTACTTCTCAGCCTAACAGCATTTTCCTGGTGGAATTTACAAATTGAAATGAGACAATTGCTATAATTTTGAAGCTGTAAGATAAGATGATGCATGTTTGTTTTTAACTCACTGTTGCTTTCTACTTTTAAGCATTAAAAAAAATCATCAGAACAATGTGAAGTTGAACCATTTTTTTCCATTTTTAGGTGGCATTATTTCTAAAGTTAAAAATTGTGCTCCTGCCTGTCAAAATGGGTCCATGAACATCTTTGTTTTAAAGATGTCTTCTTTCTGCTGTGACACAGACATGTGTAACGATGTTCCAGGTATTGTACTTCAATGATCATGTGCAAATAACTTCTGTAAAGTCAACACTCATTTTTACCTTGATATGATAACAAAATTAAAGAACACTTGTTTTCCTCCTGATGTAGATCTCAGCTTTGTCCCCAATGGAAAGACATGTTTCTCTTGTGATGGGCACAGCTGCTTAAACATAACGAGCTGTTCAGGGACTGAAGATCGCTGCATTAAAGCAACAGGTGAGAATCTGGAAAAGGAAGATCATTAATTTTGTTCCTCCATCTTTCACTTTAAGCATATGATACAAATCACATATACCAATGTCCAGCTTAAACTAACATTTGTTTTCTTTCTTTTCATCAGGTACTTTTGGAGATCAGTCATTGGTTGTAAAAGGCTGTGTGTCTAAATCTATTTGTGATGACTTAACTGTTAGTGGTGTTGTCCTTGGGAGCTTCTCATGTTGCGAGGGGAACCTGTGTAACGGTGCTCAGAGCGTCTCCCAGAGCTTCCTGTTCCTCTGCGGTTCTCTGCTCTCCTACTTCCTGCTGCACTGAATCCAGCAGCTCTTCAGATTCTACAATCAGACATGCTGTATTGAATATATTCATGTAATATTCATCTATATTCATACATTCAATATATTCTATAGCTCCTCAGATTCTACAGTGTGACACACTGTCACACTATGTGATAGTCATATATATAAAATATATATACACACACACACACACACACACACACACACAGTGATGCTTGAACTCATTGCAGAATCTGTGAAAATGTGAATAATTTTGACAAAATAAGAGAGATCATACAAAATGCATTTTTATTTTTAATTTAGTATGGTCCTGGATAAGATATTTTACATAATAGATGTTTACATATAGTCCACAAGACAAAACATAGCTGAATTTATAAAAATTATGATACACAATTATTAATTTTTTTTGATGGTTGTTCATGAGTCCCTTGTTTGTCCTGAGCAGTTCAACTTCCCAACTTTCTTCAGGAATCCTCCAGGTCCCGAAAATCCTTCAGTTTTCCTGCATATTTAAACCCTCTCCAGCAGTGACTGTATGATTTTGAGATCCATCTTTTCACACTGTGACAATTGTGGTGTTAAACACAACTATTAAAGAAAAAACATTCAAACATTCACTGATGCTCCAAAAGGAAGCACAATGCATTAAGAGCCAGGGGGCAAAAAAGTTTTGAATTTTAAGATCAAAGTAAATTGGTAAATAAAAAATAAAAAATGGATATTTAAACAAAATAATAAAAAATGTAAAAGGTTTCACCCGGGCTCAGCATTGTGTTTCCTTCTGGAGCATCAGGATTTTTCTGAAGAACATTGGTCATTTTAACTGTTCAGGACAAACAAGAGACTCATGAACAACCATCAGAAAAAAAACAAAAAAAAAAAACAGTTATAGATCATCCAGGTAGCGACAAATAATATTAAGAATCACGAGCCTGATCACACGAAAATGTGTATAAATAATATGAGTGTGCAATGTCGTGGAATGTATTTGCCAAAATTGTCTATCTCAGTTTTTGTTTGAGCTTTGATTATTATATCTGACAATAAATAGCAATTTGATAGTTTGCGCTCTATTAATAATTGTTACTGCTTTCCTTTAAGCCATTGTCATTGATAACAGGAGTGAGCAAGTTATCATGCACACAGAGTTGTAAGGGTCCATCCGTTAGCCCCAAAACGGAATCTAACGGCTTGGTTGAAGGAATTCTGCGTGTAAGCCTTTTCAGCAGTTCTGTTAAATTCACTTCATCTATTGATATCTAATTTTAAATCGGACCCAATGAATAATTTGATCTGACTCCATTTTTATGTGACTTCGTTCAATTTGTTACGTTTGTAATTTAACAGCTGATCATAAGATTAGTTGTGATTTAATTTAGATCGTTGATTTTTCTTAGTATCTCTTATTTTCAAATATTCGTTCATCAAGGGACCCAATATCGCACAGAAACAGCTGTGTCGCGATCGCGCATTCACAAACACAAACGGTTACTTCTGATATTAGTCAGAGGATTGCAGAGTAAATATTTTACCTTTAAGTGGTCGCACCTGCTTCCTCAACAAACTGTAATTTTAGTAATAGACCTGAAAGCTGCTAATACAGTTATAGTCAGAAATCAGATCATCCCAAAATGCTGTGCTCCATGCTTCTGTCACTGGGTCCTCGGTTTGATCTATCCTGGCAAAGGTTTTGCGAAATAAATGACTCCACATTGATCCATACTAGAATAATGATTTCAGAATAATACAAGATAAATCAAGATTAACATTTAAAAAAATTAATAAAACCAAGACTCCATGGTACACAACTTTCAGCATAAAAATATAAAAAAAACAATTAAAGCTGCAAGCAGCGATGAAAGGGCCCTCACACCCGGGACCACCCGGTGGCCTCAGGAAAACAGCGAATAGTGGGCGACATGCATTTGAGCGGTTTAATATAGGAGAAATATGGCAAACTCACATCAATGTGCCACACTTCCTGTTGCCAGCAGGTGGCGCTTTGACTATAACAGAATATTGTCATGTAGATGTCTTCAGGTCAGGACTATTATCAAACATGTGAAGTTTAGGGCGATTGGACATTGTATGTCTGAGTTACAACAACTTCCTGTTTCGTGGTGTAAATCGCACATATTAGCACTTAGCCAAGTGTTGCATGATTTAACTGTGTCTAGCCTGTTTTGGACTTGATGGCATATTTAAATGTGTTTCTGGGAGTGAATTACAGTGTAAAGCATGCCATTTCCTGTTGCCAGCAGGTGGTGCTATGACTAACTAATATTGCCATGTAGATGTCTTCAGGCCAGGACTCATCAAACATGTGAAGTATGGGGCAGATCGGACTTTGTATGCCTGAGTTACAAAAACTTCCTGTTCTATGGCGAAACATCAAACTTTGTGAGGCCGCCACGGACACGACCTTCAGGGAAAACTTTTTCTCATTTAACAGCTCAAAGGCCTTTAGATAAGACTGTGCAAATATGATGTTGATCTGAATAAATCTCTAGGAGTTCGTGAAAGTACAATGTCTGGAAATGGCAAACCTTTTGCAGAGAAATTTCTAAATATCTCACTTCCTGTTGGATTTTCATATTTTGCACCGTGGGGCTTTTTTGTAGGTGTTGGGCTTTTACATGTGTCTAACGAATATCACACTCGTACGTGAAACGTAGCTTGAACGGCGCTTAATTGAAATTTTGTTGGTGGCGCTATCGAGCCATTTTGCCACGCCTAATTCTGAAACCCATATCAGATGTATATTTTCACCACTTTTGACACGTGTGCAAAGTTTCATGAGTTTTCGAGCATGTTTAGGCCCTCAAAAATGCGATTCATTTAGGAGAAGAAAAATAGACTGAGCAATTCCAATAGGGTCCTCACACCACCGGTGCCCGGGACCTAATTAGATTAGATTAGATTAGATTAGATTCAACTTTATTGTCATTACACAAGTACAAGTACAAGGCAACGGCTAATTACAAGTACAAGTACAAGGCTAATTACAAAGTTATATGAAAAGAATTTCAAAGAGTCATATCTGGCACAGTACACACAGTGTGTGTGAGTGTCTCAAAGACACTGACACAGACTGCATGGGGGTCCTGGCTACACAATTCCCCCCCCCAATGGCAGCTCTGCTACCCTTCCTTAAATACCCAGACCAGAACAAAAGGGGTTGTAAATATTTGCAACACAAACACCTGGGGCCTGTACCATGATGGTAGTTTAACAAACTCAGGGTTACAGGATTAGTTTCGAGTTGACAAAACCAAACCAATCTATTCAGGCTTTGTTGGTCCCATGATGTTGATCATCAGCTTTCTCTGTCAACTCAGGCTTTGATCCTGAGTTTAGGAGTTTAGCTGTGACATCAGCAGTGAACAGCCAATCACATGCTGTGGATCAAGGAAACTGAGATTCTCTTCTCGCTAGAGAAGCAGAGAAATTGATTTCTCTCTTCTGCACAATATTACATGATTGAAAATATTAAGAATTTAAACAAATTTACACAGGAAGAAGAAAAGAGCTGTCTATGAAAGTGGACAACTTTAAGAAAAATCTTAGTCAGTGCAAGTAAAAGTTATGAAGTTAGTTTAGTTGATATATAGAGAGAATTGAACATTTAAACTCACATGTAGTCATTTGTATAGCTTTATTTATTGATTTTAAAGCTTATTTGTATGACCTTTATATAGGCTATTTATATTAATTTTAACTAAGTGCCTATTAATGATTGATTAACTAAAATGATGCATGTGTAATTGATTATGGGTATAAAAATTACTTAAATGATATCCAAGTCATTCAAAATTTGTATTATTATAAATAAGCATTGTTAAAAGCCAGACACTTTAGTCTTTAAAAAACATTTGCTCTGTAGTGATCTTTAATTTGGAGTAGAAACAGGGGGAGTGACTTCATTGCATCAGAGGTGTGTCACTTTGCTCACAGCTGATTGGTCTAATTTCAGTTCGAGATCTCTTATCCAGAACATAACCTGCCCTGGAGCAGGTTAGCCGTGGAGCGTAAGTTACTATGGAGATGAACACTGCTAAAAGCCAAACCACTTTAATGGTACCTAAAACCCAGGATTGGCACAAACTAAGCTTAAATATATCTGGCTAGCCAGCTAAACCGGCTTCATGGTATAGGCCCCCGGTTTCGGGGGAGAGGCTCAGATATCTTTGAAGAGACCACTCAAAAAGGAGAACAGAAATCTCATTCGTTTTCAATCTTTCTAATACTACCAGTGACTGCAGTGAAACTGAGACCATTTTACCCATCGCACTGAGACATTTGAAAGGACACCAAACATGAAAGGGATAAAACAATAGATTCATAAGATACATCTTCTTTGGCAAATCTGCATTATGTTACTTGAAACAGGAGAAAGAGAGGGGAAAATGGAGAGGGGGAGAAGGTTTGGGCAGGGTGATGTCCCACAGTCTTTCTGTGAGACCTTCTCTCCAGATTAGTGAGTTTTATTGTTCTATTGCCGGGGGTTGGATCTCAGCTTTTGTCTTAGCAGTAAAACGATCCTTACAGAGTCCATGCATACAGATGTAGAAGCAAACAATGTCTTTCTTTATTTTGTTCCATTGAATAAACATTGCCTCAAATCCACTTCCTGTGTCTTCTCATTCATTCATGTTGATGAACATCTATATAGAGTTCACATCTGACAGACGCAGCAACATATTGTCCATAATCCACCTTCTTGCACGCTACCCTGTGTGCTTCCCCATTACCAACACACACACACACACACACCTGTTACCCAGATGCTCTAATTATACTGAGTCACAGTGCCACTCAGTGGACAGCAAAAACTTTCCGTAATGGCTCCTAATTAATTTGAAGGCGTTATGAATTTAGAAATAAACTTTCCCTTGAGCTTTTGATGTATAAAAGATCATGATAATATAAGAATATCCTGTAAGTTTCAGAGCTGAAAACGTCCTTGCTAGTCAAAGAAAAGTTTTTAGTGACAGCTGGCTCAGCAAACGATCGATCTGTGAATGTGCGCCCCATGACGTCAGAGTGCGGTGAAATGCCGCCTCAACAGAAGAAGACGAATGCCTAATTCTGTAGCCCCACCCACCAACTCGTGCCAGGCATGTTAGATAAACAACAGGCCTACGTGGAGCTAAACCCGATTGAACTTCCAAGCAATAAAGCTTATGGCATGTTTTAAATTTCCTACGGATTCCAAAATGCATGGTTGAACATTCTTTTTTAATGAAGATCCAGCTCATGTAGAGAAGACAATTGCTATTTAAGTGAAAATAACATATTTTCTTAGCGATAGATATTTACACTAAGTGCAAATAGCTGTAGATGCTATTTACTAAGTGAAATAGCATACTAAGTGAAATTAGTGATATATTCTACACTCACCTAAGGATTATTAGGAACACCTGTTCAATTTCTCATTAATGCAATTATCTAAACAACCAATCACATGGCAGTTGCTTCAATGCATTTAGGGGTGTGGTCCTGGTCAAGACAATCTCCTGAACTCCAAACTGAATGTCAGAATGGGACAGAAAGGTGATTTAAGCAATTTGAGCGTGGCATGGTTGTTGGTGCCAGACGGGCCGGTCTGAGCATTTCACAATCTGCTCAGTTACTGTGATTTTCACGCACAACCATTTCTAGGGTTTACAAAGAATGGTGTGAAAAGGGAAAAACATCCAGTATGCGGCAGTCCTGTGGGCGAAAATGCCTTGTTGATGCTAGAGGTCAGAGGAGAATGGGCCGACTGATTCAAGCTGATAGAAGAGCAACTTTGACTGAAATAACCACTCGTTACAACCGAGGTATGCAGCAAAGCATTTGTGAAGCCACAACACGCACAACCTTGAGGCGGATGGGCTACAACAGCAGAAGACTCATCTCCACTACAAATAGGAAAAAGAGGCTACAATTTGCACAAGCTCACCAAAATTGGACAGTTGAAGACTGGAAAAATGTTGCCTGGTCTGATGAGTCTCGATTTCTGTTGAGACATTCAGATGGTAGAGTCAGAATTTGGCGTAAACAGAATGAGAACATGGATCCATCATGCCTTGTTACTACTGTACAGGCTGGTGGTGGTGGTGTAATGGTGTGGGGGATGTTTTCTTGGCACACTTTAAGCCCCTTAGTACCAATTGGGCATCGTTTAAATGCCACGGCCTACCTGAGCATTGTTTCTAACCATGTCCATCCCTTTATGACCACCATGTGCCCATCCTCTGATGGCTACTTCCAGCAGGATAATGCACCATGTCACAAAGCTCGAATCATTTCAAATTGGTTTCTTGAACATGACAATGAGTTGACTGTACTAAAATGGCCCCCACCGTCACCAGATCTCAACCCAAAAGAGCATCTTTGGGATGTGGTGGAACGGGAGCTTCGTGCCCTGGATGTGCATCCCACAAATCTCCATCAACTGCAAGATGCTATCCTATCAATATGGGCCAACATCTCTAAAGAATGCGTTCAGCACCTTGTTGAATCAATGCCACGTAGAATTAAGGCAGTTCTGAAGGCGAAAGGGGGTCAAACACAGTATTAGTATGGTGTTCCTAATAATCCTTTAGGTGAGTGTATATACACCATATAAAAGTAGCAGTTATTTGTTTTTTGTGTAAATAGTAGGCCTAATTACATGTCATTTATACTTTATTTTGACAGATATATACTATTTGCACCTCAGTATTGTTGTACATTAACAGGATGCAATAATAACAGAGTGCAAATCATTATATTTATTAAAATTATTTAACGGATGCCGCCTTAATGGAACAATAAAAGCCCTCCCTACACCTACCCCTAACCCTACCAATAAATGTTTTTATTATTATTAAACATTTCATTAGGCACTTTATTTCCACATTAAGAATATTTTCTTAATTTTTATTGAAAGTAAATGCCTTTCCGATGTGATTTGTGATGTGTGTGTGATTTGTGGGTGTTTCTCATTGTGATGAGAAAAGAGATTAGAGGTGGATTTGAACCCAGGTCGATCGCGTCGAAACCAAGACCCTTTAGCCATATGATTTACTGATTGCGCCACTAAAGATGTTGAAACATGACCGGGTTTTTTATCTTCTTTGGCCCAACCAGGCATTGTCTTTAGCCTCTTTGCTGTCGTGCCGGCCTCCCATGCTGGAGACCTGGGTTCGAGGCCTGCACATCGTGGGGAGAGTAGGACCTGAGGGGTTACACACACAAACACAGGGGGGTTTTTGTGAAATGTGGGGACATTCCATAGGCATAATGGTTTTTATACCGTACAAACCGTATTTTCTATCCCCCTACACTGCCCCTGCCCCTAAACCTACCCATCACAGGAAACTGCACAGTTTACTTTCTGTGAAAAAAACCTCATTCTGTAAGATTTAAAAGCATTTTGAAAAGTGAGGACATGGGTAACGTCCTCATATTTCACCCTATTTTTGTAATACCTATGTCATACCCATGTCATTATACACATTTGTGTCCTGATATTTCACAAAAACACGCCCAGCTTGAGGTGTGTTTGTACTCCTCAAGAGAACATATTGTTTTAGTCAAGTGCTTGAGAAAGTGATCAAAATGGGTCATCTAGGGTCATTCAAGATTGTGTCTTTCACAATGTCTAAGGTCTGATCAAATGAAACTTATGCTTCTGTTTAATCTGAATGCGTCATATCCCGTCCAGTGTGTAGGTGTAGGTCATATACTGCTGAATTGCAGCTATTGTAAAACTTTATTGTTTAAGCTTGTTTCCTGTCTTCTCAATAACTTCCCGTCCTCCTCACTGTATGTAAAATGTGCTTACTTTTAGATTTTAGGTTTTGATTTAATTTATAATTTTTAGATATTTGTACTTGAAATAAGACAAAAATACTCAGTAAGAAAAGCATTTGTGCAGTGTGAATGAACAAATGAATTCAATTCAATTTAATTCAATTCAACACACTTTATTTGTCCCCAAGGGGCAATTAACAAGGCAACGTAGAGTAACACACAATCGCTATGCATAAAAGAATCATACAATAAACAAATAACACAGTGTGTACAAGTGCAAATATATTAAAACAAGTCCAAACATATATAAAAAAGAATAAATATGTTAATATATATGTGTATATATATGCAAATAATAATAAATAATAATAATAATAATAATACAAATAAAAAATAAATAAATAAATCACTGCATGGTGAACTTAATGGTGCTTAGAGACGCCTGTAAATTTAAAAGCTGCACCGATTTTGGAACAACGGTTGCCCTCCTCCTTTGTGTCCTACAGCCCGGACAACGAAGACGTCGCCCAGAGGGAAGCCACTCAAAAACAGAAACAAGGACATGTGACTGATCTTGTAGAATCCTGCAGGACAACCTCAGTGTTTGCTGATCACTTATAATAGAAAGAGTCCTAATAGGAAGTCCGATAATTTTTGAACAGACTTTTACCGTGCGCTCCAAGGGATTTCTGTTTTGAAGGCTGATGGAGTGAAATCAGCAAACGATAGATAATGACACTTTCAATGTAGGAGTAGTAGAACATGGTAAGAATGCTCTTACTAACCCCAAAGGAATTGAGCTTTCTTAAGAGATACTGCCGCTGATGGCATTTTCTCAATATCTCTTCTGTGTTCGAGGTGAATTTCAGCATATTATCAAAAATTGTGCCCAGGTACTTGTACTCTTTGACGATCTCTATGGGCTTTCCATGAATCACAGTGGTGACTGCCATAGACATCTGCCTCTGCTTGTTGGAAAAAGTTACCACCATCTCTTTAGTTTTATTTACGTTGAGTTCCAAACACGAATTGTCACACCACTCCACAAATTCCTGAAGAGCTAGGTCGTAATGCTGTTGAGAGTCTGATAGCTAAGACAATAGGACGGTGTCATCAGCGAACTTAATTAGACTACAATTAGATTGGGTGGACCTACAATCGTCAGTATACAGAATGAAGAGGAGCGGAGAAAGGACACAGCCCTGTGGAGAGCTGGTTGAAGTATAAAGGAGGTCAGAAAAGGTGTTGTTGACCAGCACTCTCTGAGACCTATTTGTCAGGAAGTCAATTATCCAGGAGATCAGCTGGTCCTCCAGATGGAAGCGATTAATGAGCTTCTCAGCAAGAATATGTGGCTGTAGCATATTGAATGCCGAAGAAAAATCAGTGAACAAAAATCTAGCTGTGGTATTAGGATACTGCTTCACAGTAGGGATGGTGTTCTTGGGATGGTACTCATAATTCTTCTTCCTCCAAACACGTTTAGTGGAATTATGACCAAAAAGTTCTATTTTGGTCTCATCTGACCACATGACTTTCTCCCATGACTCCCCTGGATCATCCAAATGGTCATTGGCAAACTTAAGACGGGCCTTGACATGTGCTGGTTTAAGCAGGGGAACCTTCTGTGCCATGCATGATTTCAAACCATGACGTCTTAGTGTATTACCAACAGTAACCATGGAAACGGTGGTCCCAGCTCTTTTCAGGTCATTGACCAGCTCCTCCCGTGTAGTTCTGGGCTGATTTCTCACCTTTCTTAGGATCATTGAGACCCCACGAGGTGAGACCTTGCATGGAGCCCCAGTCCGAGGGAGATTGACAGTCATGTTTAGCTTCTTCCATTTTCTAATGATTGCTTCAACAGTGGACCTTTTTTCACCAAGCTGCTTGTCAATTTCCCCGTAGCCCTTTCCAGCCTTGTGGAGGTGTACAATTTTGTCTCTAGTGTCTTTGGACAGCTCTTTGGTCTTGGCCATGTTAGTAGTTGGATTCTTACTGATTGTATGGTGTGGACAGGTGTCTTTATGCAGCTAACGACCTCAAACAGGTGCATCTAATTTAGGATAATAAATGGAGAGGAGGTGGACATTTTAAAGGCAGACTAACAGGTCTTTGATGGTCAGAATTCTAGCTGATAGACAGGTGTTCAAATACTTATTTGCAGCTGTATCATACAAATAAATAGGTAAAAAATCATATATTGTGATTTCTGGATTTTTTTTTTTAGATTATGTCTCTCACAGTGGACATGCACCTACGATGACAATTTCAGACCCCTCCATGATTTCCAAGTGGGAGAACTTGCAAAATAGCAGGGTGTTCAAATACTTATTTTCCTCACTGTATATGTATTTGCCTGTTACGTGTTTTATATTGTTTAGAAGTGGGTAGGTTTAGGGTAGGAGTTGGGTTAGCTGCTACAAAATATAAAAGTAACCTTTAAATATTAATAAAATATTAATAAAATCATGTCTGCTTTTACAAATGCAAAGAATAAAATGTGTCTTGATCTGACGCATTGGGTAAACAACTGAAATGAATGGAGTACCCTGCACGTCGCTATAGTGACGGATAGGGGTGCCTTTAGCGTCTTAGTTGTGACGCGGAAGGCACTTGACCATGCTTCGGATTTTGACGCCTTGGGAGTGAGAATGGGTTGTAACATGTCATAAATCATCAGGGGCCTGTTTTTAGAAAGGAGGTTAAGTGAAAACTCTGAGTATGTTAACCTTGAAATAAGGGAAACAGTTCAGTTTGTTAGTTTTCACTGACTTTCAGTTTCTTTTCATTTGTCACGTTTCTTTGTTCAGTTTCCCACCACTCATCTGTCTCCCTGGTTACCGTCATTATAAATTCATATGTAGGCTATTAGCTGTGTTCCGTTAATCATCCTCATTTGTGTTTGCTATAGTTGGTCCCTCACATTTATTCTCTGTCTGGTCACAGTTATTTTAAGTTGTTGTGCTATTGCTTGTCTTTAGAGTATTTGTAATTAAACTACGTTTTGGAACTGTATTACCTGTCTCCGTCTTCCTGGCTTATTGTCCTTATCTCAGGAGATCAAAGTATATGAGTTTTCTTTCAGCTTTACATTGGTTAAATAAAACTGCACATGGGTTCAACTCAACTCTTCTCCAGTGGATTATTGTTACATGCATAATATACATGACACATTTTTGTTTAAAAAAAATATACATTCCAGCTGACATTTGTGCAAAAAAAAAAAACCCTCATCCAACAACACATCTTGTATTTTTTTTCTTTTGGATGCACATTGTAGGAGGATTTACAGATCTTATAAAATATTTTAACGTGTATGATTAAATACACAGAAGATCAATTCACTATTTGCAATAAGTGGTTATTTTCAATAGGTCTGTATTGAAATACTACCATATTTTTGCTTGTTTAAAATAAAACTTGACCTTAATTTCATCAACCTGTCAGGGTTATGCAATAGTTAATTCTGAGTTAGTTCCATTTGTTAATAATTAACATATCAGTCATTATGTCTCTGTGTATTTAAAGCTACACTGTGTAACTTTTTTAGTCTATTCTTAGCTAAAAACACTTAGTTCTTTCAAAAATATATGTGCTCATTAATGTATATTTACTTCTTTCAAGTAATAAAGTATTCTCGTAAGTTTATAATATGCCATTGAAAATACATAAGGTAATGGGATCTAACGGTGGTCGCCATGTTGCCCCTCCATCTTGAAAGTACATTAGCCAAAGAGGGACATACCCGTAAATTCAAGCTTTGCCTTTCGCGTTTTAACTGGTTTTAATACTCGATTGCACTGTACAAAATTCCTTGCCTCGCGCATGTGCGCGTCAACTTGTTCAGACTTGTCTGGTCCATGCGCAAAAAGTTTTCATCTCAGCAGCGTCCAGTAACGGAGTTATACAGAGTTTTCCTGGCTTGTTTATTCCTAAAAGTCTGTTTTTCCTTGTGTGGTATTTTTGTGCGTTAATAACTCCGTAAGTAATAATAGTTATTGTCATTGTAGATGTGTTTCAGAGTGTGTCATCGCGTAATTCAGTTGATGTCACCTCAGAAGTATTTTTGTGTCAACATCCAATAGCGTAATGCTCACCTATTTGAATAATCATTCAGTTATTTTGTTATCAACAATGTTTATTCGTTTATAGAAACTATTTGCTTGTAATGTATGTTGATGGAAATATGTATCAGGTCTGATCGGCATATTAACAATTGTTATACAGAGCGCACTGCAGTGCGAACGTTAAAGCGGCGCACACACTTTTGTAACCGGACACCGCTTGTTAGCAGCGGCAGCGGCAGCTCCGCTCCTTTTAATGCAGCTGCATTTAGCGCCTATATGGTACAATAAGCTCTGGTTTATGGTTACATTATACAAATGTAACTTATAAGTATAGTTATACAGTTCTTAACTGTGTATGTATATTTACCATCCTTATTTGTTCTCTCACAGAAACCACATTTATGTACATATCCACGCAAACCTTTATGCCTTGCAATTGGATGATTGAATAAACATTACTATCCTCAAAGTTCACTCTGGATTAGCTGCAGTTCTTTCTAGCCGAATAATTAGGCCAGTTGAGTTCCAATCATCCCACTGCGCACAGAATATCCCACAGGCACCGTGTCGAATGTGGACGAGGTCGAACTGGAAACATGTTAATCTTGGACTAAATCGGCCACAGTAGGAGTTGAAACGAAATCGGAATTGAGAGGAACAGAAACTAAAATTCACTGAATGGTCATATACCTTTTCACCACTAGATGGGGGAAAATATCACACAGTGTAGCTTTAAGCCCTTTGTTTTCTCAGGAGCAGGACTCATTGAAACACTTTTTATTGTTTTGTCCCTGCATATGTTATCACAATTCCCAGAAGAGTGTTCTTAATGTACAACATCTTTCACTCAAATGATGTTGCCATAGCAACATTTAATAAAGAGAAATATGATTGCAGCATATGATCCTTGCAAACAACACCCATTGCTTCAAAATTTAAATGAATGAATGAATGCCTTATGCTATACAAAATACTTTAGATATACAAAGACGGGAATAAACCCGGCCTTGTAAATAAAAGAGCCAAACAGCAATTGGTAGAGTCATCGTATCACTTCAGCTGCCGTTAAGGTCCCCTTGCAGAAACAGTTAGGCTGCATTCAAAATCACATACTTCCCTACCAGGACTTGACATAAATTTTTCTGCTCTGTGACTGTGTTGCACGCCACAGCTGAAATCCACCCGCAAATGGCGGGTTGGCAGGTGTTAATGTCAAGCCCTGTTCCCCATATAGTAGGTGAAAAACAGTATGGTGACAAAAGTATGTCCGAATTTACAGTACTCATAAAAGAGTAGGCAAAAAGTACCCAGATGACCTACTCCTTCCGGTGAAATTCTGAAGTGTGCATATGATAGACACTTTACTATCCCATGAGGCTACGGGAGAGGATTTATAAATGGCAGTGAAGCGACTTTAGCCTGGCTCTGCCCTCGTACTTCCGCTCAATTTTCATTTTCCTTCAGTACTCCGTCTGGGATTGCGATATATTCTCTGGTTTTTCTCCGGTCAAATTTTAACCGGTCCAATCAGCGAACAGAGGGAGTGGCTGAGAATGATGATGTTGATGTCTTGCGCTAGTTTGAGATGACATGCGTCACGACCAAACGGTAGTGATTGGTTATGGCAGATCCAATAGTTTTAAACTTCAACAGAGTACCCGCCTTCAAGGAAGTTAGTGCTTGTGAATGGAGAGTGGCCAGACTCTCTGCACAAATGAAATGTACGAGAGTCTGGTAGGACCAGGCTAAAGCAACGTAACTATGCTTCATTTATGTTTGCTCATGTTTTTTTTCTTTAATTTGTTTGTTTTTATTTTGATGTTATCTATTATTTGCTATTAGGCTTGAGCATCCCAGTAACCCTACGCAAGCGTAATGGAAAATATTTTCCTATTATAGACCAGACAAATATGGAGGCCAGCTAGTAAGCGCTTTGGTAAACCTCACTCCCCTGATCTCAAGAAGCGCTCTAGCTACTGATGCTAGAGACTGCGGTCTTTAGCCTCTTTGCTAGCGTGCCTGCCTCCCATGCTGAAGACCTGGGTTCAAGGCCCGCACATGAATTTTTTCTTGAGGTGTGTGTGTGCACTCCTCAAGAGAAAATATTTTTTTTAGTCATGTGCTTGAGAATGTTATCAAAATGAAAATCACTCTGATGTGTTCTAGGGTCATTAAAGATTTTGTCTTTCACAATGTCTATGGTCTGATCCTTAATGATTTCAGAGTAAATGAAACTTATGCTTCTGTTTAATCTGAATGCGTCACGTTCAGTGTGTAGGTGTAGGTCATATACTGAATTGCAGCTATTGTAAAACTTTACTGTTTAAGCTTGTTTCCTGTCTCCTCAATAACTTCATCCTCACTGAATGGTAATCCCTAAAGTCTTTCTAATTAAATGTAATTTTCTTCTGCAGAACAAAATAAGATGTTTCTGTGTTCTACAGAAGAAAGAAAGTCATAGCCTACAGGTTTTGAACGACATGAGGGTGAATAGAAGATTACAGAATTTCCATTTTTGGGTGAACTGTCACTTTAAGAAGGTGAGTTTAAGTTGATCTATACATTTCTTGACATTTCAAAACTTCCTTTTTTCTTTAACTGGCAAGTAAATAATGTAAGCATGAGTTTCTGTTTCAAGATATGTCTACTTCTGTTAAACTTTAATTTCAAGACCCTCCCCTTTTGATAAGCTATAAAATGGGCGCTGAAACAGGCACGTTATTTCATTCACCTCCTGATCAAAGATGGATCTGCAAATCTCAGTTTTTCTTCTCTTCATTCTTTTCACTGCAGGTACAAAGACAAATAGTGTTTGTGATGTTATTGAGTACAAATACAGATCATTAGATGTTCTCTCTCTCACTGTCTCTGTTTTATTACTAAAGGACACTCTCTCAGGTGTTATGAGTGCATGGGTACGACGGGTTCTTGTTCAGGACAAACTGTACAAACATGTCCCAGTGGATCTTCTCAGTGCGAGAGTTCAACAGCAGTGGCACAAGTTGGTAAGTCCAATATTATTGAAATGTACAATTATATTTGACTGATGGAGATGCTGTTATTATTTACTTGAGCTGTGACAGAATGAATGCTTGTTTTTCTGATGGAATTTACAATTCTAGTCACAAAATATTATGTTTTAGATGTTTCTCTCAGATTGTTATGATTTTTATTTAAAACACTGAAATACAAAATTGCTAAAGGCCCTGATATACTTCAGGAATTTGAAGAATGAAATGAAATCGAAGAATGAAATGATGTAACGAAAGCAAATTTAAGTGAAAAAGAAGTTTGTTCGGAGTTTGTTTTGGGAGTTTGAAACAGCTTGCCAAAGGGAACTCCGGAAACATCTTTGCACAACCATTGGTCCGTGGTGATTATGCAATAGGTAGGTGTGCGAGGAGGCTCTGCCTTCTTTCACATGAAAATCTTTTCTGGTTCATTTGGCCTGTTCAGTCGGTCGAGGTCAGACGTGAGCCGCGAGTGAAAACATGAACTCAGAGCACACTGGAGAGCCGCTTTATAGTAAAAAAATTATAAAAAAGTTTCAAAAGTTAACGTCGCTATGGTCAAACGCTTTTCGTATGCTTTATTAAAATGCTTGCTGTTTTCTCAATTATGTTGTGTGTTTATCTTATTATTGAGAGAAAATCTTGCAGCACATATTTACATATTCATCTAAATGTATATCGCTGCTTGTGTATTTCGAACTTCAAACGATTTTCCAGTTTAATTGATCGTTCCTGTATCATTCATATTTTTTAGATGGGATTACTTCTAAAGTCCAGGGTAAAGGCTGTGTTCCTGCCTGTCAAAGTGGGTCCATAAATTTAGGCATTCTAAGGATGACTACTTCCTGCTGTAACACAGACCTGTGTAATGTTCAAGATGCTCCAGGTATTGTACTCCAACGATCATGTGCAAATCTTCTGTAAATCCAACACTCGTTTTACTTCCAAATGATATTCAATCAGAAAATAAAAAGCAGGGTGTGGAACTGCATCGAACGAAGCAGTAGCCAAAGGAGTGTTGCTTCATTAGATATGTTGTACAGAAAATAAAATAAAAGAATACTTGTTTTCTTCCTGTAGATCCCTCTAATGTCCCGAATGGTAAGAAATGCTACTTTTGTGATGGGAAGAGCTGCTCAAACACATTGAGCTGTTCAGGGGACGAAGATCGCTGCATTACAGCAACAGGTGAGAATCTGGAAAAGGAAGAAGATTAAAGTCATGATCTTTCATGATGTTTCAAACTTAGGTTTAAACATTAGATACATATCACAAATACCAACGTTCAGCTTAAACTGAATCGACCTTTGTTTTTCTTTTCTTTGTTTCATCAGAGACTTATGAAGGCCAGTCAGCTGTTGTAAAAGGCTGTGTGTCTAAATCCATTTGTGATGCCACAACATCGGTTAGAAATGTTAAGAGCATCTCATGTTGCGAGGGGAACCTGTGTAACGGTGCTCAGAGCGTCCCCCAGAGCTTCCTCTTCCTCTGCGGTTCTCTGCTCTCCTACTTCCTGCTGCACTGAATCCAGCAGCTCTTCAGATTCTACAATGAGACACTATGTATAGAATATAGCTTGTATTTTCTCTGTACTATATTTGCTTGTCCTGAAGTGATTTATTTTGCAATAAAAGTCTAATGTGACATTTTATGAATCACCTTGTTCCTGTGGTCATAATTAATGCTGTAAAGAAATAAAAAATATAGAATTTCTTAAAAAAAAAAAAAAAAATGCAGTATGCCTTTCTTTCTTTTTGGGACCACAAAAGGAGAAGGGAGAAATCCGCTCGTCCATATAACGGCAGTTCACGAGCGTGCCCATATAATCTTAGTGAAAATGGTAAACAGATTTAGCTTGCTGTCTGCTATAGAGGGGCTCGGAGAGGTTATTATACCTGACCTCCGATTGCCCCCCTATAACAGGCAATTTGAACAAAAAAGGAGGAGAAGGGGAGAACAGGGGCGGGGCCAGAGGGGGGGCTGGGGTGGCACGGGTCACCCCCAAAATGTAATTGGCGTAGTTAGATTATTTGTTTTTATTGTCTTTATTTTTATTTGACAGTAGTTCTTTTTTCCCCATACAGTCTGAACCATGGGTAATTTGAACAGTTAGACCCCCATAGTAGCCTACGTTAATTCAACGAAGGTAACCTCTTTTGCTACATATTTTTGATTGTTCGAATGCATACTCCTACATGTTTTACCATTTATGAACTATCATTTATGAGCCCTATTCCATCACCATTCATATCTATGCAAACAATAAATAAATTACTTCTAAAGTACAAAATTGTTTACAAAAAACACATTTCTTCATGGATCTAGTCACTTAATTTTGCTCTCAATCCAGATTTATGCATTTAAATTTAAAATGAACAATATTTTCTTTTGGGGAGCACCCCCTAGCCTAGAGGGACCCATGTCTACCCAGCACAGTCTCACAAAATCCTGTGGGAAACAAAAATAATATATTTATAATGTAATATAAATATGAATAAACACTGCTACAGCTTCTTGTTGAGCTCAAAGCCTTTCTATTGTTGCCAATTATGTTGGCCCATCTTGTTTAAAACTATATACAACTATGATGGAAAAATCTTGCTTGCATTGCATTTACCACAGCCCATGTGCTTCTACTACTGTTGAGTTATTTGTTATTTCATATCACATTTGAAGTTGCTCATTTTTAATTCCTTTTCACTCATTATAATATGTGTTGTTATCAATAATATACAGTATTATTACCTCCAGTGTAGGGCTATTTATACTGGTTCACTGTTTACATGTATTTAAATGTGCCACCCTCTCTGAGTCTGGGAGAAGGAGGGCTGCTGCAAGAACTAACAACGGGAAGAGGTCAGCTGCTGGTTTTATACCTTGGTATTAATTGGAAGATTATATGGGTGTACTCCTCCCGAAATTATGTTTAATAACTTCACTTAATAATGACCAGCATCAAGCTTTAAGCTTTTTCCACTCAAACCACTTCAGGATGGTCTGGGCCGCATTCCAGATGAAACTGGACAAGTCTATGCATTTGGTTGTTGAAACCACATGTAAATTTTACTCCCAACAATGCTAAAAATAGACGCGTGAAAGCCTGTTACAGACTACGTCATGTTATAGCTAGATATGGCAGCGCTGATCGATGATCAGCTGAGTATCTTTTCAGCAAACTGCCACAAATCAAAGTGAAAGTAAATCACAGTTCCACTTCTGACCAGAAGATGGCGCCTGCAGCTGAATCATCCATCCATTAATTGTACAGACCGTTGGTTTAATGTGGCTACAGCTACCAGTCACCTGATCCAAGACCAAGTCGAGATCAAGACTAGACCAGCACTCCTTAAATTCATAGAGATCCACATTACCACCTGAGAAATGACTTATAACTTATACTAAATGACTTACAATCAATATAATTAGAATAAGACACTATGTAGAGCTGTTACCAATCAAATGAAATCATTAACAACAAAATGAATCTTTGTGCTACCGAGGTGAAACAGAAGATGCATCTGAATTGGTAAATTACAACTGCATAAATAACGTTGAGGATAATGTTTTAAAAAAAAGATTATTTAATGTTTGCACTCAGGATACAATATAATGAGATGAAGTAGATTCACTTCTGTAATGTGATAGCCTATGATATTCCGTATTGCCAACAGTCTGAAATAACAAAAGGAAATCGCCAGTAAGGCACTGGTATACAACAAAATAATTCCAATTACAGTTAAGCATTAATAAAGAAATACAAATATAATTTAGAGCCTCATACATTCATAGACATATTAATTCCTAAACTGTGGTGCATTTCCATACTCAGTAACATAAATAATAAACTATACACTCACCTAAAGGATTATTAGGAACCACCTGTTCAATTTCTCATGAATGCAATTATCTAATCAACCAATCACATGGCAGTTACTTCAATGCATTTAGGGGTGTGGTCCTGGTCAAGACAATCTCCCGAACTCCAAACTGAATGTCAGAATGGGAAAGAAAGGTGATTTAAGCTATTTTGAGCGTGGCATGGTTGTTGGTGCCAGACGGGCCGGTCTGAGTATTTCACAATCTGCTCAGTTACTGGGATTTTCACGCACAACCATTTCTAGGGTTTTCAAAGAATGGTGTGAAAAGGGAAAAGCATCCAGTATGCGGCAGTCCTGTGGGCGATAATGCCTTGTTGATTCTAGAGGTCAGAGGAGAATGGGCTGACTGATTCAAGCTGATAGAAGAGCAACTTTGACTGAAATAACCACTCATTACAACCGAGGTATGCAAAGCATTTGTGAAGCCACAACACGCACAACCTTGAGGCGGATGGGCAGAAGACCCCACCGGGTACCACTCATCTCCACTACAAATAGGAAAAAGAGGCTACAATTTGCACAAGCTCACCAAAATTGGACAGTTGAAGACTGGAAAAATGTTGCCTGGTCTAATGAGTCTCGATTTCTGTTGAGACATTCAGATGGTAGAGTCAGAATTTGGCGTAAACAGAATGAGAACATGGATCCATCATGCCTTGTTACCACTTGTTACCTGAGCATTATTTCTGACCATGTCCATCCCTTTATGACCACCATGTACCCATCCTCTGATGGCTACTTCCAGCAGGATAATGCACCATGTCACAAAGCTCGAATCATTTCAAATTGGTTTTTTGAACATGACAATGAGTTCACTGTACTAAAATGGCCCCCACAGTCACCAGATCTCAACCCAATAGAGCATCTTTGGGATGTGGTGGAACGGGAGCTTCGTGCCCTGGATGTGCATCCCACAAATCTCCATCAACTGCAAGATGCTATCCTATCAATATGGGCCAACATTTCTAAAGAATGCTTTCAGCACTTTCTTGAATCAATGCAACGTAAAATTAAGGCAGTTCTGAAGGCAAAAGGGGGTCAAACACAGTATTAGTATGGTGTTCTTACACACCCTCCAGGAGCTTACGTTCTGCCAGTGAACGACGCCTTGTGGTGCCATACCAAAGAGGCATGAAATCACTCTCACGGGCCTTTTCCTGGACCGCCCCCACCTGGTGGAATGACCTGCCTATCTCAATTCGAGCAGCCGAGTCTGTAACCATTTTCAAAAAACAGCTAAAGACACGTCTTTTCCAGCAGCACCTGACCAATCGAGAATAGCACAACATTCTATTAATTTTCTGTCTAATTTATAAAAAAAATAAAAAAAAATTGTCCTGTGTGTTCTGTGTTAGATTAACTGAAACTTACAGCACTTGCATACTGTAGCCTTTGACTGTTCTAGTTGTTTATATTGCTCTCATTTGTAAGTCACTTTGGATAAAAGCGTCTGCTAAATGACTAAATGTAAATGTTTTCCTAATAATCCTTTAGGTGAGTGTATAATCTGGGCACAGCTGAGACCAAACCTACGCCCTTGTTGAACATTGTGGTGACGTGCAATGTAGCCTATATTATGAGAATAATTGAACAGTTTTTTCTTTGATGCATGTAAACCGGTTGTAGGAGAAAATTTGTATATTTTACAATAGCATAATATGACAACAAACTCCTAAGAACGAGGGAGAACCGTGGAAGAACATTTGAAATATCTAATAATATTTTCATCACATTGACAAGCACTACGGTCTCTGAACAAACGACACGTCAGATTAACATAGAAATAATAAACTCAAAGTTACTTTTTTTGTCCATTGTTCTTTGGATTTTTGGTCTACATCTGTGTTGTTTATCAGAATAATTCATCATGTCATCACGTTCATGATCAGACATACGGCTGTTGCACATACATTTCATTCACAAGTTCACACTTAATCAGACAGAGTATAAAGTATGCGTGAAATTATTATATTAACATATTGCCTATTTGATATTGTATTGTGCGCGATGGTGCCTAGACAGCAAGCATTCGAATGAAATGTATCAATAAATGTTAAAGGAATATGCCTTACAAAACATTTTTATCTATCACATCCAACAGTCGTTTGAATCCATTCACTGAACGTTTATTTTTTTATTTAATATTTGTATATAATAATAATTAGGGGCCAAGCACCGAAGGTGCGAAGGCACCTATTGAAACCGTTCCCGTTCTTATTATTATTCTTCCGTTTCTTCCGCCATGAAGTCTATGGCAGCCCATAGAACCATATGGTAAAAAGTTGTGAAATTTGGCACACTAATAGAGGACAGTCTGAAATGTCACCATAGCAAATTTGGAGTCTCTAACTCAATCCCTCTAGCGCCACCATCAGTCTAAAATTTGACTCATGTTTATGCTAATAACTTTTGAACCATAAGGGCTAGAAACAAAATTATTTTTTCCTCTGATTCCTTGGCTCAAGACGATTCGACGATTTGTCATTTTCCGTCATTAAAATTTTCCCGCCATTTTGAATTTTTCGAAAAACCTACTTTTGCAAACTCGTCCTAGACGGTTCATCCGATTTGCACGGAAATTGAACCAGATCATCTTCAGACCATGCTGAAAAAAATCTTGCAAATCAAGTTGATTCGTTAAATCGTTTTTGATAAACGCGTAAACAAATTTTACATAACGTTTGCGAAAAACACACTTAAGTCAAAATCTCCACAACGCTTTATCTTATTCAAACCAAACTTGATACATGTCATCACAAGCATGACCTGAGGCAACATGCAGCGTTTCGGCACAGCACCATCTACTGGTCCAGAGATACAAAAAATTGTTATTTTTGCTTATAACTTCTGAACTGTGTGTCCAAAAATCATAAAAGTGGTCTTGTTAGATTCAGGACGTCATGCTGATATCAAATTTTACCATACTGGCTATTTTGGCTGTCGGCCATTTTGAATTATGTGCTAAAATGCTGTATTTTATCAACGCATGAACGGATTGTTACAAAACTCAGTATGGGTCATCAGCACAATGCCCTGAAGGAGCCTGAGAACTTTCGAAACAGCGCCACCTAGTGGATTTTTTTTCCCAAATGCTTATAACTTTGGGTGAGATTGACTTATTTTCATGAGAGTCACTTTTTTTGTCTCCTGAATCCTTGCCGAGTCCAACGATACCAGATTTGTCAGGTTTTGGTCTATGGTTTGTGCAGCGTTGCAATTTAGCGCTTAAAAAACGTTAGCTGATATCTTCGAAACCGCTAGTCCGTTCGAGACGAAACCAGCGTCAGAAGTTCGAAGACATAGGTCGATAGCCATACACTACTGCCCAAATGTCAAAATATTGATAGTAAGGGGGTGTAAAACCCAATCAAAGTCAGGTGTCAGTCATTTTTCATGTGTTTTTTCATATAAATGTCTATAACTCCAATGTACGGTCGCTAGTGAACAAAATGGAGGAGATTCGACTCAGCATCACACACAGCAAGAAACTTTTGAACTGTAACGTCCTAATCTTCACGGAAACCTGGTTAAACAGCGGAATACCGGACACCGCTATTCAGCTAGCGGGACGCCACACACTCCGGGCGGATAGAACATTAGATGGCTACATTAGAACATGGAACATTAGACCAGAGGTGGTGGATTGTGCATTTACATTAACAAAGCTTGGTGCACAAACTCTGCTATTGTTGGGAGTCATTGTTCAGCTAACCTTGAGTTTCTCATGGTTAAATGTAGACCGTTTTATTTACCGCGGGAGTTCACTTCCACCATTATCACTGCAGCCTATATTCCCCCGGATGCTGATGCCAAGCTTGCTATGAAAGAACTTCACACAGCCATCAGTAAACAACAGACTGATCACCCGGAAGCTGCGTTTATTGTTGCAGGTGACTTTAATCACTCAAAGTCAGTGCTACCCAAGTTTCACCAGCATGTTTCCTGTCACACCAGAGGAAACAAAACCTTAGACCATGTTTACACAAACATGGCTGGAGCTTACGTTCCAACACCCCTCCCCCACCTGGTCAGATTACCTTTCTTTGTTCCTCACCCCCAAATATGCACCCCTCATCAACCGTGTGAAGCCATCAGTGAAGACCATCAAGGTGTGGCCTGCGGGCGCATATTCCACACTCCAGGAAAGGTTTCTACACACAGACTGGAGTATGTTTGCTTCTCAGGCCACCAGAGGCGCTCACACGAACATTTACTCATACACCTCCTCTGTATTGGATCATATCAATACCACCATTGACAGTGTTATAACCCAGAAACAGATCACCACATACCCAAATCAGAAGCCTTGGATGAACAAGGAAGTGCGACTCCTGTTGAAGTCACGCAACACTGCCGTCAGATCAGGAGATGCACAAGCCTACAGCACATCCAGAGCAAACCTGAAGAGGGGCATCAAAAAGGACTGCACTGCTACAAGCTAAAGATAGAGGGACACTTTTCCAACTCTGACCCTAGACGCATGTGGCAGGGCATTCAGGCCATCAGTGACTACAAACCCACCCACTCCACCCCCGCAGCCATTGATGTCAACTTCCTAAATGAACTAAATTACTTTTATGCCCGCTTTGAAAGAGACAACAGAGAAACTGCCACCAAGCTCAAACCCTCAGCCGACCACCCACCAATCACACTCTCCTCCACAGATGTCTGCAAGGCACTGAGCCCGATCAGCGCGCACAAGGCTGCTGGACCAGACAACATGCCTGGACGTGTTCTCAGGGCATGTGTGGAGCAGCTCGCTGGGGATTTTACAGACATTTTCAACCTGTCTCTTGCCCAAGCAGCTGTACCAACATGCTTTAAATGCACTTCCATTGTGCCAGTGCCGAAACACTCTAGCATGAGGTGCCCTAATAACTACCGCCCTGTAGCACTTACACCCATCGTTATGAAGTGCTTTGAGCGGCTGGTCCTGGAACACCTAAAAGACTCTCTACCATCCACATTGAACTCACACCAGTTTGCCTACCGCAGCAATAGGAGCACAGAGGATGCAGTTTCCATGGCACTGCACTCTGTGCTCACTCATCTGGACAATAAGAACACTTATGCACGCATGCTGTTTGTTGACTTCAGCTCAGCATTCAACACTGTCATCCCAACCAAGTTAATAGCCAAACTTGGAGACCTGGGCATCAACACTTCAATGTGTAACTGGATTTTGGACTTCCTAATTGACAGACCCCAGAATGTTCAATCAGGATTCATCTGCTCCATGTCCATCACACTTGACACTGGTGTACCACAGGGCTGTGTGCTAAGTCCGTTTCTCTACTCCCTCTTCACCTCCGACTGAAAGCCTGTGTATGGATCTAATTCCATCATCAAGTTTGCGGACAACACTACGGTGATTGGGCTCATCAGCAACAACGATGAGACTGCCTATAGGGAGGAGATCCAGCACCTGGCCACATGGTGCGCTGATAATAACCTGCTCCTCAACACCACCAAAACAAAGGAGCTCATCGTGGACTTCAGGAAAGAGTCAAGAGGCACACACAACACCATCCACATCAATGGAATGGCTGTTGAGCGTGTCTCCAGTTTCAAGTTCCTGGGGATCCACATCTCGGCAGACATGTCGTGGACAACCAACACCTCCAGCCTGGTCAAGAAGGCTCACCAGCGCCTTTTCTTCCTGAGGACACTGAGGAAGAATCAGCTCTCCTCGGCTATCCTGGTGAACTTCTATCGCTGCGCAATAGAAAGCATCCTGACCAACTGTGTCGCAGTATGGTATGGGAGCTGCTCTGTTGCGGAGCGCAAGGCACTGCAGCGGGTGGTGAAAACTGCCCAGCGCATCACAGGGACTCCACTACCTGCCATCGAGCACATCCAGAGGAAACGCTATCTGCATCGAGCTTGCAGCATCCTTAACGACTCCTCTAACCCAGCCCACAGACTGTTTTCTCTCCTGCCCTCCGGCAGGCGTCTCAGGTGCCTCCGGACCAGGACTAGCAGACTAAAGAACAGTTTTTTCCCCAGAGCAGTCTCTTTATTGAACTCTAATCCTCGCTGATCCACTCCCCTCATATACTGCTGTAAGAATATAAAGAACCAGGCCAGATTGTCTGGATGAGTAACTTTCAGTAAGACTGTCTGAAAATGAATGAACATCTGAATCCACTCATACAATTATCACTCTCATCTGAGACAACGTCCCACTGAGTGAATCAACTGAGAATGGCTTCATTTGCATGTATTTACCTTGTCCCAAACTTCCCCCAAACTCCTAATTCCCTCTCCTGGGAGATCACAAAAATCCAATAGATTTTGGGTATATTTCAATGTCAATTTTCACTATACAATGTTATATGTGTTTAGTATCGTTTGAAATGTCTCAGTGCGAATGGTACAAAAATCTCATAAGCACAGAAATACACAAGAAGTTAATAAGAGTTTTTAGAGCTTAGAGGTATTTTACTTATGATGGTGGGTGTGGCTGTTGGAGCCATTTGGTTTCCTTTCAATCAAGCCAAATGGGAATTCGACTCAATTTAAATTCCCTTTGTTTTCATGTATTTCCATTTGAAACAGTTGTTGATCTGGTCTGAGTTATTTAAAGCAATGCAGCAATGAGTTTGGGGCTCAATACTATTAACAAGGTTGGCCCGTAACACAGAAAACGCTCTGTGTTGCGTAATATTCAAAAGGTCAGGATCTTTCACTCTTTAAGCTATTTCGGAATATTTGATGTTATGTATGAATTATCTTTGAATTGATTATGTAATTGGCATTATACATTTACCTGACTGTTAATAAAATTGTTACATTTTGATCCTTTCTGAATTACTCTGTAATTATTAACTATTTCCAGAACGGAACGATATAATTGCAATAAAGTGTTAAAATGATTAAATGTATGATGAACTATTAGATATAAATGACTAAACAACCAATTGGCATTCTCTTCTAAATTCTACAAATATGATAAATGGAGTCAGATAGAGAATATTATAATTAAATCCATTTTGCCCAGCTGAAACACGAACGCGCAAACGGCCTTCGAGTCGCTATCGCTACCGATTCTTGGAGCGATTTCAGCAGCCTTACAAGTGGTGACCTCGACGTGATCTTGTCAACATCGAGACAAGCAACGTGTTTCCAGCGAAGTATTGGATTTAAAATCAACAAGAGGTTTGAGCTTCTCTTTCTTCAACTGTTGTGGTAAGTCAAATTCTTTCTACCTTTTTAGAAATGTTGAAGGAAAAACAGACGCACTCGCAGAGGAGGAATGAAAACGCTTGTAATAGATTGCTAAAGATCTCGTGTGTGCATACGCAACAATGAAATCTTACTTGGAATAACGTCTATTTTCTGGGACTCGATGAAGCTGTAAATTAGTTTTAAAACCCTAAAAGTTTTCAAATCAGCTAAATGCTTTCCCTTTTTTGTTTTATTAGCTTTGTTTGAACAGACTAGTAACGCGCGATGAGAACGAACAAACAACAGAATTTAAAATCTAAGTTTGGAAACAATTAGAAAGCATGCGATTTGATAAATATGCATTTATCGATGCATTTGTTTATGAAAAGCAAATTGGGAGAAACAAGGGTGATGTAATGCAACATGTTAAAGTAAATAAATGTTTTGTTTGACCAATAATTAGCTATACACCAGAGCTGTTACCGCTACAAAACGAAATTACTCTTAACTAAAAACAATCAAGAGGCGGTAAGATTAAAATCAAAAACTGATAAACAGAATGATGGTGAATTTGTTACTATATTTTGTTAAGAAAACAGGATTTAAAGTTTCTGAGTGACTCAGCTGAGTTCGCGAGCCATACGCTCACTCAGAGAACAAACTTTTTCTCCTTCCATGGGAGCGTTTAGCCAAATAAAAGTAACACAAACTGAATCTTGTAAATCAGTTAAAATTGCCATTGTGCCGTCATACAGGTATAGTCTTTAAATAGACTAAATTAAGCTAATAGACATTTGAAATCTAAAAAGAGATAAAAATTAATGTGCTTTGCATCAGCCCCGAATCACAGCCCTTTCATATTCAAATGTATCGACCTAGGAATCTTAACTCCAAAGAGGAGAATGATAGAGCGGGAATTTGATTGTGCTAGCGGTTCACTGAATGTTAACAAAGACAGAGTCACTCGTTGGCTTTAAGCCTGACCATTTTTGTACACACGGTGAACATGCGAGCGCAACTGTAATTGCCTTTTGAAAAACAAACATTCCGACAAATAAACTGTTCTGCAAACTCTTCAAGTACCAGAAATAATATTATATTTAATTGATAATCCTTTTAATATAATATAATTGTATTATAATATACATTGTATTATAATTGCCAAGTAGGGCATTACGTGGAGAAATATTACATGATTATGTTTGATTTTACTCTGACTGACTATGAGACTTGTTTTTCCCAAATAAGATTAACAGATTCGTATATTGCCACAAGGTTGCGTCAGAGATTAGCGACGGCTAAAAACTGATATCAGGAAGTGTGCGGGCGACTTGGATGAGAGGATGTGTTTGTCCATCTAGGTTAACCTAGCTTGGGCGCTTCCGATTACTTCTGTTCTGATTTAATGTTACTTTAGATAAATGCACGGGCTTGGCTAATCCAAAACTATTAAAGAGCCAAAACATACTAAAGTAAAAACATTTGAATTAAGTCTCTGAAGGGCATCCAAAGGAGCTATTGAATATATCTTTGATTGTTGCGCGTGTACGGCAAAATCCTAGATATTTAGCCAACTGCCCCAGCTTCTGATCTTCGGGGCTGACCACTTGTGTCGGAGACCTTGGTGAGGAACTCGGGGCTGACCACTTGTGTCGGAGACCTTGGTGAGGAACTCGGAGCGATATAGTCTTCCTGATCTAAGTGGGTGAAATATAAACAGAGTTTGAGAGAATAATCAAACACATACTCATATTTATAAATTATTAAAAATCTTTGGGAACATTTTTATTTATGGAGTCAGATGAAACAACGAGGTAATACATATAAGGAAATGTATTTAATTTAATCCAAATTGTATAGATCCTGTTTGTATTTTCAAATTTGTAATTGTATTAAACACATTGTGCGCATTGAACACACATTATAGCTGTTTGTGCTACGAGATGCACATCTCAAGTTTATTCTTTAAAACACATGATTGCTTTACTGTAAGTGATGAAACACTTAAAGGCTGTAGATGCTATGCATTCTAGGCCATGTATCTTGTGTAAATTGGAATAACTTTAATACTGGAATTGTACAGCAATTTCAAGTTGCATGTGTCAATGTTGAATTTGTTTGTCTCCTATAGTGGAAGTGCTGCTGTTTCCTATATAGCTGCAGTAAACCATGTACAGGAGCATAGAATTGCCATCTGGCTACAGTGTGAATTACAATTGCATTGACCATGAAGATGTTTTCATTGCAACAGGACTCAATAACTTTGACCTTTGCAATTTCTAATTTGAGCAAGTTCTAATACTTTTAACTGGTTCAATTACCAGTGCCAAAAGGGAGGGGAGTTGTGCCGTTATCTTTGGCCCCCCTCCCCCTGCATCAGAGCCAGGGCAACGGAAAATTGTCCGAACTTGAGATGTGAGAGATGGGTGCGATTATATATGGGGTCATTCACACCACACAATATGTCTACATGACCTCCCAGTATAAAAACTGGAATTAAATTATACAACACAGATTGGTATAGATTAGATTCCACCCATCTCCCAAACATGAACACAGAACACACACTTCACTCACAACATCATCACCTGGAATAGACCAAATCTATTCAGGCTGAACACTACACATAGACGACAAAGATGGCATAGAGTCTAAAAGTGTTACTTCACTAATGATCTATTGTCCATCTTTTCACACTAACAGATCCAGATAGCTTCACACACACAGGGCAGTAGAGGTCCCATGATGAATTTCTAACAAAGAAACTTGGCAGATGCTATCTACAACCGTCCACTAACTTACAAACTTAACTTACAAACTAACTTACACTAAGCATACAAACTAGGCGGTGGCCTAGGGCTGTGGCCCTTACTTTAGATAAATGCACAGGCTTGGCTAATCCAAAGCTATTAAAGAACCAAAACCTACTAAAGTAAAACAATTGAATTAAGTTCCTGAAGGGCATCCAAGGGGGCTATTGAATATATCTTTAATTGTTGCGCGTGTACGGCAAAGTCCTAGATATTTAGCCAGCTGACCCAGCTTCTGATCTTCCTGCAAGACCTTGGTAAGGAACTCGGAGCGATATAGTCTTCCTGATCTAAGTGGGTGAAATATAAACAGAGTTTAAGAGAATAATCAAATATTCGTTCACGTTTTAATGATGCACAGATATCATTAAAACCTTTTAATTTTTGGAGTCAGATGAAACGAGCTATTGCATGTGAGAAAATATATTGCATTTAATCTTGTTGTATTGCGTAAAAGGAAAGACAGAAGCACGCAGACACCTTCTCCCTGCCATTGGACGCCGAGAGTTGGGCCAGTGGGCGGGCTTACACTGCCAACTCTCCTACCTCACATCTACCTTCACTTGTTATTTGCACTACTGGAAAAACTGTTTACTTATACATCTTGCACTACCATACCTTAACTAGATTATGCTCATTTGCACTGCCGACTGTATTCACAGTACCACTGTTTACATTTGCATTTTGCACCGTACTTCTAACTCTAATATGCAATCACTTCCACTGCACTTTACACTTTTTTTTTTTCGGATAGCTTCTGTCTACCTTAATCCACTGCTATATTCCTCATCTTAGCCTAACATATTGTATAACTCTATCTGTAAAATTCTGTTTATCGTAATAGCCATCTGTATATTATATTATACTCATATTACATATTTACCTGTAAATTCTGTTTATAGTAATAGCCATCTGTACATTTATTCATTGTACATATTCACCTGTAAATTCTGTTTATAGTAATAACCATATATATATATATATATATATATATATATATATATATATATATATATATATATATATATATATATATATATATATTTATTTATTTATTTTTTTTTTATTTTTTTTTTCAGTACATATCCATGTCCTGCACTTATTCATCCATTGTATATCATGCACTTATGCAACCGTTGTATATCCTGCACTTGCTGCTATTGCACTTCTGGTTAGACCTAAACTGCATTTTGTTGCCTTGTACCTGTACTTGTGTAATGACAATAAAATTGAATCTAATCTAATCTAATCTAATCTAAAATGTTTAAATGTAATTTCACATTTTTTTATGACAACAATACACAAATGATTTTATAAAATGGTGTAATATGACATTTCATAGTAAAAGAGTAAAATAATCATGTAATACTGCTGTGTAATACTCATTTTCCATTATTTGACTTTTTAATGTTTAGGATATAGAGTCATGGCCAAAAGTGTTGGCACCCCTGGTAAATATGATCAAAGATGGCTGTAAAAATTAATCTGCATTGTTTATACTTTTGATCTATCATTTTTTTTTTTAAATTGCAAAAACCTAACCTTTCATTGAAGTAAAAAAATTGAAAGCGGGGGGAAGCGCACATTACAAAATAAATGTTTTTCTCCAAAACACAGTGGCCACAATTATTGGCACCCCTAGAATTGTTTATGAGTAAAATATCTCTGAAGTATATTCCCATTAATATGTACATTTTTTAGCACACCAGGGTAACTAGGAACATGAAATTGTCTAGATATGATGTCTTGTTTCACAGGAGTATAAATATGAGGAAACATAAAGGCCAAATTCCTTTATTCATTCATCACAATGAGTAAAACCAAATAATATAATATAGTTCTGATGTGCAGCAAAAGATTGTTGAGCTTCACAAAATAGAATATGGCTAAAGCATTGAAAATCCCCATTTCCCCCATCAGGGCAATAATTAAGAAGTTCCAATCAACTAAAGATGTTATGAATCTGCCTGGAATAGGACGTGTGTCTATATTGTCCTAATGCACCATGAGGAGGAGAGTTTGAGTGGAAAGACTCTCCAAGGATATCCAAAAACTTGCTTTTTAGCAGCAAACACACCAGAGGGGTTTGGTGCAAACAGGGATGATAAGTACCCCATTCCCACGGTTAAAAAAACAGCTGGATCTTTAATGTTGTGGGTCTATGTTTTTGCTGGAGGTCCTGGACATCTTGTTCAGATACATGGTTTCATGGATTCTAGCAAATATCAAAAGATAAAAAATCAAAACCTGACGGCCTTTGCTAGAAATCTTATAATGGGCCGTGGTTGAATCTTCCCTCAGGACAACAATCCAAAACAAACATCAAAACCAACACACAACTGTGTCACTGAACACAAAATGAAGCTTCTGCCATAGTCGTCCCATGCAGTCTCCTGACCTGAACCCTTAAGAAAATGAGTGGGATGAACTGAAGAGAAGAAGCACCAACATGGATCTGTGAATCTGAAGGATCTGGAGAGATTCTGTATGAAGGAAGGGTCTCTGATCTCTTGTCAGGTGTTCTCCAAACTCATCAGGCATTATAGAACAAGACTCAGAGCTGTTATCTTGGGAAAAGGAGGTTGCAAAAAGTATTTAATAAATGGGTGCCAATAATTATGGCCGACGTGTTTTGGATAAAAGCATTTATTTTATCATGTGATTTACCCCCAACTTCCAATTCTTTTACTTCAATGAAAGGTTAGGTTTTTTGCAAATGTTTTGAATGATAGATCAAAAGGATAAACAATGCAGATTTATTTTTACAGCCATCTTTGATCATATTTACCAGCGGTGCCAACACTTTTGGCCATGACTGATATATATATATATATATATATATATATATATATATATATATATATATATATATATATATATATATATATATATATACATATATATATATATATATATATATATATATATATACACACTCACCTAAAGGATTATTAGGAACACCATACTAATACTGTGTTTGACCCCCTTTCACCGTCAGAACTGCCTTAATTATACGTGGCATTGATTCAACAATGTGCTGAAAGCATTCTTTAGAAATGTTGGCCTATATTGATAGGATAGCATCTTGCAGTTGATGGAGATTTGTGGGATGCACATCCAGGGCACGAAGCTCCCGTCCCACCACATCCCAAAGATGCTCTATTGGGTTGAGATCTGGTGACTGTGGGGGCCATTTTAGTACAGTGAACTCATTGTCATGTTCAAGAAACCAATTTGAAATGATTCAAGCTTTGTGACATGGTGCATTATCCTGCTGGAAGTAGCCATCAGAGGATGGGTACATGGTGGTCATAAAGGGATGGACATGGTCAGAAACAATGCTCAGGTAGGCCGTGGCATTTAAACGATGCCCAATTGGCACTAAGGGGCCTAAAGTGTGCCAAGAAAACATCCCCCACACCATTACACCACCACTGCCACCGGCTGCGTCAAAGGACTATTACGCAAGGACTACAAGAAACATCCCAAGGGTGAGAGACAAAAAAATTTGACCTACAGGAATGTATGGCAACACAAACAGAATGCCGCCTCTTGCACCCTCTGTCGCGGGTAGTCTGCACATCGAGCTCCCGACAGCTTTTAAGGGTGCTTTTAAGGGCTTTTTACAGTTTCCTGACTGTAGTGCAAGTTCTGAATACCACAGAAGAAGACATTGAACTCCATGCAGGTCAACATCTTGGTGAGTTTGACTTTCTTTCTTCTATTAACACAACAGTTTTGGAGGGAAAATGTTGCAATGTCATATCTGATCCCTGTGACACGGCCCACCCATGTCCATTGACAATTCTAACCTGTCTACATCTCAAGTTGAATCCTTAACGGAGCTGGTGACTAAGTACTTTGAAGTTTTCAGTAAAAACTCTGATGACAGAGGTAGGATTGGAATAATTAAATATAGGATTCGGACAGGGGAGGCCATGCCAATCAAACAAAGGCCCTATCGTGTAACACCCGATCAAAGACAAGATATACAGCAGCAAGTGACAAAGCTTTTGAAAGCGAATGTCATTGAAGAGAGTTATAGCCCCTGGGCAGCGTCAGTAGTTTTGGTGCGTAAGCGGGATGGCACATGGCGATTCTGCCTAGATTACAGAAAACTCAATGCTGTAACCATAAAAGACTCTCATCCCCTTCCAAGAGTCGACGATGCATTAGATGATTTATCAGGATCAGCTTGGTTCTCCACAATAGACCTGCAGCATGGTTATTGACAAGTGGTATTGGCAAAAGAAGATCGTGAAAAAACGGCTTTCACCACAGGTAGTAGGCTGTACCATTTTAAAGTTATGCCCATGGGTCTGACCAATGCTCCAGCAACTTTTCAAAGGTTAATGGAGACGGTCCTTCATGGGCTGCCTTGGAAAACTTGCTTGGTGTATTTGGATGATGTCTTAATTTTCAGCCAGACTTTTAACGATCATCTTCAGCATTTGGAGGAAATTTTTTCCAGATTAAAATCCTGTGGGTTAAAGCTCAGTCCTTCCAAATGTCCACTTGCTAAGAGTGAGGTTCAATTCTTGGGTCACATGGGAAAGATGCGGTCCAACCTGATCCAAGAAATTTCCAGAGTGTTCTGGACTGGCCTATCCCATGCTCACCTACTGAAGTGAGGGCATTCTTAGGATTGTGCTCCTACTATAGGAAGTTCATTAAGAACTTGCTCACCATGCAGTCCCTCTCCATAGACTGACAGAGAAAAATGTTGGGTTCCATTGGACAGCTGAATGTCAGGAGGCATTTGCCTATTTGAAACATGCCCTGTCTCATCCACCTATTGTCTCTTTCCCAGATTTTCACCGGCCGTTCCATTTGTATACAGACACCTCTGCATCGGCTATAGGAGCTGTGCTCGCTCAGGAAAAAGAGACTCAAGAAACAGTGGTAGCTTATGCCAGCCATGTCCTCACAAAAGCTGAAAAGAAGTGGTCTACGTACAATAGAGAACTTTGGGCCATTGTGTGGGCTGTCAGACATTTCTGCCACTATTTGTACAAACAGCCCTTCTTAATCATTACGGACCACAAACCCCTCTTGGGCCTGAGGAAAATCCCAATTGACAGTGATCGCACTGGTCGACGAGCCCGCTGGGCCCTTGAATTGGATTCATTTGAATGGACGATTATACACAGAAAAGGACAAAGTCACGCCAATGCCGACGACTTGTCACGTCGTCAAGAATCAGGCTCAGAACTTGCAAACACAGCCTCTTCGTCTGATAAGCCTGATATTAGCGCACCACTGTCAAATGAGGGCAACTGTCAGTTATCAACTATGCAGAGATCGAAAGACCAGGTTCAGGCAGTCGATCTGAGCCATGATTTACCAACATCAACTGCGTGTGTTGAGCAAGAAATCGAGAGAACCTCCTCTTTCATTCATCAGTTGGCAACCTCTGAATCGAGTTTCAAAGAGCAGCAACAACAAGATCCAGTTTTAAAGGAAGTGGTGAGTTGGAAGATCAGATGCCGCAAACCATCATATAGGAAGATGAACAGGCGGTCGCTTGAGGAGAGAACTTTGTGGAAAGAATTCTTCAGGTTAACCCTGAACGATGGTCTCCTCTGTCGTAAAATTGTTAATCCAGTCACCAAATCTGTAATTTTTCAGGTCATTGTACCCCAAACCTTAAGGGAACAAGTCCTTCAGTCCCTCCATGGCAACCCTATTGCGGGTCATCTATCAGCTGGAAAAGTCTTGCAACAGGCACAACAGCTCTGCTTCTGGCCTTTCATGTCTCGGGATATAAGCGAGTGGTGTAAGAAGTACGTTCCTTGTGATGACCGACGCACTCCAATCCCTGGAAAAAAAGCACCTATGAAAACAGTGGTAGCGACAGCACCAATTGAGAAAGTGGCCGCAGATATTCTTGAACTTCCTGTTACAAGTCGAGGAAACAGGTATGTTCTTGTTGTTCAAGACTATTTTTCCAAATATGTTAACCTTTATGCTATTCCAGACCAAAAGGCTACAACAGTGGCTAAGTGTCTTTTTGAAAATTTTGTCTGTGAGCATGGCATTCTAGAGGTTTTACATACAGACCAAAGACGGCAATTTAAGTCAGACCTTGTTAAACATCTCTGTCAAATGTTGGGCATTCATAAGACCAGAACCAGCCCATACCATCCACAATGTGATGGTATGGTTGAACGCTTCAATAGAACCCTCATTGATCAGCTGGCCAAGATCTTGCAGCAGCAAAAAGGGGAGTGGGATGATTATCTTAGCCAAGTGACTTTAGCGTACAATACTAGTCCCCATTCGTCGACTGGCTTTACTCCCTTTTTCCTTACACATGGTAGAGAAGCCCGATGACTGACCAACCTGCTGTTGCCAAATTGTGTACCACATTCTCAATCCAATTCGCCAGCAGATTATGCTGCATGCCTGATGTGCAAGCTTCATGATGTATTCCCTGCGGCAACCCAAAATAGGGAACATGCATATCATCAGCAATAGCGACACTATGATAAGGGTCTGAAGTTTACTCCTTATCAACAAGTAGACTTTGTGTGGTTGCCTGACCCTACAACAACCAGGCAGAAACGTGCTCCTCACTGGAAGCAAGGTTAAACTGCCTGGGTATTTAAAGGACTATGTGTTGACATAAAAGTGTCTAAATGCCTGTCATTCTGGTATGGCTTACATATTAAAATTTTTTCTGGTTCCTTAGCACTTCCTTGCCCTGTTAAATGGATGTAATTGTAGAGAAACGGGGACGTTTCCTATGTGGGTGGGAGAATAAATGTAAGGTTAAAATTATATATTAGTAAATAAGTAAGGAAAATAAGTATTTGAACACCCTGCTATTTTGCAAGTTCTCCCACTTAGAACTCATGGAGGGGTCTGAAATTGTCATTGTAGGTGCATGTCCACTGTGAGAGACATAATCAAAAAAAAAAAATCCAGAAATCACAATGTATGATTTTTTTACTATTTATTTGTATGATACAGCTGCATATAAGTATTTGAACACCTGAGAAAATCAATGTTAATATTTGGTACAGTAGCCTTTGTTTGCAATTATAGAGGTCAAACGTTTCCTGTAGTTTTTCACCAGGTTTGAACACACTGCAGGAGGGATTTTGGCCCACTCCTCCACACAGATCTTCTCTAGATCAGTCAGGTTTCTGGCCTGTCACTGAGAAACACGGAGTTTGAGCTCCCTCCAAAGATTCTATATTGGGTTTAGGTCTGGAGACTGGCTAGGCCACACCAGAACCTTGATATGCTTCTTACAGAGCCACTCCTTGGTTATCCTGGCTGTGTGCTTCGGGTCATTGTCATGTTGGAAAACCCAGCCTCAACCCATCTTCAATGCTCTAACTGAGGGAAGGAGGTTGTTCCCCAAAATCTCGCAATACATGGCCCCGGTCATCCTCTCCTTAATACAGTACAGTCGCCCTGTCCCATGTGCAGAAAAACACCCCAAAAGCATGATGCTACCACCCCCATGCTCCACAGTAGTGATGGTGTTCATGAGATGGTACTCATCATTCTTCTTCCTCCAAACACGTTTAGTGGAATTATGACCAAAAAGTAGTTGGATTCTTACTGATTGTATGGGGTGGACAGGTGTCTTTATGCAGCTAACGACCTCAAACAGGTGCATCTAATTTAGGATAATAAATGGAGTGGAGGTGGACATTTTAAAGGCAGACTAACAGGTCTTTGAGGGTCAGAATTCTAGCTGATAGACAGGTGTTCAAATACTTATTTGCAGCTGTATCATACAAATAAATAGTTAAAAAATAATATATTGTGATTTATGGATTTTTTTTTTTAGATCATGTCTCTCACAGTGGACATGCACCTACAATGACAATTTCAGACCCCTCCATGATTTCCAAGTGGGAGAACCTACAAAATAGCAGGGTGTTCAAATACTTATTTTCCTCACTGTATATAATTGATTGTTTGTCATAAGGTGTATTTTGTTCCATGCAACTGACTCAGGAACTGTGACCCAAATGTAAATGGAAAACTAATGTACTAAAGACGAAAAACCAAAACCCACAGAGGGGACTTTTGTATCTACTTACAATTTTAATATACGCTCTCTATAGAGAAAAATCATGTTTGTTTTTCCACTCACTGATTTCTAAAGAAGACCCACACTGCACACACCCACATACTACAATATCCACAAATGCCATTTTAAATGTTTTCTTGACTATGGAAGCTTTCTCATCTAAAATAAATACATAAAACAGTTTAGATGACAAGTTTTTCAATTGGTTCTACTGTTTTTGACTGACTAACATTTAGGTCACATTAGGGCTGAAAACATTTAATAGTCAAAGTGTTTTTCTCAAGTAGGTCAAACCATAAAAAAAGAAACCACCGCAACACATCCTTTACATCTATTTGTAAATGACATGCTGTGACAAGGGGTTGATTGAGGGTCATTGGATCTAGCATGTAATACTTTTTTTTTTTTAACTAAAAAAAACAAGCGTTCAATGAGCTAGGCTCAAAATCAGGGTAGAAAATAGCCTATTACTTATTCATTATGATGTTTTTGAATGTAAAAAACACTCAAAAGGTCTTAAGTTGACCTCAGACAACAGTATAAAAAATGAACCCCTTTAATGTCTCCAACGTGCTATGAATGTATATGATTGTTTTTTCCCGCCTTTTCTTTTAGTGCGCGTTCGCAAATCCTTCTGAATGAACAAAATGATGACATTAATGTGAGGATTAATTAAAAAGTAAGTAAACAACTCAGCCACTTAGATATTACCACTTTGTCATGTCAAAATTGAAATGTCCTGAAAACATGATGACTGTGGGGGGGGGTGGGGGGGTGGGGGGGGGGTTTGTGTACGATCAGCTTTGTGAAATTAAAGGTAGGGTAGGTAATTTTGGAGAGGCTAGCAATTACAACTCTTACAAAAAATAACCATGGTTTTATCATAGTAAAAGTGTAGTAACCATGTTTTTTTGGCTAATTGATTACCATTTATATAACCACAGTTTTACCACAAATACCATGGTTAAACTATGGTTAGAGTAGCAAAACCATAGTTAATTTGTGGTAACCATGTTTAACTATAATACCATGGTTCATTTTCGTAAGGGAAGCTAGCTTTGAAATCAAAAGACCACCCTCCCTTCACAGCATCTCCAAAGCCACGTCTCCTTCAAAACTCATGAACGCTAGTCTGCAAAGATAAGAGATGGCATTAAACTACCTCATGTCTCAAAGCACATAACATTACAAATAATAATGAATGTAAACAACTTACAGAGCTCTTACTTGTACCACCTGACTGCTGCTGATTCATTTCGGCGTTGATAGTAAAAGGGAAGATTCAGAATTTCTTGTCTCTTCAATACATCCATGCATATTTATTTATAATTAATAAAAGAAAAAGTATGTGAACTCCTGGCAGAATCTGTGAAAATGTGAATAATTTTAACCAAGTAAGAGATCATATACAATATGCATGTTAATTTTTATCTAGGACGGTCCTGAATAAGATATTTTACTTAAAAGATTTTTACATATAGTCCACAAGACAAAAAAAAAGAGCTGAATTTATAAAAATGACCCTTTTCAAAAGTTGATGTATCCTTTATTCTTATATTCTTACCTTGATGATCCACAACTGTTTAGTTTTTTGTTTGTAGATTTCTGTTTTGTAGATTTCATCTGTGTGCAGGTTGCTGGGGAAAATACAATTATTTGTGGGACTCCCGCAAAATATCCATCCATCTTCTTCCGCTTTATCCGGGGCCGGGTCGCGGGGGCAGCAGTCTAAGCAGAGATGCCCAGACTTCCCTCTCCCTAGACACTTCCTCTAGCTCTTCCGGGGGGACACCGAGGCGTTCCAAGGCCAGCCGGGAGACATAGTCCGTCCAGCGTGTCCTTGGTCTTCCCCGGGGCCTCCTCCCGGTTGGACATGCCCCAAAACACCTTTCCGGGAAGGCGTTCATGAGGCATCCGGAACAGATGCCCGAGCCACCTCAGCTGTCCCCTCTCGATGTGGAGGAGCAGCGGCTCTACTCCGAGTTCCTCCCGAGTGACTGAGCTTCTCACCCTATCTCTAAGGGAGCGCCCAGCCACCCTGCGGAGAAAGCTCATTTCGGCCGCCTGTATCCGGGATCTTGTCCTTTCGGTCATGACCCAAAGCTCATGACCATAGGTGAGAGTAGGAACGTAGATTGACCGGTAAATCGAGAGCTTCGCCTTACGGCTTAGCCCTTTCTTCACCACGACAGACCGGTACATCGACCACATTACTGCAGAAGCTGCACCGATCCGTCTGTCAATCTCCCGTTCCATCCTCCCCTCACTCGTGAACAAGACCCCTAGATTCTTGAACTCCTCCACTTGGGGCAGGAAATCTCCACCAACCTGAAGTTGGCAAGCCACCCTTTTCCGACTGAGGACCATGGCCTCGGATTTGGAGGTGCTGATCCCCATCCCAGCCGCTTCACACTCGGCTGCAAACCGTCCCAGTGCATGCTGAAGGTCCTGGTTAGAAGGGGCCAACACGACAACGTCATCCGCAAAGAGTAGAGACGATACCGTGTGGTCCCCAAACCTGACACCCTCCGGCCCTTGGCTGCGCCTAGAAATTCTGTCCATAAAAATTATGAACAGAACCGGCGACAAAGGGCAGACCTGCCGGAGTCCAACATGCACCGGGAACAAGTCTGACTTACTGCCGGCAATGCGGACCAAACTCCTGCTCCGGTCATACAGGGACTGGACAGCCCTCAGCAAAGGACCCCGGACCCCTGCATGCTGGCAAATCCTCTGATTATAACAAAGAAAGTGCAGACATTATGAAAGATTCATTGTGCAGTCAGCATCATTGATAACATAGCTTTGTGAAATTGTGATGAACTGAGATGTTAGCTTTTTAGGAATTATAAAGGGAGCGCACTTTGCGCGTATTTTGCCATGCCAAACCATGCACGCACTTGCTTTTATGTTAAATTACTTGAAACTATTTCATGGACGTACAGAAAAAAATGAATGGACAAAACATGAATGTTGCAAGCGGGAAGAAGGTATATTTTTGCGAGAGCGGGAGTCCTGCACAGGTCTCTATAAACAAATTGCCTACCGTACTTTTAAAGGTACATCGCGACGTGTCTGTGACCAGTGTTTACTGAGCTTGATGACTGATGAAAATAAGTTGACTATTAAAAAAAAAAATTAGTTCACAAATAAACTATTGTTTAAATTGTTGCATGCCTTCAGTTATTATTTTGGATTGGAATAAATGTAAAAAAAAGTAAAAACACTAACTTGATGAGATATACAGTGAGGAAAATAAGTATTTGAACACCCTGCTATTTTGCAAGTTCTCCCACTTAGAAATCATGGAGGGGTCTGAAATTGTCATCATAGGTGCATGTCCACTGTGAGAGACATAATCTAAAAATATAGCTGCAAGCAGCAATACCGGGGCCAAGCGCAAAGAAGAAGACAAGACATGCCAAAATGGCTGGCAATGTCAGATCAACTGCAGCAATGAGCAATTAAAGACCTATTAAGGTGATTTTAGGCAAAATAGCTGTAAAATGATAAATACAGTCAATAACAAGCGCAAAGAAGAAGACAAGACGTGCCAAAATGGCTGGCAGTGTCAGATCAACCGCAGCAATGAGCAATGAAAGACCTGTTAAGGTGATTTTAGGCAAAATAGCTGTAAAATTATAAATACAGTCAATAATAATGATTTAATGATTTATCACTTTCAACCAATAGGTGGCACAGTTACAAAATTGATGTGGTGTGGTCAGAATAAGGGAACAATGACACATGCAAAGATTGGTGTCAATATATCAAAGCAGTGTGTCAATATAGTGTCAATATGTCATTGCAGAGATCTAGCCTCAAGAGGCCTTTTCATTATAAGTATGGACCACATGGCGGTGCTGTTTTGAAACCTTTTAAGTACCTTAAAGGCATGGTGCTGATAGAACATACCAAGTTTCGTAATGATACACCAATTCATTTGTAAAGCATAGCATTTTATATCATAATACTGCATTGTAGTCAATGGGAATTTCATGTTTTGTTCTATTATAGCGCCACCAAGTGGCACAATCCTACCATTTTTGTATGTGTCCTCGGAGTGAGCCCATACACGTCAATTTCGGTGAAAATATCTCGTTTCGTTTTGGAGTTATAGACATTTATATGAAAAACACATGAAAAATTACTGACACCTGACTTTGAATGGATTTTACACCCCTTTACTATCAATATTTTGACATTTGGGCATTAACATATAGTTATTGACCTATGCTTCCGAACTTCTGACGCTGGTTTCGTCTCGATCGGACTAGTGGTTTTGAAGACATCAGCTAATGTTTTTAAAGTGCTAAATTATAACGCTGCACAAACCATATGCCGAAAACTAGCAAGTCTGGTATTGTTGGACTTGGTGAGGATTCAGGAGACAAAAAAAGTTACTCCCATGAAAATAAGTCAAGTTCACTCAAAGTTATAAGCATTTGAAAAAAAAAATTCTCCACTAGATGGCACTGTTTCGAAACTTCTTGGGCTCATTCAGGGCATTGTGTTGATGACCCAAACTGAGTTTCGTAACAATCCGTTTATGTGTTCATAAAATACAGCATTTTAGCACAAATTCAAAATGGCCGACTGCCAAAATGGCCGATATGGTAAAATTGAATATCAGAGGACTCGGCATGTCGTCCCAAATCTAACGAGACCACTTTTATGATTTTTGGACAAACGGTTCAAAAGTTATAAGCAAAAACATACATTTTGTGTATTTCCGGACCAGTAGGTGGCGCTGCGCCGAAACACTGTATGTTGCCTCAGGTCATGCTTGTGATGACGTGTACCAAGTTTGGTTTGAATACGATAAAGCGCTGCGGAGATATTGCCTTATGAGTGTTTTTGCAACCGCTATGTAAAATTTTTTTGCGTGTTTATCAAAAACGATTTGACAGATCAACTTGATTTGCAAGATTTTGTGTCAGCATGGTCTGAAGATGATCTGGCTCAATTTTCGTGCAAATCAGATGAACCGTCTAGGACGAGTTCGCAAAAGTAGGTTTTCCAGAAAATTCAAAATGGCGGGAAAATTATTATGACGGAAAATGACGTCATATGGTGCATTCGAATCGTCTTGAGCCAAGGAATCAGAGGAAAAGTGAATTTTGTTTCTAGCCCTTATGGTTAAAAAGTTATTAGCATAAACATGAGTCAAATTTTGGACTGATGGTGGCGCTAGAGTGATTGAGTTAGAGACTCCAAATTTGCTGTGGGGACTTTTCAGACTGTCCTCTATGTGCCAAATTTCACAACTTTTTACCATACGGTTCTATGGGCTGCCATAGACTTTGTGGCGGAAGAAGAAGAAGAAGAAGAAGAAGAAGAAGAAGAAGAAGAAGAAGAAGAAGAAGAAGAAGAAGAAGAAGAAGAAGAAGAAGAAGAAGAAGAAGAAGAAGAAGAAGAAGAAGAAGAAGAAGAAGAAGAAGAAGAAGAAGAAGAAGAAGAAGAAGAAGAAGAAGAAGAAGAAGAAGAAGAAGAAGAAGAAGAAGGGGAACAGTTTCAACAGGTGCCTTCGCACCTTCGGTGCTTGGCCCCTAAAAAAAATCCAGAAATCACAATGTATGATTTTTTAACTATTTATTTGTATGATACAGCTGCAAATAAGTATTTGACCGCCTGAGAAAATCAATGTTAATATTTGGTACAGTAGCCTTTGTTTGCAATTACAGAGGTCAAACGTTTCCTCTAGTTTTTCACCAGGTTTGCACACACTGCAGGAGGGATTTTGGCCCACTCCTCCACACAGATCTTCTCTAGATCGCTGAGAAACACGAAGTTTGAGCTCCCTCCAAAGATTCTCTATTGGGTTTAGGTCTGGAGACTGGCTAGGCCACGCCAGAACCTTGATATGCTTCTTACAGAGCCACTCCTTGGTTATCCTGGCTGTGTGCTTCGGGTCATTGTCATGTTGGAAGACCCAGCCTCGACCCATCTTCAATGCTCTATTTGAGGGAAGGAGGTTGTTCCCCAAAATCTCGCAATACATGGCCCCGGTCATCCTCTCCTTAATACAGTGCAGTCGCCCTGTCCCATGTGCAGAAAAACACCCCGAAAGCATGATGCTACCACCCCCATGCTTCACAGTAGGGATGGTGTTCGTGGGATGGTACTCATCATTCTTCTTCCTCCAAACACGTTTAGTGGAATTATGACCAAAAAGTTCTATTTTGGTCTCATCTGACCACATGACTTTCTCCCATGACTCCTGTGGATCATCCAAATGGTCATTGGCAAACTTAAGACGGGCCTTGACATGTGCTGGTTTAAGCAGGGGAACCTTCCGTGCCATGCATGATTTCAAACCATGACGTCTTAGTGTATTACCAACAGTAACCTTGGAAACGGTGGTTCCAGCTCTTTTCAGGTCATTGACCAGCTCCTCCCGTGTAGTTCTGGGCTGATTTCTCACCTTTCTTAGGATCATTGAGACCCCACAAGGTGAGATCTTGCATGGAGCCCCAGTCCGAGGGAGATTGACAGTCATGTTTAGCTTCTTCCATTTTCTAATGATTGCTCCAACAGTGGACCTTTTTTCACCAAGCTGCTTGGCAATTTCCCCGTAGCCATTTCCAGCCTTGTGGAGGTGTACAATTTTGTCTCTAGTGTCTTTGGACAGCTCTTTGGTCTTGGCCATGTTAGTGGCCACTGGATTTTTTTTTTAGATTATGTCTCTCACAGTGGACATGCACCTACGATGACAATTTCAGACCCCTCCATGATTTCCAAGTGGGAGAACTTGGAAAGGGTGTTCAAATACTTATTTTCCTCACTGTATACGTGCACTCTAAAAATGGCTGGGTTAAAAATAACTCAATTGGCAACCCAGTGCTGGGTAAATATTGGACAGAACACATGCTAGATTAAATTAGCCCAGCAGGCTGAGCTGTTGAAAAAACCCAAGATGTAGTCAATTTTTCCCATTAATGGATTTGCTATTCTGGGTTATTCTTGCTGGGTTATTCTTATATTTTCTCCTGTGCATTAGCCTACAGTAAAACAATCATGAAAGAACAAATAATGAAGAATGCATGTTTAGACTGTTAAAATAATAATTTGTAATCCTTGTCAACTGGTACAACAAACAAATGTGTTAAAAGTGGCAACAATGACAACTACAACAGCAGCCTGATATGTCCTGTCAATTTCTTCACATAAAATCAAACCTGAAATCCTGGTAGGCGGCTATCGTCACATTTTTAAATTTCAGTACGGACTTGGTACCGAAGTACCGGTACTTGTGACATCCCTACATAAAACCATGGTTAATTTTCGTAAGGGGATCATGGTTCCGTGTAATAAATAATCACAAACTGTATTAATCTATCGTCTCACATACCTAAACTCAAGGGCGTAGATTTGGTTTGAACATTGGGGGGGGGGTTGAACTTTTAATATGCTGCCATGCTGTTATTTTTTTTAATCTATCTATCTATCTATCTATCTATCTATCTATCTATCTATCTATCTATCTATCTATCTATCTATCTATCTATCTATCTATCTATCTATCTGTCTGTCTGTCTGTCTGTCTATCTATCGCTCCAACACAATCTTATGACAATGCGTATCAATAGTACGAGTGTGCAATCTCGTGGAATGTATACGCCAAAATTTTTGCGTGCATATGCTACGCAGTTTTTTGCGTGCATATGACACACTTTTGGGTAGGATGGGGGTGGGGGTTAAGATTTTTACATTCCACCTTAATGCATTTTAATTTTTGAAAGGGAAACACATCGGCTCTTGAACAACTGTAAATCATTGATAATTACAGACACTATTGAAAAATGAACTAGCAAAACAGACGGCTGCTTTGGTAACTTGTTATACTGATAGTTATAGCTAAATACATTGCAATGGATTAGCTAGCTAAAATATATGTGGTGTGTACTTAGCTATTACACAATATTCTCATACCTCATTCTCAGTACATGCTTTTTTTTGCATCCCTCTCTGACCAGCAGTTAATAGTCCGCTGTGCAGCGCTTCTCTTCATTTTTTGCTGCTAACGTTACCCGTGTGCTCTCCCATTCAAACACCACTCGCGTTGTTTTGGTGAAAGTGCGACTCATTGGTTGGGCGTTACCAATCGGTTCAATGGAGGGGGAGTATTTTTTGTCTGATTTATTATGACAAACTCATATTTGATTAGGAACAAAATTATTGTTACAAAATAAACGAATTCTACATATTTTTCATTTGATCTACTGTGATTTTCATGTGAAATATTGGGGGGGTTGTAACTGATGGATTTGAATATTGAGGGGGTTACCTCCCCCCCATCCCCCCCATAAACTACGCCCCTGCCTAAACTAACACTATGTGAGTCAATACATGGCATCAGATTCTGAGGTAAAACTTTTGTTGTCTAAGTTAACGTACATCATGTAAGCTTAAGAATTGTTGCAGCGAAAAAAAACTATACCTATAATTATGCTAATTAAAATGATTATTAATGAAAACATTAAATAAACTTCCCTTAAAACATCTGCAACCAGTGGCTTTGCCCCTTGCTTTGTCCTTTCAAAATGTCAGTTTGGAAGCGAATTTAAACATCAAGGCGCGAAGCTCGTGAAACAACCAAGCGCTGGGTAGAATCAACCAAGCGTTGCGACCCAGCAGGTTCAACCCAACAACTGGAAATTTGAAACTACCCAATGGTGTTTAAAATGTGATCAAATAAACCAACAAAAATTACCCAACAGTCTCAACCCAGCATTTTGGGTTAAAAAACAACCCAGCATTATTTAGAGTTTGTTTTTAATAAATAGAACAATTATATAGTTCATGTAAAAATACCAAATAGAATTGTAAATCACGATCACTGCAGTGGTGTTCTGAGGAGGTAAAAAAATATATATATTTTTTTTTTTATGTTTTATTTTTCCCCCCCTTTTTTCCCATTTTCCTGGTTAAATAAACATTACATAAAAAAGATAAAACCAAATACAATTCCATTTTGTAATTTACATTAACTATGTCATTAATGTTCTATTTATTAAAGGTGTCATGAACTGGCTTTTTTAAATTTTTTATACTGTTGTCTGAGGTCAACTTATGATGTTCGCGTGGTTTTTACATTCAGAAACATCACAATGAATAAGTAATTGGCTACTTTCTGCCTTAGTTTTGAGGCTCTCTGAAAAACGAATGAACCAATAACACCTTCTCCAGCCTGTGACCGCGTGCTAAGGTATGTAATCAATAGATATCAAACGGTCTGTAACAATGCATTACTAACACATATAAAAACATGTTTTACTCACATAAGTTCCTGTCGGATCCAATATAGAAGACACAGCATTGTGTTTTAATCTCAATATGTGTGCAAATCCAGTCTCAACCTCTATCTTGTCTACAATCGATTCTGCATCGTTTAGCTCCACGAGTCAGTGGGCGGGCTTGAGGCGGTGCTTCTGCATCCTATGACGTCAGTGGTCGACATATTCTGAGAGCTCTCGTTTTCTGGGCCTGGTGTCAATAAAAGCTTTGCTTTGACTAACAAGGACATTTTCAGCTCTGAAACTTGCAGGATATTCTTATATCACAAACTTTTATATACCAAAGGCTCAAAGGAAAGTTGATTTCTCAATTCATCACCGCTTTAAAAACATGTATCTCATCAAGTTTATGTTTTTACTCTTTTGAAGTGCAACAAGTGCAAGAAGAATGGTCAAAAATTCCCATTAACACACTCAAAAACGGTTAGGTTGAGGTTTGTACAAGGTCTATATAAACATACAGTTAAATCCCTTTTGGTAAAGCCTTCTATACTTTACTGAAATAAACCAGCTTTGACCTAAATCAGTTTCCTGTTTTTCTTTTTTGAGGTTAGTAGTTTGATGTTGGTGGATCAGAAAAGCAATGCTGTTCATTATCTGAAAGCTTGTGTGTTCAAATCTAAAACATAAATTAATTTGATGTTACTGGTTAAGAATGTTGTGATTAAAGGGATAGTGCACCCAGAATGTTTGAAAATCTTAATTTTCTTGTGACCAATTCTATCATTTCTGATTCATTGTTAACAGGTTGGCTTAAAAAGACCTATAACACCTTTACAAATAGAAAAACTGATACAATTTATTAAACTTGCCATTTACATTAACTGACAAGTACAATTATGCAAGCTTACATCCCTACTTGTTTTATTAATTACTTAATTCCTGTTAAACTGTCATTTTCTCATGAAGACCCTCCCCTTTTGATAAACTATAAAATAGGCGCTGAAACAGGCACATTATTTCATTCACCTCCTGATAAAAGATGGATCTGCAAATCTCAGTTGTTCTTCTCTTCGTTCTTTTCACTGCAGGTAGAAATGGCTTTTTATAATGTTACTTAAAAATACATATATATATATATATATATATTGATGTCTCACTTTCTCTCTGACTCGTTTTTATTATTATTATTAAAGGACACGCTCTCCTCTGTTACGAGTGCCTCACGGATTCTTGTATCGAAACACTTGTGAAATGTCCCATTACAGCTTACAAGTGCAAGAGTGCAACAGTGGTGACACAGATTGGTAAGCCCAATATGATGAATTGAAATGTACTGTTATTTTTGACTGGGGAAGATGCTATAATTTATAATTTACTGGAGCTGCAACAGGGGAAATATATCTCACCGCGAGACCACTACTCATTTACCTGTTGGAGTTTACCATTTCAATCACAGAATATTCTATATACATTTCTGATATTTAATTTGTTTTCTCTCAGATTGTTACAGTAGAAAATGCTACATTTTGTATTTTTCACAAATTTTTCACAGCTTTATAGCTGTGAGATTATATACTATCCGAAAAACACTTTTTTACTTTTTCGACATATTTATAAATACATTTTCCATCAATACATTGCGCCGTTGAACTGCTCTTTCCTGTATCATTCATGTTTTTTCAGGTTACATTAGTTCCAAAGTGAAGGTTAAAGGTTGTGCCTTTGACTGTCAAAGTGGGTCCATGAACCTCGGTGTGGTAAAGATGTCTTCTTCCTGCTGTGACACTTACTTTTGTAATACCAATGATGCTCCAGGTACTGTACTACTGACAAATTACTATCTTCTTTAAAGTCAACACTCATTTTACAACCACGTGATTCAGTTAGGGGAAAACAATGTAGGTTGGGACTTGATTTTTGCAGCTAAAGGAGCATTGTTTCATATTAAACTATGCCATTTGCCATTTCATCCATGGCGAGATGAATTTGATGCCATTTCATCCACTATACACACTGCTCTCTCCCACCTGGAAAAGAGGAACACGTATGTGAGAATGCTGTTTGTGGACTACAGCTCAGCATTCAACACCATTGTGCCCTCCATACTTGACATTAAACTCCGGGCTCTAGGCTTAAACAGCCTGTTATGCAGCTGGATCCTGGACTTCCTGTCAAACAGACGCCAGGTGGTCAGAATGGGCAGTAACATCTCCTCATCACTGACTCTCAACACTGGAGCCCCTCAGGGTTGTGTTCTCAGCCCACTCCTGTACTCCCTGTACACACATGACTGTGTGGCAACCCACAGCTCCAACACCATCATCAAGTTTGCTGACGATACGACGGTGGTAGGTCTTATCACCGACAATGATGAAACGGCCTACAGAGAGGAGGTGCACACTCTGACACGGTGGTGTCAGGAGCACAACCTCTCCCTCAACGTCAGCAAGACCAAGGAGCTGGTGGTCGACTTCAGGAGGAATGAGAGTGAACACCGCCCCATCACCATCGATGGAGCACCGGTGGAGAGAGTCAGCAGCTTCAAGTTCCTCGGTGTCCACATCACAGAGGAACTCTCATGGTCCGTCCACTCCGAGGCCGTTGTGAAGAAGGCTCATCAGCGCCTTTTCTTCCTGAGACGGCTGAGGAGGTTTGGAATGAACCGCCACATCCTCACACGCTTCTACAGCAGCACCATCGAGAGCCTGCTGACTGGCTGCATCACCACCTGGTACGGCAACAGTACCGCCCGCAGCCGCAAGGCCCTGCAAAGGGTAGTGCGCACGGCCAGCTGCATCATCGGAGGTGAGCTTCCCTCCCTCCAGGACATTTACGCCAGGCGGTGTGTGAAGAGAGCTCAGAGGATCATCAGAGACTCTAGCCACCCGAACCATGGGCTGCTCTCACTGCTGCCATCAGGCAGACGGTACCGCAGCATCAGAACACGCACCAGCCGACTTCAGAACAGCTTCTTCCCACAAGCAATCAGACTACTTAACTCCTGATCCATCAGGATCATAACACACACTGGACAGAATATCACTCCGCACAACCCACTGTAGATACACACACATTATATACACATTTATGTATCATCTATTATTTATCATTTATCATATAGCACCTATTGTACATAATTGGATCTCTACTGTGAATAATAATGTATACTGTACATTGTATATTATTATTATTATTATAGCTTAATGTATACTGTTTAATGTATGTTTAGTGTATATTGTTTAAAGTATATGTATATTGTAAGTATGTGTATATTGTTTAAAGCTGTGAGAACTACACTCACATTGTGTAAATTATTTATTGTTTATTGTAGAGTTTACTGTGCTGTGAGTAATTGTGGGCGCATCAGATGTGTAATCTGTTGTTGCTTAAATGTTGTACATGTCATGTCGTGACTGCTATGTTGCTCGGAACTGCACCAAGAATTTCACCTGCTGTTGCACTTGTGTATATAGCTGTGTGACAAAGTGATTTGATTTGATTGATTTGATATTAGAGGAAATAAAATAAAAGAACACTGTTTCCCTCCTGTAGATCCCAGAACTATGGTCCCCAATGGAAAGAAATGTTACTATTGTGATGGAAAGAGCTGCTCAAACATAATGAGCTGTTCAGGGACTGAAGACCGCTGCATTACAGATAGAGGTGAGAATCTGCTAAAGGAAGAAGAAGATTAAAGTCATAATTTGTCTCCATCATTAATGGGTCTATTTTTTAACTATTGATACATATATGGCCAACTAACTCAGACTGACTAAACCTTTGTTTCCTTTCATCAGGGACATTTGGAGGCAAGTCAATGGTTGTGAAAGGCTGCGTCTCTAAATCTATTTGTGATGCTTCAACTAATGTTGAGGACGTCTCATGTTGTGAGGGGAACCTGTGTAACGGTGATAAGGGCGTCACCCAAAGCGACACCCAGAGCTTCACTGAGAACTTCATCCAGAGCGTCACCCAGAGCTATGATAGTGCCAAGCGTGACAGAGAGCTTCATGTATAACAATGCTCAGAGCTTCCTGTTCCTGCTGTTCTCTGCTCTCCTACTTCCTGCTCCACAGAATCCAGCAGCTCTTCTGAATACACAGTATGACATGCTCTACTGAATATATAGCTTGTTTTTCTTTATGCTATCATTATCTGAAATTATATAAATCCTTTATGGTAGCATTCTGCTCAGGGCCGGCTCTGTAAATCTGGGGGCCCTAAGAAGGAAAATTTTGGGGCCCTGCCTTGCAGTGAATAATGGAGTATTGCCACCGCAAACCAGCAACTGTATACAGTCTAACCCTTACACATTTCATCTGTACCTCTTTTAACATGATTGCCTACAATTGTTTTACTGCTTATTAAAGTACACTCACTGAAACAGTGAAAGTAAAGATTAAAGATTTGCCAAATTTCTACATCTTTATTACAGTCTGAATGCCTTTTAAATTTTAAAACAGCACTAACTGTTTTGTCCACTAGGCAGCTTAAAAACCTTCAGTATTAAAAAATCTTCAATAAAGTTATTGCATATATACTACATGTGTGGCTGGAGTCTCAATCTTTGAACTTCTTTTCCCTTTTCCACACTTTAAAAAGAGGGAGAAGTTGGACCAGTAATTTCACTGCTTCCTTCTAAAGTGATTTAAACATATTCGTCTATTGATGTATCAAAGAGATAAAAAATTCTACAAAAGATTCTAGTTTGAGTTGGTATTTATTTTGTATATATTCCAACAAAAACACTACTTCAGTGAACAATCATTAGCAAAATGTGTATATAAAATGTTTAGTTATAAAATATATACATAAATCTAATAAAAACTCTAGGTAACACTTTTTTACATTTTACAGTGGCATTGTTACACGTTAGGCTACATGTAGTTACTATAGTAATAACAGTATATTATGCATAATTACATGTAAGTTAACTAACCCTAAACCACACACTAATCCTACCTTAACCCTAACTACACGTAAGTACATGTAGTTACTTAGTATTACCCGGTATTTAAATGTATAATTACACTGTTACACGGACACCTAAAAATAAAGTGTAACCAAACTCTAATACCCTTTTCACACATTGAGTACACATTCAAACCCCAAAACAGTAAACAACAAAACAATTAACAGGGTTTAAAATGCAATGAATGATACATAAATTAATCAAATAAATAAGCAAATAATATAAATAAGAAAAATGGAAGAAAATAAGTCTAAAACTCTAAAAAAAAACACAAACGTTCACTTCACCCCATCTCCTTTTTATTCCCTGTTCCTTCTAATGACTTTTTTTCAGAATGTGTGTCTTCTTGCTTTTTGAGATGCAAAGTCCTCTATAATGTCATCATAGGACATCTTGCTTCCAACCTGGTGGTTGACACTGATGATTGACAGAACACTGAGGCTTTCTTGAGCCATGGAGGACCTTAAGTAAGTTTTTATAAGCTTCAGCTTTGAGAAACTCCTTTCTGCAGAGGCAACTGTCACTGGTAGCATGCAGGGCAACCCAAAGGTTTGGATAAAGCCCAGTCAGACCTTTTTGGTGGAGAAAATTGAGAAGTTCAAATGCTGTCATTGCCTTTGGTAAGTTTGGAACTGGAAGACTCTGGATTTCGGCGGTCAGTTCTTATCAGTCAAGGTCAGTCTCCTCCCCGTCAGTCAGTGTGTTGCCAAGCAGTGATGGGAATAACGGCGTTATAGATAAACGGCGTTACTAACGGAATAATTTTTTTCAGTAACGTGTAATCAAACGAATTACTGTTCCCTTTTAGTCGGTCACGTTCGACGTACGTCGTACCGACGAATTGGGATCACTTCTGGGAGCCCTTATCAGCTTCAAGCTATTTAGAACTGGCCAATGAACAATTGCAGTGCGAGATTTGCATCTCGCGCTCTGCCCCGCCGGTATAAACAGGAAGCAAGAGCGAATGCACGCTGTCATTCACTTCGGAGCCGAACGGCATATGAAGAGGACTAGAGAACTCATCATTGAGTATTCAGCTGCTATCAGAAAGCAAGAGTTATTGAGAAGACCAGAGATCGGGGATCAACGCGTGTTGGAGAGACGGCACACTTCAGCGGGATCGCGGTGCTCACTGCTGCTCTGGAAAAGAAAAAAACTGCTGTTTTCACAGCAACCTGTCGGTTCGTAAAGGCGTTTTTCCTTGAGTACAGGCATGGGCTGCACTAAACCTTGTGCACTCTCGCGTTTTCGAGTGCTTCAGCACAAGAGCGTTTCCTCACAAAAAGAGTACACGGGTGACGCTGCGTCTTTTTCAAGATGTCATTCCACCTGTGCGTTTCTGGATGCGGTCGTTTCCTGGCGCCTGCTGACGGTCACAATCGCTGTCTCACATGTTTGGGCAAACAGAACGCTGAGGCGGTGTTTGTGTATAGTTCATATTCCCACTCCGGTAACATGACTATCTCGGAACTAAGATCGAGACTCACCTACCTTCTGGAAGGCGGAGTCCCCTTACCCATCCCACAATCTAGTGCTATTCCTAACCAGAATAGACCTACTTCGTCGGATGGCCAGGGTGATCTGAGGATTACGTTTAGGGCACACCCGCCGAGTCAATCTCCGCAGGCCCCTATTCCCTCAGTTCCGCAACCGGTAGAGCCCCCGGGAGAAGTCACTGGTCCCTCCCACGGGCGGCCAGCGGTGACTTTCGGAGCTCCGGCAGACGAGCAGATGTCGATCGCTGCATCGGAGGGGGAGTTTCAGTCCTCGGAGGATGAGGGTTCGGCTGGGCTACCTTCCTCTGGGAGAGTCGCTTCGGCCGTACCAGACCCCGAGATGACTACTATGCTTGCCCGGGCCGCCGAAAGGGTAGGGCTCGTGTGGTACCCTCCACCGTGTCCCGAACCCTCTAGGTTGGACGATTGGTTCCTCAGGGAGGGTCGCGCTGGTTCTCAGCGTCCCACCCCGACACCATTCTTCCCGGAGGTGCATGAGGAGCTCACAAGGTCGTGGACGGCACCTTTTTCTGCCAGAAACCGGCCGAGTGACTCCTCCCTCGACGGCGGACCAGCCAAGGGGTACGCGGGGATCCCGCCAGTGGAGCGCTCCGTCACGATGCAACTGTGTCCGGCGACCACCTCTAACTGGCGTGGTGACCTGCGTCTCCCGTCCCGAGCCTGTAAGTTCTCCTCCAGTCTGACTGGGAAGGCTTACACGGCTTGCAGACAGGCTGCGTCTGCCCTGCATGCCATGGCGTTGCTTCAGGTCCACCAGGCCCAGGCACTCATGGACATGCACGAGGGTAGGCCTGACCCAGAGCCCCTATGGAAGCTCCAGACAGCGACGGACCTCACCCTCCGGGTGACGAAAGTCACCGCCCGTTCCATTGGTCAGGCGATGTCCACGCTTGTGGTCCAGGAGCGTCATCTCATCCCATTTCATCGGCCGGGTTTTTCGGCAACGCGGTCAAGAGCTTTGCCCAGCAGTTCTCGGCCGCCTAGAAGCAGACGGAGGCCATCAAACACATCCTGCCCCGGCGGCCCGCTGCTGCCTCCACCCAGCCGCCGGTGGTGCCGCCTCCGACTGCTCGTCGCCGAGGACGTCCGCCCGCTGCCGCCTCCTGTCGATTCTCCCTCGACACCGGCCCTTTCTGCACTTCGCGTTCAAGGGACGGGCATATCAGTACCGCGTCTTACCCTTTGGCGTGTCCCTGTCGCCCCGTGTCTTTAAGAAGGTTGCGGAGGCGGCCATTGCTCCCATGAGAGAGCATGGTGTTCGCATTCTCAACTACCTCGACGACTGGCTGATCCTTGCCCAGTCGCGAGAGCAGTTGTGCGAACACAGGGACAGGGTGCTCAGTCACCTCAGCCAGTTGGGACTTCGGGTCAACTGGGAGAAGAGCAAAAAGTCCTACACAGAGCATCTCTTTCCTCGGTATGGAGATAGACACGGTCGCCATGACAGCGCGCCTCACAGAGGAGCGCGTCCAGTCAGTGTTGAACTGCCTGAATTCGTTCAGAGGCAGGACAGCGGCAAATGGTTGATGAGGCAATGGTCAACATGATCATAAAAGACTTTCAACCATTTACAGTGGTTGAGGATGAGGGTTTCAGGGGCCTCATCCATGCCCTTGGTCCTTTCTATATAATTCCAACCAGACAGGTGAGTATAGCACAGTTGGATTTTGATGTATAATGTATATAATATTATATATATATGGATCTATATAATAATATATAATGTATCTATAATAATATACTTCTACAATGAATTTTTGGTGAACTCAAAAAGGCTTTAAAGAAAATGGTGGCTTCAAAATATGAGGAAGCAAAGAGGAAGGCCAAGGCTAACATGGAAAACATGGAAAAAGCAACCGCTGTGTCTCTAACATCGGATATGTGGACTTCAATCAACATGGATGCGTATCTTGCAATAACTTGCCATTACATTGATGACAGTGATAAGCTGAATACAGTGTTGTTGGATGTTGAGAAGTTCCCAAACAGGCACACAGCGGAAAATATGGCTCTGGTGAAAAATAATGTCATGATGGAGTGGGCAATCAAACACAAAGTGAAGTGTCTTGTCACAGATGCAGCAGCAAACATGATTGCTTGTGCTAGGATTCTGCAAGTGAGACATACAGTTTGCATTGCACATGCACTGAACACAATGGTTAAAAAGTGTTTTGATCAGGTACCAGCTCTGTGTGACATTCGGACCAAAGCAAAAAAAGTGGTCACCTATTTTCGAAGCAGCACCTCTGCCAAAGAAATGTTGACACAGGTGCAGCAAGAAATGAACAGGCCAGTTCTTAAACTGGTTAATGAAGTAGAAACACGTTGGAACAGCACTTTACACATGCTTCAACGGCTGCATGAGGAAAGGCAAACTGTGAGAGCATCCCTTGCCTCACTTAAAACTGATATAACACCACTTCATGCACAGGACTACGAAGCCATACATCAAATTATGTGTGTTCTCGCCCCATACCACCTGGCCACTGTAGAGCTTTCCGATGAAAAACGAGTGTCTGGCTCCAAAGTGATTCCTTTGCTAAAAATGATTCACCATGCATTACAGACTGAGCAATTTGGGTATTTATTTATATTTATTTACAATACTCTTTAGCAATTTTTCATGTCTTTTTTATTTAGTAAATCATTTTGTATTTCATAGGTTAACAATGGACATCACAAAGGAGTTAACTGAAAACCTCATCAGGCGTCTAAGAGAACACATGGAATATGGAGTCTCTCAGCATAATGACTCTGGCAACTCTGCTGGACCCTAGGTTTAAAACCTTGGGTTTCCTTAACCAAGATAAAATGACAGAGGCTGTGGAACGGCTAAAAGGAGAATGTGGCAATGTCATCAGGGCCGAGGAAGAAACAGCACGCACATCAGCAAGCACTCAGTCGACAGAAGCACCATCATCAACCCAACAGCCCACACCAAGCTCAAGTATTTATTACTATTTTACTTAATATTATTTAATTTTATAATTGTTGACCGTTGATGTGTTATATTCAGTCAATGTACATGTACAGACATTCCCAATTAAATATTTTTCTCCTCACACTTCTTAGGACAGTGATGTATACCAGCACAAACAAACTTCAAATGCCACTTCTGATGCGATCATTGAAGTGGATAAATATCTTACAGAGGCAAACATACAAAGAGCTGATGACCCACTTGAATACTGGAGAATGCAGAAACATGTCTACCCCCATCTATATACATTGGCATTACAGTTTCTTTGTACCCCAGCCTCCTCTGTACCATGTGAAAGAGTGTTCTCCAAGGCTGGGGAAGTACTGTCTAAGAGGAGAAATAGACTCAGCCCCAACACTGTGAAACAGCTTTTATTTCTTAATAAAAATAATTAAAACCTTTATCACCTTACTGTCATTCCTACTGTTACACAAGCACTATCACTGCCAAGTGTCATAAGCACATTTAATTACAGATGATCCTATCACACAATGTCCTTATTGTGTGTGTGCGTGTGTGTGTGTGTGTGTGTGTGTGTGTGTGTGTGTGTGTGTGTGTGTGTGTGTGTGTGTGTGTGTGTGTGTGTGTGTGTAGAGAGAGAGAGAGAGAGAGAGTAGGCCTACGTTACATCTTATTGAATCATATAAGCTCATATTATATTTTACTGTCACACTTTAATGGGTAAATTAATTTATTTACTGGACACATTAAACACAAACATATAAAGCTTTTATTTGTACACATAGCATTGAAACGATGGAGTGTGTTGTGGTTGCTTCATCTGACAGAGCTTCTTCCACAGGCTTCTGCCTGCTTTATTTTAAAGTGTAACTAAACCCTAGACCAACTTTTTTTAGTTAATGATCTGTAATACTGGGGCTTTATTAATGATGTTCATTGATTCGAGTCAATGTTTTGACATTTGAGTATAAAGTGTTTTAATTTTATAAAATATGGTGTAAAACCGCCAAAGTGCTGCCCTCTTAGGGTTGAACGGTGGCTACTGCAGTTGAATTTTCCTATTGGACGTTGTGGTACATCATGACGTAGGATGGTACCACTAACGGCTCACTACCACGCCCCTGGTACGAGCTCACCACGCCCTTGGCTCAGCCCCTGGTATAAAAACATCTTGTTCCGTCAAATCCACTGTAGCGAGTCAGGAGTTGGAATTGCAAGTATTGAAAATTATCAGGATAGTGTATATTAGCATCTAGTTAGCATAGCCATTTATATAGTTATATAAATTATTTCGAGTAGCCTAGTTTAGTTAATTAATTAGCATAGTTAGTTAGCATCGTATTGCATCAGTTAAGATAGCTTCAAGTTAGCGTATATTGTTAGCATTAGTTTTATCTGTATTTAATACAGTGGTTAGTTCGGATGGGACGTAGGTGTTGTGTTGCTGGTTGCAACAGCAGTGCTGGACTGCATAGCTTTCCAGCAGACTTGGAAATTAGGCGCCAGTGGTTGCATGCACTTGGCCTGGATGACTGCGAGTTCCCGCCTAGAGCTGGAGTGTGCAAACTGCATTTTACGCGGGATTGTTTCTCCAACGCAATGGAGGTGGAAACGGGCTTCTGCAAACAGCTCGTGCTGAAAAGCGACGCAGTGCCAAACGCTGCTCCTCCTGCATGGACTCCACCACCGCAGCGGTGTCTTGAGGTGAGTGAGCATTTGTATCTGCTGGTCTCAGGTGCACGCCCTCTGCTCAGCCCCGCCCTCGGTTCATCCCCTCTGTGTCCGCCGGGCTCTGCCCACTTTTGCAGCATTTTTTGAAAATTGCCAGTGGGCGGAGTTAAGCTCTGAGCAGGGGTTTAGTTACCCTTTAAATAAGCACCAGATGGCACTGTTCTTGACACTCCCGAAGCTTTGAATCTTTTCCCGAAACAGTCAGGGTAAAGCCTCACTGCTTCATGAGGCTTCATTTCCACATCCCTACAAGGCACTCAACATGACAAAAAGCAAAATGGCAACACACAAACTAAGTTCAAACAAAGAGAACGGAAACAAACGTAACAAAACAGAATCAGAACAAAAAGCAGTCTTTCCCGCTGTGCGACAGCACGTCCCTTAAGAAGCGCATTCCACATGTGTTGATCATCGGATGAAATGAGGAGAACGCCCTCAAACTAGCACAGCCAATCACGTCATCTGGAATGATTTACAGGTCAGACAGCCAATCAGCATGCCACCTGTTAAAGTGACAGTGCAAGAGACAGAAAGGAACCTCACAGAAGACATGAAAAAAACCAAAATACTTCAAACGTCCCTGGGGACGTAACATAAATAATCACACTTAAAAGGGTTGTTCAAACTCAATCAACCAGTCCGAAAACAAAACTGGAATGAACTAAATCAATAACGTTTGGAAATAGGACACAGAAGTTGACTACTCAATTGGAGTTTGTCGAGGACTGGTTTGTCACGATAGATCTCAAGGACGCATATTTCCAAATTTCCATCCTTCCATATCACAGGAAGTTCCTGAGGTTTGCTTTCAGGGGGGAAACATACCAATACAGAGTTCTTCCATTCAGTCTAGCACTTTCACTCCGCACTTTCACAAAATTTCACAAAAACAAACAGCGTATTATTATTATTATTATTATTATTCTGGCAGCTTTACAGGTCAGCGGTCATAATAGATCGGAAATATTCAAAGGACCGGAGGCAACACGCTGGAGACTGGTTTATTGCGGATGACATATCGATTTAAGTATTATTTAATTGTAATATTCGAACAATCGGAGTCAACACGCTGGAGACGGGTTTATTGCGGATGACATATCGATTTAAGTATTATTTAATTGTAATATTCGAACAATCGGAGTCATCACGCTGGAGACGGGTTTATTGAGATGCCGTGTCGATGAAGCAGTTGCAGGGGGAGGCTAATTGACACGGTCTCTGCAGACACTTCAGGGTCATGCATTGGTCTTGTCTGGGCGCAGGTCCACCATCTGATCTGGATACGGCCCGGATCCGGCTGACTGCAGTAAACCTCGGTATAAAACAGAGAGACAATCATTAGCGTAGATGCCATTCTTCTGATGATGTAACGAGTACATCAGGTGTTATGTACTGTAAAACAGTTTCAAAGAATTTTGGGTCTGATGGCAGCAGCATCCAACGTGATACCTTTTTGACTGCTGTACATGAGACCCCCACAGTGGTGGCTCAGAACCAAAGGGTTTTCCCCCGAGGGGCAACCCCTTTCGCATGATCAGGGTCACGCAGCGTTGCTTACGTGCCATGGTTATGTGGAAGAAACCTTGGTTCCTGTCCCAGGGTCCAGTGTTGGGAGCTTCTGGTCGTCGCCAGATGCTAACGACAGATGCCTCTCTCACGGGCTGGGGAGCGGTCCTGGAGGGACGCTCAACTCAGGGTCTGTGGGGAGACCACCATCGCTTGTGGCATATCATTCGCCTGGAGATGTTGGCGGTGTTTCTTGCCCTCAAGAATTTCCTCACAGACCTCAGGGGCCAGCATGTGCTAGTTCACATGGACAACACATCGGTGGTCGCCTATATAAATCACCAGGGGGGTCTACGTTCAAGTCCGCTATGCGCTATGCTAAGTTGGCACGCCAGATTCTCCTGTGGTCTCCCTCAGAGCAGCTTATATCCCTGGGGCCCATAATATAGGAGCAGACATCGGCCCGGCAATAGAGGCTCCACCCCGAGGTGGTGGAGCAGATTTGGAGGGTGTTCGGCCAGGCTCAAATGGATCTGTTTGCATCTCGAGAGACGTCTCACTGTCCACTCTGGTTCTCCCTCACGCATCCAGCTCCGCTGGGTCTGGATGCTATGGTACAGGCGTGGCCGAGGCTGCGTCTGTATGCTTTTCCCCCGATCGCTCTGCTCCCGGAGGTTCTGGAGATAGTTCGCAGGGACCAAGTGCGCCTTATTCTGATAGCCCCGCATTGGCCGGGCAGGGTATGGTTTCCCAATATAGTGTCGCTCCTCGACGGGCATCCACTTCAGGAGGGACCTTCTGTCTCAAGCAGAGGGGTCAATATTCCACCCCCATCCAGAACTATGGAACCTATGGCCGTGGCCTCTGAGGGGGCCCAGCTCATAAGGTCGGGTCTCTCAACCGAGGTTGTAGAAACCGTTCTTCACTCCAGAGCTCCATCCACGAGGAAGCTTTACGCTCTGAAATGGACAGTGTTCACTTCTTGGTGTAGTAGCCGTCACCAGGACCCAGTTAACTGCCCGGTCGGTACAGTGCTGGAGTTCCTGCAGGAACGGTTTAATGCAGGTCTATCCCCCTCCACATTGAAGGTGTATGTGGCGGCCATTGGTGCTTTAACACACTCTTCTGGGTGGTTATCTGTGGGTAAAGATCCGTTGGTGTCTCGTTTCCTCCGTGGTACTTTGAGGCTGAGGCCTGTAGTTCACACCAGGGTGCCGGCGTGGGACCTGGCTACGGTCCTCCAGGGCCTGTCCCAGGCTCCCTTTGAGCCACTGGAAGAGGTTCAGGCTAAATTTCTGACTTTAAAAACTCTGTTCCTCCTCGCTATTTCATCTCTTAAAAGGATAGGAGATCTTCAGGCTCTTTCTGTTCCACCCTCGTGCTTGGAGTTTGCACCTGGCATGGTCAAGGCCTTCCTTCATCCTAGGCCAGGTTATATTCCTAAGGTCCCTACTAACGTAGCTAGATCGATTATTGCGGCGGGTATTAACGTGGACTTGGACTTGGACTTGGTATTAACGTTCCCCATAGCGTCATTCGATGCAACGGGAGTTCCCTTGAAAGGGAACGCCTCGGTTACGACTGTAACCTTGGTTCCCTGAAGAGGGAACAAGCGTTGCATCGTCCTGCCATATCTCCTACATGCCTGTCAAAGCGACTACTTCAGACTTCGAAGCTAGCGCGGCTTTGAGTGCACAAGAGTAACAGAGGTCCCGATAGCTGCCTTGTACTTTATTTTTACACAAATTATGTTGCGCTAACAACATTTAATGAAGAGAAAAACATTGCTGCATATGATTCTTGCAAATAATAATATGTAGTTAAAAATGTAAATATTTGGACTCCCCTTATTGCTTCAAAACGTGGTTATTATTAACCCCCCGGAGCAGTGTGGAGCAGTTAATAGATACACTTTTATGGACTTCAAAAACAACACAACCATTCACTGCCATTATAAAGCTTTGAAAAGCCAGGACATTTTTGTTTAATATAACTCGTCTGAAAGAAGAATGTCATATACACCTAGGATGACTTGAGGGGGAGTAAATCATGGTCTTATTTTCATTTTTGGATGAACTAACCCTTTAAAGGCTCAGTTTTTGTCTTTCACAATGTCACAAGTCTTATTGTTCATGCTTTCAGAGAAAATTAAAGTTATGGTTCGGTTTAAACAGGTCAGTGTGTATGTGTACCACATAATTGCACTTATTGTGATCTTTTATAATGTTGCAACAATAAAGAATATTTAAGCGAAACCATCATAGAACCAGTCTTGACCTGTTTCACAATAACTTTACATACTCAGAATGTAGGTAATACCTAAATCTATAAACTTAAGTATGTGTGATTTTCTTTCTTCTGCAGAACACAATAATATAGTTTAAAGAATGTTTGGGTCCATACAACATTGAACCCCACTGGCATTCATTTTATGGATACACACATATTTTTCAAAATATTATCTTTTGTGTTCCACTGAAGAAAGAAACTCGTACAGGCTTGGAATGAAATGAGGGTTGTTATTCAGTGTACAATTTACTAAAGATCATCAACACCTTCTACCTAATTTTAGTTTATAATCTCAGGCTAGGTAAAGCAGGTCAAATCCTTAACTAGATAATAAATATACAAATGTATACTTACGATCTAGAAGAAAGACCCCTCCGTGTTGGTTCAGCTCAACTCGTTTAGAAAGCAGAGACTCGTGGCAGACCAGTACTTTTTTATATCAATTATAAGTATATTTGTTTTTCCAGTTACAATAAGTTTTACATGTAATCGTTAAGGGTACATCACAAAGTCTAAGTCTTTAAAGTTGGTTCACAAGTATCACCAGCATGTCAGGCTCGGACCATCAAACAATGGAGAAGCTGCCTGTTGCTCACAGCTTCTGGGGTACAGATGGAGTACTGCACTTTTTATACCATTTTTAACATCACACCTCTTCATTATATATTCAATCACATATGTACAATCCATCCAATCCCAGATTTTGGGCCATCGTCAACTCCCTTAATTCCTTCAATATCCTAGTATAAAGTGTCCTGTGTTCTTTCATCCTTCTTCGAGCTTGGATCCTTAATCTTCTTCGTCTGGTCTGCAAGACAGCACCTCGATGTAAAACTTGCTCTTTGTTTATACTTATTAATATATTAATACAGGTTACATTCATTTGTTTGTCCTTTACATTAATAAAGGACTTTCATACATCATGGCTCAGTGTCTTTCTTTATCCTTTCAATAAAACATTTATCAAAACATGTCTCAGTGTAGTCATTATGAAACTCAATAAAATACTTTTTTACCAAATAATGTCTCTTGTGTATTTCTTATAAACCCAATAAAACATTTTTTACAAAGTCATGTTTCTGTGTTTTCATGTTACAAAGTCATTCATGAAAGTTGTACATAAAACAACTTCTTATAAAGTTTTTTGGCCTCATAAACAGCTTCTATATAAAAGTTTGTACATAAAAACTTATTTTAAAGTTTCTTGGCCATATAAACAACTTCTTATTAAACTTGGCTATCTCTATTCTATTTGCGGCTCTTATAAAGCCCTTATATAAAGGTTATCTATAAAACCTCCACTACTTTTTCTTATAAGGCTCTTATAAAGCCTATTATAAAGGTTCTCTATAAAACCTCCACTGCTTTTTCTTATAATAAAACAATACATAACACTCTTTTCCATATATGTGGTTAACATAAGCCTCTTTATACTTGGCATAACTGGTGGTTATATAGTGGGAATAACAGAAGCAATTGCATAATTTTCCTAACAGGGTGAATAAATGACGACATTATCTTCATTTTTGTGTCAACTATCACTTTAAGGCTGATTTAAGTAGACCTATAGTACACATTGTAGTTTCCCTATTAAACTGTAATTTATCATTAACTGTCTGCCTTCTACCATCTCAGAAACATCTCACGACTCCGGCCTTCACTTACTCTTTCAGTAACTGAGACACTCATCCATGCCTTTATCACCTCCCGTCTGGACTACTGCAATGGTGTCCTGTCTGGACTGCCCACCAAGGCCCTTAGCAGACTCCAGTATGTCCAGAACTCAGCTGCCAGGGTTTTAACCCACACAAAGCCCTGGCAGCATATCACTCCCATCCTCAAACAGCTCCACTGGTTGCCAGTCAAGTCACGCATCGCCTACAAAATCCTCCTGCTCACCTACAAATCTCTCCATGGACTCTCACCACAATACCTTACAGATCTCCTCCACCCCTACACTCAGTCGCGTTCCCTGCGGTCCTCTGACAAGGACCTGCTGGCCACCCCCCGCACCAGGATGCGGACTTTTGGTGACAGGGCCTTCTCTGTCAATGCTCCCACACTGTGGAATAGTCTAGGTCATGAATATTAATGCAGAGTTCTGCTCTGATTGGCTGTTTTACTGCGGCTCAATGATAGCTGACCGTCATGACGATGGAGAGATTAGGCATTCAACCTTATATGTTTGAGCCTGTTTCTGACGAAGATGCAGATTTTGAGGAACAACAACATGTTTTGAGATTGGAAATGAACGCTTCTGAATGGTAAGTTAAGTCTTTATTTTAATTAGGAACCTGCAAAATCATTACGTCCATACCAGAACTTCAACCTAAACGATAACTAGCATATAGCATTAAATATACACATCAGCAGTCACAACTTTATTAGCATTGTAAAAAATATTTTAATTATTGTAATGTGTCCCTGTATGATTTTACAATGATAGCTTCTTCACTTTGAATCACAAACTGAACTGGGTAGCGCTTAAATGTTGTTTGTACAGTAACGTTTGAGTTTGACAGTAGAGTACTGATTTAAAAGTCGATTTATTTAGCCATTTAGTTATGTAAGATACTTGGATTATCCTAGTGTTACTGTAAGTTACTAGCATCTTGCGTTGGATCTAGGCAACAACGGGGATATTATCATTAATGTTGTCTCTCTAAGAAGCTTTCAATTTAATCAGAAATTGTTTAGATGGTCAAGAAGTGGATAAAATCACTTACTGCTTGCAGGTATATGGCTAACAACTTTAAAATAAATTGTTGCGGTATCCGATTATAAATAAACATCAACCATGCCTGTTGACATGATTTATCTGTGGGAAGAGTATGAAACGTCTTCACATCCCCTGCACAGTCTGGAACATAACATTTGTTTCCATGATCTGCCATGTTCGCTATCCTCGTGTGACGCTTGATTACCTGCAGAGATGATTCGGCTGCGCAGTTTCACCTGACAGTGAACATGTGCTTGCATATGCAAATGTTGGGGGCGTACATATTAATGATCCCGACGATTGCATCACTCTCGGTGTTACGTTGAGATTTGCCTATTTTTCTGTGGTGTTTTTCACAAACGAGATTTACATATGAAGGAGGAGGCAATGGTGTTTGAGACTCACTGTGTGTGGTTTACATGCACTGAACTCCTGTTATTTAACTATGGCAAGGTTAATTCAATTTTTCATTCTAGGGCACCTTTAATATAGTCTATAGCCCTTCAGATTCTACAATGAGACACGCTGTACACAATATATAGCTTGTATTTTCTCTGTACTATACATATATTTGTTATATTTGTCCTGATGTGGTTTGTTTTTGCTGTGAAATTCTGATGTGACAATTTATAAAATACAAATACTACATCACTTTGTTCCTGTGGTCATTTAATAATGCTTTTCATGCTGTAAAGTTCAAACGTTCAAATAATATTGTATTTCTTATAAAAATTTTATAAAGCAACTTCATGTTCAGAAGGAAAAAGTTTGATAATTATTTAATTACTTAAAGAAAGAATAATTAGGTTCCTCCCATAGTTTTACTTTTTGTTCCCTTATTTTGCACTGTTCTTTAAATTGAATGACTCAAAAGCACAAATAAAAGTTACTTCTTCTTTTGATTAAGGTCAGGCAACATCCTAAAAATTTTAAATGGACATTCATGAAACTTGTCAAGTCATATGTGAGCTGCAAGGTTTGCACTGCATGTACATACATACATACATACATTCATTCATTTTATTTACCCAGCATTGACCTGTATTTCCTGTTCAGGGGGTGTGTTTCCCAAAGCCAAATGTGGCTGAAAGTTCTGTCATTACCAACACAATTAAACAGGACTTCAGACCCAGGCTGGTTTTTGGTGGTTGGTACTGGTCTAGCATTTATGGAATGTCACACTAAAGTTCTATTTTTTTAAATAAACACATAACGTCTAAGAAATAATTTAGGTAACAGGACAGTACATTCAGATTTACGGAGAAGGTCATAGTTACAATTTCATCACATATTGTAATATAGTAGGCACTGTTTGCAAGTTTGGCACTGAAACACAGTGACATAAGATAAAATCCAAAACAGGCTTGACATGACTATGGCTTGATATTAATTTTACAAGACTGGACATAAAACAGCAGGTTACACAAACAAGACACATGGCAAACATGAGAGCTTAAATACACAGACTACTAATGACTAGACAAGACACACCTGTGAAAATAATCAAGACAATTAAACAATGAATTAACCAATGACAACATAACACATGAGACTTGGGAAGCACAAGACATGATCACATGATGGCAAGGGGAGAAAAAAAAAAAAATTCACATGACAAGAACCAACAGAACTTCAAAAAAGATATGAAACATGAACTGAAACAAAACCAAAACACTAGACATTACATATCCACACCTCTATAGGCGGTATATATATAAGTTTTGTCAAAGGCCCAACAAAACCAAAACAAGACACACAAGAGTCCAGGAGGGCGGTCTGGAGTGGGCCTGGGATGTGGAGCAGAGGCGGGCCTGAGAAGTGGGGCATGGGCGGACCTGGGCTGTGGGGCATGGGCAGGGGCCGGTGGACAGACCAGGGCCACAGAGCATGGGTGGACCTGGCAGGCTAAGACACCTCCCGGGCAGTAGTTCAGGAAGCCAGGGCGGCTGGACTCTGAAGACTCTGGCGTTGTGGCCATCTTGGCAGAGGGCTCTGGCGTGGCGGGCACTGTGGGATTGTAGGGCTCCATGCCCACAAAATCCACAGGGAATGATGAGTCACTCAACACAAGGGCGTGGTCAATGTACTGACCAATGGAGAAATTAATTTTCCCCCTAGGCAGTCCAGAGCGCAAGGGTTCATTTAACCCATTTCTAAATACACTTGCCAAACAACAGGTTACACAAACAATACTCGACAAAGACACATCTTCTTTTAGTTTTATGTGCATACATAAAACTTTTATCTTTTAGTGCATACCGCCACCTTCTATATTGGAGTGTGGTAAAATCATGGCTTCATTTTTATCTTAAATTCTTTTAACTACTCACTTTGTTAATTTTTAGAATACATTTAATATCCCATTCCCTCCCTAATTTGATGACTAATTCTTTACATTTTCCTCTTAAATGTTCTACATTTTATTAAAACATGCTCTACGTTTTCTTTGGAATCACATACCTCACATTTAGCTGTGTTTATTTTACTAATAAGAAATAACGTATTATTAAGTCTATGTGTCCTAACCGTAGTCTTGTGTAGATTATTTCCTCTCTTCTGTTTATAAAATTAAATGTTCTAATTTTAATATTTTTTGAATTCTGTAATATTCTCTCCCTTTATTATCTGAATCCCATATTTTTTTTGTCAATGTTACTTTTAATTAAAGATTTACATAGATAGATAGATAGATGGATAGATGGATAGATGGATAGATAGATAGATAGATAGATTACTTGTATTAAAGGGGTACTTCACCGCTGGAAAGATGAATGTGTATTTAAATTAGGTCATTTATGTAGTAGAAATGTGAAATTATTTTAGAAGTTGGTGCCTAGACTGAGAAAAGCCATAAAATGTATTGTTGGCTCATATGGATGAAAGACAACAACGCCAAGAATGCACTTGCTTCCCAGAATGCACCTACAAGATGCAAAATGTTTCTCATCCGGTAGTCATAACCAATAAGCTAGAGCTTGTTTATTCCACATAAACTCTCTTAGGTTTAAACATTTCATACAGATCACAAATACCAATGTCAAGCTTAGACTGAATCAACTTTTGTTTTCTTTCTTTCATCAGAGAGTTTTGCAGGCCAGTCAGGTTGTGTCTAAATCAGTTTGTGATGCCACGTCATCAGTGAGAAATATTAAGAGCATCTCATGTTGAGGGGAACCTGTGTAACGGTGCTCAGAGCGTCTTCTCCTCAGTTGCAAGTATGTGTGGCTGCACCCCTCTGAACAAATCGGCAACTGATCGCAAAGCTGAAAATCGCAGACTCAGCTGGGAAATTATGCTGTCTAGACGCTAATAACCTCTCACACTGTGTTTTCTACTGCAGTTGCAGGATGCAAAAAATAATAAACGCACACAAGAAAATATATATATATATATATATATAAAATATATATTTATTGTGGCCACAAATTAATAATGATTTCCCTCGTTTTAATTAAAAGCCCCCCATGGGCAGGCCCCCTATTGGCCCGGGCCCATTTGCACGTGCATACCCTGAAGCTACGCCACTGATCCAAGGTCAGACCGTGGTGACGGTCTGAGTGTGGTGGAAATAAATCGTAAGTTATGTCCATAACTATGGATCTATGAGACCAAACGATGACCGTTCCAGGCAAGAGGAAGTGGTTGGTTCACCTGGATGTTATTTAGCCAACCCCTAGGGTCCGTCACCTGACATTGTTGATATTAGGTCTCAAGGATAGGCAGAAGAATGGAGTCATTCAAGGTAAGACCGTGGTGACGATCATCGTTCGGTCTCATAGATCCATGGTTATGGACATAACTTACGTTTTATCCTTCGCGGCCTGGGGAGAAGGACGGTAGGTAGGGTTGCTAGGTCTCTGCAACAAAAGTAGTCCAAAACTCCCAATGCGATTTTCTCCACTGGATTTGTGCGTTTAGGCGCGTTAGAGTGCCGAAATCGTACTTATGGGAGTGGAAATCAACCCACGGAAATAATGTATACCTGCTAGGGGTGGGAATCTTAAGGCACTTAACGATTCGATCCGATTCCGATTCTGGGAGTAACGAGCCGATTCCCAAAACGATTCTTAACATACATTTTTGGTAACTAATTATCCTTCTGTGCAAATACATGAACTTTACATTTTAACCAAAATTGGAGCAGAATGTGTGTTTTGTTTTTAGTTAGAATCTGTTTGACAGTATTTCCATATTAAAAATGATTATGAAGATTTCTTTCAATACTTTTATTTTATTAACAAAGTTATATTCAAGATTAACAAGCTCTGAATGAAACATGGTAAAAATTGTCACACTTAGTTGTAAATTGAGAACTGTTTAGTTTCTTTAGAACATTTTAACAAAAAATGTCTTTAAAAGCAAACAAAGTTAACTTTGGTTAAAGCCACAAACAAATCTTTAAAACAGGCTAATGCAGAAGAAAAACAACTTTAGCGCTCGCTGAGAAGCCAAATTCAGTGTGTGCGCATAACATCTAACATGAGAAAACTTGCCGAGCTGCAACAGTCATGTTAGAGACATTTAACGAATCACTCACCAAAACGAAGTATTTGTTCAGAATTTTCCATTCATTTGAAACATTGTGCAGTAGTTCAGCAATATTCGATAAGTCATTCCAAAAATTATGCCACGGATGTTGGTAGGTTTATGTCCCGGCCACCGCATCGGAGACATAAGAGTGTTATTAATCATTAATGGCAAGGAAAGCGCCGTATAGCCTACTTGAGCACCACTTCGTTATTATGGCTCAGAATGTCGTTTGTTGGAAATATTTACTTAATTTAGAAGTGCTTTTGAAATTAAAAACTTTGCATTTAATAAACAATATAAATTTTTTAAATGAGGAGGCAGCCGCAGCGAGTGCAGACACAGATCGGCCAGAGAAACGGAGGAGCAACTGCTGTAAGGCGTTTGAGCAAAACTGCAGAAAAACTGCATAAAACGTGCGGGTGTTGAACCCTCTCACAGGAAAAAGTGTCCCCACGGGTGCGACTCCCCTGAGCAGGTCATAGTTTGTCCATTTTATCTTAAATGAAGGCAATTCACCAGCATACGAACGTTCGCCTATCAACGGGTTGTTCTGTTTGGCCGGTGACCGCGTGCGTGCGCGCACACAGTGGTGAAGTGGCCGTTTGAATTGAACACAGAATCGATTCTGAATTTTTGAGAATCGATTCTGAATCGTTGGATAACGAATCGCGATGCATCGATGCATCAACCTTTTCTCCCACCCCTAATACCTGCGGCAACAACTTAAAAGTAGCCGAATTCTGCAGGAAAACTGCGGACTTGGCAGGCCGCATTTGAAGGCCCCTTCGAATTGGGACAGCCTTCGTCGTGCTGCGGTGACGCAATCGGCCTTTGAAGGATGCAGTCCCTGAGTTGGGACACAGCTAACAAGTCCAACCCAAACTAACGCAACTGTGACAGAACCAGTGTTGGGCACGTTACTTTAAAAAAGTAATTAGTTATAGTTACTAGTTACTTCTTACAAATAGTAACTGAGTTAGTAACTGAGTTACATCATTATAAAAGTAACTAATTACCAGGGAAAGTAATAACTGCGTTACTTTTTTTTGGTCAAAAGTTCAAATATGTCAAATAACTTGGATGCCCCCAATTTAAATATGTTAAATGAATGAATTAGACACTAAACATTGAACATTAATGTACACTATTGTAATGTTGCTGTGGGACAATGTGAGAGACACCTATCAAATTCAATATATTGTAAATATTATCAGTAGACCTACTATAGTGTAAATATTATCAGTACTTTACTACTCCTTTGGTAGTGGAGCTCACGTTATCTCCTGGGTTTTTAGCCGCTCATTTTGTGGCTGTGATGATGTGAGGCTTCATTAGATTAGAATTACTGGCCACCGACGGGGAGAGACTCTTTCTTCCTGGGCATAAGTTGCACGTTACATAAACATTCTTACCTTTCACCTCAACGAGGGAAGAGTAGCGCTTATACTTCCAGTTTGCGACTTGCCATCGCTGACTGTGCATATGCGTGTGCGACTGTGCGTCATAGGTGTGTGTGTGTGTGTGTGTGTGTGTGTGTGTGTGTGTGGACTCAACCTATCAACCTCAACCTTGTCTCCCACCCACCAATCATCATCAGTTATGTGTACCACGCGCGCACACACACACACACGCACGTTGCAGGTCCGACTGACAGAGAGCCTGTTCGGATGAAAACCGCTTCAGTGAGCTCAATTATAGTAACGCCGCATTTTTTTTCTCAGTAACGCTAACGGCGTTGCAACATTGGGAAAAGTAATTAATTAGATTACTCCGTTACTGAAAAATTAACGCCGTTAGTAACGCCGTTATACTTAAACGCCGTTACTCCCAACACTGGACAGAACGCCCCCTTTCGGTAGGCGAGACGTCATGCCGTGGAGAAGAGGAGACGAAGAGGATGAGGGACTGGCAAAGGGATGGCACAGACAGGCAGGAGGAGGTTCTGGAGGTGGACCTCCAGTGCATCTTTCAATCATAAAAGTGCTCCACACGAAGCGATGCATTTGTGAAAGAAAAATATCCATATTTATAACTATAAACTAAACTGTCTTCTCTAATCATGTGTTCATGTTGTTGCGTAAGTTTTAATTCAGGTATTAGTGTATATGATTATTCATGTACTGTTAAGTGTTCATCACACATTTCCTCAACAAACCCACCCATTTCTGAACAGACATAAAAGGAACTAAAACTATTTCTGTATAATCATTCTGTTCCTGACACATGATGGAGATCTGCGAGTGTCTGTTCTTCTTTTCGTTTTCCTCACTGGAGGTACAAAAAAACAGCAAGTATTGAGTGTATTATTTGGTACACATATTGTAGAGCGGTAACTCAATGTCTCTCTCTGTCTTTAAGGATATTCTCTCAAGTGTTACTCGTGCATATCTTCGACGGGTTCCTGTGAAGGAACAGTGAAGATCTGTCCAGTTGGATTTTCCATATGTAATAGCATTACAATGGAACAATCAGTTGGTAAGTCCAGTGTGATGTGGAAATCTGCTGTAATAATTTATTAAAAGTAATAGTACCACTGAATTGAAAGTATACTTGTTGATCTCTTCATATAATGGTTATATGGTTATTTTATGTATTTTTTGCAGGTTTCAAGGTGTCCACCACAACTAAAGGGTGTGCAAATCAATGTGAACCAGGGACCATACAGGTACCAACTGGAGGGACACTGACAACCCACTGCTGTGAAACTGACCTTTGCAATGCAGCAGGTATTGACTTTATTTGACAGTGCTAGTGTACTACAGGCCAGCTAGTAGTCACTGCGTGAGTAAACCTCACTCCTCTGATCTCAAGAGACACTCTAGTGACTGATGCTAGAGGTTGCAGCCTTTAGCCTCCTTGTTAGAGCGTCTGACTCTCATGCCGGCGGACTCAGGTTCAAGTCCCAATTGGAGCGGGTGGTACGAACAGGAGGGGTCACACTAGCAGTTTGATTTTATCCACAGTAACTTAAAAAGAGGAAATGATACAAACAGTAATACAAATATTTCAATAATTCATACAAACAATAATGTAACACAAGTGAATTTTCATAAGATGCACAATATCAAGAGAAGTCGAAAATAGGGTAAAACTTGAACAGCATATGAAAAGGAGAAGCTTATGAATTAGTCAAGTGCTTTCAAAGTTAATTGTTTTAAAAAAAAATGAAATTGATCAACAATGAAAACATGCCATTTTTAATAACTATTATTATTATTATTATTATTACTAGAAGTAATAGTAATTAATACTAATTTCCTTATTGTCTTGATTAGGAGTGTCTAAGGGCAGCCTCCTCCTGCTTGTCTCTCCTCTGCTCTTCTACTTCCTGTTTCAGTGAGTCCAGATTCTGCACTTCAGATTCTACAGCAAAAACCAGCGAATATGATACACATTCTGATGCACATTCTGATTTTTAAAAGTGTGTTAAACTGCTGAAATAAAAGATTTATGTATATGTATACAGTATATTAAACAAGTTTCTGTGAGTGACTGGAAATGTGTCCAACTTCTGTTTCTTTTGGTTGTTCAACTAGTAAGTTTTAAGTCAAGGGTTGAAATGCTTAGAAATAATATGACTATAATCCATAACTGCTCACATTTACATTTAAAGGTTCAGTGTGTAAATTATAGCAGCATCTAGCGGGGAGGTTGCGAATTGCAACCGCCCACCTCACAGCCCTCCTTTTCGAAGCACATAGAGAAGCTACGGTGGCAAAGGTGGACAAAGATGTCGTCGTCTGAGACAGCAGAGAGTAGCTAGCACTCTGAAGAGCAGTTTGTCCGTTTAGGGCTACTGTAGAAACATGGCGGCGCAAAATGCCGATTTCACTGTAAGGGAACCGTGGTGTATGGAGATAGAAATGACTCATTCTAAGGTAATAAAAACATACCGGTTCAAAGGCAAGCAGTTGACCCCCGCAGTTTTGAAAAGACAGCATCGACCCCCGCAGTGCGCACTTTTGATGAGGGAAAACAGCCTGAGCGATTCGCTAACTAAGACTAAAACCAACTAAAATAGTTCAAAACAAAGCCACAGCACTGTAATTGCGTCTCAGAGCAACACACGGAGGTGTTTCCTTACTGGATGAATCAACTTTTTGAACAAATCAATAGAATCAATGATTCGATGACTAAGGCTGCGTCTGAAAACCTAGGCAGCTGACTCATTGCCTCGCTTGTAAGGCAGCATTTGTTCATGAAGGCACCTCACAAAACTAATTTCGGACAGACTTCTTAGGCAGTGTAAGAGTTTAATGATCTACAGCAAAATAGAGAATGCTTTGGTGAGAACTAAACACATATTTAAAGGAACTGTATGTAAGAAATGTATTTCAATCAATCATAAAATGGCCCTAATATGTCAATAGACATTAAGAAATCATGTTAATTTCAAATACTTATATCACTGACAACAGTTGTCCGGCCAAGATATTGTCATTTTAAAATTGAAGTTGCAGCCCTCAACTGATGTTGATGTTGACATGTTGTGTCATGCCTGAAGCTCCGCCCTCCACCTATCTACCAATCACGAAGTCAGTAGTGTTTCTGCATTCGGGTTGCCAGCTCTGCTAGTTACCACAGCTGCAGCTACAAACTTTTTGGATAAACAATGTCTAACTTTACGAAACCTAAACGACCTCGATATGAATCAGAAAAACGTTGTGACAGTGTCCAAAATAAAACAAGGATTTATATAGGAGATGCCTTTGAAAGATGGAGACGGCTGAAAACGGAGAAGAATTTGAAGACTGACGCCAACGTTGCTAATTTTCTCCTGGACAGGTAAGGTTCATCTATGTTTGGCTAACTTGTACTTAATGTAAATGGACATTTCAAATATTCACGACAGTCGAACAAAGTTGTGCATGTTCATGCAAAGTAACGTTAGGTTAGCGCAGATGGAGGAGGTGGGTCATTGAATTGAAAAGGTAACGTTAAGGAATTGTTTGGTAAATAAAAATGGCGAGTCGTCATTGCTAACATTAGTAATGCATTATCAGAGCCCGTTTCTCTGTCATTATGCTGAGACGCTGATGAAAACAACATTAGCACGCCTATTATGGAAATGTGAAAACGTATTTGAGACAGTAGCCTAACGTTAGCTCGGTAAAAATTATTCCTCATTCTTTCTTCGTATATATAGTGGATAAAACATGCTGCAAGTTGACCTGTATGACCATTGCAAATGTTATTTAGTTACTCTCAATCGTTTCTGATGGGACTGAAATCAACCATCAACCAACCAACAATCAACCAACACCATGGCTAATCGCCATTAGTAAATTTTTGCGATTCATAATTACTTCACAAAACATCGCTCTTGAAGCATAAACATAATAAAAGGAAAGAAAAAAACGTACTGTGTACGACTCGTCACTTGCCATTGAAAGCTCCGTGTAGCAGCCTACGTTCCCGCTGGATCCTGCAGCCTATCTGGCAACCTCGAGTCAGGGGGGAGGGGTAGAGGGATACACCGCACTACAGTAATTTGAAAGTGACTGCAGTACCAGTTTTGGCCACAGTCCTACATACAGCTCCTTTAAATAAAAATCGATCAGATGAAGGTATCTCAGGAGACAGGAAGTGAAGTTAACATTAGATTCGGACATGTCTTGGTGCCTTCCTGCCTTGAAATGTGTCCTCCGAAGCCAGCATTTTGCAGCCTATGAAAAATTTAGATAGTCAAATGCTTCGTTCCTGAATGAATCAGCCCTTTGAATGAATCTGTTGAATCTCAATGACTCAATCATTAATTGTGATTTGCTGCCACCTACTGGCGGTTTTAAATTAATATTTTAAAGTATCTTTTCATGTTTTAAATCATTTCAAGTATCAATATGCAACGTTTTATGTTTAAAACATCAAAACATTATTTATGCATTTGTAACTGCAGGTTATTCATTTGTCACCTCTGAGCTCATCAAACAGTCTAAATGATCTAAATGCCACCTCAGATGCAGCTTCTGTGTTTCTGTGATTGCAAATATGAATTGTGTTATTTATTTTGATTGGCAACAGCCCTATTGTGTCTTATTATTATAATTAAATTTGAATAAATTATGATATTGACACAAAAGATGATGCATGCAAACAATTAGGTTTAAAAAATAAAATTATAAAAGGTAATAAAAATGCCCATAAAAAGGTTTTTTAAAAAAAATCAATTGAAACGTATTGGAAAAAAATAATTTCTTTCATTGCTGTGAACTGACCACCATACAGAATATGAAGAATATCAAAAACCTTAGGAGTCAGCGGTCCACGGCAGGCCTAAACCGGTACCAGCACAATAACAAAATATTGTTTAACTATCATTATCGATAAAATCCTAGAAAATATCGAGGTCATTTTTGTCAATATATTGCACACCTCTAATCAAAATGTATCAAAGTAGAATTGTGCAAGGTTGATAGTTGAGATATCCCACATAAAAAACTAGTCTAAATAGGGCAGATTTGGCAATCTGCAGGCATTTTGCTCATCCGTAAGTTTTGATCATTCATGTACTTCTTATTTCACTTACTTCATATTGTAATAATAATCAATATTATTCTATTAATGGTCAGGCAATTTTAATATATGATGGTAGTCTGACAGTGAGCCTGAAGCGGTGGTCAAATATCTGGAAATCTGATCTGATACCGCCACCTGTGCAATAAGTCCATTTGTGAAATGTCCTCACAACTAAATATTCCACAGTCAACTGTTAGTGAATCAGAATCAGAATCAGAAAGAGCTTTATTGCCAAGTGTGCTTGCACACACAAGGAATTTTTCTTTGTGCTGAAGCTTCTATTGCACATATACAATACAAACACAACAAGAACATAGTAATACAAATTCTAAGAATAAAAATATGAAAAATAGTATAAAAAAATATAAGGTCACAGTTACGTTTAGTCAGAATAAACATTTGCAGATTATGAACATATTTACAGTATTTGAGTAGTATGAATATATAACCATAAATAATCTCCTGAGTTTAAAAGATTGCACTAAACAGTCAGAGTATTGCACTTTGGGGGGTGTATTTTAACTGTTCAAGAGGGAAATGGCCTGTGGGAAGAAACTGTTCCTGTGCCTAGATGTTCTGTGGCCAGTGGCCAGTGATCGGAGTCGCCATCCTGATGGTAACAGTTCAAACAGGCGGTGCCCAGGGTGAGTGGAGTCTGTGATGATTTTGCTCTCTTCCTCACTCTGGAAGAGTACAGGTCCTGGAGGGTTGGCAGGGGAGCACCAATAATCCTCTCCGCAGTCCGAATTGTGCATTGTAGTCTCTTGATGTCAGATTTGGTAGCTGAACCAAACCAGACAGTGATAGAAGTGCATAAGACAGACTCAATGAAAGCCGAGTAGAACTGAATCAGCAGCTCCTGTGGGAGGTTGAACTTCCTCAGCTGATGAAGGAAGTACAGTCTCTGCTGGGCCTTTTTCACAATGGAGTCAGTGGCCCTCATTTATCAAAAGTGCGTACACCAAATTTCCAGCGTACACCCAAAACCACGTTGACTTTGAGATTTATCAATATGGACGTTGGCGTACCGCACGCTCAAATCCTACGCCAGCTCAGGAGGTGGTGTACGCACGTTTTGAGTTAGTGCAAACATGCGCAGAAAAACAATTCCTATGCAATTCCTATGCCCCCCATCGATATTATTTTGATTGTTTTATAGTAATAAAAATTATTTTGTTCAGTTAGAGAACAGACACAATTAAAAACTGAACAATAATAACAGTATACGACAGAAGATTCAGTTTCAAAGCTAAATGTAAAAGTGCCCATTTAAGCGAGTTGTCATTGTACTGTTCTGTTTTTGTGTTTTTCATTAAGAATAATATTAAACACACCATTCAAGCAATTTGCTCCCAAATTGGTGCTCATTCTAAAGTGAAAGTATAATCCGCCCGGCCGCACGGGAATTCATAACGGTGCACATTATAAGCAGCCTAGCGCCATTCTTTGTGAAAGATAAAGATAGAAATGCGCACAGGACACAAAAACCTTGCAAAAATGATATACGATCCGCCTAATCCCGGCCAAAACACAGAGATGTCGATTCGCACGGGACTAATGTTATCACAGGACCTCAGTGTTTGGTGAAATATGGTAGGTCATTTGCAGGGGAATTTTTACTTCACATATCACAGACATTCTCTGCAATTATTACAAATCACCTGAGGTCCCCATATAGGCTACTAATCCCGTGCGAATAGGGATATAGTAATTATAAACTTCAGTGTTTATTTTTGTGCAACATGGACTTCAAGGTTTAATTTGTGTGACTTTACCAAAGCATTTGATTTGTAGGCATATGTATCCCTCCAGTTGCGAGCCTGTGCTCTTTACCTGACGTTTCAGGGACTGGGACTGAAAATAATTCAAACTGAAAAAATAATAAAAATGACATTCTTCTTCTTTTAAATAATAATAAAATAAATAATAATAATAATAACGACATTCTTCTTCTAAATAACAATAAGCGTCATTAATAATACAAATCTTAATAATAATAATAATAATAATAATCTTACAAATTGTCATGCAATTATATTAATGTGAATGAATGGTACTCCACATCACATCATCATGACTATTGTACACCCCAATACATGTGATGTGATACGAAATTAAATGCTAATTATTTCAAAACACGTGCTGTAAAATAATGAATTGTGATAGGTAATTTCTCATCCAAACAGCTATTTAAACTGGATTTCCACCGTACATCTTTTTGTGGGCGCCTTTAATCCCACTCTTTAAACTCCCAAATAAAACAATTTAGTTTTTTTTCCACTTCCCTGGTGATGGTCTCGATCTCCACGTCAGAGAAGTTTCGCTTCTATGCCGTCTTCCGAGTGTCCATGGCGTAAAATGAGGGCGTGGGGAGGAATATATAGGGGCGTGTTATTCTAATGACGATCGTTTTCAGCCGCCGCATTTATCAAGGGCAGGTTTTGCGTACGCCTGGATTTCAGAGGTGCGCACACTTTCATAAATCAGGCGGTGAGAGGAGTGTAAGCATAATCTTACGCCAATATATACGCCCGTTTCTACGCAAGATTGATAAATGAGGGCCAATGTGATTGTCCCACTTCAGGTCCTGAGAGATGGTAGTGCCCAGGAACCTGAATGACTCCACTGCTTCCACAGTGCTGTTCATGATGGTGAGTGGGGGGAGAGCTGGGCTATTCCTCCTGAAGTCCACTATCATCTCCACCGTTTTGAGTGTGCTGAGCTCAAGGTTGTTATAACTGCACCAGACAGCCAGCTGTTCAACCTTCAGTCTGTAAGCAGACTCGTCACCATTTTGGATGAGGCCGATGACAGTGGTGTCGTCTGCAAATTTCAGGAGCTTCACAGAGGAGTCTTTAGAAGTGCAGTCATTGGTGTACAGGGAGAAGCGCAGTGGGGAGAGAACACACCCCTGGGGGGCGCCAGTGCTGGTAGTGAGAGTCCTGGATGTGAGTTTCCCCAGTCTCACGAGCTGCTGCCGGTCTGTCAGGAAGCTGGAGATCCACTGAAAGATTGAGCATGGCATGGAGAGCTGGGTCAGTTTAGCTGAGAGAAGATCAGGCATGATGGTATTGAAGGCCGAACTGAAGTCTACGAATAAAATCCTTGCATAAGTCCCAGGTCTGTCGAGATGTTGCAGGATATAATGCAGTCCCATGTTGACTGCATAATCCACAGACCTGTTTGCTCTGTAGGCAAATTGAAGAGGATCCAGCAAGGGTCCAGTGATGTCCTTCAGGTGGGCCAAAAGGCTTTCAGACGACTTCATGACCACAGACGTGAGAGCGACAGGTCTGTAGTCATTAAGTCCAGTGATTTTGGGTTTTTTGGGGACGGGAATGATAGTGGAGCGTTTGAAGCAGCAGGGAACTTCACACTGCTCCAATGATCTGTTGAAGATCTGTGTGAAGACTGGGGCCAGTTGGTCAGCGCAGGCTTTCAAACAGGCAGATGAGATGCCGTCTGGGCCTGAAGCTTTCCTAGTCTTCTGTTTTTTGAAGACTCGGCTCACGTCCTCCACACAGACCTTAAGCTCGAGTTGGATGACAGGAGGGGGGGGGGGGGGGTGCAGGAGGTGATGGGGGACGTGTGAATTGCAGATCAGAGCGGGTGTGTGGTGTGAGACTGGGCTTTTCAAATCTGCAGTAAAAAGCATTCAGCTCATCGGCCAGTTGTTGATTCTCAGCAGATCGGGGGGATGGTGACTTGTAATTGGTGATATTCTTCAAGCCTGTCCAAACTGAAGCTGGGTCGTTGGGTCGCTGGCTCCTTTGTCAGTCTGTTTCTGGCCTGGTTATACAAGATTTTATCCCCACTTCTGTAAGCATCCTCTTTGGCATGACGAAGCTGTTTGAGTTTCCCAGTAAACCATGGTTTATCATTTGTGAATGATAAGAATGTCCGGGTAGGAATGCATGTATCCTCACAGAAACTGATGTATGATGTTACAGTCTCTGTTAGCTCATCCAGATCAGTGGTAGCAGCTTCAAAAACAGTCCAATCAGTGCAATCGAAGCAGGCTTGTAAGTCCTGTAATAAAGACTGTAAAAAGATGGACTAATGAAGCAGAGCCCCAAAGCTGCCCGTGGGACGGAGTGATATGCATTCCTTATTGTGGTGTAACAGTGGTCCAGTATATTACTGTCTCTGGTGGAACATGTAATGGGCTGTCTGTATTTTGGCAGTTCACAGGAGAGATTTGCTTTATTAAAATCCCCAAGAATGATTAAAAGAGAGTCTGGGTACCTTTGTTCAGTCTCAGCTATTTGTTCAGCCAGCTGTTGTAGCGCCGTGCTCACACACGCATCTGGAGGGATGTACACATTCACGAGAATGAACGAGGAAAACTCCCGCGGCGAGTAGAAGGGTTTACAGTTTATGAAGTGCACCTCTAGATTAGGAGAGCACATCTTCAGCGTTGTTACATCTGAACACCAACTTTTGTTAATGTAGAAACACAATCCACCACCTCTCGTTTTCCCTGTTAGTTCCGCGATGCGATCTGCTTGGAACAGCTGGAAGCCCGGCAGATATAGTGCGTTGTCCGGGATGGCTTCACTCAGCCAGGTTTCAGTGAAGCACAGTGCAGCAGAGTTTGAAAAATCTTTGTTAATGCGGGTGAGGAGAAGAAGTTCATCCGTTTTATTAGGAAGGGATCGGAGATTCGCAAGATGAATACCAGGGAGTGCAGAGCGAAAGCCGCGCGCGCAGAGTTTAACCAGCACACCGGCTCGCTTTCCACGTCTGCGTCTGGCCGTGCGTTTTAAAGACACAGCTGCGGCTCCGATGAGGATATCAAACAAAACATCCGAATAATCAAAACCTGCAGAAATGTTGTCTTGTGTTTCCTAATGTCCAGTAGCTCATCTTTGGTGAAACTGATCGGAAAAGAATGACTAAACTCAGAACAAACGAACAAAAACAACACAATAGCTGAAGAGCTCCATACCGAGGCTGCGATCCGCGGCGCCATCTTGGCGAGATAGTGGTGTTATAACAAAGTGGGAGCAATTGGGAACAACAGCAACTCAGCCACGAAGTGGTAGGCCATGCAAAATCACAGAGTGGAGTCAGCGCATGATGAACTTTCTGCAACCAATAGCTACAGACTTCCAAACTTCATGTGGTCTTCAGATTAGCTCAAGAACAGTGCATAGAGAGCTTCATGGAATGGGTTTCCATGTCCGAGCAGCTGCATACATCACCAATTGCAATGCAAAGTGTCGGATGCAGTGGTGTAAAGCACGCCGCCACTGGACTCTATAGAGCAGAGAAGATGTGTTCTCCAATCCAATGGACGAGTCTAGGTTTGGTGGTTGCCAGGAGAACAGTACTTGCCTGACTGCATTGTGCCAAGTGTAAAATTAGCAGGGATTATGGTGCAAGGTTGTTTTTCAGGGGTAGGGCTTGGTTGATCTGTCGTTCAACCACTTTGGTTAATGATGTCATGCAGGTGGTGGAGTAATAACTGCTTTTAACTCATTAGTTTGAGACCGAATTCATGATGGACACCTGAGGACTAATTCTTATTTTTCTCTGTTATTTTGCTTTATTTCCAGATTCAATCAGAATACATGTGCACTCTTCAAAAACAGTACTTTAAATCTCTTGACAAACTGAAAGACGTAAATGACATTTGTATGTATTCGAAATAAAATATATAGATTGCACTGAATGTCAGCTTGCTTATTTTGCTCAAGATAAGGATTGATTTAGTCCACATGCCATGCAAACAAGAAACTATGCTTCTAACCACAGGTCGAGATCTGTCATTGCAACCACACAAGTTTGCGATGCTGTTTGCGAATGTTCATTGGAACGATGGTTTCTGGAAACACAGACTCATTGAACTATGTTGATAACGATGGCACTAGTTGGCTAACAATGCTTTTGGGAAACGTGCCAGAGCGGTTCTGTTCAAAATGCTGCGTGCTCCTAGACTGGGTAAACCCAGCCTGATCTGCCAGTGATTTGATTTCGCCCGGCAACTCAGTCTGGAAACCCGTACATTCATTTCTATTGCTTCTGTTACACTTTTGCGGGAACCAATCACAGACTGGCTTATCCACCTGGCCTGCGTAATTGGAGGGATTATCACGATGACGGATAGAGAAGCGATGGGTCATTGCCCGTTGATCACGCCTCTAGTGGTCTGATTGGTTGAAGGATTATCCAATTGCGTACGGAGTCATTTAATTTATGCGTATTTATGCTTGCGAGTGCAGTAGAAAATACAGAGCAGACTCCCCAGACCAATGTTCAATCTTAAATTAAGCTTGGTCTGGTGATAGCCAGACAAGCACGCTCCATCACTGCATGTGCTGTGAGTTTAATATGCCTTTTTAGACTAATCCTGTATATTTAATTTAAGTTGCACACATTTTGTTCTTGCAGTGATGTTAAATGTGCAACCATTTTGCACTTTGATAGCCAGTTTGAGATATAGGCTATATTTGAGTATTGTGTGTATCAGAAAATCGAATTATTCTAACAGTTTTTGCCTTTGAAATGACTGGGAAAAAAAGTGTCCCAAGCAACCTGAATTCAACCCATACTCTTTGAAATCATAATTACATTGCATTATGTTGCTTGAAACCCCAAATATTATATTCTTCATTAGCAAGTTATTTGTTACAATGTCATTTGTAAAAAAGAAAAGTAGTTTCAATGTAGCTAGCCACTTTTTGATAGTAACTTGTAGTGTAGCTAACAACTTTTTCAAAAGGGTAGCTTGAATGCAACTTAACTACTTTAACTTACTAGTAGCTTGTAAAGCTACAGTTTCAGAGTTGCTTGCCGAACACTGACTTTAACCACCCCCAAGGATAGTGGGGGTCGCGAGTCACTGGCACTGTTATTTTGGGGGTAGTAGGCTGAAAAGTTTGGGAACCCCTGCCTTAAGTCATCAGCTGAACTCAAACGCGATGGATGATTTCACGTTAATTGAGTAGGAGTAAGTACCTTTAGTCTTGTGCGCAAGAGTGACTGATTATGATTATAGCAGAAGGCTTGGGTGTTTCCTCCCATCTTTAAAAAAAAAAAAAAAGGTCCAGTTTAATTTAGATTTCTAGTTTCCAGTCGCCTACTGTAAAGCCGGATAGCAGACAGGACTGCGTAATATCATTGCGCCGCTGCTGTCATGGTACGGCAGCAAAGTTCCTTGATCATTACACATCACAACATGTAAAAAGGAAAATGTTGGCGTTATTTTGTCTCTTATTGAGGCGTAGGCTAGCTGGAGCCATTTACCTCCAGTCTTTGTGCTAAGCTAGGCTAGCGGTGGGTGCGTCAGACAGAGTTATGGCACAGACGGAGATGAGAGTGGTGTGTATGGACTTATCTATAACTCTGGGGGATATGGTGAATAAGCTTAAGTCCCAAAAAGTTGGCGTGTTCCTTCAATACCAGTTACAGCGCAAAATAAACAGACATGAATGAGCATCTGAAAGTGTGTTAAAAGATACAGTACAACTTACTGAAATCTGTGTCATGTCACATGGAATCGCCTCATCAGTGTTTCAACTGTGGAAAGACATCCGTAAAACAGTAACGTCACATTTACCTCAGAAAAAACCATATCCAGTGTCCATGTGCACCATATTAGCCATTATTATAAGGTTATTCATTATCATTTTTAATGTTCTTCAATATTTAATGCATGTATGAATAAATCTGGCAAGATTTTATGACAGCCATTTTAAATGTTTAAATTTAAAATGTATATAAAATATATTTAAACATTTAAACATTAACTGCGTTAACTCCCGATGTCGATGATACTAGCGAAGCAGCAGCACAAGAGAGAATGGGACCACTGACCTAATCTATGAACAGTCAAATATACTGAATGACACTAAAAATAGATCAGATACATGCACATATTTTTATTCAAATTAACTGAATCAATAGGCAGCGCAGGACCAATTAGTTCAAACTTAATAGCCTATTATAAATAGATTTCCTCAAATAAAAGTTAGACTATACGCCAGCATGTTATGGTATTATTGTTCGTTACCACGGCAACCACTTGTGTGTCGGGTTTTGAAAGCCCGTCTCATGTATGTAAAGTATCTGTACACATGACAGGCGCAAGTAAAGCCTGACGTGTACTGACAACTGTATTATTTAACCGTATTTTCTTCATTAGAATGTTGATAGCAAGTGTCAATTGAGTTTCATTCATAATATTTCTACTTCATGTAACAGGGGAGTTCATACTGGAGTGAAGCCGTTCTCATGTGATCAATACGGAAAAACATTTCTTAGCTTGTGCCAGGGGCGTGGGTAGTGCAAGAGCCAACATACATCATAATGGCAAACAATGTCCAATAGGAAAATTCAACTGCAGTAGCCACCGCTCAACCCTAAGACGTTTAACACTTTATACCCAAATGTCAAAACATTTACTCGAATCAATGAACAGCACTAATAAAGCCCCAGTCTTGTAGATCATTAACTTAAAAACGTTCTTTTAGGGTTTAGTTACACTTTAACGATCAGACTTTAGACTTTGTTTAAGACAAATTCTTTAATGACCCTAGAACACATAAAAGTGAGTTTGATCACAAGCACACTCAAGCACACTCTTCAGAAGTACACACACACAGAGAAAATCATACATAGAGTGTCATGGTCTGGGGCTGCATGAGTGCAAATTTATACAAGCAAAGTTAAACAAGCTGTACACTCACTACTTTAAATTATAGCAAATTTAGTACAGTGAACTCATTGTCATGTTCAAGAAACCAATTTTAAATTATTCGAGCTTTGTGACATGGTGCATTATCCTGCTGGAAGTAGCCATCAGAGGATGGGAACATTGTGGTCATAAAGGGATGGACATGGTCAGAAACAATGCTCCGGTAGGCCGTGGCATTTAAACGATGCCCAATTGGCACTAAGGGCCTAAAGTGTGCAAAGAAAACATCCCCCACACCATTACACCACCATCACCAGCCTGCACAGTGGTAACAAGGCATGATGGATCCATGTTCTAATTCTGTTTACGCCAAATTCTGACTCTACCATCTGAATGTCTCAACAGAAATCGAGACTCATCAGACCAGGCAACATTTTTCCAGTCTTCAACTGTCCAATTTTTGTGAGCTCTAGCAAATTGTAGCCTCTTTTTCCTATTTGTAGTGGAGATGAGTGGTACCCGGTGGGGTCTTCTGCTGTTGTAGCTCATCCGCCTCAAGGTTGTGCGTGTTGTGGCTTCACTAATGCTTTGCTTCATACCTCGGTTGTAACGAGTGGTTATTTCATTCAAAGTTGCTCTTCTATCAGCTTCTATCTACCATTCTTTGTAAACCTGGTTGTGCGTGAAAATCCCAGTAACTGAGCAGATTGTGAAATACTCTGACCAGCCCGTCTGGCACCAACAATCATGCTTTCTTTCCCATTCTGACATTCAGTTTGGAGTTCAGGAGATTGTCTTGACCAGGACCACACCCCTAAATGCATTGAAGCAACTGCCATGTGATTGGTTGATTAGATAATTGCATTAATGAGAAATTGAACAGGTGTTCCTAATAATTCTTTAGGTGAGTGTGTATATGTGTGTATGTATATATATATGTATATATATATATATGTATATATATATATATGTATATATATATATATGTATATATATATATATATATATATATATATATATATATATATATATATATATGTATATGTATATATATATATATATATATATATATATATATATATATATATATATGTATATATATATATATATATATATATATATATATATATATATATATATATATATATATATATATATATATATATATATATATATATATATTATACATACTTTTTTTTTCTCTTGAGGTGTGTGTGCACTCCTCAAGAGAAAATAATTTTTTTCGTCATGTGCTTGAGAATGTGATCAAAATGAAACTCACTCTGATGTGTTCTATAGGGTCATTAAATAATTTGTCTTTAACAATGTCTAAGGTCTGATCGTTAAGGATTTCAGAGTAAATGAAAGTATCATGTCCCGTCCAGTGTGTAGGTGTAGGTCATATACTGAATTGCAGCTATTGTAAAACTTTATTGTTTAAGCTTGTTTCCTGGCTTCTCAATAACTTTGCGTCCTCCTCACTGAATGGTAATCCCTAAAGTCTTTCTAATTAAATTGAATTTTCTTCTGCAGAACAAAATAAGATGTTTCGGTGTTCTACAGAAGAAAGAAAGTCATAGCCTACAGGTTTTGAACGACATGAGGGTGAATAGAAGATTACAGAATTTCCATTTTTGGGTGAACTGTAACTTTAAGAAGGTGAGTTTAAGTTGATCTATACATTCCTCCTCAAACCTTCCTTTATCTTTAACTGGCAAGTCAATTTTGTAAGCTGAAGTTCCTGTCATGAAGACCCTCCCCTTTTGTTAAGCTATAAAATGGGCGCTGAAACAGGCACGTTATTTCATTCACCTCCTGATCAAAGATGGATCTGCAAATCTCAGTTTTTATTCTCTTCATTCTATTCACTGCAGGTACAAAGACAAATAGTGTTTGTGATGTTCTTGAGTACAAATACAGATCATTAGATGTTTTCTCTCTCACTGACTCTGTTTTATTACTAAAGGACACTCTCTCAGGTGTTATGATTGCATGAGTTCGACGGGTTCTTGTGCAAATCAAACGGTAAAAACATGTACCAGTGGATCTTCTCAGTGCGAGAGTTACACAATAGTGACACAAGTTGGTAAGTCCAATATGTTTGAAATGTACAGTTATATTTGACTGATGAAGATGCTGCTATTATTTACTAGAGGTGTGACAGAATGAATGTTTTTTTTCTGATTTTAATCACAAAATATTCTACATAGATTATTAAATATGTTTTCTCTCAGATTGTTATGATTTGTATTTAAAACATTGAAATACAAAGGTGCTAAAGGCCATGAAAATGAAGAAAGAAATGATGTAATGCCGGGCCAAAACGATGTAATGTAAGATCAAAACGAAGATCGTTTGGAGTTTGTTTTGGGAGTGTGAAACCGCTTGCCAAAGAGAACTTTCTGGAAATTCCAGAAAAATCTGTGTACTACCAGTGGTCCATGGCTACTATGAAATAGATAGGCGTGCGAAGAGGCTCCGCCTTCTTTCATGCGGCCCTGAAGACGGCTAGGATTGGATAAGATGTGCATATTTAATGAGCTTCGGCTCCCCCTGAGTACACCGTGAGGGATTGTTTTGAAGCATGTGGGTGTCACGGATCCATTATGGGACAAAGGGGTGAGGACTGATATAGAGGTGCAGAAAACTGATATTTATTTAAATAAATAAAAAAAAACACAAACAAAACACCCACGAGGGGGAAAATCAAACATAATACAGAAACAAACCAGGATCAGGAACAAGAAGTCAGGAACAGGAAACATCAGGACTTAACATGAAACAATGTAACCGCACAGGACTGAAAACGGAAGAAGATTAACCCTCTATTTTAGTTTATTTTTAATAAAATAAAACAGGTTTGAACAATAAATTGCTATCTCAGGGAAGAAGAACTCAAATACTAATCAATGAAAGTGCAAAAAATTGGTCACATGACCCACAGGGGTCCATTTTGTGTCCTGTTTCAGCACATGTGCACAGGTCACATGGCTCCATATTTTCTCCATGCATTTTTCACTAATTTCCGGCCAGTTAATCACCCACAAAAAAATATGAGTCACATTCACTGGTAAGTAAAAAAGGATTTTCAAGAACTTTACATTATATATCATCAAATGTTTTAGAGTAAATTATAAAAAACTGTGTTGCCTCAAGGCAACATTGTACCATAATGGAATCGCATAAGGCCATACCAGACACATTAGGGTGGATACAAATATAGTATATTTGTAAGGAAAAGAGCAAGAATTCTCAAAATTGATTTGCATTTTTGCATGATTTTGTAATGCACGTATAAGATTAGTAATTCACATACTATAACTGCACATATGATCTGCACATTTTCTATAGCACTTAAAAAAAGGTATAAAACACAACTGATGAGGGTGAGTGTCATGTGATGAGGAAGATGAGGTCATAGTGACAATCCGGCAGGGAGAGGGGAAGATGGAGATGAGGATGAATTTGATAACTTGATATGATAACTTGATGTGATGGTTTGGTAATGCTTGTGTTCCACGATGGTACAATGTTGCCTGAGAGCAACAGCTGAATTTGAAATGTTACTTTTTATTAAATATGAAATTTCTAATACATTATAAACTGGATAAATGTGTTTGTTCAGGTGTCTGGTTAAAGAAATTGATGTTTTCAATAAGTATATTTCTTTTTTTCTACATTAAAAAATGTCAAATGTTTAAATTTGTCCGTTGTGGTACAATGTTGCATTGAGGCAACAAACTCATAAAAAAATTATGAAAAATGTTATTGCTATTGTTATAGTGTCCTATTTTAAGCAGGAAAAACTACACAAATAATTTTTTCCTCATTGAAATCCTATTGCGTACCATAGAGGGTTAAACAAGTAGGCAAACAAGGCAGGTAGGCCTAACGAGGGACAACAGGTGGGGCAAATTAACCAATAATCAGATAACAAGAGGGGTGGGGTCCAGACAGAACACAGGAGCACACATGGCACAGAAATAAAACACCACAAGTGCTAAAACAGACCAGACAGATGTGTGACAGTGGGAAAACGGCAACCGGAATAATTTGTCCCACAGGGCTCGCAAAACGTCTTTATCAAACAAACACAATGATTTATCTTTCATCCACCCGCGATTGATTGGAATGTTATTTTTTTATTACTTGGCCGGCCCGATCGGTGGATATAAGAGTGAACCGTGCACACACAGACATGCGCACGCCAGTATGTTGCAGACTGCATGATCAAAACATCCGCAATTGTATTTTTCCTTCAAATATCAAGTCAAGAGAGTGAACAACGCGCATCAAGAACCACAAATAAAGGATTCTCCAGCCTTTGACCGCGTGCTAAGGTATGTTAAGTTAGACACGTACACAAACAATAAATCTACATCAAACGATCTGTAACACTGCAATAATCACGCATAAAAAAACATGTTTTACTCACATTAGTGTGTTGCTTCATTCACTCATGTAATCTCATCCTGTCTGCAAATCCAGTCTCTTGTTTACAAACGAATCCGTGATCAGAAATGAAGGAACAAACGCAAGGTCTTCCCCACGTGAGCTGGATATTCATTCAAAATAAAGTTCATCCATGCATTCATAATATTGGAATCCGAATGAAGCTTATGTGGTATGTTTAGAAATACGATGCGGTTTAGCTCTTTGTCTTGTTAGTGACACGAGTCGGTGGGCGGGGCTACAGAATCTTCTTCTGTTGGGGCGGTGCTTCACTACACTCTGACATCATAGCTTGGCACATTCTGAGATCGATCGTTTGCTGAGCCTGGTGTCAATAAAAGCTTTTCTTTTACTAACAAGGAAGTTTTCAGCTCTGAAACTTACAGGATATTCTTATATTACCATGACCTTTTATATATCAAAAGCTCAAGGGAAATTTGAATTCTCAATTCATCACCCCTTTAAAATGCTTTCTGTTTTCTTGATTTTGTGGTGTGTTTTTTATTATTGAGAGAAAAGCTTGAAGCACATTTATATATTCATCTAACCGTCACTTTTAGCAGTGTGATGATCTGACGTCTTGTCATATGTCAGATGTTCGCTAACTTTATCATTGCTCATGTATTTCGAACTTTGTTTTACCCCTAAGCGAAGAATGAAAGATAACTTTGCTGTTAGTATCAGGCCTTAAATATTAACATTTATAAATCAATTTTCCAGTTTAATTGGTATTTCCACTATCATTCATATATTTTAGATGAGATTACTTCTAAAGTGGAGGTTAAAGGTTGTGTTCCTGTCTGTCAAAGTGGGTCCATAAACTTCGGCACTGTAAGGACGGCTATTTCCTGCTGTAACACGGACCAGTGTAACGACCAAGATGCTCCAGGTATTGTACTTCAATGATCATGAGCACATAAAGAACTTTACTTCCAAATTACATTCAATCAGAAAATAAAAAGCAGGGTTTGGAACTGCATCGAATGAAGCAAATGGAGTGTAGAAAAAGGAGTGCTGTTTAATTTGATCTTTTGTACAGAAAATAAATAATACTTGTTTTCTTCTGAAGAACCCTCTAATGTCCCGAATGGAAAGAAATGTTACTATTGTGATGAGAAGAGCTGCTCAAACACATTGAGCTGTTCAGGGGACGAAGATCACTGCATTACAGCAACAGGTGAGAATCAGGAAAAGGAAGAAGATTAAAGTCATGATCTTTTAAACTGTCTTATTTAAACATTTGATACAGATCACAAATACCAATGTCCAGGCTGAATCAACATTTGTTTTCTTTTCATCAGGGACTTTGGAGGACCAGCCATTGGTTAAAAAAGGCTGTGCGTCTAAATCCATGTGTGATGCCACGTCATCGGTTAGAAATGTTGAGAGCATGACATGTTGTGAGGGGAACCTGTGTAACGGTGCTCAGAGCGTCCCCCAGAGCTTCCTGTTCCTCTGCGGTTCTCTGCTCTCCTACTTCCTGCTGCACTGAATCCAGCAGCTCTTCAGATTCTACAATCAGACATGCTGTACTGAATATATAGCTTGTACTTTTATCTGTACTATATTTGATGTTCTGATGTGATTTTATACAATAAAATTATGATGTGATATTTTAGTAAATAAAATACCACATCACCTTGTTCCTGGGATCATATTTAATAAATCTTCTCATGCTGTAAAGAAGTCCAGTAAAACTGCATTAGTAAAACAAATATTGTATTTCTTTTTTATATAAAAAAAAGCTTTGCCCACGAAAGCCACGTTTATTTTCTACATGGCTTCGTGGGGAGGTATGTCTCTTTAATGAAAATGCAGACCCAGGCGAGCTCATGAGCGTCTCCCACCTGGGGTATTCTCACATATCCACGAAAATGTCGACGTTAAGGGTACAAAACACTTGAAGTAAATGTTTTTTCTCCATGCCACCAGACAGAAACCTCAAGCTCACTGCCTCTGGGGATATCTCATTCATGGTACCAGACAAACTGGCCACCGCGTGGACAACCACCTCGATAAATTCCTCGTATGGATTTACTATCATGTGAGGAACGATCGCATGCCGGCTGCTCGAGGTTCGCGGACCCAGAGATTCATCATCATTCCCCGCGCGAGCCGAAGAAACGCCGGAGCGCGCTTCGGGATCACGCGGGGAAACATGTATATTTGGTGAGCGAGCAAGCGAAAGGGATGGACCCGTCTCTTGCTCGTCAACAAACCCATTTGAGAGCCCCATTTAACACGGGTGCGGACTTAAAGTAGCCAAGACGAGCATAAAGCATTCTAACTGTAAAGGCTCGCAATGCTCGCACTCGTCTGACTCAATGCAGCGACCGCATGCTCTTCCCCAAACACACACAGCAATAAACGTGCGCATCCAGTTCTGTTATTTGAAAGAGAACATGGATACGTAACGTTTACTCTGCTGACTCATTTCCAACTGATAAGATTTATTTTTAACGAGAACTTTTCCCACTAATGTTTCTTTGTAACAGAGATGAGAAAGAGAGAGAAATCTGCACACTGCCATGTTGAAAACTAACTCCTAACAAAGATCTCAAGTCTAGTCTTGAAAGAGAGAGAGAGAGATTATATTTTTTATTTTTTTAGAGACTTTGTAACACACCATAACACAGAGTGGTCTGAAAACAAAAAGACCTGTTGGCTCCAGCTGAAGCTCATCTATTTATAGCCTTGTGGCAGGTGTGCCTATGATGTCACTGCCTATGATGTCACTTATGCAGCATTGAGTGTAGCTTTTGAAAGGGAACTATGGGTTTTCCCTCATTTGATGTCACAGAGTGGTATGTTGAACTGAAAGTCATATAAGAACACTAAGTGAAGTAGTTTGAAATTATAGTCTTGAATTGTTATTTAATGAGATACAACTTAATATTTTTATATAAATGATGGGCTAGGTTGATAAAATAAATTGACATATATACCTCAGAGTTTCATTTTATAAAAGGGCAATGCTGGATTCTCTTTTTGTAGCATTCAAGCCAAAAATACAAGGCCTTTAATGGTCGGAACATGTTTTAGAAATAGTATTAGTTTCTTTTCCTCCCAATTCCGATTTCGTTTTAACTCCTACGGTGGCCGATTTAGTCCAAGATTAACAAGGCTTCCAGTTCGATCCAGCAATCCCCCTCTTCACATTCACCATCGAGTTGTAACGCGTGTGTCCGGGTGAAAAATACGGATAGCTCACTCAACGCAACTGGAGTCGATGCAAACACGGAGGCGACTGACATCAAACAGCCCGCACTTTATTCCCCGCGGAACCCCCCACAAGAGTCCGGCACAAACTCCACTTCCATCCACAGCATTAATTCAATTCAATTCAATTCAAATTTATTTGTATAGCGCTTTTCACAACACACATTGTTTCAAAGCAGCTTTACAGAAAGTGCATTTCATAGATGAACAGTAAAAATGTTAGAAAGACAATGTTAAAGAATAATGTTCGAAAAAGTTAATCAATCGTGTATTAATTTAGGCCATAACAACACTGGCGTTGAGTCGTCTCTTCACAGGCGTGGAGTCGTCTCATCACAGGTTTTGGGGCATCCGAAGTCTTCATGAGAGGCTGGATACAAACTGGAGCTGACAAACTATTTACCTCGGGACTAGTGTCCCGAGATAACAACAGAAAAGCAGATGGGAAATAATTAGCGTAGCTGCTGTTCAGAATATTATATTAATGCTTTTGATCCGATTGAACTGTAGTATAAAAGGTAATTATAATGTGAATGCTTGGCTGAAGAGATGCGTCTTTAATCTAGTTTTAAACTGGGACAGCGAGTCTGAACCTCGAACAATATCAGGCAGACTATTCCAGAGTTTAGGAGCTAAATGTGAAAAAGCCCTCCCTCCTTTAGTGGACTTAGATATCCTAGGAATGACCAGAAGCCTAGAGTTTAGTGACCTTAAAGAGCGCGATGGATTGTAGGGCGATAGAAGATCCGTTAGATACACTGGAGCTAAACCATTTAGGGCTTTATAGGTCAGTAGCAATACTTTGTAATTGATACGGAACTTAATAGGTAACCAGTGTAGAGATGATAAAATTGGTGTTATATGATCATATTTTCTTGACCTAGTAAGAACTCTAGCTGCTGCGTTTTGGACTAACTGTAGTTTGTTTATTGAGGATGCAGGACAACCAGCTAATAAAGCATTACAGTAATCTAATCTCGAGGTCATGAATGCATGAACTAACTTTTCTGCATCAGGAATAGATAGCATGTTACGTAGCTTAGCAATGTTTCTAAGGTGGAAAAAATCCGTTCTTGTAACATATGAAATATGATTTTCGAATGTCAGGTTGCGGTCTAATATAACACCCAGGTCTTTTACTGTAATGGATAAAGTGACAGGACATCCTTCCAAGGTAAAGTTGTATTGTGTGAGGTTTTGTGGGCAGTTTTTTGGACCAATAAGTAATACCTCCGTTTTATCTGAATTTAATAGCAGAAAATTACACATCATCCAATATTTAATATCTTCAACACACGCTGTCAGTTTAGATAATTTAGCGTTATCATCCGGTCGTGATGAAATATATAATTGAGTGTCATCAGCAAATTAATTCCATGTTTTCTTATAATATTACCAAGTGGCAGCATATATATTGAGAATAGCAGAGGGCCTAATACGGATCCTTGCGGCACCCCATAGTCTACTGACATCATCCTGGATTTTTCCCCATTTAGACAGACAAAATGGTAGCGGTCTGATAAGTACGATCTAAACCAGTTTAATGCCTGTCCCTGAACACCAGTATAATTTTGAAGTCGATCTATGAGTATTTTATGATCTATAGTATCGAACGCAGCACTAAGATCGAGTAGAACTAGTATTGAGATACAGCCTTGTTCAGAAGCTAGAAGTAAATCATTTGTGATTTTAACGAGCGCAGTTTCTGTGCTATGATGCGGCCTGAATCCTGATTGAAATTTTTCATAGATATCATTTTCTTGCAAGAAAGAGCACAATTGAGCGGACACAACTTTTTCTAGTATTTTAGACATAAATGGAAGATTTGAAATTGGTCTGTAATTTGCTAGGTTATTATGATCTAATTGTGGCTTCTTAATGAGAGGTTTTATGACTGCCAGCTTGAATATTCTTGGAACATGACCTAAAGATAAAGACGAGTTAATAATATTGAGAAGAGGCTCTTCCACTACAGGTAACAACTCTTTCAGTAGTTTAGTGGGTATTGGATCTAATAAACACGTTGTTGGTTTAGAAGTTTATTAAGCTCTACCTGTCCTATAGTTGTAAAGCGGTGTAGTAGTTCTTGAGGGGCGATAGTAGCGGTTGAATCATAAGACATCATTAAAGATTGTACATTTACAATTTTATTTTTGATGTTTTCTATTTTCTCAGTGAAGAAATTCATAAAATCATTACTACTAAACTGTAACGGAATATTTTGCTCAGGCGATGCTTGTTTATTTGTTAGTCTAGCCACGGTGTTAAATAAAAACCTTGGGTTATTTTGATTGTTTTCTATTAGTTTGCATAGATGCTCAGCCCTGGCTGCTTTTAGGGCCTTTTTATAACGTGACATACTATCTCTCCACGCGATTCTAAATACCTCTAAATTAGTTTGTTTCCATTTACGCTCTAAGTTACGAGTTTCTCTCTTGATAACATGTGTAGCACTGTTGTACCATGGTGCTTTAGTTTTCTCTCTAACCTTTTTTAATCTAATTGGTGCAACAATTTCTAATGTGCTAGATAAAATGGTGCTCATACTGCTAGTCATTTCTTCTAGTTCATCTGTTTGTTTGGGTTCACTGAGCAGCTGAGACAGATCAGGTAAGCTATTTGAGAATTTATCTTTAGTGGTTGGAATGATTGTTCTGCCTGGTCGATAACGTGGCGCAACATGACAGATTTCAGCAGTACGCAGTATGCAAGTTACCATGTAATGGTCAGTGACATCATCATTTTGCGGTATAATATCTATATCGGTTGGGTTTGTTCCATGTGATATAATTAAATCTAGTGTGTGATTAAGACGATGAGTGGGACCAGTGACGTTTTGCTTGATCCCAAAGGAGTTTAATAGATCTGTAAACGCAGCCCCTAATGCATCATTTGTGTTATCTACGTGTATGTTAAAATCTCCAACAATTAATGCTTTATCGACGTTGACCAACAGATCTGAGAGAAAGTCTGCAAACTCTTTTAAGAAATCAGCATAGGGTCCTGGAGGTCTATACACAGTAGCCAAGGCTAGAGATAATATGGATTTCTTTCTTACATCTAAGAGCGTAACATTTAGCACTATTACTTCAAACGAATTAAACCTGTGACCTGTTTTCTGAGTAACATTAAGAATATCTCTATAGATTGTTGCAACACCGCCGCCACGACCAATCAGACGGGGCTCATGCTTATAACTATCCTGGCGAAGTAGACTCATTTAGACCGAAATAATCATTTGGCTTAAGCCAGGTTTCAGTAAGGCAAAGTACATCAAAACTATTATCTGTGACCATTTCATTTACAATAACCGCCTTAGGTGTGAGCGATCTAATGTTTAGAAGACCTAGTTTTAGAAATTGTTTTTGTTCACTAATATTTAGCTTTTCTGGTTTAATCACAATTAGATTTTTCCTAGATCCTACAGTAGATTTAATGTTTGACTTCACTAAACGAGGAATAGACACAGTTTCTATATAATGTTCTACATTGGTACTTATGTTAATTAAGTTAGGACAGAATTGTTTTTGTTCATTAATATTGAGTTTTTCTGGTTTAATCACAATTAGATTTTTCCTAGATCCTACAGTAGATTTAATGTTTGATCTCACTAAACGAGGAATAGACACAGTTTCTATATAATGTTCTACATTGGTACTTATGTCAATTAAGTTAGAACAGGAAAGACTGTGATCTGGACTTTGACTTACTAGTCATATGGTGGTGTGTAACGCCCTGGAGATGTTGTCCGACAGAAGAGCCGCTCCGATTCTGCTGGGGTGAAGGCCATCAGGACGGAAGAGCCTAGGTCGCTCCCAGAAAATATTCCAATTATTTACAAAGAGCAGCTTCTGTTCATTACACCATGACATTAACCATTCATTTAGAGCAAATAATCTACTGAACTTTTCATGTCCTAGTCGGTACGTGGGAAGGGGTCCAGACACGATGATCGTTGCTTCAGGCGATGTTCTGCGCACCGTCTCTACCAGGCTCTTGTAGTCCTTCTTCAGAACCTCCGTCTGCCGCAGCCTGGTGTCGTTCGTTCCCGCCTGCAACACGACAGCTCCGATGCGCTCGTCACCGTTCAGGATCTCGGGAACCTGCGCAGCGACATCGAGAACACGAGCACCAGGAAAGCAGTGAGTGATTACCTTGCCTTTACCTGAGGTAGCGTGGACATGCCGGATGATGGAAGTACCGATCACCACAGCGTCGCGTTCCGTCTCGCGAAGAGGAGAGAAGCGGTTCGGGTGGAGATCTCGAAGACTGGGAGGGGCGGAGAGGTCCTAGCTCTGGTCCTGGCTCGCGTCTTCCGCTGTGGAAAAACCCACGGTCCCCGGTGCTGTGTCGGTGCCGGAGTGAACGAAACCAGGGATGATCGCGTGCTGTGCAAAGAAACACAAGGAGTAGACGAGCTCGGAGTCAACAGGTTATTAACCACTGACTTGTGTGCATCGGCGCGTGGTTTCAAGCGCTGATCGTCGCTCTCTCAGCACGGCTTGTCTGTCTAGAAGGTCGTGAATCTTCTTCTCCACTGATTCCAACTCCAACAGCACCGAATGCAGCTCGAACGTGTCCTCGCCTGCACTCAAAGGTAACATTAGACACACATCCGAGTTATTCGTCATTGTAGCAGATGTGCTACGATGACGAATTGTCGGTACAGTGACGGGTGTAAATAAGTTTACCACGCGTGCAATGCTAGCGGGCTGCGGCTACCGGTGTAAATAAGTTACCACGCGTGCAATGCTAGCGGGGCTACGGCTAGTAGCGGAAGTTCAGATATAAGTAGTGATATCAAAGCAATCCGATTGTTTTTTATAGAGAATCGTATCGGAGATATATTCACACGCTGTAAATAGTAGAAAATATTCGTTTGTAAGCCATTAATTTGTTTGTAAGCCAATAATTCGTTTGTAAGCATTACCCAACAAAACAAAAGTAAATGAATGTTAGCAACAGAAGACAGAAAATAATCTGCACACATGGGAGCTCGAGGCGCAGTGCACACACACACACACACACACACACACACAGAACGCAGGCGCTCCAACCGGGGCGAACACTCTTAAAGGGGCCACACTATTTTCCTACTCTTTACAGAGTGTTAAAACGCGAAAGACGAAGCTTGAATTTACGTGTATGTCCCTCTTTGGCTAATGTACTTTCAAGATGGGGGCAACATGGCGACCCCCATTCGAACCCCTTACCCGTATGTATTTTCAATAGCATATTATAAACTTACGAGAATACTTTATTACTTGAAAGAAGTAAATATACATTAATGAGCACATATATTTTTTATATTTATAACTAAGTGTTTTTAGCTAAGAATAAACTAAAAAAGTTACACAGTGTAGCTTTAATGTTCCTTTAAAGCGACATACATGTAGAGGACATATGTCGATGGCGTCTTGTAAGGTGATGTACCTAGTTCAGACGTATTTAGTACATGTAATATTTTTTATAAATTTCAATATATGTTGCCACGTCGTCGCCAGGTATATGTAACGACTGTGCACTCGCCTTGACATCGTCGTCTACAGTCTTTAACAATCCCATTCAAAAATCATCACGGACTGCGGCGACGGAAGGGTAGACTGCTCATTTTTCTTCTCCAGGGTAGCCTTGAAGTGCCACAAATTAAACGCCATAGGAGGGCATGTCTGAAGCTGGGTGCTGTCGCGATCGTCTTAGTGACAACAGCCCATTCACACCACCAGCATCTGTGTTTTCGTGCTGTATAACTAGCAGTTAGGTAGGAGAGATGATCGGTTCACTCGTGCTGAATTTGCTCATGTTGATCGCTGAAAGAGTCAATCAACAGTTTTCCGTTGCATATTCGTGCAAAGTAAATAAGAGAGTGAGTGGGAGAAGAATTGTAAAACATTGATAAATGTATGTTAATTGCAACATAGTTTACTCAGCAGGTGGCAGCAGATCATCTTTTGTAGGGGGAGAGTGGGGACGGTTGCAACACATTTAGCATTTCCTTGAGTTTCTCAGAGTCTGAAAGCCAAAATTGTAATACAATATACCCACATCTGTCAGCTACCCACCCACACTGCTGCAACGCATGTATATATGATAATATATGTACATTTATACTTGAATAGACAAAGTCAAATATTATAATAGGCCGGGGACGGTTGCAACACTCCACAGGGGAAGTTGTAGCATTCATTTAAATGTAATAAAACCATTCTCTAACATAATTTTGTTAGGTTTTATTACGAACAACAAAATATTTTTTTAAATTAAAATCAACTCACTGAAATGTAATAATACTTCTGTGAAAGCTTAAACTATGTGTAAGTGAATGTTGTAACCGTGTGTTTAAGTGAATGTTGGATAATGTTCTTATGTATTCTTGCAAGGTTATGTGGCAAATGGCTTTTGCCTCAGACTCAGTGTCTTGCCTTTATACTTCAGTATGTTTACTACTAGCATCAGAACAGACGGAAACCTCTATCTCTTGTGTATTTCCTCTAGTGTGGCACAATTAAATAAAAAGGGGCGATTAGGGATGCACCGAATCCAGATTTTTGGTGTTCGGCCGAATACCGAATCCACTGGTTAAGATTCTGCCGAATCCGAAACCGAATACAGAATTCTACTCCCATCCTCAGTCCATTATCACAGTACATTACATTTTAATTAAGAATAGGCAACATTATGCCAGGATGACTGTCCTTCCTTTGCCGTACCTGAAGTTGCTGCATTTTGGCTGCTGTCTGTAGATTCCTTCATGCACAACTCGTATTCTTTCGGATGTTTCATACGCAAATGTTTTAACAGCGGCGATGTTGTGTATTGTTTAGGGTAGGGTGACCAAACGTCCTGTTTTCCCAGGACATGTCCTGTTTTCAAGCCCGTCCTGGCCCTAATATAACAATTTTCTATCCATACAGAGGGGGCATACTTAAATGTATTGAAATTAATAAGGAATCTTTGAGTAAACTTCGAGTATCTTTTGAGCATCTCATTGCCGGACCGAGTGTCCTGGTTTTCGGTAATCAAAATATGGTCACCCTAGTTTAGGGTCCTTGCCACCACAAGACAAATCGGCATTGCAAATTGAACATGTAGCTTGACTTGAATCACCTTCTTTTGACTTAAAGTACTGCCAAACAACACATTTTCTGTTCATGAGTTCCATTTTCACTTTCTCACATGTGAGAAAGCCGACTGCATCAGAACGGTCCACCTAGTAAACACCTTCCCATAATCAACGGCGGCATCATTATGTGCGATTAGTGGAGCACGCGTAGTGCAAGCCTAGGTTCGGTTCGGTTCGGTGGAAAAAAATTCTAAGGTTTGGCAGAAACCGAACCCAGTCAAAAAGCCCAATATTCGAACCCGAATCCTGGATTCGGTGCATCCCTAGGGGAGATACCTGACTATTAAAAGGGGTTCTTTATTAATGCTGATCATAAATGTATAATTTTGTTATGTTATGACAAGGTTTTACATCAATGTTGTGACAGGGGAAGACAGTCAAGATGAAAGTGTCATGAACGGTATGCGGAAAAGGGACGAGGACTGCAGAAGAAAAGGTGTTTATTAAACCTCTTAACTGTCACCGTCCCACAGGTGGGACGCCTGGTGCTCTTTTTTTGATCGCCTTTTTTTCGTATCATGTATTTAAGTAATTATCATAAATTAAGTATCATTTGAAAGCTTACAAACTCAAAATTCATCCTGTGAAAACCGTTTTAAAATTGGACATTGTGTTACCATGGAAACGTTACTCTAAATTATTCTAGCGGGCTCCTCCCCTAGTGGGCGGTGTCATGTTTCATATTACAACAATTATTGTAACTACTTTATATTCAAAATCTTTTCCAATCTTGACAAAACGCATATAAGGTCTGCGTCTCAAGGGTCCATATTTGGTGACTGTTTGGTGATGGAAGTGATATTTGGACAGAAATTTACAGGAAAATGCATCAAAAAAACAATAAATGGAATTTGAATGATACCCGGTGGCTATTTTTGGTACAGCACCTAAACAAAATCTCATGGGAACTTACATTTTTGTGATATCAACTTCAAATTTGGAGCACAAATTGGTTAGACATATGGCTTTGCTTTTATAGTAATTTTAGAGTAAATTATTTTTTGTAAAATATATTTTTTATATGAAATAAAAAATATTTAGTACAGTATTTTTCATTTACAGTAAATTTGAACTTCCATAACTCTTTCATACTTTCATATTTTTAATCAGCAATAATCTGCAGAGTGTCTTTTTTTAAATGAGTCCAAACTTTGGTCTATATTCCAAAGCATTCTTGAATTACAGCCCTTTAAGTTTGGATAGTGCATTTTCATGTGTATTCTCAAAAAGGGGGGGTGACAGTTAAAGGGTTAACAAAATAATAGTAAAACACAAAACAAAACCCACGAGGGGGAAAAATCAAACATAATACAGGCACAAACCAGGAACGAGGACGAGGAGCAGGGAACAGAAGACATCACACCAAAACATGACAAACCCACCACATGTGTTGCACAGGACAAGACAGACATGTGACAGAAAGTTGCTATGTTAGCTTGACACAATAGCTTTGACACATGCTAGCTATGCATTTTAGAAGCTAAGAAAACACTGATTTAAATATGACTTTACAATGCTTCACTCAAACAGTTTAGACTGTGACAAACAAAATGTACTTTAACTTGAAATGTATTGGATTGGTCACATGTGGCTGCTTTCTTCCAGGAAGGAAGATGGGCTAACTGAGCATGTGTAATATGAATATCAGCTGCCTGTAGCTCATTCAGAGATAATGGAGAAATAAGCCATGTTGCAACTGCCCCATGTAGCAACAATAGCCACTCTCCCCTACACCAGAAAAAAAACTCAACTTTGCATTTAACCAAAGAAAGTAATTTCTTGTTAAAGTGATTTATCTCAAACGATAACCTCAATGTTACACTCTAAAAAGATGGTGCTATAAAATTATTTGGCGCGTAATCAAAGGGGAACCACTTTAAGTGCTGTATAGCACCAAATCTTGGTGCTTCAGTGGTTCTTCGGCTTTAGCAGTTCCTTGGAATGACTGAGCACCAAAAGTGGTTCCCCTATGATTACGAGCCAAGAACCACTTTTAGTGCCATATAGCACCGATTTCTATTAGAGTGCAGAGATTTGTGTGCATGTGTGTGACATTTACAATATGTGAACACAGAGCAGAACGGAAACACGGAACAGGAAACACTCAAGAACACTCTTAGAAAAGCCTCAGAAGGGATGACAAGCTATGGCAAGTCATTTAGCCTTGTGGAATTCACACGATTTCTCAACAAACCCACCCATTTCTGAACAGACATAAAAGGAATGGAAAAGTTTTTACATTCTGTTCCTGACACATGATGGATCTGCGAGTGTCTGTTGTTCTTCTTTACGTTTTTCTCACTGGAGGTACAAAAAACAGCAAGTATTGAAAGTATTATTTGGTACACATACTGTAGAGCGGTAACTCAATGTCACTCTCTGTCTTTAAGGATATTCTCTCAGGTGTTACTCGTGCATGCCTAATTCGACGGGTTCCTGTAAAGCAAAAGTGGAGACATGTCCAGCTGGATTTTTAAAATGTGCAAGCAGTATAGTGGAACAAACAGTTGGTAAGTCCAGTGTGATGTGGAAATCTGCTGTAATAATTTACTGAAAATGATAGCGCTGGAGAGAAAGTAGACTTGTTGATCTTTTCATATAAATGCAATTTAATTGGATTTGTTTTATTATCCTATTATATAGTTTATGTCTTTCTTTTTTTTTGCAGGTTCCACTATGATGTCCATGACAACTCAAGCGTGTGCAGAGCAATGTAAGCCAGGGACCCAAAAGATAGATGGAGGGACACTGTCTGTCCAGTGCTGTGACACTGACCTTTGCAATGCAGCAGGTATTGGCTTTATTTGATTGTTTGAGTTTATCCACAGTAAGTTAAAATGAGGACATGATACAAACATTAATACAAATAATTCAATAATTCAAACAATAATAATACACAAGTGATTTTTCATAAGACGCAAAATATCAAGAGTAGTTAAACAGTGTAAAACTTGAACAGCATGAAAAGGACAAGCTTATAGTCAAGTGCTTTAGGAGAGTTTTTATAAATTATAATGAAATTGATCAACAATGAACATGCCATTTTAATACCTATTATTATTATTATTAGTAGTAGTAGTAGTAGTAGTAGTAGTAATTAATTAATTCTAATTTCCTTATTGTCTTGATTAGACGGAGTGTATAAGGGCAGCTTCCTCCTGCTCTTCTCTCCTCTGCTCTTCTACTTCCTGTTTCAGTGAGTCCAGATTCTGCACTTCAGATTCTACAGCAAAGACCAGCGAATATGACACACAATTGCTATACTTTACTGAATAAAGCTTGTTTGTTGCTCTGCTGTTCTTTGGTTTAAGGAGCTAAAAAAGTATGTACTTAAATTAATTTTAAATGAATATTAAACTAAATACTGCATCAGCACTAACAGATGTATACAGGGACAGGGTTTTGGATGGGCTCCAAAATCCCACAAGCCTATCAGGACAAGCAGTTTGAAGAATGGACGGATGCATGCAGTTTGTTATGTTTATACATTCTTGGTACATTTATGTTTGTGCCCCACCTCTAGGTGAAGAGGGCGACAAAAGATGATAAATCTGTATGTTTAACTCAAGCCCACAAGAGGGAGCTACTGAGCCTTGAAGGGATAGTTCACCCAAAAATGAAGGTTGATGGTAGTTATTTACTTCCATACAGGGCCGTTTTTAGGCATAGGCAAACTAGGCGGTGGCCTAGGGCGCCATCAGGGGGGCGCCAATAAGCGCATATCTGGCACTAGATGTTTGTGTGGAAAGGGTGTCACGGCCACCCTACATTGTTATTGCCGCCCCCACTAGTTCCCCCACACTATTGGATCAGAGAACTGTCAATCTGACGATTCCTATATGCCATCAGATCAGAGTAGGCTACTGTCAAATAAGTTCGCGTTTGGAGCCTCAACAACACCATTAGATCAATGAACTCGGTCAATGCTTTGGCAAGGTAACACTTTTTTTAACCATAAAATAAAGCTAAATTCAAACTAAAGGCCAATTAAAATAACAGGAACAAATCTGCATTTTGTTAGGGCAGTATTTGTGGCAGTCTAGAAATCACGCTGTGAATGGGCAGATAGCATTGCTCGGTGTGTATGTTAGAGGCAAAATATAACTGCACACTTACTTCAGCATTTCATGATTATCAGTTATATTTTGACTCTATAAAGCTTTCTTCTCTTAATTGCACCTCCAAAAGGTTTTTGCGCCAATGCATTGTTAAAAGAATCAGTGTGTTTTGTAATTGTCCCATATAAAACTTTAGCGGCCAATTTAAAAATGGTCTAATAAAATGTGCAAATTCACAACATGAATACATCCTTTATTAAATCACGTTGACGAATTAAACGTATCTTTACGGATGGTGTTGAATGCTGAATCGATTCATTCAGTTCTAATTGTGCTTAATGCAAGCAGTGTCGTACACACAAAGGGCAAATGTTGCATTATTTAAAGGGGAAGTTCACGCATCAATGAGTAACAAAAACCACACTGAATCTGTATTTATTCTTATCTCTTTCATGTGAAATGTACTAATAAAACATAATAATTATGTAGTTATGTCTGAGAACAATTTCTTAGCAACTAGGGACTGCACAAATATAGGTTATATATTATAGGCCTAGGGCTATACAGGCATCTGGCTATTAATTTGAATCCTTATTAACAAATATATACAAATATAATTTGGTATGTATGTATTTGTTAATTAATACCAGTAATACCAATGTTGCTTTTTAAAATTTGACTGGGGGCACCAATAAGGATTTCGCCTAGGACCTCAGAATGGCTAGAAACGGCCCTGCTTCCATAGTATGTTTTTCCTATATACTGCCAGGTTACCAACATTCTTCAAAATGCATTATTTTGTGTTCAATAATGCAACTCACGCACTCACGCACGCACGCACGCACGCACACACACACACACACACACACACACACACACTTTTGTGGGGGTCACCTGTTTGAAATGCTACATTGTAGGGCTTTTCACACACGTTTCACACTGCCTGTAATTTACCCAGGTTTAACCATAAATTCTGGGTATTCATAAACTGATGTTTCACACTGTACATGCATAAACCCTGGGTTAATATTCTTATTTGCATATTTGTGGTGTCAGTGTCACTGATTGACACGCCATGTTTACATTAAAAGATTAGTTCACTTCAAAATGAAAGGTTCCTGATATTTCACTCACCCCAATCTCATCCAAGATGTTCATGTCTTTCTTTCTTCAGTCGAAAAGAATTTACGTTTTTTGAGAAAAACATTCTAGGATTTTTCTCCACATCATAGACTTTGATGGCAACCAAAATGTTGAAGGTCTAAATCAATGCAGTTTCAAAGGAAGGGCTTCAGAGGCTCTGTGTGATCCCAGGCAAGCAATAGCCTTCACTTGCGGCAGTTTACTTGTTGGCTTACTACTCATTTGTGGCGATACGTGTTGCAGTAGCGCCGTCATATCTGGCTACAACATGTCATATATAGACTATAACACCTCACACGTTTATTTTTTTAACAATTTGGCAGGAGTAAAATTTACATAAATGGTTTAAACAACCAGATGCATTTACACTTATCCAGTTTCCCCTGAAATGTTGAGTGAAATATTGTTTATTGTGTTTGATTGTTCAGTACTGTTCATATTTACATTTAAAAATCAGACATAAATGTAACTTAAAAGTTACTTTCCCTAGTAACTAATTACTTTTGATATACAGTAATTGGTAAAGTAATTCAATTACTTTTATAAGAAGTAAATAGTAACTGCAACTAATAACTAATTTTCAGTAACTTGCCCAACACTGTAAATTATTTTAATTATATATTATTGCCTTTTTAATTATATATAATTGCCCCAATGCACTAAAGTGATAATTCCCGAGTTAGGCATTCAACAACAAATCAATAATAAATCATGAAACGGTTAGTCTTGACTGGCAGCGCTAATTCGGCTAAATATACAGTGAGGAAAATAAGTATTAGAACCCTGCTATTTTGCAAGTTCTCCCACTTAGAACTCATGGAGGGGTCTGAAATTGTCATCGTAGGTGCATGTCCACTGTGAGAGACATAATCTAAAAAAAAAATCCAGAAATCACAATGTATGATTTTTTAACTATTTATTTGTATGATACAGCTGCAAATAAGTATTTGAACACCTGAGAAAATCAATGTTAATATTTGGTACAGTAGCCTTTGTTTGCAATTACAGAGGTCAAACATTTCCTGTAGTTTTTCACCAGGTTTGCACACACTGCAGGAGGGATTTTGGCCCACTCCTCCACACAGATCTTCTCTAGATCAGTCAGGTTTCTGGCCTGTCGCTGAGAAACACGGAGTTTGAGCTCCCTTCAAAGATTCTCTATTGGGTTTAGGTTTGGAGACTGGCTAGGCCACGCCAGAACCTTGATATGCTTCTTACAGAGCCACTCCTTGGTTATGGCTGTGTGCTTCGGGTCATTGTCATGTTGGAAGACCCAGCCTCGACCCATCTTCAATGCTCTAACTGAGGGAAGGAGGTTGTCCCCCAAAATCTCGCAATACATGGCCCCGGTCATCCTCTCCTTAAGACAGTGCAGTCGCCCTGTCCCACGTGCAGAAAAACACCCCCAAAGCATGATGCTACCACCCCCATGCTTCACAGTAGGGATGGTGTTCTTGGGATGGTACTCATCATTCTTCTTCCTCCAAACACGTTTAGGGGAATTATGACCAAAAAGTTCTAATTTGTTCTCATCTGACCACATGACTTTCTCCCATGACTCCTCTGGATCATCCAAATGGTCATTGGCAAACTTAAGACGGGCCTTGACATGTGCTGGTTTAAGCAGGAGAACCTTCCGTGCCATGCATGATTTCAAACCAAGTCAAGTCAAGTCAACTTTATTTATATAGCGCTTTAAACAATGTAGATTGTTTCAAAGCAGCTTTACAGTGTTAAACAGGAAAATAATGCAGCATAATTGTATTAAGCTGTATAACCATTTGATGTCATCGGTTTATTTCAATTTCCGTGACGTCTTAGTGTATTACCAACAGTAACCTTGGAAACAGTGGTTCCAGCTCTTTTCAGGTCATTGACCAGCTCGTCCCGTGTAGTTCTGGGCTGATTTATCACCTTTCTTAGGATCATTGAGACCCCACGAGGTGAGATCTTGCATGGAGCCCCAGTCCGAGGGAGATTGACAGTCATGTTTAGCTTCTTCCATTTTCTAATGATTGCTCCAACAGTGGACCTTTTTTCACCAAGCTGCTTGGCAATTTCCCCGTAGCCCTTTCCAGCCTTGTTGAGGTGTACAATTTTGTCTCTAGTGTTTTTGGACAGCTCTTTGGTCTTGGCCATGTTAGTAGTTGGATTCTTACTGATTGTATGGGGTGGACAGGTGTCTTTATGCAGTTAACGACCTCAAACAGGTGCATCTAATTTAGGATAATAAATGGAGTGGAGGTGGACATTTTAAAGGCAGACTAACAGGTCTTTGAGGGTCAGAATTCTAGCTGATAGACAGGTGTTCAAATACTTATTTGCAGCTGTATCATACAAATAAATAGTTAAAAAATCATGTATTGTGATTTCTGGATTTCTGGATTATGTCTCTCACAGTGGACATGCACCTACAATGACAATTTCAGACCCCTCCATGATTTCCAAGTGGGAGAACGTGCAAAATAGCAGGGTGTTCAAATACTTATTTTCCTCACTGCATATATATATATATATATATATATATATATATATATATATATATATATATATATATATATATATATATATATATATATATATATAACACAGAAACGCGTATATAGATTTCCCTTACATTAGTTATTTGTAGTTATTCATGATCCCTCAGCCTCTCTAAAATATTGTGATAATGCAGTATAAAAATAAACTTGTTTGTTTTATTGTCACAACAGAACATAAAACTATATTAAAGTTCTGATAAATAAAATGAAACACCAACACTCAATGTGGTTGAGCACTATTTCGTCCGTTTTTATAAAAAAAAATTATATTAATTTATCGGCCATCATAAATGCCTGTTTGCGTCTCGAGAGATGTCCCACTGTCCACTGTGGTTCTTTTCCCCCGATCGCTCTGCTCCCGGGAGTTCTGGAGCGGGTCCGCCGGGAGGGCATCAGCCTGCTCTTAGTAGCACCCCGGTGGCCCACTCGAGCATGGTTCTCAGACATTATAGCTCTGCTAGACGGCCCTCCATGGCAGATCCCTCTGAGGAGGGCAGGGGGCACAATATTTCACCCCCGGCCGGAGTTATCTCTGGGTCTGGCCCCTGAGGGGGCTCAGTACCTAGAGGCGGGCCTGTCAGCAGAGGTAGTCGAGCCCTTGCTCAGTTCTAGAGCTCCCTCAACCAGGAGACTGTACAGCCTCAAGTGAAACGTCTTTTCCACTTGGTGTAGAGAGCGTGAGGTGGACCCAGTTAACTGCCCAGTGGCTTCAGTGCTGGAGTTCCTCCAAGATCGCTTCTCTTATGGTCTTACCCCGTCCACCCTGAAGGTGTACGTGGCTGCCCTTGGGGCTTTCCACGCACCTTTAGGTGAGGGACCCTTGGGGAAGCACCCTCTGGTTGTACAGTTCCTCCGTGGGGCCCGGAGGATGAGGCCGGCGGCTCATTCCAGAGTCCCAACCTGGGACCTGGCGGTGGTACTTGAAGGGCTGGCCACGGCCCCCTTCGAGCCACTGGAGCAGGCTGAGCCGAAGAACCTGACCCTCAAGGTGGCCTTTCTACTTGCCATTACCTCTCTCAAGAGGGTGGGAGATCTCCAGGCCTTGGCGGTTACGCCAACTTGCCTGGAGTTTGCCCCTGGCGGAGTTAAGGCCATCTTGCACCCTAGACCGGGGTATATACCCAAGGTGCCATCTCAGGTGGCTCGGTCTTTGGTTCTTCAGGCTTTCCATCCTCCTCCCCACCTGACGGCGGAAGAGGGGAGACTTCACCTGCTCTGTCCTGTCAGAGCTCTGAAAATCTACCTGGAGAAGTCTTCCCAATGGAGAAGGTCAGACCAACTGTTGGTGTGCTTTGGCTCACCCAAGAGAGGGCTGCCTGCGTCTACTCAGACGATCAGCAACTGGATCGTCCAGGCTATAGCCACAGCTTATAGGGTGCGCAATCTGCCTTCACCCATGGCTGTGAGGGCTCATTCCACCAGGAGCATGGCCTCCTCGGTGGCCCTCCTCTCTGGTGCCTCGCTTCAAGAGGTTTGCGAGGCGGCCGGGTGGGCCACCCCGCACACCTTCATTCGGTTCTATAGTCTGCACCTCCCGGTGACACCTGGTGCTAGAGTGCTTGCGTCCTAAGTGTGCCTGGTCTCCAGCTTCACACTGGGACGTGGGTGATGTCGGTGTGGCATAGTGGGTATTAACGTTCCCAAAGTGTCATCACATGATGACGCAGTGCGAGTTCCCTCGAAGGGGAACGTCTCGGGTTATGTATATAACCCTTGTTCCCCGAGAAGGGAACGAGACACTGCGTCTCGTCGCCACACCCATCACGGTCAGAGCGCTCGCTTCATCGCGGTAAAGCTGCCGTGTGTTTGCATCAGCGTCCCTTTGTATCTTCCGGGTATGCCGTCATCTACTACGTCATGACGCACCACCAATCAGATTGGCTTGATTTCATTCATAATTCAGATGCGTAACGCTGAGGGCGTTCCCAAAGTGTCATCACACGATGACGCAGTGTCTCGTTCCCTTCTCGGGGAACAAGGGTTATATACATAACCCGAGACGTTATTCTGGCAGGGCTGCCTGCTAAATTTCGCATTCCTGGGTCTGTATATCACAGAATTGGGGTCGCTTCAACCCGCGGACTTGGCAACACAGTGCAGTTGAGTTCTGTTGACATTTGACAACTAACGTTATGCGTCGCTCCGTTGCTCTGATTGGTTGTAGGTCTATCCAATTGAGGTCTTTCCTGGTTCGGTTTAAACACGCCCCATAATCACAGCCCAACGGAGCAGCATCAGACTCAAATTCTGACTAGAATTGAGTATGACGACGTCAGGCTAGAAGACTGGAGTAATGATGATAAATCAGCTTTGATTACAGGAATAAATTATATTTTAAAGTAGCCTATATTAAAATAGAAAACCATTATTTTAATAATATTTCACAATATTGCCGTTTTTGATCAAATAAATGCAGGCTTGATGAGCATAAGAGACTTATTTCATAATGCTGTGTAATTATCAAAAATGGTAATATAAGTCCGAATTCACGTCACCATTTCGCCAGCCTACACTTCACATAATAGGCCTGTAGGTGCCGTTGGCACTTGGGCTTCATTAACTTTGATAGTTTCATCAAACAGTAAACGGTATATCAATATACATAAATACAAGTTTAACACCACTTACCATTAATCCGACTTTTGGTGCTGCATCGTTTTGTGCAGTGCTTTGTTTGTTTCCATTTTGTCAGTGATGCAATTTGATTCATAAAATGAGACAAACCGCAGGAAATCGTTCCACAAAATGTTCAACCGATTTATGAATTAGAACAGAAAATTACCGCTCCACCGCTTGAACCTGTTCTGCCAGATCACGATTCTTATACATGACAAACGGGCATTGATTAATTATGTAATATTTTAAAATGTATAATACATAGATTTTAAATTAAATCGACACATTAGTTTTCATTATTGGTGAAAAAAGAAAGTTTGATTTACTAAGGATTTAAACCTTTTATATGTAATGACCATACTAACTATGGTTCTCAAAATTTGTTGTGAGTGTATGGGATGGCCTGGATGTGTGTAACATTTCCCAGCCTGAATTTCTGTCCCAGTCCCGCCCTGGCTTACACTAAAGAGATTGGTCTAACACTCCGTTGTTCTAAATGGAAATTCCATTTTTAGCTTGTTGTTGTTCTAAACGGAAATTCCGTTTTCAAGTACACTTGAACTAGTGCCAAGTGTTAGTCGGAGTTCTAAAATCTCAGTTGACATAGGGTGTGCCCCCCCCCCCCTATGTTCCAGCAAAAACTGCATGGACTTTAGTAGATTTGAATGTAGATTTGTGGTAATATGATTACATCGAAATCTACTAGAGTTAATCATTTCTGAGTAAGTCAGAATAAATTAAAATGCAACAATTTATTATTAATCTGGAGGACACTGCTTTTTTCCGGTTTCTCAATAACTTCCCACCCTCCTCACTGAATGGTAATACCTAAAACCTTTCTATTTAAATAAAATGTTCTTCTGCAGAACAGAAGAAAGAAAGTCATACAGGCTTTGAATGGCATGAGGGTGGGTAAATGATGGCAGAATATCCATTTTTGGGTAAACTGTCACTGCAAGAAGTTTAAGTAGATTTCTTGCAATTCCTTATCAAACCTTCCTTTATCTTTAACGGACAAGTAAATCATGTAAGCTGAAGTTTCTTCTTTTGAAGTAAGACTTTTCTCATGAAGACCCTCCCATTTTGATAAACTATAAAATGGGCGCTGAAACAGGCACGTTATTTCATTCTCCTCCTGATCAAAGATGGATCTGCAAATCTCAGTTTTTCACTGCAGGTACAAAGACAAATAGAGTTTGCAATGTTACTGGGTACAAATACAGATAATTGATGTCTCTTACTCTCTTTTTCTTACTAAAGGTCACTCTCTCACTGTTATCAGTGCATATAACGGGTTCTTGTGCAGGACAAACGGTAAAAGCATGTCCCAGTGGATCTTCTCAGTGCATGAGTTTAACCGTAGTGACACAAGTTGGTAAGTCCAATATGTTTGAAATGTACAGTTATATTTGTCTGATGGAGATGCTGCTGTTATTTACAGTTTTTCAGTTTTCAATTTTTAAGTCACAGAATATTATATATATTATGTTTATTGAATTCTCATTATAATACGAAAACGACAGGACATCAAAAAATAAAAAGGAACACAATAGCTCAGATTTATATATAAAACAGGATTACAGCATAATAAAACACATTAGGAAAAAAATACAATATTTCAAAAAGATGAAGAGGACCAAAAAATAACGGTTCAATGTCCAGAAAGTTATACAATTACAATATTCCTTGCAAAATAATAGGGCAAAGAGGAGTTTCCAAATAGTCCAGATATGCGGTCCAGACTTTATAAAACGTCTCGGTTACGTATGGTAGGAGAGCGGGGTTGGTTGGCACACTTTCCACTCTCTATCATATTTCTCAGTCATGCTATATGTTAAAATAACCCAACCAGTAACAACTGAAAGGTTAAGATCTCAGCTAATCAACAGATATATTTAATGTTCACAAATGATTCCAAATGTTTTTTATTCATCATTAAAGTCATGTTGTGCGTTTGTGCCAAACAGCCCCAGTATTGGGTTTAGTTGGCACACGCAATGGGGTTGGCTGGCACAGATGCTATAGTTACAATAAATGAGGTGACAAAATATAAAGAACTTGAGTATTTAATTCAAACATTCAAGCAAAGTATCTGCTTAATGTGCTGAATGGTATTTTGATGTCCTTTGCTGTGTTTTAATACTTCTGTTTTGAGTCTTCACCGGTTTGGCTGTCTCTGGCATAATCTGTGCTGGAGTCTTTCCTCTGTCTATTGTTCTTAAATACTTTCTGACCATTTTGACTTCTAAAAGAAAATTATTTCATACATACGTTTAGGTTCATGATAACAACATACAATCCTGATAAAAATGTAATGCATAAATACATATAATATGTAATATTTATCATGTTGGTTGGCATGTGTGTCAACTATAGTGTCAACCAACCCCACCCAAATTAGGACCTCTTTACTGACATGATGTTAGCCACATAGCATAGCTCATCAGAGACATTTAGATTTCATATTAAAATATAGATGATTCCTATCTCTATCAATTTAAATCCTTACATTTTATATATCTCTATCTCTCATAGTTCTAAAATGTATTTAGTGAGGGGGGGGGGGCATTTTTTTTGTTTTGACACTGTAAAATAGAAAAGTTGTCCTCACCTCAATAGTTAGTGACAGTTTGATGATTTTAGTAAATGGGTGTGTTCAGGTCAAGTTGGCAGTCATTTTAATGTTTTTTTTTTTTTTTGGCAACACCCTCTAGTGTACTGGAATTTAACTGTGTGCCAACCAACCCTTGACCCATCCAGCCCCACTCTCCCCGTTCCCTGAAGTGATCCCAATTCGTCGGTGACGTCCGACGTACGTCAAACGTGACCGACTGAAAAGGAACTGTTTTTTGATGCAATGCATAAGATATCAGCTTAAAAAAATCTTATGCCAACCTTTAAGAGATGGAGATTTATCACTGATCCAATTAAGTTAAATATTTTTTATGGCAGCAAAGGATAGAATATTATACAATTTCTTATTAGCAGTAAGTCTGCTAAACAAAAATAAAATAAAAACACAGAAAACTATACTAGGGAACTATAACAAACCTGTCAAAAATGCAGGAAGAACTGTTTTTACGCTTTCCTTCTGCAGGTACCGCCCCAAACACCACTCACATCTTTAAACATAGAGTAAACACAAACCTCACCATGCTCTCAGCAACATGATACATCTTCGCTCAGCGAGTTATTTTGTTCATGTATTAGATAACTGCCTGCAAAAATTTGCCAAGCTAGTTCAGGCTGTCAATAAACACAGTCACATCCTCTGGTGAGTAGAAGCGCTTCACTGTCCTGTTGATGGTCATCCTCAGCCTTCATCTTCTGCAGTCGCTTCTTGACATCGTCGAAAGCCTTGCGTTTCTTAAAGGTCCCGTTCTTCGTGTGTTTTTGAAGCTTTGATTGTGTTAACAGTGTGCAATATAACATGTGTTCATGTTTCGCGTGTAAAAAAACACAGTATTTTTCACACAATTTACTAATCTGTATACCGCTGTTTTCACTGTCCTAAAAACGGCTGATGACTTCCTTTATTCGATGAAGTCCCTCCTTCAGAAATACGTAACGAGTTCTGATTGTGCCAGCGGTTCCTGTGTTGTGATTCGACAGCAGCTTAGCGCAAGTTGTACGGAAAGGTCACGCCTCTTAACGGGAGATATATGCGCTTAATGATCTCTACAGCGTCCCTGGGAAAGCCAAACAAAGGTGATTTGACTCCGGGATGAAAATAACAGCGTCTCGACGACATGGCGACAAACACACTCAAACGCAGCACTTCCTTTTCTCCACGCGACCGTCCTCTTCTCCACGTGGGACAGCAACAAGACCACGCCCCCTTTTTCGCGTATTCTTGTGGGCGGAGGTTAGTCTGTTCTACTGTTCTACTGACGTCATTTATGAAGGAAGTACCAGGATGTAGTCCAAGCCAGCCGTTCGCTGTAGGCTTTGAAAGGGAACTTCTGTTAAATAAAATATCTCGCTTGGCATTGAACTTTGAGCGTTATAATTTTACAGGTATTATTTATGCTCTAACAGCAACATTACACACTAACTAAAGTTTGAACAATGGGATCACGAAGAACGGGACCTTTAATGTTCAAAGAACAACGGGAACAGAGAAGATTGTAGCTTTAATGATGATATTAAATGCTTGTTATTTATGCTGTTAAGAAAGGTGTTGATAACTTTTTCAATTTCTGTATAGACTATGTCTGACAGGGAAGGCCACAGGTAAATATAACATTTATTATAATGGGTTTATGTAAAGATTGTTTTAAGTTCAATTAAATTAAAAGTTGTTATTTTTTAAAGCCTAATAAATGTTGAAATTGGGAGCTTTCAGTTATACTGTAATGTAACGTCGTCAATGTTTCATATAGACATTAATATCAATGATACTGGCCTTCATTCATAAAAAAGATGCCATTACAACACACATTTAAAATATGCCGCCTTTAAGTTGTTTCTAAATTAATTTGGAGAAAAATTATTACAATATCAAAATATCAAAAACTCCAATGTTTTTAATTGCAATTAATCATGATTAATTACAGAACAAATGTGATTAGTTTTTTTTTTTATTATCAATTCACAGCACTAATATTTTGTTGTGACTTGGAAGTACTTAGGGTGCAGTGTTATATTGCATCATGCAGTATTTGTCCTGAAAAGTAAATGTGATGTGTGTTACCTCAATAAATTTAAGGTCAATAACAGTTAAGGGTAAAAAAAACTGATATCCCAAAAATTAAAACGGAAAAAAAGGAATTAGCAAAAATCAAAACGGAAAAAACGGAATTTGGGAAAAAATAAAACGGATTTCATAGGGCCCTATGGGGCCAAACAGCGATGAGGACGATCAAGATCCGTCCTGCTTTTGTTGCAAGTAATTGTTTAAGTAATAGGGAAGCCACCTTTCAAAAAAATGTGCGCCCGCGGCTCTCCAGATCATCAATGTGCGCTGATATTTTGCTCACTTTTTTGTAAGATCAACCACTGTAGCCTGCAGAGATTCCGTGGAATTCTCCACTCCGGAGATTCGCTCCTCCGCCTGGCCCACTCGCTCCACCAAGGCCTGGAACTGAACTGTTTGATCGTTTATCGTGGCTAGAACAGAATTCACTTTCTCATCTATTACCTTCATAATGTTATCAGTTAATTTGTCCAAAGCTTGAGCAAAGTTGGAGTTGGAATTCTCCTCCTGGCGGCTCTTCATACTCACGTCATACATGGCATCCTGCTATATTTCTGATGTTTCATTTGTTTTCTTTCAGATTGTTATGATGTTGTATTAAAAAGTAGTTTGAAATGAGAAAAATGCTTAATATGGACATATGAATAAATACACTTTCCGTCAAAATAATGTGCAGTTTAATTGGTCTTTCCTGTATCATTTATAATGTTTAGGTGACATGACTACTAAAGTGAAGACTAAAGATTGTGCAGCTGTCTGTCACAGTGGCTCCATGAACTTCGGCATTATCAAGACGACTTCTTCCTGCTGTAACACAAATCTGTGTAACATCCAAGATCCTCCAGGTATTGTACTTCAATGATCATGTGCAAATAACTTCTGTAAAGTCAACACTCGTTTTAATTTCAAATGACATTCAATCAGAAAATAAAGTGCAGGGTGCACTTGTCTGTTGTGAACGATTTAAATGGACTGTTAAAGGAGTTGTGTTTCATGATGTTTTGTACAGAAAATAAAATAAAAAAATACTTGTTCTTCTTCTGCAGAACCCTCTAATGTGCCAAATGGAAAGAAATGTTACTCCTGTGATGATCAGAGCTGCTCAAGCATTGTGAGCTGTTCAGGGAGCGAAGATCGCTGCATTAAAGCAACAGGTGAGAATCTGGATAGGAAGAAGATTAAAGTCATTATAACTCTCTTAGGATTAAACATTTGATGCAGATCACGAATACCAATGTCCAGCTTAGACTGAATTAATCGTTGTTTTCTTGCTTTTCATCAGGGACTTTTAAAGACCAGTCAGTTCCTGTAAAAGGTTGTGCGTCTAAATCTTTTTGTGAAGCCTCATCTGTTAGCAGTGTTAAGGACTTCTCATGTTGTGAGGGGAACCTGTGTAACGGTGCTCAGAGCGTCTCCCAGAGCTTCCTGTTCCTCTGCTGTTCTCTGCTCTCCTACTTCCTGCTGCACTGAATCCAGCAGCTCTTCAGATTCTACAGATACTGAATATATAGCTTGTATTTTCTCTGTACTATATTTGCTTGTCCTGATGTGATTTATTTTGCTATAAAATTCTGATGTGACATTTTATGAAATTACACATATTACCTTTTTCCTGTGGTGTCTTACACCGATCAGTGTATGACATCAAAGTACCGCTAGTGCGATTCAAAAACATACAGAGCCGTCTGCTCTCCAATCGCTCTCACGGTACTTTGATGTCATACACCGATTGGTCTGTGCAGCACTGCTTCAAGTCTAGAACAAGCCTAGAGGTTTATCGTCCACATGTGATCTTGTTTGGTTATTAGTCCTTGTGTATTTAAGGCCTCATGTTTGCCATGTTACTTTGTCTAGCTTTTTTTCTGTAACTGCTGTTTGGTGTCTTGGTCTTGTTTAAGTTCATGTTTGTTTATTGCCAATGCCAAGCCATTTTTAAGTTTCTGTTTTCAATAAACTGCATTTGGGTTCATCATGACTCACCTTTAGTGGACTTATGTTCCTGTTTAGGTATTCCTTTTTTATACTTGAAATATACCTTTAAATGTACTTTAAATCTTTCCATTTTAAAAAAATATTTTATACTAGCTTTTTCATCAACACTTGAATGTGGGTAATTTTTATTTTAAAAAAGCGACATTTTAAACAAAAAGCTGAGAAAAATCAAAATTTTCAGCGACTCAGTGGCTCGGAGAGCCAAAATCACGTGATTTCAGTTTGGCGGTTTGACACGCATAGTGTTGGGTCCGAGTCCACCTTTGTCGAGTTCGAGTCAAGACCAAGTCTTAAACAATCAAGTCCGAGTTGGACTTAAGTCCGAGTTCTTATCATCCGAGTCGAGTCCGCCCGAGTCCAGAAAGTATTTAAATTGAAAAAAGATTAGAAATTACTTTTGTAAATGTTTACCTTCTATTAATATTTTAACCTTTCAACCTATTAAACCAATGGCAATATAAAATTGAACAAAAATACCACTATTACATCTTGCCATTGCCATTTAACTTTTTTATTTTGTCAACAGAACCTCAACTGGTTTCCAATCAAAAACGGTTTCAAAGAATAGATTGGACATAGATATATATGTAGAAGTAGAACTTTTATTATTACAAGTGCATGAAAAACACAAATTAACCTGTTTTATTGTATTTCAATTATTTAAAGCCTCTGGTATCACCAAACGCTAATGTTTAGGGGTGGGGGATACTAAAATCTTATTTCATGATAATGATATGTTTTCTCAAGTAGGATTATTCAAGTAAGAATAAGTACTATAGAAATGTAATAAAACAAATCGCCACTTTGGAATTATAAGGTTCTATCTGCATTCGGACTGGTTTGGAGATATTGAGCTTTAAAGTTTTTTGCATTCCATTTGACTGTGTAGAAGGAACCTTTTTATTTTCTAAATAAAAAGTTCCAAAAAACAACATCACATTATGTAAAGAAGTTGTCACAAAATAAGAATATGTGAATAACTCAATTTTGACAAAAATGTCAGATAGAACCTTATAATTCCAAGGGGACGGAATGTAAAATAAAACAAATGTCACTGTATTACTGTATTCCTCCATCCCGCCCCCGGGTCCGCCTCCGCTCCTCCTCCCTCCGTAACAGTGTTAGGAGCGTCTAGAATCCGCTCCTTAAAGGGGGGGCTATGTAACAATCACCAGCTGGAGTGCCCTTGAGAGCCACCAGAGGGCACTCCACACATAAGACTATTATCACTCACAAACTACATTTCCCATAACTCACTGCCCGGACTCATCATCGCTTATCACTAATCACATTCACCTGTCCCTCATTCACTGATTGCATTCACCTGTGTCTCACCATCCTGTTAGTATCTGTCTATTTATACCATGGTCATGCATTCACACTCCGCGAAGTCTTGTTTAGTGTTACGCTGCAATTCCGAGCATTCTCCTGTTTTTCTTGTCTGTTGGTTTTGGATATATTGCCCTGTTCCCTGGATTACTCTCTTGCCTCTGGTCCCTGCCTGTTTTGTTTTTGTTTCTTTGTTTCTTTGTTTGGACTGCCTGTCTGTGTATGACCCCTGCCTGTACTTTGGATTACGCCTCTGGATTGCCCTGTAATAAAGCTGCATTTGGATTCTCAACCCTTCTGTCTCAGAGCAGTTCGTAACAATTACATGTACAATGATTCTTATTAAATTTATTAAAGTTAGTCATCTGTAGAGTGAGAGTGAATTTCTCTTTTTCTTCTGTTGTTTGATTAACATTATGGCAGCAGGTTCATTGGACTGCTATATTGGCGATTAACTGTTAACTTAACACGTAACCATGAATACTCCGTCAGACTTGCATTTTGACATGCTGTATGGGAATTTATTTGACAGTCCAAGTGTAAACCATTAGATAATGTGTTACTGATGATGCATGATGAGGCGGCCTTGTTTCTGTCTGCCGCTTTAAGTGCATGCACACAAAAATCCGATATATATTTATCGCCCGCCTAGCCCTAAGTTATTTGGATTTAAGTTGGTATTAAAAGTTATAGTAAGCAACTTACATTTCTCGAGGTTTTCTTTGAACATGTCAGTAGAAGTCGTGCCAGACACATCAGTAAGAGTTGATTTGCAAAATTTGCAATCTGTGAGTGCTTCTTTTTACCGGATTTCTTGCAAATAAATTCTTTATGATTTTCATAAGCAAAACAAATTATTGCTGACTTTGAAGACATTGTCCTAGCCACGCATTGCGATCCAGTGTGATGTGTGTTTTGTCTGCAAGCATAAGATGCTGCTACTGCTGCCTGCCGGTGTGGTGCAGTAGAATGACAGGCGTGGAGATGTTAATTTCTTATCTTAGTTTTATGCCGGTTGTGTAATTACACATGACGCGGACTCGACTGCACTCGGAATATGTTTTGGATTAGGGATGTTAACCGATGACCGTTTGACCGATGGTTGACCGTATCAACGTTAACCGATCAAAGTTGTCGGTTGTCGGTTAAAAAAAAAAAAAGTGATCTCTAAATTAGGCTATTTATAGAGAATGGGAACGTGACGTCACCAACGCAATGCATTCGCGGACTTTAGGACACAGACACTACATTAGAGAATGAGTAATAGTGGAGGTAGACTTTAAAACTTGTATTATACAGTTAAAAACACATTAGAATGGTGAACGCTTGCTGTGTTATGAGCTGTCATAGCCTCTCTTACAACCTGCGTGGAAAACATATCTCAAATCATGCGCAATATTTCAGTTTACCAGCTTGGAAATAACAAAAGTAAGTGAAAGTAATGCTGCCTTCACGTGCTAACGGAAATTTGACAATTCCCACTTCTAAAGTCGTGATTATGAAGTATGAACTCATCTCGTTCATATTTCGAGGGGTGGAGCGCGTTCACGTGCAATTTTTACCTAGGAAACTCCTATTTACAATAATTCAGAGAGCACGTGAAGGCAGCATAACACTCGGAAATAAACAACTTAGCCAAAATGTGTCTTTATAATTTGTATTTATTATTTATAACCGATATTACAGATGAATATTTTCTGAACCGCTTGAATGTGCTCACACCATAAATAATGCATGAAACGCGTCAGCAAATGCTTCATTGTTCAGCTTCAGATGTAAGTTGCAACTTGTGTGATACAGTGCTTATACAGTACTTAGCACATCATCTAAATATATTACATCTACATTTCAGTGGTAACACATAAGGTGTTGATCATCATCTTTCTTTATTATTGTTAGCACTACCTCGAACTAAAGCGGCGTCTCTTCGGAGCTGTCATTATCTTAAATGAGTCGCGGCAATGTTTCAAATGAGCTTCTAACGCTAGACAATAGCCTTTATTTTCAACGCGATCACCTTGTGCCCAAACCATTTCGAAACTAAGGAGCCATTTGTCCTCCGATTACAAACAAGCTCCTCAGCGCCGCGTTTGCGGGACTCATGTTTCGCGCTGTAGGGGATTTTAAAAAATTGACGTGAGTGGAAGGCAGGCGGCGGCGCCTGGACAGTGTGTGTGTGTGTGTGTGTGAGAGAGAGCGGGAGGCAGAGATGCGACAGAGTTGCGAAATTGCAGGCGCGGCTCGCGAGTTGCGGCTGTTATTTCAAATAGCGCAGCATATTTTTTTTACTAATCGGTTAACCGGTTTCAACCGGCTAATGAGGCTCGGTGGTCGGTCAAGAAAATGTTTAGTTTTCGCCATCCCTATTTTGGATACAAAATGTCCAAGTCCGTGTCAAGTCCAAGTACAAATTCACCCGAGTTCATTGAAAATTGGACTCGAGTCCAATTCGAGTACCCCAACTCTAGACACGCGACTCGAATCATGATTCGATACACTGATTCATAATGCTCCAAATCCTCATGAAGCAGTGTTTTGAAATCTGCCTTAATTAATATTGAGCCACTGTACTCACATGAACTGATTAAAATGTTTAGTACATTAATGGATCTTGAGAGAGGTAATGTCATTGCTGGCAATGCAGGACTCACTGAGCCATCGGATTTCAACAAAAATATCTTAATTTATGTTCCTAAAATGAATGGAGGTCTTACGGGTGTGGAACGTACGGCAGGAGGGTGAGTAGCCTAAATGGCATTATTTTCATTTTTGGGTGAACTAACCCTTTAAGTGGTAGAACTACAGACAAAAGACATTTTCAAAGTTGAACAGATTTCCCACTTTTTTAAACCACTTGTGCAAAAAGGGATGTCCACATACACTTGTGTCAACATTCTCAACCATGAACATGATAAAGAGGAAACAAACACCATGCTTCAGAAGAATTGCAACAACAAGCTACAATTGCATGTCTGTGCATTTCACGTAGGAAGAAATGTGTTTCTTCGTGTGGCTGGAGATAATGCCATAAAGGTATTTAATACCATGGACTTTGATGATGATGTGGATGATTTTGAAGTGCTCAAAGAGAAGTTTAAAGAGTAGCCTACTGTGAGCCAAGAAAGAATATTATGTATCAGAGGCATATGTTTTTCACGAGAGCACCGAACGAAACCATTTATGCATACGTGATTGACTCGAAAAATAAAGTGAAAGACAAAGAAGTGTCCAGCATATGGCAGAATTTGTAACGAGTGCTCGTGGAAGAACCATTTTAGCTGCATATGCAAAACACCAAAACAAAAAGGCATATCTAGAAGATTGGAGAAAAAAGTCCATGAGATAGAACAACAAAAAGATCCAAATTGAATGCAGTGAGCAAACAGCTAGCAAATGGCTGACACAAATGAATACAGTCTCTACCATGGAAAGTGAAAACAAGAAATGGACTCAAGAATTCAGAATAAAGAACTTACCTTTAAGCTAGACACAGGAGCAGAGTGCAACGTGTTGTCCTTTAAAGACTTTAAGACAGCCTCTAACAAGAAAACACCTCTGAAGAAGTCAAACTGCTCATTAGTTACATATTCTGGCCACATGATGGAGACAAAGGGTAAAGTAAGGCTTACATGTGGTTACAAAGTTGTAGATGAAGATTCATCAGCAATTCTGCGAAGAGAAGTATGCTCAAAACTTGGACTGATTAAAAGAGTGTAAAAGTAGAGAACAAAGACCAAACTGACATTCTGAGTGAATACCAAGATGTGTTTACTGGTTTAGGATGTGTACCAGGACTGCACCATTTACTGCTCAACCCAGATGTTGCTCCAGTCATTCACGCACCACGGAAAGTGCCAATAGTATTAAAGGACAAGGTCAAAATGGAACTGACACGAATGGAAGATCTTGGAGTTATAGTGAAGCAAACCGAACCCACTGATTGGGTTAATAGTATGGTTACGGTAAGTCAGAGAAACTCAGGATCTGCATCGATCTACAAGCTCTTAACAAAGCCATAAAGAGAGAACACTACCCATTGTGCACAATCGAAGAAATAGTAGCTGAGATGCCAAATGCCAAAGTATTTTTAGTGCTTGATGCCAATCATGGGTTTTGGCTAGTACAGCTGGATGAAGAGAGCTCCAAACTATGTAATTTTAACACTCCCTTTGGGAGATACCGATTTTTGAGACTTCCATTTGGCTTAGTGTCAGCTCCAGAAGTGTTTAAAAAATGCATTGCACAAAGACTAGGAGGCTTAGATGGAGTCGTGAACATAGTGGATGATATTCTGGTGTGGGGTGAAGACATGGAACAACGTGACAAGAGACTAAGACAACTGTTAGACAGAATCAGATACATCAATCTCAGGTTGAACAAAAACAAGTGGAAGATCAGGATGACTGAAGTCAGCTATGTTGGACTGCAGAAGTCTTGAAGCCTGACAAAAATAAATCAGAGCAATACAGAACATGCCAGAGCCAGACGACAAAGCTGCACTAGTCAAGTCAACTTTATTTGCACAGCGCTTTTCACAATGCTGATTGTTTCAAAGCAGCTTCACAGTGTTAAATAGGAAAATAATGCAACAGAATTTGATTTGGCTGTACAGCCGCTCTAGAGAAAACGGTGAAGTCATCCAGCTCATTTCAATTATCATATAGTGTCAATGCGGGCAGATCAGTATTTTAGTTGAATATTTAGTGTCCCCAACTGAGCAAGACAAAAGCCAAAGGCGGCAGAGGTGACGGTGGCAAGGAACCAAAACTCCATCAGGTGACCACTAATGAGGTACTTAGGCCTGCTTCGGTATCTGTCCAAGTTCGTTCCAAACATGTTAGACATCAATGCTCCATTGAGGAAACTGCTAGAGGGAGATGTAGCATGGCATAGGGAGTCAGAACAACATAAGAGCTTTGAAAGACTGAAGTCACTTGTGAGCAACGCCCCAGTGTTAAAGTACTTTGATGTCAACAAAGAGATAATGCTGTCAGTGGACGCAAGTGCTGAAGGTCTGGGAGCAGTGTTCGTGGCATTCGGCTCAAGGTCTCTTACTGCCTGGACCATAAAGAGTGCAATTACACCGTTTTTGCTCAGATTTTACAGATCTATTGACCATGAGACAACTTTGGTGAATTCATTCAGCTTTGTTGGCGGTCAGAGTAGTTTGGTGGTCTGACAAAGACACTGATTGTGCCTGCTATGTTGCATCTTGAAATGGTTGACATCATTTTATTCACAAGAATCTCAGCTTTCCACAGATATGTGGCATGTTTAGTTATTTTGGAGTTGTTGAGTGTCACTCACTAAATTCCTTAAAAATCCAGTGTGCCGCCGGCGGCACGGTGGATCGTTAAGTATTTAAGGGTTATCATTATTACTCAGCATTATTGCAGGTTCACTGAAAAACACTGGATTATTTTGCTGATTACAATAGAACATCAATGCAGTGTTTTTGGAGCTTAATTAAATAAATACTTGTTTATAATTAGGAGGATGTTTTAAGCTATGAAACTGTGCGATCATTTCTCGATTGTAATGAAATGTTTTGAAAAATTTGTTGTGTCTATAGACCTTTCTCACAAAAACCGGAAATACGTGATCGTTGCGGATCCGGAGTTCCTGTCAAGCGCCAACACATCTGAAAAGCATACCCGGCCAAGAGAAAATGGATCAGCGAGTCTACACAACTTCGCTAATGGATTTGCCAAATAATGACATTTGACGGAAATGAACAATTAGGCCTATTTACATAAGTCTCATATTACGTAGCTATAAAGAACCAGCGTTACGTCTTCCTTGACCAAGATGATATTTTGTTTGTGCGGACTTTGGCTACAGTTCAAAATAGTTTAAACATCACGCAGTGCACAATTCATTTTTTTTACATACAACATAATACTTTTAATAAAATTATATATGTTTTTATTTTAAAAGACTATAATACTGTATGTTTACAATATAATACAAAATGTTTATTAGCATCACGTTATGTTTTAAAACAAAATAAATTCACAATATGTATGGAGGCATTTTGCAAAAGTGAATTTTATATATTTAAATAAAAATAAATAAATAAAATATCATACATTTTTAAAATAAAAAATATATACACAACTCACGAGGCAACATCCATTTAAACATGCGTTTATTTTAGTAGTCAGTGAACAGCCTGAGAAACATTTAAATAGATTTCAGTTAATAATGGTTATATAAATATAATGGTATATATATATATAAATATTAGTTTTAAAAAAATCGTTTTATATTTCCCCACAGAGGTGCGTCATATGCCGCTTTGCGTTGAAAGGCTTGTAAGTTAGGACATGAGCAGGGAAGTTTGGTCCTTCATCCCGCAGGATAGCCTGAATCAATTTCCGTCAAACTCCACCATCAACAGGGAAGGAATGAAACGACAGATATCGCTGCTTTTGGGAATAACAAGAACAGCCCGGTAAGCTACAATCACACTTGCTCGTTGCTTGCGCCATTTGTTTACCTGTATCCCTGCCCGGGGAGGAAGAAGATTATCACGACGATTGCGTGTTTCCGGTCGCAAATACGGAAGTTGTGAGAAAGGTCTATACTCATGAAGGATGTAGAGCCAAAGCTAGATGTGTATCAGTTTGCCTATAAGCAAGAACGCAGCACCGATGACGCAATTCTTTGTATCTCGCACTTTATTTTTAAACACCTTGAAAACATAAAAGCTTATGCTAGAATTTTGTTTGTCGATTTTAGTTCAGCTTTTAATACACTGCAAAGTCATGTGCTTTTAGAGAAGCTTAAAAACATGAATGTTAATACTATCTTAATTAAATGGTTTTATTCTTTTTTTTAAATAACAGGGCACAGCAAGTGAAGGTCAATAGGACACTATCGGAGGTAAAATAATGTAATACAGGAGTTCCTCGGGGTTGTGTTGTATCACCAATACTCTTTACGTTATACACCAGTGACTATAGGAAATTACACTCTAACAACTATATAATGAAATTTGCTGATGATACTGTGATCTTGAGCCTTTTGTACAAGGATGCAGACTCTGTGTACCAAGACGAAATAGATACATTCATTAAATGGTGTGACACCAATCATCTCATTTTAAACATTCAAAAAACAAAGGAGATGGTCTTCGGCCCGAGGCAAGTTACAGACCACAAGCCAGTGGTCATTAAAAACCAGGAAGTAACTCAGGTGTCCTCATACAAATATTTAGGTGTCCACATCAATAGTCTTCTTTGTTGGAACACACATGTTGACAACCTGTGCAATAAACTGCAGCAGAGGCTTTATTTTCTACGGCGACTAAGGTTGTATGGTGTGAGCAGTCAGATTATGATGATCTTCTACCGTGCAATACTAGAGAGTGTCATCAGATGGAATTAGTGCATGGTTTGGCAACCTAACAGTTAAGCTGAAAAACAAGCTTGCCAACATGCACAAAACGGCAATGAAAATTATAGGGAGGAGAGACTATGAGCCTATACAGAGCCTGGATGATCAGATTATTATGAAACAGGCTATGAAAATTAAATCAGATTCTCAACATCCCCTCTTTCCTGAATATGAAACCCTGCCATCAGGAAGAAGGCTCCGTGTACCAAAATATAAAACTAATCGCCTAAAATTATCATTTGTGCCAGCCTCTATTAAGCTGCTGAACGATGTGAAATAGAGCTGTGTACAACAAATATGTGAGCACTTTTTATTTATGGTTCCCATGATATAGAGCAATGTGCAATAAACATACTAACACCTTAGTTTATGCAGTTTTCACAAACTTAGTGCAAGGGAGCAATGTGCAATGACCACACTAGCACTTTAGCACTTGTACATATCCTTTTTTTTCTTTTTTTCTTTTTTATGTCTTTTGTGATGTTTTTTATGAAGCAACACAGCACTGTGCCCAAGCAGAATTTCCCCTTGGGGACAATAAAGTTAACCAACCCACCAAATTTTATTGCGGATCAAATAACTCAAAAGGTGATTGAACCAAATGACATATAAATTATTCAGAATTAATATTTAACACTTTATCAACTATTCATCAAGCGATACATTGAGATTAGATTATTTTACACACACATATTCCTCCATACAGTGACAGGGAAATGTGATATGTTAATGGAGGATGAATGGAATCCCAAATGTCTAGCATTAGACAATATATCGTAACCGCAACCTGAGAGAATAAATATGCTAAAAATTCAACCTTAGTTAATTTGCTTAATAAGATTTGCACCAGTTCAGCAAGAATGAGGAGTTGTGTACATGCGTTTGTTCCCTTTCATGACGAGGTTGCTGAAGGGATTTTTGCGGCTATGATTGGCTGACGGTCAGTTGATGTTGTATTTGGAGGGACAACACTTTGTTTGGCTTTGCATGATGGAGCCTCGTGTGCCGGTTCCTGGATAGCACCTTGCTACGCAGAAGAGTTTTCTCTGCGTCTCTGTGAGCTACTGGATGCATGGACAGCATGAATTAAAGCAAGAGCAAAAGTCACTGCAAAACCAAGGCAAAAAAAGCATAGCCAAAGCTTGTCATTTAGTTATAATCATGTCTATCTGGTCTGTCATTGAAAGTGTTCCAACCAATCAGATATTGTATTGGGTGGGTCCTACGCATCAGTTCTCCTTTTCTTGCATGTAATTAGCATAATATCCACATGGTCATGTGCAGGCAAACTCTTTAGAGTTTTTGTAAACATTTCTAAGAGAGCTCGCTCATGCCGGTTTGCGCTCCACAACATCAGGAAGATTAGACCGTTCCTAACAGAGCACGCAACACAGCTTCTTGTCCAGGCCCTGATTATTTCTAGACTTGACTACTGCAATGTGCTTCTGGTTGGACTCCCCTCTTGTGCGGTCCAAACACTTCGAATGATCCAGAATGCAGCAGCACGTCTTGTCTTCAACGAGCCCAAAAGGACCCACGTCACACCTCTCTTCATCTCCCTGCACTGGCTACCACTCGCTGCTCGCATCAAGTTTAAGGCGCTGATGCTTGCCTACAGAGCCACCACGCGCTCAGCTCCTGCTTACTTTGACTCCATTCTACAAATCCACACCCCCACCAGAAGCCTTCACTCAGCAGAGGAACGGCGGCTTGTGGTACCATCACAGAGGGGGAAAAAATCCCTTTCCAGAACATTTTCATTCAACGTTCCCAGCTGGTGGAACGATCTTCCCAACGCCATCCGAAACGCAGAATCATTGACAACATTCAAAAGTCAACTTAAAACTCAGCTCTCCCGTGAGCACTTAACCTCATTAAAAAAATAAAAAATAAAAAAACACTTTCCTTTCCTCTTTCTCTTCCTTCTTCCCTCCCTACTCTAGCCTGTGCTACACTGAGCAATGTACATGGTCTCAGGATTTCAGGCTCTTATTGCGCTTCTCGACTCTTCATGACCAATCGCTTCATGTACCCCCAAGTTGTAAGTCGCTTTGGATAAAAGCGTCTGCTAAATGCATAAATGTAAATGTAAACACTTTGGGAAACCAACTTTCATGTGAATATGGTGCATCCTACACAAACCTACTTTGCATCGAACAGATACCAAATAACATATTTCCCCTAATTGAAGTAGAAGTTAATAAGAATTTACCTGTGATAAATGTCTAACATACAGTAGAACTCCACAGGTTATATAAAACACACATGATACACTGAGAGATATTTTACGGCAGCTTCTGGTGATTGCTTCCCATACTTGAGGTGGACAAACACAAATCGGCTGTAATAAATGTTTTGACAGGGCAGTATTGCATAATGTAGGGCAGTATTGCAGTTGTATTTGTCCATTCGGCACACATTCACGAATGTAATGATAGCGAATGTCTATGTGCTTAGTTCTTGAATGATCAACTGGATTCTTTGCTATTGCAATAGCTCCTTGGTTGTCCTCCAGGATCACCACAGGCATATCATCCATTCCAAGATCACTCAGTAGTCGTCTAAGCCAGACACATTCCTGAGAAGCTTGGCTAAGTGCAACATACTCAGCCGCCACTGTTGAAAGAGCAACCGATGACTGTTTCTTGCTGAGCCAGCTCACGGCTACTCCACCCAGTAGGAACACATTACCGGTTGTTGAGCGACGATCGTCCTGGTCTCCAGCCCAGTCAGCATCTGAGAATCCAATCAAAGTTCCAGACTCTGACTGCTCATACTTGAGAGCGAGTTCTAATGTACCCTTCAAGTACCGCAGAATTCTCTTCACAGCCGTCAGATGCGCAGCACTTGGATTTGCGTTGAACTTTGATACAACACTCACTGCTTGTACTATATCAGGTCGTGTGGCCATCGCAGCACACAGTAGGCTACCTACCATAGACTGGTAGGTACTTGAGTTCACAGGCTTACTGACACCGTTGTTCCTTTTCAGCTTCAGATTTGCATCAGCTGGGGTTGCAACGGGATTGGCATCATGCATGCCATTCTTTCAAAGAATGGTTTCAATGTAATGCTTCTGATGAAGAAACACACATTTCTTTTCCTTGTCTTGGATGACAGAGATACCCAAGATATAGAACAGCTCTCCCATGTCCTTCATCTTGTAGTGCTTCATAAGAGCAAGTTTCAGCTCTTTCATGCTTTCCATCGACTCTGTGATCAGGATCAGATCATCAACATACACAGCTAATATTTCCAGCTCCTGTCGAGATCTCACAAACACACACGGGTGGGATGTACTCTGTTTGAAGCCAATGTTCTTCATGAACTCTGTGAAGGTTTTGCTCCCGCAGCGAGGGGATGGCTTCAGCCCGTATATTGACTTCTTCAGTTTGCATACCAGACGTTCTTCCCCTGGTCTGATGTATCCCTCTGGTTGTTCCATGTAGATTTCCTCATCCAGGTGTCCATTTAGAAATGCAATTACCACATCCATCTGATGCACATGTAGGTTATTCTGGACGGCGAAGGACAGCAACGTATGAATTGAGCTGAATCTTACCACGGGTGAAAAAGTTTCATCGTAGTCAGCACCATACTTCTGTGAGTATCCCTTAGCGACGAGTCTACACTTGTATCTCTCCACTCGTACATCACTCTGATGCTAGACTTTGAACACCCATCTTGATCCTATGGCCTTCCGATCCTTTGGTAGTTCCACTAAATCCCACGTCTCATTTTCCAGCAGCGATTCATATTCCAAGTCAGCCGCATCCTGCCATTCCTTTGCGTTAGGACTCATCATTGCCTCTTTCAGTGTGCTTGGTTCTGCAACACAACAAACACCAGCATAATGGTCAACAGTCACCAGGTCGGCAAACTCATCATATCCATATCTCTTGGGTGGTTTCCTGATTCTGCCGCCTTCTCTAGCAGTCTCATCGACAGTAGCATCGACTGATGTTGTCTCGTCAGTTTTCATGTTAATTTCATTCTCCGAAAAATAAATGTCCACTTCTTGTTTCCAGTCAAAGTCTGACTCGTTGAAGATCACATCCCGACGAATTAGAATCCTTTTTTTTTCTTCGTCAAATAATCGGTAGCCCTTCACATTGTTGGCATATCCCACGAAACGAAGCTTCACAGCCTTCTTGTCCTGTTTTCTTCTTTCTGCGTCTGGGACATGTGCATAAGCTACACAACCAAACACTTTCATGTGACTTACATTTGGCTGCTTATCGTAACATCTCTGGTAGGGTGTCTCTTAGATAGAGAGTCTATCAACCACTCTATCTGTTGTGTTATTTTATCCTGGTTTGCCTCTTTAACGATAAAAGCACTCTCAGACGAGTCTTCTGAATGTTCACATGTTACGTTTTTGGCCTTATGGGTTTTATTCTTTTTTGTTTTACTTGGACGGTCGCGCTTGAGATGTCCCTCTTTCCCACACTTGTAACATCTCCACGAGCTGGATCTGTCAGCTCTCACTGCCTTGGAGTTGGACTGCATATCACCGCTGTCAGGACTCCTGGGTGATTATTGCGTGTGTATGTATTTTCTTACCTGTTGGTGGCGGTTCCTCACGGGTTCACTAGCTCCTTCCTCTCGTTTTGGTAATTGTTCAACTGTCGTGTCTCATCAGCTGTTTCCTTTTTAGTGCACGTTGTCCTGTCTCTCGTCGTGCGCTCATTGTCTGGGTTGGTCTCAGTCACGCTGTCCTAGTCCTAGTCGGTTGTTCTTCCTGTTCCTTCTCAGTTCTTCAGGTTCGGTCGCAGGCATCTGGAGGCTCGTCTTAGCCCAGAGTTCACACGCCTGTGGATACGTGAACTTGACTTCGAGTGAACTGTGCTCTGGTTTCGGGTGTTACTGGTGCGCTTCGTTTTTAGGCGAAATCCAGTCTCATCCAGGTGTGGTGAGCTGCCTTTTCTATTAGGCATTGTTTTTTCTCCTGTCCAGTATATGGACGCTATCGGCAGTCACCTGTCGAGTGAGGATTTCTTCCCGGTCTCCGACCAGAGTGGATTACGTCGTTGGACGCCGTATGAGGTCGTTGTTCATCGGACTGTGACTTTTGTGCTGTATCTGACCCTCTCTTTATTCCTTCTAATAAACATTGTGAACTTGCACTTGACTCCGAGACTCCTTGTGACAACCGCGAACTTGCGTTGACATCGCTGACGCGCCACCGGACACAGCACCACCATAGTTACCATCAGCAGACACTCGCTTTTGTTCTTCATTTATTAATGCTTGCTGAACAAACTGCAGCGTTAAATTGTCCAACTTGGTTTCCAGTGCAGTGACAATTGTAGCATAGCTTGATGGCAAACTACCCAGCAGTGTTACAATCTGATCCTCCTCTTCAATCACAGCTCCTATTGCTCCTAGCTGGTCAGTTAGTTCTTTCATTCGTTTCAAATGTTCAGTTATGCTTTCTCCTTCCTTCATTTCACATCTGAAGTATTTTTTCTTCAGAAACAGCTTGTTTGCAAGAGTGTCTCTCTCAAAATGTCCTTTTAGCGTATCCCACGGTTCTTTAGGTGTCTTGCAGCTTGTTATCAGATACAACTGGGGTGTACTCACATTCAGCGCCAACACAGAAAACGCCTTTTCTTTCCGTTTTTCGAATTCTGCTCTTGCCTGTGCATTTGCTCCCTCTGACACATTGTCAGTCTCCATCACCATGCCCCATAACCTTTTTTTAGCGAAGATCTGGGCCCATAACCTGTTGAGGTTTCACGTGTTTCTTTATTTTACCAACTGAACAGGAAGTAGGAAGAAACAGAACTGCAGTGACACACTAGATGGCATAGTATAACAGTGACACCTATTGGCAAATTACTATATTGCAACATGAAGTGCCGCACACAATTTGGACAGTCTCTGCTTGTTTGTAGTGCAAAGATAAATAAATAACTGTTTGTTTGAAAAAGTAGTACATATTATGTAAATGTGCTTTATCATCACCAACATATGGTATGACATATAGCTATAGGACCATATTGTATTCCTTTGTTGTGATCTTGTTGAGCGGTGTCTTGTTCAATCCAGTCATATTGTGTTTCCCTTCCAGTCCTACCCTGCAACCTGAGTCTTCCCTGCGCGCTGCATCCCTTTGTCTGGTGTTCCACAGAAGAAAATGCATACAGCCTTTGAATGACATGAAGGTGAGTAAATGATGACAGAATCTTCATTTTTGGGTCAACTATCACTTTAAGAAAGTTGGTTTAAGTAATAGTGCACATTGTAGTTTTCATATTAAACCGTAATTTATCGTTAACCGGCAAGTAAATTATGTAAGCTGTAGCTTATGTTTTTCATTTTCTCATGAAGACCCTCCCCTTTTGATGAGCAATAAAATGAGTGATGGAACAGGCGGGTTATCATCGCAGCACCTGATCAAAGATGGATCGGCAAATCTCTTCTTTTCTTCTCTTCATTCTCTTCACTGCAGGTACAAAGAAAAATAGTGTTTGTGATGTTACAGAGTACAAGTACAGATCATTAGATGTTCTCACTCTCACTGTCTCTGTTTAATTACTAAAGGACACTCTTTTGAGTGTTATGGATGCACAAGTTCGACTGGTTCTTGTGCAAATCAAACGGTACAAACGTGTCCCAGTGGATTTTCTCAGTGTGAGAGTTCAACAATAGTGACTCAAGTTGGTAAGTCCAATATGACTGAAATGAACTGTTATATTTGACTGATGTAGATGCTGCTATTATTTACTTGTTTTCTGGCAGAATTTAAATTTCAATCACAAAATATTCTACATAGATTTCTGATATTTAATTTGTTTTCTCCCATTTTGTTATAATTTGTATTTAAAAAATAGTTTTAAATGAAAAATATATATAAATCAAATTTATAGTGTAATTGGTCTTTCCTATCATTCATATTCTTTAGGTGACTTTACTTCTGAAGTGAAGTATAAAGCTTGTGCTGTTGCCTGTCAAAGTATGTCCATGAATGTCGGCATTGTAAGGACGATTACTTTCTGCTGTGACCCGGAACGGTGTAACCTCCAAGATCCTCCAGGTATTGCACTTCTGTAAAGTCAACACTTATTTTACTTCCAAATGACATTCTTGTCTGTGGTGAACTGATTGAGTGTTTTTTCATTAGATATTTTGTACAAATAAAATGAATGAATACTTGTTTTCCTCCTGTAGATCCCAGCCCAAATGGAAATAAATGTTTCTATTGTGATGGGAAGACCTGCTCAAAAAAAGTGAGCTGTTCAGGGATTGAAGATCACTGCATTAAAGCAACAGGTGAGAATCTGGAAAAGAAAGAAGGTTAAAGTTATGATCTTTTAAACTCTCTTAGGTTTAAACATTTCATACAGATCACAAATAGCAATTTCCAGCTTAGACTGAATCAACTTTTGTTTTCTTTCTTTCATCAGGGTTTTTTGTAGGCCAGTCAGTTGTTGTAAAAGGCTGTGTGTCTAAATCAGTTTGTGATGCCACGTCACCAGTGAGAAATATTGAGAGCATTTCATGCTGTGAGGGGAACCTGTGTAACGGGGCTCAGATCATCACCCAGAGCTTCCTGTTCCTCTGCTGTTCTCTGCTCTCCTACTTCCTGCTGCACTGAATCCAGCAGCTCTTCAGATTCTACAATCAGACACTCTGCACAGAACATGTAGCTTGTATTTTCTCTGTACTATAGTTGGTTGTCCTTTTGTGACATTTTTTGCTGTGAAATTCTGATGTGACAATTTTATAAATTAAAATACTACATCACCTTGTTCCTGTAATATTTAGTAAAGCTTTTCATGTTGTAAAGAAGTTCAAAAGTTAAATAACAAAATGAAAAAATCAACTTTATGTTCAGAATAAAAATTATGATAACTATTTAATTACTTAAAGAAGGAAAAATTTAGTTTCCTCCTATAGTTTCTCTTTTTGTTCCCTTAATTAATTTGCACTGTTCTTTCCTTTTATCATTATCATAATGTTCACTATCCAGGCAATGTCTCGTGTAGCCAGACCTTTAGACTGATGGCAGAAGGTCTGGACTCTTTTGCAGCTTTCATTGGTCGAGGACCGCCCAAGAGGACATTAGACTGAAATGTAACGCAACCAATCACAGTTTGATTTGTTCCATGTCATTTTTTTAAGGGTGTGAAAATGTAGTGATGTTCCTGCAATAACAGACCGGCGCGCATCTATAAATTATTAATTCAAGAACGATGTGAAAATTTACAGCAAAAATGGAGCCTTGAAAATCCAGCTTTTAGTTGATCCTGGTAAGCACGCATTGGGCAGGCCGCCCAGCCCGTCCAGGCCCCCACCAAGAGTGCCGTTAAAGCCAAGGGCAAGTGGCCCTGCAACGGGCGACCCAGAGATAGAGGGGACTGCTCTTCAGGAGATGGTGACCGCACCACAGGACTGGGTGGAGAATCTTTTATTTTGTTTTATTTCTGTTCTTCCGCTGGGCCCAGCTAGCCTGGTCTTACCAGACTCTCGTACATTTCATTTGTACAGAGAGCCTGCCACTCTACATTGACAAAAATTTACTTCCTTGAAGGGGGGTACTCCATTGAAGTTTAAAACTATTGGATCTGCCCAGAGCCACTCTGGATCTGCCATAACCAATCGCTAACGTTTGGTTGTGACGTATGTCATGTGCCGTTCGCCTCTGTTTCTCACATCAAAACCTAAAACTCGTGCATTCGGATTGTGATTTATTCATGGTGGAGGGGAGAGTTTTGTGATCGGGAACGCACTGGTCACTTGGTCATAACATGATTGTATGCTGTAAAAAAAAATTCATATGCTTGGTATGATAAGAATAAATGCTGCCGTAAATAACGGCCCAATTCAAATGTTTACGTGCTTTTCTTCTTTTTATTTTTTGAGCTGTGATGAAATATATTGTTCTTGTAAATACTTGCCAGCATTTCAAGAAATACAAGTCTAGAAATACATCCAAATTACAACGAAGCGCAACCGCACAGTGCTCTGCAGTGGTCAAAAAGGATATAAACAGTACATTTTGAAGTGATATATTCTTGAAACCTCAGAGATGTGGATTCGGACAGCAATTAAATTACCACAGGACCTTGGTGTTTGTCTAAAACAGTAGGTAATTCGGCCAGGGATTTTTACGCGGATGGTGGGAGACACATGGCAATAAAATCACTGACTAGCCCCCGTAAATGATGACAATACCTTCCGACTCCACGAGACTGTCCGAATAGGGCTTCAGCCAACTCCTTCACCACTAACGGAGTGAGCTGGAAAATCTAACTTTTCCCTAGCCCTGTGGGGAGGAGGGCCACAACATCATGGCCACCAACAAAACTCAGCAAAGATTGTTCTTGCTCCGGCTTTAACTTCTGGATATGCGGCAGCGGTGCCACAACGGAATGAATGGCTTCGCACGCATCTTTCTCCAGCTAGGCTTATAACCTCTGGCTAGAGCTCCCCAGTCCGTCTCGTTGGCTCATTCAGACCATCAGGCTCTGCTACGCGATTCAGTTCACCCAGCTTCCCCCAGGTTCATTGGCTTCCACTTCACTTCGGTGAAAGCTGTCGATGCCCATGGCTTGTGAGGGGAGATCGTGGACAGCCCGTACTTCATTATACCCTTGAAAACCAGTGGGTTACAGCCAATCTTGAACCTGCGAGTTTTGATTCTGAGCCTTCACAAGCGACCATTCAAGATGTTCACGTAGAAACGCATTTTCGAATGCATCCGTCCCCGAGATTGGTTTGCAATGATCGACCTGAAGGACGTGTACTTTCACGTGTCTCGATTCTCCTCCAGTTTATGCGTTCGAGGGACGAGCATATCAGTACAAAGTCCTGGCCTTCGGTTACCCCTGTCTCCCCATGTCTTTACAAAGGTCGCAGAGGGGCCATTTGTTCCCATGAGAGAACAGGGCGTTCACATCCTCGACTGGCTCATTTCAGCACAGTCCAGTGATCAGTTGTGCAAACACAGGGACCTGGTGCTCAGACACCTCAGCCAGTTGGGTCTTCCGGTCAGCTGGGAAAAGAGCAAACTTGCCCCTGTGCAGTATGCCTCACAGAGGATCGTGTCCAGTCGAGGCTGAACAGCTTGAACACATTTCAAGGCAGGACGGTGGTCCCACTGAATCCCACTGTGGTCCCACTGAAAGGCTCCTGAGGGGGGGCATATGGCAGCCGCAGCAACAACGCTCGGTTTACTTTATATGAGACTGCTTCAGCATTGGCTTCACGGCAGAGTGCCGAGATGGGCCTGGCAGCGCAGCATTCACCAGGTGAGTATCACACCGACCTGTCACCAAACCTTCAGCCTGATTTCTTCAGGCAGGAGTGCCCTTAGAACAGGTGTTGTGTTCACGGATGCCTCTGCCACAGGCTGGGGGGGCCACATACAACGGGCATGCAGTGTCAGGGGTTTGGACGGGCCTGCACCTGTATTGGCACATCAACTGCCTTGAGTTGCTAGCTGTACGTCTTGCACTGAGCCGCCTGAAAAAGCTGCTACAGGGCAAAGATGTATTGGTCCGTATGGACAACACTGCTATTGTTGCGTAAATCAACCGACAAGGTGGTCTATGCTCCCTTCGCATGTCGCAATTCACCCACCATCTTCTCCTTTGGAGTCAGAAGCATCTAAAGTCACTTCGGGCCATTCGCGTGGCCGATGAGCTCTCACAAGCTGCACTCCAGGGAGAGAGGCGACTCTACCCCCAGGCGATCAAGCTTATTTGGAGACAGTTCGGAGAGGCTCAGGTTGACCTGTTTGCCTCTCCAGAAACGTCCCACTGCCAGTTGTTATATTCGATGACTGAGGGAACACTCGGCACGGATGCACTGGCACACAGCTGGCCCCCGGGGCCTTCGCATATATGTGTTTCCCCCAGTGAGCCTATTTGCACTGACCCCGTGCAAAGTCAGCGAGGATGAGGAGCAGGTCTTGCTAGTTACTGGCCCAACCGGACCTGGTTCCCAGAACTAATGCTCCTCATGACAGCCCCTCCCTGGCAGATTCCTCTGGAAGGAAGGATCTTCTTTCTCAGAGACGGGGCACCCTGTGGCACGCGCGCCCAGACATCTGGAAACTCCATGTCTGGTCCTTGGATGGGACGTGGAGGTTTTAGGTGACTTACCCCAAGAGGTAGTTAACACCATCACTTCAGCACGAGCACTGCCTACGAGACACCCTTATGCCTTGAAGTGGAACCTGTTCGTCGAATAGTGTTCTTCTTGCCGAAAAGAACCCCGATGTTTGATCAGTGTCATACTTTCCTTGCAGCAAGGGTTGGAGTGAAGGTGTCTCCCTTCACCCTAAAAGTCTATGCTGCTAAACTATCTGCATATCATGACCCCATAGGAAGTAAGTTTGTCATTCTTCACTCTTCTTTTGTGTTCAGCAGAAGAAAAATTCATACAGGTTTGGAACATGTGTGTATTGGAAGTGTGAGTATTACATTTCAATTTGGGTGAACTATCCAATTAAAATGAAGATCCTCCCTTCGATGCTATAGCAGCCTCCACTCTTCTAAGGTTTTCATATAGATGTCATAGAACCGATATCACTAAAGTTCAAGTCTGGGTTTGATGCAGGCCAGTCAAATTCTTCCACACCAGATTCAAAAGGGCCTTCCTCAAAAGTCTGTGTGATGTAACATTATGAATCGCTTTCACTGGGATTGCCAAACCCGTAAATGAGAAGGAGGTTTCCACATACTTTTATGGCCATTTCATGCATGATGACTGCATCAAACAGCCAGTTGAGATGTCAGTCTCATGTTTTAATCCTTGTGTTTTTGTACATTTCAGTTAGGATAATAAGATGTAATCAACAATAATAGTAGGTTATCATCAGTATTTTTAGATAAGCAAAGTTTCGAGAATCAGAAAAAGAATCAGACTAAAGAGAAAACTTTGAAATGCCTAATATATAAACATGACAAAATAATTTAACATTAAAACAAAGAACGCTGGAAAACTCCTGCCTTGTATTTCACCAAGTTTCTCAATCAAGCCAATATAATGCTACTACCTGTTTTTATATAAATATTTGTGTGTTTAAAATAATAATTTAAAATAATGCCAAAGCAAATAGAATCACTGGCCCATATTCCCTCAAAACCATCATGTTGAGAAAAAAAAAGTAATCAACATGATATTTGATTTAAAAAAGATTATAACTTTGCGTGACATACACAGGTCTAAAAGGTAACATCAAAAATACTTTCCCATGAGCTTTATTTACAGACAGCAAGATATGACATGCTTCTCTTTAACATACAAAAGTTATGCACAAGTTCCAGTAAAATGGGTGGCTAATCTTACCCCACATACTAAAGTACATACTTGCCTACTGATTTCTGAGGAACCTTCCTTCCATCTTAACATATTTGTTTCTTGTTTTATTTAATTCCCATGTTTTTCATTTCTTTTTTTGTTTCGTTTATCATGATGTATACTTTGACTTTTTGTTCCTTTATTTATTTTGCATTGTTTATCAGTTTTTATCATTCATATTAAATTTCTCTCCGTGCAGGTGCCAACATAGTAAAAAACAATTGAAAAATGTATATTAAATTGTCATTGGTATACCTGCACGTGTGATCAAGTATTTCTTGATCACACTATTTAATTGAAATATGAATATTTAAATGGCATAAAAAAGGTTCTATTACAGCTGGATATTGCATGTCCCCACGTTATCAATCCAACATCCAGTGTGTTTTACATGTAGGTCATATCGTTGAACTTCATCCATTTTAATCCTTTAATGGAACACTACAGTATATTGGTGTTCCAAGAGAATAGAATATCTTCCCATCATCAACACCCAAAATATACCTTAAGCATTCTTATGCAAATTGAAGTCTTAACTGTCAGGTCCAAAGGTTTATACTAGATGTACCGTAATTAAATATCTTGTCAAGTCCTCTTACTCATCATTGACCTGTATTAGTTTCCCAGTTAGGCTGGATTTTGGTGGTTAATGCATACTCATCTTAATCTAAATAAAACAATAACTAATGTAGTGCTTATGGTTAAAAACTTTGAGCATCAATTTGTGGTTAAACAGATAGTCCAACCAAAAATTAATATTGATTTATGATGGGTTCAGACTAAATCATATTTTTGTCTGATAAAATAATCGGCGTCAGATTATGCAATTTTGACTCCTACATTCTTGTTGTTTCACGAATTCACACTAACCTTTAAAATTAAATAGACTAAAGGTTATGCGGATTTGGCATGCTGTCCAAGGGAAAGGCTCTGAGCATTGTGATTTGGAACGCCCGATCGGGACCGATGGCCCTACTGGCCGATAAACAGGGAATCGAATCACCAGCCCGGGAAGACCCACATTGCCTCTGACGGGAGCAGCTCACGGCGTCGGACGGGTGGATCTTACCAGATGACGAGGTGAAGCGTGATTTGAGCCACCCGACCGGGAGAAAAAATGCCAGTAAAGCACATCCACTCAATGGTGTAGTCAGATTATAGTTCCTAAAATGTGCCATGTAATAGATTATGTTACAGTTTTCATCATGTAATTTATATTCAGTAATGGACTGTGATATAATCTACCCAGCACTGACTCTGATATCCCAAACACACCTGCCTGGAAGTTTTTACGGTAACCCTGAAGACCTTGATTAGCTGGTTCAGGACAGGTGTGTTAAATTAGGCTTGGAGCTCAACTCTGTGGGACAGCGGCTTTCATGAGCAGAAATGGACACACCTGGTAGTGGGTTGTGGCTCTCATTTATGAATAAAAATGCTTTTAGCGAACTGTATAGAAAGAGGAATACCACTATTATCATGGGCGTCGGAACCATTGTATGTGGGTGGGACAAGACCCATACACTTTTTAAGACCAATGACATTGGACCCACTCACTTTTATCGTCTCTAATTCATCATCAGCACATGTATGTTAACCTCTAACTGATAAACACTTATTATTAAACACGTTAGATGCTTTATTTTCACTTTTCTAATAATTTCTTCATTTTTATTTTTCATTTATGCCTTTCCAATCTGATATGTGATGGGAAAAGGGAGTGGAGTGAGTTCGGCAAAAGACGAATTGGAACCTCAGGTCTATTTGCATCAAAACTTGATGCCATGCATCTTACCCCTACGCTATTGTCACTGTAAACAATTCAGTGTTTTCCATAATTTTGTCTGGCCTAACCAAACATGTGTTAAACAAGGCGGTGTATTTGTACTTAATGTAAATGGCATCTACTCCAGTAAAAATGTTCTGGGAGAGGACCCACCCACCCAATTTTTTTTTTTTTTTTGCTTCCGATGCCCATGACTATTATAAATTTTAGGTCCGGTTTCACAGTTTTAGATTAAGCCAGGATTAGGTCTTAATTCAATAACATGCAATTCAGGGCATGTAAGTATAGAAAGTAAAACATTACTGGTGTGCAACTTGAGACAAAAAAATGGCACTTACATATTTAAAGATATGCCAGTGTAAATTGCTTTCAGTTAAAACAGCTCAAACATGCAATTTAGTCTGGGACTAGGTTTAAGTATTGTCTATGAAACCAGGACTAGCTGCATAGTCTGGCCAGTTCCGCCACATCTGGCACCAAGGGTAATGGAGGACTCACAGAGTTTGCTTCTGGAAAATAAGAGCGCCGGAACACAGCAAGCCGTCAAGAGCCGGGGCCTCTCAGTGCTTCTACCCGTTTGAGGTGAGAACACAGGAGGAGAACGGCTCTACACGTAGGCTATAGAATCTAGCGAACGTGTTGGGTGTCGCCCAGCCCGCAGCTCTACAGATGTCTGACAGCGAGGTGCCACATGCCAGCGCCCAGGAGGATGCAACACTTCTAGTAGAGTGTCCTCACACCCTGAGCGGACAGGGCACACCTTGTGCTTGGTAAGCCAAGGTGATGGCATCCACTATCCAGTGGGCCATCCTTTGCTTGGAGACAGCCTTTCCCTTCTGCTGGCCTCTGTGACAGACAAAGAGCTGATCTGAGGTTCTGAAGCTTTTAGTTCTATCCACGTAAATACGCAGAACGCGGACAGGACAGAGCAAAGCTAGGGCTGGGTCTGCCTCCTCCGGGGGCAGCGCTTGCAGGTTCACCACCTGGTCCCTGAAGGGAGTGGTAGGAACCTTGGGCACATAGCCAGAGGTATCACCCGGCCCGAACTCTAAGCATGATTCGTCAACCGAATATGCCTGCAGGTCCCCTACCCTCTTGATGGAGGCCAATGCAGCCAACAACAAAGTCTTCATAGACAGAATCTTTAGCTCTGCTGACTGTAAAGGCTCAAATGGGGCATTCTGAAGTGCTCGGAGCACCAGAGCAAGATCCCAAGAGGGTATGGCGGGGGGGGTGAGGAGGATTTAACCGTCTCGCCCCCCTAAGGAACCTGACGACCAGGTCGTGCTTCCCAACCATCTTACCTTCTACATGGTCATGATAGGCGGATATTGCAGCAACATAAACCTTGAGGGTGGAGGGCGACAGCATACACTCCAACCCCTGTTGCAGGAAGGAATGCACAGACGCGATCGAACATCTTCGGGGGTCTTCTCTGCGAGAAGAACAACACTTGACGAACATCTTATAGACATCTTATAGAACGTCTTATAGACGGTGCTCGTGCCGAAGTGATGGTGGTAACTACATCTCGGAGTAAGTCACCTAGAACCTCCGCGTCCCGTCCAGGGGCCAGACATGAAGCTCGGCCGTGTAGCCAATGTTGAAGCGGTCACATATGAAGCAGGCCGAGCGGTGTTACTGCCGCAGCGGCTGCCATATGCCCCAGGAGCCTCTGAAACTGTTTCAGTGGAACCGCCATCCTGCCTTGAAACGGGTTCAGGCAGTTCAGCATCAACTGGACACGCTACTCCGTGAGGTGCGCTGTCCGTTCGACCGAATCCAACTCCATACCGAGAAAAGAGATCCTCTGCACGGGGGCGAGTTTGCTCTTTTCCCAGTTGACCCGAAGACCCAACTGGCTGAGGTGTCTGAGCACCAGGTCCCTGTGATCCCTGGACTGTGCTAGAATGAGCCAGTCGTCGAGATAGTTGAGGATGCAAAAGCCCTGTTCTCTCATGGGCACAAGGACCCCCTGATTTGATGCAATCACCTGTATCTCATTTATACCTGCATGGCGTGGCATGAGCAATTCATGCAATCATTGCTGGTGCAATCATTGCATGCCAATGTGTATTGGCTTGTTTAGTTACACTCGAAGTAGATTGGCTATTCGTCCTATTCGTCGGAACTCCAACGTGGCCTCGAGAGTGACCGACTGAATGGGAACTAATGATCAGTGCTTATGCCACTCTCTCTCCTATTGCAGTCCTTGATTTTGAAAGTAGCTGTTGATCAATAAAATGAAGATTGGATTTATATCCGTTTGCGGAGACACATTTATGACAATCACACGAGCGAAAATGGGCAAAAATATTTGCGTGCTATAAGATGTGAATTAAGTTGAATTGTATTCGTATGTGTGTTGTCAATATTAATATACAGCTCTGATTTTATTTTTGATTCATGAAACAACATATGAATACCAAGTTGAACTTAGCTATAAAAAATAGGTACTCGCTCATTTAAGAACGTGCATTTATTGCGTGGACAGACTCAGAGGAGCTAGAACATAATGTACGTGTTTAAATGCATATATTTCAGTTGAAAACTTGCCCTTTTTGGCTTGCTGTTAATGCTGTTAAACTGAATATATGAGGCAAACTGTCTGCTTAAATAATAGCACTGAAATAAGAATACTTTATATCTTGTATAGCAGTTTAGGGGCATCCACTCAGGATGCGTTTTTGTGGTTAAAACGGCAGACGCAGGTCAGTGCAGGAGACGCGCTTTTTAAAGGTTAGTTTACCTTTTGCCGCGTTTATAAAGCCGTGTCATGCACGACACTCTGCAAAAGTATGGAAACGTGATGCGAGCACAACAGTCAAACACTAGGGCGATGTTTACATTAAAAACTATAGAAAAGTAGTAGCGCAATGGAATGAAAAAACACATTCTGACTGAATTCAACATGTCTGTTTACTTACCACTAACCGATAAACACGTTATTATTAAACACATGTTAGATGCTTTATTTCTACTTTTGTAATATGTTCTTAATTTTTATTGAAAATAAATGCCTTTCCTATCTGTATGTGAAGTGAAAAGGGAGTAGAGCGTGTTCGGCAAAAGACAGATTCGAACCTCTGGTCGAGTTTATGTCAAAACTCCATGCCATTCATTTTACTCCTTACTCTATTGCCGCTTTCAATAATCCATTGATCTTTGTAATTTTGTCTAGCCCAACCACACGTTTAGTAAACAAGGTGATATATTTGTACTTTATATAAATGCCATCTCCTCCAGTAAACATTTTCTGAGGGAGGACCCACCCACATTTTTGCTCATGCTACATGTGTGTATCTTTGTTTGAATCGTGACTAAAATGCAGTGGTTGCCTCACATTTCAAATGGCTAATTTTTTAAAGGCCAGTTTGGCCTGTTATAGAGCAAATAAACAACAAATAAATTTGCTTAAACAAAGAAAGAAAATCGACAGATGGTGTCGGAAATTTAAAAAACTCTGAATCGGCCATGAAAAATGTATAGGTAGATCTTGCCTTTCATCAAGGCTGAGGTCAGGGATCTTTGGCTTGAAAAGTTTGGTGACCACTGGCGTACACTTTCAGAAAAGAACTCCACAAAGCAGTCTTCATAACTTTAGTGACTATACTGGTGATCATTCTTCTCAATTATTTTATGTAAAACTACAAACAAGAAGAAAAAATATGAACATTATGCTTAACATTACAGTTTGATTTTGTACATAGTTCCTTTTTAACATTATTTAAAGTAATGTAGGCCTACATGTCAATAAATTATATTCTAAAGAGATTATGTAGAAACAGAAGAGAAATTAGCATGCTAGTACATGTTACCAATAACGCGAATCATGCCAGTTTTAAACAAAAATATAGCAATCTTGAAATACACATTACTGTTATCGTCTCGGTTACGTATGTAACCCTCGTTCCCTGAAGGAGGGAACGGAGACGTACGTCGGAACTGACCAACAAATTGGGATCTGATTTCAGAGACCAATCTACTTCGAGTGTTTTAAAACGAGCCAATGAAGATTGGCATGCGATTCACGCATTCCACGCTCCGCCCCGCAGCGCGGGTATAAATAAGGAAGTGGAATGCTTGATCATTGCTTTTTCTGCTGAGGAGCCAAACTTGTGACTCGGACTCCTAGCGGAAGCACAGCACCTGGCGACGGGACGTACGTCTCCGTTCCCTCCTTCAGGGAATGAGGGTTACATACCTAACCGAGACGTTCCCTTTCAGTTGGTCACGTTCGACGTATGTCGGAACTGACCGACGAATTGGGATCCCTACCAAAACGCCAGGGCGCTGGCCCTTCCAGCGTCCTGCTTGAGCGCACTGGACCGTCTTAGATGGTACGGAAGTCAGGGCTCCAAGCAGGGAGTCAGTCACTGCTGTTTCTGCAAGACCCACCCAGTGTGACTAATGGAACCGCTGGGAAAGCATGCCTGTCTCGGGAGATGGTACGCTGTGGAGCCACGTCCTTCAGAGGAAGGATTGGAGACGAAGAGTTGCTCTGAGGGCCGAAAGCTATGAGTCCGGTCAACATAAGCGCGAAGAGCGTGGATGGGACATAACAAAGCCAGGGCTGGGTCTGCCTCCTCCGAAGGCAGCGCTTGCAGGTTCAGGCCCGGGAAAGCATAGCCGCAAGCTCTGGGTCAGACTCGGGCAACGCTGTCACACCCGAAGGGGGCAGCGCAGCAGAGTCTTCATCCTCAAAGCCCATAAGCTCGTCCCCCGATGATGCAAGCGATAACATGTCCTCAGCCGGAGCCCCAAAAGTAACGACTGGGACCCCCTGGGAGGGGCCAGCGCGCTCTCTTAGAAGCTCCACCGGCGCAGTGGGTGGGGGAGGGGCCCGAGGAGCCATTTGACCCGTCGGGGAAGCCCTTACCGTCACCCTTAGATCGCCACCAAAGTCCTCAGCCAAAGTAGCAGCCCTCTGCTTTGCAGCGGGAGGGCCGCTAGATCGGGGGATGCGCAATGGCGCCCCACCTCTTTCGAGGTAATCGGAGCCTGGACCGTAACACTGCGATGGTCATGTTCCCGCAGTGGGAACATGAGTCATTCACGAACGCTGCCTCAGCATGCTGAACGCCCAAACACGTGAGACAACGAACGTGACCGTCAACTGGAGACAGAAATCGCCCGCATCCAGAAACACACGGTTTGAATGACATCTTGAAAAAGACGCAGGGTCAAACCGTGTTGCTCTTTTAGAAAGGAAAACTGCTCATCTCAGGGAGATGACCGCGGCACCACACAGTACAATAGTGCAAGCCTGTGTGTGCACTCAAAACGGAAACGCCCAGCGAACCAACAGATGTCCGTTGAAGCAGCCACTCGCTGAGACGCACCGTCACACCCGCACTGGCAGAAGCAGTCCTCTCACGAGACTCGAACACTCTTCGTAGGAAACAGGAAGCAGGAAACATTCACTGTTCAGCTCCGAATTAGAAAGCAATGATCAAGCATTCCACTTCCTTATTTATACCCGCGCTGCGGGGCGGAGCGTGGAATGCGTGAATCGCATGCCAATCTTCATTGGCTCGTTTTAAAACACTCGAAGTAGATTGGTCTCTGAAATCAGATCCCAATTCGTCGGTCAGTTCCGACGTACGTCGAACGTGACCGACTGAAAGGGAACTATCTACAACACTTAAAGGCACAATTTAGTATAAAATGTAGCCCTTACAGACATCCAAGGTCAAAATGATGGAATCAATCACCGATAAGAACTGCGTGCAAATTCCTCTTTACTGCGTTCACTGAGAGAAAACGAAAGTAAATGGTAAAATATAGTGTAGGCGGAAAAGAAACACCACTAGACATAACTGACAGCACATGATATAAAAATACTTTCCCATGAGCTTTAATTACAGACAGCAAGCTATGACATGCTTCTCTTGAACATACAAAAGTTATGCACATGTTCCAGTAGAGGGGGTGGCTCATCTTACCCCACACTCCCTAGGAGTGCATACTAATACTACTTGTGAGGAATATATATATATATTGTTTTATCTCTTTGGCATGTTTTTTTTCTTCCTTATATTTGTTTTTCTTATTAGTTTGAATTGTTGTTTCTTTATTATTTCACCCATTTAAATTCTTTAATGGAACAAGAGTGCAAAAAGAATTGGCCTGAGTTCTCAATATCTTCCCATCATTGCCACCCAACATAAACTGTCTTAACTGTCAAGTCCAAAGGTGTACGTTACCAGATGTACCGTAATTAAATATCTTTTGTCAAGTCCTCTTACTCATCATCGACCTGTATCAGTTTCCTGGTTTGGCTGGATTTTGCTGGTTAGTGCATGTACTCATCTCAATCTAAATAAAACATTAACTAATGTGGTGCTTGGTTAAATATATTTGAGCATCATTTTGGGGTTAAACAGACAGTCCAACCAAAAATGAAAATTTATTTACTCACCCTCGGGTCACTTCAAACCTGACGGTCTTTCTTGTGGTTCAGAGTAACTTTTTTCTTTTTTTTTTGGTTATCATGTAAATTGTTTTTTTCTGGTATATGTTAACTTGTAATATACTTGTATGATGCAGGGTAGTACATGTAATGTGGTAAAATACTAACATTATAGTTACTGTTGTATTAATGTGGAATGAGAATACAGTATGTATATTGCAGAGGTGTCCCATCTGTCCTGCCCAAACACACCTGTCTGGAAGTTTTTACGGTAATCCTGAAGACCTTGCTTAGCTGGTTCAGGACAGGTGTGTTAAATTAGGGTTGGAGCTCAACTCTGTGGGACAGTGGCTTTCAGGAGCTGTGTTGGACACACAGTGAGCTGTGGCTCTCCTTTGTGAATAAAAGGAAACTGAAGCTGATAGGAAACTGTAAAGAAAGAGGAATACCACTATTATACATTGTAGTGTGTCCGGTCATTGTTTAAACTGAATTCAAAGTGACACACTGTGATTAATTCTGTAATTTTCCAATGTTTTGTCATTATTGTTCATTACTGACTTACTGTAGACATACTGGAACATTCCTTAAAATCCTCTATTTACTGAATAACTACTTGTTTTATTCCTTACTGTTAAACTGCCATTATCCTATGAAGGCCCATCCCTTTTTTTAGGATATAAAATGAGCACCAAAACACATTATCTTATTGCCTTCACCTCCTGATCAAAGATGGATCTACAACTCTCAGTTTTTCTTCTGTTCATTCTATTCACTGGAGGTACAAAGACAAATCGCTTTTTTAAATGTATTTCATTTTAATAGCATACAAATATAAATCATTGATCTCTCTCACTTTCTGTTTTTATTCCTAAAGGACACTCTCTCAGGTGTTATGAGTGCATAAGTCAGACGGGTTCTTGTACAGATCAAGAGGAAACAACGTGCCCTGAAGATTCCACGTGCATCAGTTCAGTAACAGGATCACTATTTGGTAAGTCCAGCAGTGGGAATATACATGGATATATAATTGTATACGTAGTAGACATTAAAGTGTTGGATTGGATTTTTGCTTATATCACATGATCATGGTGAGGGGTCAGGGGATTATGAAGGAATGGGAATGTTAGTCACCTGTTCACTGATTGAATGGAGAGGGGGTGAGCAGGGACGATGTATTCTTTGTTGACCACAAAACTTCAGTCTGCAATAAAGAAAAGCCATCAAGTACTTTTTGCCTCACCAACATTTTATGTTTGCGTCACAAATGCATGTTGTCCCTGTTTTAGTCTCTCAGCGGCTTTTAGCAAGGACAGAGTAGCCACTAATATATATATAAGATTTATGATTGTAAGCATAGAATTTTCATTACAGATTTCTGCTACTTAATTCCTTTCACTCAGATTGTTATGTAAAAAATATAATTTGTAATGATAATGTAAAAAAAAAAAAAAACTCAATCAAATCATTCAAATCAAATCTCAACCAAACAATCCACCCCCACCCGTTTTTCATATAGACTTGAAAATTCAAACTTAAATGGTTGTAATTCAAGAGAGCTTTGGAACATAGACATGAAGCTGGTCTTGTTACCAATCTACCAAAGACATTTGGTAAGTTTATGACAATATACAATTATATTTCATATTAAATATATATTTTACAAAACATGTCGGACTCTAAAACGGCAAGGAAACCAAAGCCAAAAATCTGAGCTTTCAGTAAGATTTTGTTTGGGCGCAGTACCAAACTTTTTCACTAGATGACATCCAAGCTCCATTACTAACTATAAAAGGGTGCCTCAAATCAAAAATCAAATCAAATCACTTTATTGTCACACAGCTATATGCACAAGTGAAACAGCAGGTGAAATTCTTGGTGCAGTTCCGAGCAACATAGCAGTCACGACATGACATGTACAACATTTAAAGCAGCATCAGATTACACATCTGATGCGCCCACAATTACTCACAGCACAGTAAACTCTACAATAAACAATAAATAATTTACACAATGTGAGTGTAGTTCCAATGTGAGTGTAGTTCCACAATGTGAGTGTAGCCTCCATTTCCATATATGGTTTGAGTGATCTGAGCCATATATTTCCATAATTTTCATATAATTTATGAAGTAGACATCCTATTCAGAAGTAGTATGGGAAGTTTGATATGAATTCAACCTCTAATAAACATAAAAATAACACATACAGTGCACAGCATAAATGAGTACACCCCCTCTGAAACATAACAAATTCAGCCATTACACTTTAATTAGAAGACATGTTAGAGTTCTCTAGAGACATAATGTTCCTTGATGTCTGCTTGACCAATTACCAAAGAAGCATGTTCAAATTATTCAGAAAAATACCATTTTATAATTTTGATAAGAAAATCTTATGTTGCAAAAATGAGTACACCCTCCTGACAGTTACTAAATATTTTTTTCTGGTGTAAGTTTAAAGCAAATTTTGATCAACAGGTAAGTATGTTGAACCAAAACCTTTAAAGATAAGTAATTTCTTGACCATTAAAAGTGTTATATAGCCCACTGAATCATTCTCAGATTCTCAGACCAGAGAACTGCCGGGAGACTTATTTCTTAGCACAAAAGAGGACAGTGGTATAAGATTCATTGTTTTAGGTGTGAAAATATAGCAAAAGTAACATACATTCAAAAACAATGGACTTGTGACCAGGCCACTGAAATAATCAGGCCTTCGTTGTAAGCTTTCATTTAGTGATTAGTGATTTTTTCCAAGTGAGTGTCAGAGAGCCAGCAAAAGCTATGAAAAGAGTGAGTGTTTATCTCACAGAGTTTAGATGAGGTCTGCAGAAGTGACAGGCATGGTTGTTGTCCACACTGGAACTACCTACTGTAGCCAAAGCACAAAGTCAAGTAGCCTTTTCCAAGGACCATATTTACAAAATATAGACTTCTGGGAATCCGTACTCTGGTCTCATGAGACCAAGCCAATCATTTTGGATCTAACAGCATCTCAAATGTTCTGGTGTTGCTAGAGGAGGAGTACAGTGAGAAGTGCCTGGTTCCCACAGTGAAGTTCAGTGATAGTCAAGCTCTTCTATAGGGATATATGAGTGCTGAAGGTGTGTGAGAGTTGTTCTTTATCAATGCTCTCATGAATTCACACACCACTGTGATGTAATACAAAAACTTGAAGCAGAAGATGCTACCCTCCCCTCATTCCCTAGGGTTTTTGGGTATTTTTTCAACATGACAATGACGATATGCATTCTCCCAAGGTGAAAACCCTTCTGTGGACATGCATTTAACCCAGTCTTAACCCTTTTGAGCACCTGTGGGGATTCTGACGAGTCGAGCAACAGTCCCCATTAAAGACCAGGGCATTTAAGGAGGTCATCATCCAGGAGCTAAACAGGACAGATGTGACAATTTATCATGAACTTGTACTCTCCATGCCAAGAAGCAATCAGAGCATATACTTAAAAATATTTGTTGAATTAAATCTAGGGTTTACTCATTTCTGCTATCCTTCATTTAAACAAAATTAGCTCATTTACCTAGTTTACGGATATTAATGACATACATTTCTCTGGTTTTATTAAGTGTATGTTTAATACATTTCAATTTTGCCATCTTTCCATGAATTGTATTAATGATCATTAAGAAAATGCATATTTTGTTTTTGTTCAGGAGTGGTGTACTCATTTATGCTGCTGGCCACTGTATGTGCATTATATCACGCCGCCACATCACAAATGGCGAATCTGTTGTGTTGTTCTTTATATTTACAGATCTTTTTTTCCTCAAACAATGTAACGGATGTTATCTTTTGAACTCTTGGCATGAAAACAAACAGGTTTCTACAAATCTTTCATGCTTTTTTTCTGTTCATCGCCATTTCAAAATAAAGGTCTGAACATGCCTTATGAAAATATTCTTGTTGCAAATTGATAAATTACTGCTCCTCTGTAGTATATTTTGGAAAAACTAGAGATTGTAAGCTTTCAAATTATATATAGTTTGTCAAGATTATTTTGGGTGTAATATAGGGTATTACTGTTTTAAAAATGTAATGGCTGTGGGCCAGTGATGCGCGGGTCAATGTATAAACAACCCGCACCCAACCGACGTTTTCAACTAACCCGCCCGCAACTCGGACCGCAAAAAAAAAGAAGAAAATATTGTACCCGACCCGCATTTTTTAAAAGTAGTAAATAATGCTCATCGTCATTGGGCCATTGAGAAAATGTTTCAGGCCCTGACGTGGTGCGCTCAGAGGTGCAGCGGCGAGAGCAGGCAGTTCTTGTGGCGGCCCATCATTTTCCATTTCAGCTGTCTAGATGCATATTATTGATGAACGCGATGTTTATGTTTCGACCCGGCTTGAAGAATTCATCAGCAGGTCAACTGAGAGAAGGCCCACTTTTGGAAAAGTGTGAAAGCCCTTAGGAGCTTAGGAGCGCAAACTGTTCTTTTTCTGAATGCTGTATGATATAGCCTAGTGTTATGTAATACAGGCTTGATTTATTAATTTATTTAGTTTCATTTTCTTAACAATTAAGATGCTGCGTGTGTTTATCCAGTCTAATCGAAGTGTGCGTCTCTCCCCCGATTTTCCCAACAAAAATCCCGCCCCCTCTCAGAAAATACATAAAACTGACTTTTCGGAGCTATATGTGTTTAAAAGTAGCCTATTAAAATGGTACAATGGCATTGCTCAGTACAACGTTTTGGGAAATCGGGCATTTTGTCCCTCGTCAGCATTTATTCAAAAGTTAATAACGCTCAACAAAAGGTAAATAAGGATTTATTGACGACCCGACCGACCGTGACCCGAATATCATTAAAAATATTTTTGGATGACTCGTAACCGCGGGTGACCGCAGGCATCCGCTCATTTTGGATCAACACGCGCATCACTGCTGTGGGCCCACCCGTGAGCCGTTGACACTTAACAGGTTAAATAAATTCACCAAGTGCAGTCATCAATCCTGTATCCTTTGTTTTTAGACAATCCTACTACAGAAGACAATCCTACTACAATGAAGATTAAAGGTTGTGTTCCAATAAATTCCTGTCAGTACACAAGATACAACACTGAAGATTTCTCTTTTTACTGCTGTAGCGAAGAAGACCTTTGTAATGTCGAAGATGCAGGTATTGTACTTTACTGACCATATGCAAATGACCTTCTGCTTTACAGTCAACACTCATTTTACTTCCATAGGGCATTCACTCAGGAAAACAAATATAGGAATTGATTTAATGGAGTGATTTTAAATTAGTGTTGTTTCATTAGATGTCTTATTTTGCACAGAGTTTTCCACCAGCCCCAATGGAAAGCAATGTTACTATTGTATTGGGGAGAACTGCTCAAACATAGAGGACTGTTTAGGGAGTCAAGATCACTGCCTTCAAAAAACAGGTGAGAATCTGGGAAAAGAAGATTAAAGTCATTCTTTTTTCTCTCTTCATTATTGGTAGGACTTAATTTTGAGCTTTTAATACAGTTCACATATACCACCAGCCAGCTTAGACAGAGTTTTTTATGCTACTTTCATTCATGACTTCTGTTTTCTTTCTATTGACTATCCCAGGTCAGACATCTGCTACAAAAGGCTGTGCTTCTAAATCTTTTTGTGATGATGTCACATCTGTTAGTAGTTTTGGGAACTTCACATGCTGTGAGGGGAACCTGTGTAACGTTGCTCAGAGCGTCACCCAGAGCACCACCCAGAGCACCACACCTAACAGTGCTCAGATCGTCACCCAGAGCTTCCTGTTCCTCTGCTGTTCTCTGCTCTCCTACTTCCTGCTGCACTGAATCCAGCAGCTCTTCAGATTCTACAATGAGACACACTGCACTGAACATATTCACTGTACCATCTTTAGTGTTCTGATGTGATAAAGTGAAAAGTATACTATACATTTTATGTATTTATCACCTTGTTTCAGTGTTCATATTTAAAGCTTCATGCTGTAAAAAGTTCAAAAGAAAGGTTTTTTTTTTTTCTTAATTTTTTTTTCTTAAATGATCATGTCCAGAAATAACAGGTACTGTATGGTCATTATCAGTGCTGGGTAAATGACTTACACATTGTAGTCGGTTACTGATTCAAATTACATGACAGAAATTGCAGTTAGTAATGTAGATTACTCATTTTAGGTCATGTATTCAGACTACTTTTTGATTACTTTTGACCAAACTCGCATTATAATCACATTGATTTGAATAGGATAATCTTGTACCATATTAATATACGTTTACAAAGAGAACGAAAATGTATTCCTCTCTTTGTTATTAACAACATATTATAGACAATAGGTTTTCCCAGACTGGGTTTTGTAATAAAAAGCTATTAAGTCATAACATTTTAAAATGAACATATTTTAATATGAAAATTGTTTAATATATATATATATATATATATATATATAACATTTTAAAAATAAAAACCTTTGCTAAAAAAGATTAACACATCATTTGTTTACCTGCATGTCATGTGACCATTAACTGACATCAGAGACTGGAGGTAAACGGCTCCAGCTAGCCTACTGCTCAATAAGTGACAAAATAACATTTTCCTATTTACATGCTGTGATGTGTATAGTTACATCGTGTACTAAGACCGATGGAAAATGAAAAGTTGCGATTTTCTAGACCGATATGGCTAGGAACTAAGGGAGAGCGGGGCACAACCTAACGCTTTTTGACTTTCTCAGTTTGTGTAAATCCACTTTGGGTTCAGAGTATTTATTTTTTCCCACATTAATTCCCCTCATGTCTAGTACAATTATGGTTTTGTTTCATTAATACAGTGTATACTTTTTTCTCGATTTACCCCGAAACAATGGAAGTGAAATGTGACAACATGCCCCATATGTGCATGGGGTACATTGTAACATGTGAGGGGAACATTGTAACATGACCAAATGACAGATTAATATGTTACCTGATATAATCAAAAAAATATACAAGACAAATTAAAATATTTTGTCAATAAAATACAAATATTAACTTTTTAAAATAAAATAATGGCATTTTTTAATCATTAAAAATATACTCATTTTTGAGTTTGACAACATGTGTGGAAAGTGTTAAACCATGTGTGTTACAACTAACTAACAAGTGAGATGGTGGTCCAGTGGGTTAAACCATGGAACTGATATGCAGAAGGTTGCTGGTTTGATCCCAGCAGTCGCCACCAGTGAGGCACTTTACTCTATGTTGCTCCAGGGGGATTGTCCCTGTAATAAGGGCACTGTAAGTCGCTTTGGATAAAAGCGTCTGCCAAATGCATAAATGTAAATGTAACCCCGCGTTAGGTTGTGCCCAGATAGTCCCCAGCACGCTCTCTGTGTAAGCAGGTTGTCACGTTGGTTATGTTGACGGAAGTTAGCCTATTTTCAGGCACACTTCATGGTACGGCACAAAGTTCCTTGATTATTACGCAGGAATGAGAGAATAATTCCTAGCCATTTCACGAGTTCACACTTACATATAATTTGTAGAGAGTTAATTGAATTGCGTATTTGGCGTGCTGTCCGGGGGGGAGGGCTTCGAGCTCGGACTTCGGCCCGAACCCAGAGTACCCCCCAAAAAGCTAGTAAGCATAGGACAGCCGCCTGCTAATTACCCCCCAAGAAGTGCCGAGCTTGGCGGCTGGCATGAGAGAGGGGCCTGGTTGTTTGACCGGGAGGGCCCGTGAGCGGCTTGTGTCACGGATGGGCGGCCCTGTTGGTTCAGGAATCGCACGGTTCTTGGTGAGAGCCGGGTGTGGTCTTGTACGTGGGAGACCGACCTTTCTTTGCTGTGTAGAAAACTGCCCACTTCTCGCTGTGTGAATTTTTTTTTTTTTTTTTTTTTATCCTTCCTTGTTGTGTTGAAACTGATCCACTTTTCACTGTGTGGAAATTTCCGCTGCCTTACTGCGTGGGAACGTTCACTGATTCACTGCGAGGAACGTACTGCTTTGCTCTGTGGAAACTTCCACTGACTTCTTGCGTGGAACTTTCCACTTCCCTGCTTTGTGGAAACGTTCTGTTGGTTTACTGCGTGGAAATGTGCCACTTTTTACTGCGTGGGAACTTTTTGCTGATTTCCTGCGTGCGCTGATTTATTGCCTGGAAACGTGCCACTTTTTTGGCTGCGTGGAAGGCTTTCCACTTCTGGCTGCGTGGAAGGCTTTCCACTTCTGGCTGCGTGGAAGGCTTTCCACTTCTGGCTGCGTGGAAGGCTTTCCACTTCTGGCTGCGTGGAAGACTTTCCACTTCTGGCTGCGTGGAAGACTTTCCACTTTCTGGCTGCGTGGAAGACTTTCCACTTTCTGGCTGCGTGGAAGACTTTCCACTTTCTGGCTGCGTGGAAGACTTTCCACTTTCTGGCTGCGTGGAAGACTTTCCACTTTCTGGCTGCGTGGAAGACTTTCCACTTTCTGGCTGCTTTCCACTTTCTGGCAGCGTGGAAACTTTCCACTTTCTGGCAGCGTGGAAACTTTCCACTTTCTGGCAGCGTGGAAACTTTCCACTTTCTGGCAGCGTGGAAACTTTCCACTTTCTGGCAGCGTGGAAACTTTCCACTTTCTGGCAGCGTGGAAACTTTCCACTTTCTGGCAGCGTGGAAACTTTCCACTTTCTGGCAGCGTGGAAACTTTCCACTTTCTGGCAGCGTGGAAACTTTCCACTTTCTGGCTGCGTGGAAACTTTCCACTTTCTGGCAGCGTGGAAACTTTCCACTTTCTGGCTGCGTGGAAACTTTCCACTTTCTGGCAGCGTGGAAACTTTCCACTCTTTCGTGCTGCGTGGAAACTTTCCACTCTTTCGTGCTGCGTGGAAACTTTCCACTCTTTCGTGCTGCGTGGAAACTTTCCACTCTTTCGTGCTGCGTGGAAACTTTCCACTCTTTCGTGCTGCGTGGAAACTTTCCACTCTTTCGTGCTACGTGGAAACTTTACACTCTTTCATACTTTCCACTCTTTCGCGCTGCGTGGAAACTTTACACTCTTTCGCGCTGCGTGGAAACTTTCCACTCTTTCGTACTTTCCACTCTTTCGCGCTGCGTGGAAACTTTCCACTCTTTCGTGCTGCGTGGAAACTTTCCACTCTTTCGTGCTGCGTGGAAACTTTCCACTTTTTCGTGCTACGTGGAAACTTTACACTCTTTCATACTTTCCACTCTTTCGCGCTGCGTGGAACTTCCACTCTTTCGCGCTGCGTGGAAACTTTACACTCTTTCGTACTGCGTTGAAACTTTACACTCTTTCGCGCTGCGTGGAAACTTTACACTCTTTCGTGCTGCGTGGAAACTTTACACTCTTTCGTGCTACGTGGAAACTTTACACTCTTTCATACTTTCCACTCTTTCGCGCTGCGTGGAAACTTTACACTCTTTCGTACTTTCCACTCTTTCGCGCTGCGTGGAACTTCCACTCTTTCGCGCTGCGTGGAAACTTTACACTCTTTCGTACTGCGTTGAAACTTTACACTCTTTCGCGCTGCGTGGAAACTTTACACTCTTTCACGCTGCATGGAAACTTTCCACTCTTTCATACTTTACACTCTTTCACGCTGCGTGGAACTTCCACTCTTTCGCGCTGCGTGGAAACTTTCCACTCTTTCGTACTGCGTGGAAACTTTCCACTCTTTCGTACTGCGTTGAAACTTTACACTCTTTCGCGCTGCGTGGAAACTTTACACTTTTTCCACTCTTTCACGTTGCGTGGAAACTTTCTACTCTTTCGTACTGCGTGGAACTTCCACTCTTTCATACTGCACGGAAACGTTCCACTCTTTCAAGCTGTAAGGAACTTCCCCTTGAGCTGCGTCCATGGAAACTTTCCATTTCTTACTGGAACCTGAGAACATAAAGGAGAAAGATAAGAGTGTTTGGTCGGGAGATTCTTACTGTGTACTAGTCAATAAGGGTTTGGTGGGCTTTTTTGATGTGGAACAGATTGGTCCTGATATAGCTTTGGAAAGCGTCGGAGGACCATCTCCTGAGAGCTTGGATCTGCTGTTGGAAGAGGACTTTTTTGAGCTGCTGAGGTTGCTGCCCCAATACGGAAGGAGTGGCTTGAAAAGTTCTTTGCTGGGACCCCTGATGGTTGGAGAATGGATTTGAGGTGTTTCTGGAACCAAAAGTGTGTCACAGTTTTGTTAGATTCATCTGAAACTGGGGTTCCAGGGGAGAACTTTTCCATTCAAAATTAAGCCAGAACTGACTGGTCAGTCATCTCGCCTTTAGTTAAAGCGCTTTTTACGATGCCGATTGGTTCAAAGCAGCTTCACAGTGTTAAACAGAAAATAATGCAGAATTTGATTCTGACTGATATGATTAGATTGCGATGAGAGGTTGAAAATGTAGATGAAATCCAAGCATCTAAGGAAACCAGAAAAGCTAGGAGGACATGGCGTTGAGTGTTCGGGCAGTATTGAGGGGCTGGTAGTCTGTGCGGAGGGTGTCAATACCTTTGAGGATACCAGTGTTATAGGTTGTCTAGTGTCGGGACGGGTGGGCTGGGATCTTTGAATCCCTTTGATCAGAGAGAGGTTGGTGAATTGTTTATCTCGGGGGAGGAATTGCCGTACATCAATTGTGGAAACTGGATGCAGCTCAAGTAACCTTTGATGTATTAAGGTAGAAAATAAATGAGGTGATTGAAAGGAGAGAAAAATCAGGGAACGGTATGTTTATAAGAGAAGTAAAATGCTTTAAACATCTCCAGGCTGTCATGTAGGATTGAGGTTTCTGGGAAAGAACATCACTGCTTTGGCAGTGGAGAAAATTAGCCAGAGAAACTGAGCTCTTGTGAGAGCAGAGGGGTCAGCACTGCTGTAGCAGTGGAGAAAATTAGCCGGAGAACCTGAGGGAGCAGAGAAAATGGCACTGCTGATGCAGTGGAGAAAATTAGCCGGAGAAACTGAGCTCCTGTGGGAGCAGAGGGAACAGCACTGCTGTAGTAGGAGAAATTAGCCCGATTAAACGAAGCTCCTGTGGGAGCCAAGGGAACAGCACTGCTTTGGCAGTGGAGAAAATTAGCCAGAGAAACGAAGCTCCTGTGGGAGCAGAGGGAACAGCACTGCTGTAGTAGGAGAAATTAGCTAGAGAAACGAAGCTCCTGTGGGAGCCGAGGGAACAGCACTGCTGTAGTAGGAGAAATTAGCCAGAGAAACGAAGCTCCTGTGGGAGCCGAGGGAACAGCACTGCTGTAGTAGGAGAAAATTAGACGGAGAAACGAAGCTCCTGTGGGAGCCGAGGGAACAGCACTGCTGTAGTAGTGGAGAAAATTAGCCAGAGAAAACTGAGCTCCTGTGGGAGAAAAAGGAGAAAAAGTTAGACGGACAAATGGAGAAACACATTGTGTAACCGAATGGACTCTTATTTTGAAATGTTTATGTCTTATTATTGCAGATGCTCATTCAAATTCATATGAAAGAGATAAAACAACAACAACAACCTTTATTTCTATAGCACGTTAAAAAACAACATAAGTTGACCAAAGTGCTTTACTCTCTCAACAGTACTAATAAAACGTTGACAAAACACCCCGATATAAACACACAAAACACAAACACACATCTCAAACTCCCAGTCCTTATGGGCAGTTGTAAGCAAGAGAGAAGAGATGTGTTTTCGACACAGATTTAAAATATCCTAAGGATTCACAAGATCTGATATGCCGAGGGAGGCTATTCCGGAGGCGTGGCGCAGCCACAGAGAAAATTCAGTCTTATAACAGTATACACAGTTTTCTTTACTGTGATTTATATCGTAATATGTTGTCATTGTTGATACGAATTCGCTTTGCATAAATGTATGCTATTCATTGATTGTGAAATGCTCTGAACTGAAGCATTCTGAAGCATTGTTCAAGCCAGTAGAACGCACAACGGTGCCACATTCAGAAACGTGATCGCTCACATTAATTCAATGAAATCATAGCTTTTGAATTTTTTTTTTTTTTTTTTTTTCTGTTTCATAAAAATATATCTTTATATATATATATATATATATATATATATATATATATATATATATATATATATATATATATATATATATATATATATATATATAAGATGGTATAACAATCATTGATACGCTTGTTATACAATAGCCTGCCCTACTATAAGGTATTGATGTTACATTTAAGAAAGCGTGTGCTCCCAAATACATTGTTCAGTTCGCACACGTCTATTTATAGTCACAAAGCGAGTATGGTCGCACTGTGTTGAGCCCTGTGAGCTTATGTGAGCGTCAAGTTGAGAAGTATTGAATCAAGGCGGTGATTATCAGCTGATTCCAACTAGTAGCTGATTGTTTGGCGTAATATGCACTGTTGCATTGACAGCATTTTAGTGATTTAGCCGTTCGCTCGCTTTACCAGCAGCGAGTAAATTGATCGTTCATCACCACGGCGACCGCATGCGCGTACATGATGAACGCATTTCTCCTGTGTGAAAAGTATCTGCCTGTACTGTAGTACACAGAGGTGGAAAGATCGCAAGAAAAGAAAAGTAAAAGAGCTGTAATACATTATCTTAAGACAGGAACTGTTGTAGTTCTCCCTGTTGCAAGTCTGTGCTGTGTGCACTCCTTTACACTGTCCGAGCACTGCTCTCGCTTTTGGCTCGTGAATGCTGATGGAAGCGGCCGAAAGGGGTTTTTAGATAGCTTATAAATTTGTAAGGAAAAGATTTTAGTATTGTAGAGTTGCTTCGAGCCGTGCAGACAGCGTGGGCGGGCGGGGCGACCTGCCGGAAATGCCCTCCATGCTGAAAAAACTGTCAACAAAATGGAGGTAGGACGGCTGCGTATATATACCTCTTTGTTGATTAGCTGAGTACTCTCCACCTGTGTCAATTATCTGACATGTTCCTCCCGAACTTCGTTTAGTGAAACAGCATATATGTCTAGAAAATCACGACTTTTCATTTTCTGTCGGTCTTAGTACACGATGTAACTATACACATCACAACATGTAAATAGAAAAATGTTGGCGTTATTTTGTCACTTATTGAGCAGTAGGCTATCTGAGCCGTTTACCTCTAGTCTTTGTGCTAAGCTAGGCTAGCGGTGGGTGTAGGGTTGCCAACCGTTCTGTATAATACGGAATCATCCTGTATTTAAGGCATCAATGAAGCGTTTTGTATGAAAGCCATACGGAACGCAGTTTGTCCCGTATATTCAGGCATACGCTCTAAATTGAGAATTAATCATTCCTTTGAGACAAATCATTGTTTGATCTGCGAACATAGCCGTTCGCGGAAGGCTTTAAGACCCAGCAGAATCCTAGGCCATTGCCGGCTGGTCGCTCCCGCTTCACAGCGAGTGGCTCTTGCTAACGGCAAATCCCTTTCACTGTTTGCATTTTGATTTCGGCAAATCAGTTTGAGCAGATGCAAACAGCGTGAGTCCAACATTCAGCCATACAAGAAAACATGCACTCTCCCGGAGGGAAGACGTGATTAAAAAGGGAAGTCGTCTTTCACTATTGAAAGTTAATGTTGTTAAATAGAGAAAAAAAACATTTTATATTTAAGTAACTTGTAGCATATTCTTAACCTTTGAAAAACAAAATAACCAATTAAGTCTCAAGCACCAAAAGCAATCCTCTAAGTTATCTTTTATTGAAAAATATGCATTTTCATTTATTCATATATGGTTGCAACAACATTTAGTTCAAAATGTAAAGTGCCATTGTTTTTAAAAAAAGTATTGGCTGAAATTTCAAAGACGTTTAGTTATTATGCTTTCTCATTTATGCCATCTATGTATCTTCCTAACAAAAAAAAACAACAACTTAAGTTTATGATGATATTTAATAGCCCTTGGTATATAAATATTCAATTATTTGAACATGGAGCCACATTATATCTATGGGACTGAACCATTAAAATTAAGGTTACAAAAGAAAAGTTTATTAAGAATTAGAATATAAAAGGATATTGAGATATATTCAATACTTTTAGAGTTACAGGCACAATGTGAAAAATAGTATTGATGGCACTCAGACAAGAATGTTCAATTGTGTTGATAGAAAAAAAAGAGATTCTTTCTAGTTTCCAAATTATTTGTTGTTGAGAAAATGAAAATGTGTACCAATTTACTCATGGAGCCACATTGAGATCCCTATATCTCTGGAAATTATTGGGCCTTAAAATTATGAAACCAAAAGTAAAAAGTGTTTTAAGAATTAGAAAAGGATATTAAGGTATATATTTCAAATGAGTTACAGGCGTGCAAACGTTTTTTTATCCCATTTTTTAACTGTCACTGTTGGCATATAATGCAACAAAGATTGCTAAAGTCGACAAATTTACCTAGACCTGCCAATCTCTGTGTAAAAATAAAATAATGATGCTGCCATCTTTTAAAGCCATTTTTACACCCCTCTGAAAATTGTCATTCTGACCCACCACTACAAAATATTGAATTACTCAGTAAATATACATCCATCTCATTTAATAGTTTGTCTTTTTTCTTCATTTATGTTTGTCATTAACAAAATCAAAAATTTGAGTCGGAAAGTTTCTGAAATTTGGTTGATTTTGACACGGAATGACCCAAATGTGTTTGTCTGTGAACCTTTTATATACACACACTTAACTGCAGATACTGAAATGACATACCTTGTGTGGTACAGAACAAATATGTTGAGTGTCCCTTATTTTCATATAAAGAACCACGATTGTCCCTTATTTTCTTTTCCAGAAGTTGGACGTGTCAGATAGAGTTGGCACGTATATTTCTAACATATTGTTCACATATACTGGGTGCGTTTAATATTTCAAACACACAAATGTTGACAATTTGTATACATGATTTATGTATGTATTTACTTACTTATTTATTTATTGCGTGTGGCGGCGCCCTAGCGCCCTCTATTGGCCAGCCGCCACTGATCTATGGTATGACCCATTTCGGAGGCGGTCAAAATGAGATGGGTATAAACGGAGGTCGGAGCCAGCTGCAAATGGGTGGGTCAGCTGCAAGTGGGTGGAGCTTTAGCCGCAAGTGGGCTGTACAAACTTCCAGAGGATTTTGATTGGTTTATTTAGTATAACCTGTATATAGCTATTGGTTCATGCTCCACAGTTGGTGGCGGTAATGTTGTAAGTATTAGGTGTGTTCGACATCGGCTGCGGCTGGATGCAACCGATCGGCGAAAGTAGCCGCGTGCAGGCAGGGAGGAGCTGCAAACGGAGACGTGAAGTCGGACACTTTCTGCTTCCCGCAGTGACGCTCGCTCTGTTTGCATACTTTATCACCGCTAAAGTAAAATAAATGCAATATTTGGCAATACACAGATGTTTCAGAGACATTATTGTCATGTAATACTTTATGCTCTGCTTAATACAGCGTGTGTTTGTACAAGAATAAAGTTCAACATACAAGCAGCTACACTATCAATGAAGTGAGGTCTACGTTTTTATCAGTTTTATTTTGATAAACATGACAATATAACATTGCGACTACATGAACGGAGGTTTTACTGTTATTTGTGAGCATTAGTTGAGCTGAAGGTTTTAGAATAAACAGGAAACACACGTGATCGCTGTCATGTGGTGAATCCGGCCAATCGTGGAATAGCTGTGTCGTCATCAGAGTCCATGCAGCCGCTCTGGAGAAACTCTCGCGGTGCTTTGTTGACATACGCCAGTGTCACGTGGCGTCGGTGCTGCCTCAAGTCGGACAAAATTTCTAACCAGCATGCACTGCTTCAAGTCAGCCGCCGATCGGTCTGCGCATCGCTGGGTGAAGTCGAACAAGCCTTTTGTTGCGATTCATCAGAAAACATGGAAGAAAACAACCATGTGAATCACGTGTTCATCAACGTTGAGTTGAAGGGGTAAGCTTGTTGTACAGATTTTAGTTTTGTAAAAAAAAATAAAAAGAAAAGCATTATAAGTTTTGAAACAAAAAAATTCATAATGGTGTTTGTACACTGTTTGTAGTCTTGATGTAGTTCAAAAGAATAAGGGTAAAGTGTATCCAAATTCATTTCTGTCGTTTTTTAGTAGCACACACAAATTACAAAATCTGTAAAGTGCATGACAATATCTTTTCGGCATTCCATTTCTACAATTTGCTCTCCAGATTATGGATTCTGAAGACCATAATAAGGTATTGTGGCAGTGTAATTTTTGTAATTTTCTAATTAATTAGATTTTTTTTGTATTGATAAGTCTTTACTGTAATTTGTGATCTAATTAATGCATCCTTGCATTAAATTAATTTTGATATTGTACTGGTTATATTGCTTACTTTATTTGCTTATGTTGCATGACAATCAAATTGTGGAAGACATGGGAGGAAGAGAAAACAAGCTGTTGTAGCTGGTATTGTCAGCTTTATATTAATTACAAATTAATGGATATTTTTATCCATTTATAATTTTTTTTATTCTAATCCACTTCCAGAAGAAAAATGCCCTGCACTTCTCCCTGAAACCTATGGCAAGGAAAAAAACAGAACTTGCATATGAAAGTAAGAACTTTGATATGAAACAAAATACATATACTATGCTGGGATTCAAATTATGTAACTATAATACTGGTCAGCTAATTTTAAATTACTTAATTTCAGCAGACCAAACCCCAGATGTGCCCTCTGTTTTTAGCAAGGCATGCATAATCAATTTTAATGATGATTAATGTATCATAGAACAATTCTAATTAGAGTACTAGTATCGGAAATATCACCGATACCACAAAAAATTCTGGCATCGGTATCGGCGAGTACTTGAACCCATGTACCGATCCGATACCATTTTCTTAAACAAGACCTTGTTATGACCGCAAGCTTTGCCTAACCACTGTGCGGTTCTTCTTCGGTGCTCCGAATGCATTGCAAACACAGGAAGTTGTGCTGTTTTGCCACAAGGAACCCCTGTTTAGAGCAGCGAAGAAGAAATGAAAATGTGTTAGCAGTAGGCTATGTCTGCTGTTTACTGGCTGTTTAGCAGTATTTTGTCTCTGTGTGGATGGCGGGTGCCCGCGCTCGCTCGCTGTCTTTGTAATCTCTGCCGTGTGTCACTATCAAGCGGCAACCTCCCCCAGTTTCTCTACGTCCATATTCACAGTCTATGGTCACTATATGAGGACACGAACGCATAAACTGTTACTTCATGAGAATTTACCGTTTCATTTGGGAAAACTGTCATATAAGGAACACAGACACTGAAATATCAGTGTCAATTAAATATATAATATTTAAAGGGTTAGTTCACCCAAAAATGAAAATTCTGTCATTAATGACTTACCCTCATGTCGTTCGACACCCATAAAACCTCCGTTCATCTTTGGAACACAAATGAAGATATTTTAGTTGAAATCCGATGGCTCAGAAAGGCCTCCATTGGCACAATGCACTGTGCACTCTCAAGACCCGTAAAAGGTACTAAAGACATTGTTACAAAGCCCATCTCACTACAGTGGTTCTACAATAACTTTATGAAGCGACAAGAATAGTTTTTTTGCGCACAAAAACTATTCTCGTCGATTCATAAAGTTATTGTAGAACCACTGTAATGAGATGGACTTTGTAATGACGTCTGTAGTACCTTTTACGGGTCTTGAGAGTGTAAACTTTTCTGATCACTGTATGTATATATCTGTATGCGATATCTATATGCGATGCTAAAAGCTACTTATGCTAAACATGTAGATGTGAATGTACAGCACTCTCTTCCACTCTCATTACCCCAATCGCTCCGCGGACACTGCGGCAAAAGAATGGCTGCCCACTGCTACAGGTGTGTTCACTCACGGTGTGTATTTAATACACACTAATTGGTGAAATGCAGAGCACAAATTCCAAATATGGGACACCATTGATTTTGGCCTCTGTGCATGAGGTCTGAGGCTATTGTCCCAGCCCAGCATGCTGTTAGCCCTGGTTCGTACTGGCCCGACAGGTGCAAAAGTGACTACTGGTGATACTCAGAACAGAGTCCTGCACGGGTACCCGAATATTGTTGAAATGGGTGAAAAACATCCTAACTGTGTCGGATGCGGGTAGGGTCGGGTCGGACAAGGGAGAAAGACGGGTCTAAACACGGGTTTAAAACAGTCACATGCAAACGTAAAAATATATGCATGTTGTAGATGTGTTCCTAAAAAATATATGCTGTGCCTGTATTGCAAGTTGATAAAATAATTTCAAATCCATATCAGTTTATTTATGCCCGCGCGCCCTCCCAGGAGAATCACAACCGTGCCCGCTAGTGTTGTAGTCAAGACCACCTAAACCGAGACCAAGTCGAGACCAAGACCAGCGTGTGCCGAGACCAAGACAAGACCAAGACTTTGTGGTGTTGAGACCAAGACAAGACCAAGACCAAGACAGGGCGAGACCGAGTCAAGACCAAGACCAGACCAGCACTCCTTAAATTCATCTAAAAGATCCATATCTAGTGTCTGAGAAATGACTTATATTGAATACGGTAATTAAATACAATTAGAATAGTAAGACACTATCGCTGTTACCAATCAAATCACTACCAATAAAATTCATGGCACAGAAGTTGCATCTGAATTGATACGATTACACCTGCATAAATAATGTTCAGATTAATTTAACATTAAAACATTAACATTATTTAACCGTCACAGAATCCTTTATTCAACCGATTTGTTCAAAGCAACCGATTCTTTTAATAACCAAACGCTGCCGAATTAGCAAAGACACAGTTTAAAATGTAATTTAATATTAACTTCTTGTTTATAGAATGTTTGTATAAATCAATATCATTTGCAATCACGCTAATATATTCATGAAAACAGCTCTCTTGCTATTGCGATATTGCTTAATTCTATTCTATGTTATATAAAAAAACAATCTCAGAATTTTGTGGGCATTTTTATAAATTTTTGCACATTTCTGAGACAATTCTGCATTGATTTTGAACCCGGCAGCATAGTAACAAAATAAATCACATTACAAAGAAGTAAGCTGTAAGTTTTACATCAAATCACATTAATGATATTAAATCAGACAATGCACCGGAAATTTAGTGATATCCTTGCAGTTGTGGTCTTGACTGGTCTTGAGATAAAATTCCGAGTCCTTTAAGTCCGAGACCAAGACAAGACCGAGGAGAAATGCAGTCGAGACCGAGACAAGACCAAGACCATCAAAAAATGGTCTTAAGACCGGTCTCGAGACCAAGACCGGTCTCGAGTACTACAACACTAGTGCCCGCACTGCCTGCACTGCAGTCGTAGAGATGGATCCTGAGGAGTTGAAGAAAAGATCATATTGGATAGCCGCAAATGTGGAACTTCATCGCTGTGGAAGCACGCAGATAACTGTGGTAACAAACCAAGCACAAGCAGTTCTATCGAACAGTATTTTTCAAAAGGGGACAGAACTGAAGGTGCCTCGTAGAGATGATAAGGACACATAGCTAACCTTTCTTTTTCGAAGGGACTGGATGAAAACAGAACATAAAATGTATAACACAATCTATTACTGAACAAGAACAGGACAATCAAACAGCATGCACACAAACAATTGTCTATGATAAATTAATTTAACATTAAAACAAAGAATGCTGGGAAACTCCTGCCTTGTATTTTCCCAAGTTTCTCAATCAAGCTAATTCAATGCTACATCCTGTTCCTGTTTTTATATAGATCTGTATGTTTAAACTATTTATTTACAATAATTAAAATAATACCAAAGCAAATAGAATCACTGGCCCATATTCACTCAAAACCATCATGCTAAGAAAAAAAGTCATCAACATGATATCTGATAAAATTATCACTTTGCTTCACATTCACAAAAAGTCTAAAAGTTGACATAAAATACTTTCCCATGAGCTTTAATTAGACAGCAAGTTAAGACATGCTTCTCTTGAACAAACAAAAGTTATGCACAAGTTCAAGTAAAAGGGGTGGCTCATCTTACTCCACACTCCCTAGGAGTGCATACTAAAGTACATACTTGTGAAGAACCTTCCATCTTAACACATATATATATATATATATATATATATATATATATATATATATATATATATATATATATATATATATATATACAGTGAGGAAAATAAGTATTTGAACACTCTGCTATTTTGCAAGTTCTCCCACTTAGAAATCATGGAGGGGTCTGAAATTGTCATTGTAGGTGCATGTCCACTGTGAGAGACATAATCAAAAAAAAAAAAATCCAGAAATCACAATGTATGCTTTTTTAAACTATTTATTTGTATGATACAGCTGCAAATAAGTATTTGAACACCTGAGAAAATCAATGTTAATATTTGGTACAGTAGCCTTTGTTTGCAATTACAGAGGTCAAACGTTTCCTGTAGTTTTTCACCAGGTTTGCACACACTGCAGGAGGGATTTTGGCCCACTCCTCCACACAGATCTTCTCTAGATCAGTCAGGTTTCTGGCCTGTCGCTGAGAAACACGGAGTTTGAGCTCCCTCCAAAGATTCTCTATTGGGTGTAGGTCTGGAGACTGGCTAGGCCACGCCAGAACCTTGATATGCTTCTTACAGAGCCACTCCTTGGTTATCCTGGCTGTGTGCTTCGGGTCATTGTCATGTTGGAAGACCCAGCCTCGACCCATCTTCAATGCTCTAACTGAGGGAAGGAGGTTGTTCCCTAAAATCTCGCAATACATGGCCCCGATCATCCTCTCCTTAATACAGTGCAGTCGCCCTGTCCCATGTGCAGAAAAACACCCCCAAAGCATGATGCTATCACCCCATCCGTCACAGTAGGGATGGTGTTCTTGGGATGGTACTCATCATTCTTCTTCCTCCAAACACGTTTAGTGGAATTATGACCAAAAAGTTATATTTTGGTCTCATCTGACCACATGACTTTCTCCAATGTCTCCTCTGGATCATCCAAATGGTCATTGGCAAACTTAAGACGGGCCTTGACATGTGCTGGTTTAAGCAGGGGAACCTTCCGTGCCATGCATGATTTCAAACCATGACGTTTTAGTGTATTACCAACAGTAACCTTGGAAACGGTGGTCCCAGCTCTTTTCAGGTCATTGACCAGCTCCTCCCGTGTAGTTCTGGGCTGATTTCTCACCTTTCTTAGGATCATTGAGACCCCACGAGGTGAGATCTTGCATGGAGCCCCAGTCCGAGGGAGATTGACAGTCATGTTTAGCTTCTTCCATTTTCTAATGATTGCTCCAACAGTGGACCTTTTTTCACCAAGCTGCTTGGCAATTTCCCCGTAGCCCTTTCCAGCCTTATGGAGGTGTACAATTTTGTCTCTAGTGTCTTTGGACAGCTCTTTGGTCTTGGCCATGTTAGTAGTTGTATTCTTTCTGATTGTATGGGGTGGACAGGTGTCTTTATGCAGCTAACGACCTCAAACAGGTGCATCTAATTTAGGATAATAAATGTGTGAGTGGAGGTGGACATTTTAAAGGCAGAATAACAGGTCTTTGAGGGTCAGAATTCTAGCTGATAGACAGGTGTTCAAATACTTATTTGCAGCTGTATCATACAAATAAATAGTTTAAGAATTATATATTATGATTTCTGGATTTTTTTTTTTTTAGATTATGTCTCTCACAGTGGACATGCACCTACGATGACAATTTCAGACCCCTCCATGATTTCCAAGTGGGAGAACTTGCAAAATAGCAGGGTGTTCAAATACTTATTTTCCTCACTGTATATATATATAAATGTGTGTTGTTTTATCTCATTGACATGTTTTTTTTCTTCCTTATATTTGTTTTTCTTGATAGTTTGAATTGTTGTTTCTTTATTATTTCACCCATTTTAATCCTTTAATGGAACAAGAGGGCAAAAATAATTGGCCTGATCTTCCCATCATCACCACCCAACATATACCTTAAGCATTCGTATGCAAATTGAAGTCTTAACTGTCAGGTCCAAAGGTGTACGGTAATTAAATATCTTTTGTCAAGTCCTCTTACTCATCATCGACCTGTATCAGTTTCCTGGTTATAGGCTGGATTTTGCTGGTTAGTGCATGTACTCATCTCAGTCTAAATAAAACAATAACTAATGTTGAGCTTCTGGTTAAATATATTTGAGCATCCGTTTGTGGTTAAACAGACAGTCCAACCAAAAATGAACATTCATTTACTCACCCTCGGGTCACTTCAAACCCGATTGGCTTTCTTCGTCTTCAGAGTATCTGTAGTAATTTTAGCAAGATTTTTTATCATGTAAATTGTGTTTTTCAGGTATATGTTAATTTGTAATATACTCTGATGCTGGGTAGTACATGTAATCTGGATTACATAATCAGATTTTAAACATTACTTGTAATTAGATTATACTACATTTTAAAACACTCATAATCAGACTACAGTTACATTTTTATTGATTGCATGATTACTTAATACACTGTAAAAAAAAAAAAAAAAAAAAAAAAAAAAAAAGATCAGTTGACGTAACATAAAATTGAGTAAACCTGTTACCGTAAAATGATTAAGTAAATAAATGTCATGCTTAATTGAAAAAATTAAGTAATTGTCAAGTTCACATAACTTATTTTTTTCAATTAAGTATGAAGTTTATTTACTCAATCATTTTAAGGTAACTGGTTTACAATTTTTTTAAGTAAGTGAACCAAACACTTTTTAAAGTGTATTCACAAAATGGGAGAAAATTATTCATACTTTTTTGTCTTTTAAACTGTCCTTTGTAAAACAGCCGTTGCTTATGTATGTTCAGAAAGTCTTCCCGTTTTGTGGAATTACTCCAGTCAGAGGCAGGGCTGGACTGGTAATCTGGCATACCGGGCATTTTCCCGGTGGGCCGACGCACTTTGGGGCCGATACAAGGTTATTTATTTATTTATTTATTTAGGTTTCTTTGCCACGGACTGGCCCATCATGCAGGGACAGCGGCCCATTGGTTTATCTTCTGAATTGACAGGCCACGGCGAGAGAGACCTTCCTTCTTCCATATTCATAGACTGTGTCCATATAAGGCGCTGTTTTTTTTATTATATGTTTTTATTTTTTATTTGGGCGCATGAAACTGCAAAAGGCGGACATACGCACAGCGCTGCCGCTGACGAACATGCTCTGCGTTTCTGCTGCTCTATTAAGTGATGAATGGCACTTTGACTCTGAATTTTGTTTTATACAATCGTGTGATATGGTAACATAACGGTTCTTTGGTGAATCAGCTGAAAACAGCCGTGAGCATGTACATACACAACGAGCTACAGCTTTCCTGTAGCTCAAACAGTAGAGCATGGCACTAGCAACGCCAAGGTCATGGGTTCGATTCCCAGGGAAAGCAAGAACTGACAAAATGTAAAATGTGTACCTTGAATGCAATGTAAGTCGCTTTGAATAAAAGCGTCTGCCAAATGCATAAATGTAAAATGTAATGTAACAACGAGGTAAATTGGAAAATGGCAATACACACTACAAACTTCTCACCCTAGCACAACCACAATTTACCTTGCAGCTACTAACAGTGAAGAAATATGGTGTATTGGCACAAATGTATTTATTAAAAATGTTGCTATTATTATAGGCTACATTAAATATTGCGCAATATAAATAACTTTTATAGAGGCTGTTTTTGTATTTTCTATGTGTTTACAATATTTTTTTTATTACAAATTAAATAGTTTTTTATTTATTTATTTATTTATTTATTTATTTTAGAAACCATATACCCATGGTAATGAGGAGCATGGTTTGGCCAAAATTGGCCAACAGTTAAACTCGGTTAAAAGAGACAACGTCATTCAGGTTTGGAACAACTTTACACAACAGAATTTAAAAGCAGCAAATTTACTTTATTGCATCCTAGCTCAAAGTCAGCGCTTTACTGTCAAGTGCATTTCTGTGTGACAAAAGTGCAATATCAAGTTTGATATCTGCATTTGCAGTAAATTCAATAATATCCATCATTATTTGTCCCTGTCCTAGTTTTATTTATTTACTCCAATGTAAGGCCCTAACCCCAGCAAAAACATTCACAAGGAACTCATGGGCCGGATGAGCTGGGTTTGCCAGGGCCGAATTTTATCCCCAGTCCAGCCCTGGTCAGAGGCCATACAGCATAACAAAATATTTAATCTTTTGTGTTTTATTTTGATTGTTTTTATTTTAAAATGTCAAATTTTCATGGTTTAATTATTACCTTTTCATCAGCAGTACAAACCATTTCATGCACTTTTTCAAAAAAAATTATCAAAAAGTATTCATATTATATAGCATAAAATGTGTAACGTAATAGATTACATTAGTAACTAGTTTTGATCATGTAATTTATGTTCAGTAATGGACTACAATATAAATAATGCTGCAGCACTGATATAGTTACTGTTGTATTAATGTGGAATGAGAATACAGTGTGTATATTGCAGAGGTGTCCAATCTGTCCTGCCCAAACACACCTGCCTGGAAGTTTTTACGGTAATCCTGAAGACCTTGCTTAGCTGGTTCAGGACAGGTGTGTTAAATTAGGGTTGGAGCTCAACTCTGTGGGACAGCGGCTTTCAGGAGCAGAAATGGACACACCTGGTAGTAGTGGGCTGTGGCTCTCCTTTGTGAATAAAAATGCTGATAGGAAAATGTAAAGAAAGAGGAATAATGTGTCCGGTCATTGTTTAAACCGAATTCAATGTGAATTCATTTTCCAATGTTTTGTCATTATTGTTCATTACTAATTGAATGTACTGAACACATTCCTTAAAATTTGTATTCCCTGATACCTATACTCTATTTCCTGAAATACCAACTTGTTTTATTCCATTCTGTTAACCTGTCATTATCCTATGAAGGCCCATCCCTTTTTCTAGGATATAAAATGAGCACCAAAACACATTATTTTATTGCCTTCACCTCCTTATCAAAGATGGATCTGCAACTCTCAGTTTTTCTTCTGTTCATTCTATTCACTGGAGGTACAAAGACAAAATGCTTTTTTTAATTAATACATTTTTTATTGCATACAAATATAAATCATTGATCTCTCTCACTTTCTGTTTTTATTCCTAAAGGACACTCTCTCAGGTGTTACAAGTGCATGAGTCAGACGGGTTCTTGTACAGATCAAGAGGAAAACACGTGCCCTGAAGATTCCAAGTGCATCAGTTCAGTAACAGTATCACCATTTGGTAAGTCCAGCAGTGGGAATATACATGGATATATAATTGTTTACGTAGTAGACATTAAAGTGTTGGATTGGATTTTTGCTTATATCACATGATCATGGTGAGGGGTCAGGGGATTATGAAGGAATGGGAATATTAGTCACCTGTTCACTGATTGAATGGAGAGGGGGTGAGCAGGGACGATGTATTCTTTGTTGACCACAAAACTTCAGTCTGCAATAAAGAAAAGCCATCAAGTACTTTTTGCCTCACCAACATTTTATGTTTGCGTCACAAATGCATGTTGTCCCCTGTCTTAGTCTCTCAGCGGCTTTTAGCAAGGACATTTACATTTACATGTATGCATTTGGCAGAAGCTTTTATGCAAAGCGTTACATTGCATTCAAGGTACACATTTTAACATTTTGTCAGTTCAGGACAGAGCCACTAATATATATATAAGATTTATGATTGCAAGCATAGAATTTTCTATACAGATTTCTGCTACTTAATTCCTTTTCACTCAGATTGGTATGTAAACAATATAATTTGTAAAGAAAATGTTTAATATATATATAATTGAAAAGCATTTTTACTAGTGGTCTCAATGTCAGCCCTAAGTGATCATATTATATGTCAAATTCTGTTTTGCAGCTGTGATTAGAAAGACTGTATCATTTGTTTTTTGAAGGCAATCCTACTACAGTGAAGTTTAAAGGTTGTGTTCCATCAAATGCCTGTCTGTCCTCAAGCTTCAGCAGTGCAGATGGCTCTTTTTACTGCTGTAGCGACAAAGACCTTTGTAATGCCAAAGATGCAGGTATTGTACTTTACTGACCATATGCAAATTACCATCTGTTGTAAAGCCAACACTCATTTTACTTCCATATGGACATTAAATCAAGAAAACAAATGTAGGAATCGATTGAATGGAGTGGCTTAAGTGTTGTTTCATTAGATGTCTTAATTTGTACAGAGCTTAATGGAAATTCCAGTCCAGGCATCTTTAATATCTCCAACATCCTCAATAACCCCAGTATCTTCAATGACCCCAATCCCCCCATCCCCAATGGAAAGAGATGTTACTATTGCATTGGGCAGAACTGCTCAAACATAGTGGACTGTTTAGGGAGTCAAGATCGCTGCCTTAAAGGAACAGGTGAGAATCTGGAAAAATAAGATTAAAGTCATTGTTTCTCTCTTCATCATTGGTGGGAATTATTTTTGAGCTTTTACAGTTCACATACCAATGGCCAACTTAGACAGTGGTTTTTATGTTACTTCGATCATCATGACTCAACTTCTGTTTTCTTTCTTTTCTTAAGTTGCTTCCAATGGTCAGTCATTTGCTGTAAACAGCTGTGCCACTAAAGAAATTTGTGATGCCACAACATCAAATAGTAATGTTGGGAGCTTCTCATGTTGTAAGGGGAACCTGTGTAACGGTGCTCAGAGCGTCACCCAGAGCTTCCTGTTCCTCTGCTGTTCTCTGCTCTCCTACTTCCTGCTGCACTGAATCCAGCAGCTCTTCAGATTCTACAATGAGACACGCCATACTGAACATATTCACTGTACCATCTTTAGTGTTCTGATGTGATAAAGTGAAAAGTATATTAGACATTTGATGTATGTATCACCTTGTTTCAGTGTTCATATTTAAAGCTTCATGCTGTAAAAAGTTCAAAAGAAAGTGCTTTTTTTTTTTTTTGTCCACAAATAACAGGTACTGTATGGTCATTATCAGTGCTGGGTAAATTTCTTACACATTGTTGTCGGTTACTGATTGAAATTACATGACAGAAATTGCAGTTAGTAATGTAGATTACTCATTTTAGGTCATGTATTCAGACTTTTTGAATACTTCAGGATTACTTTTGACCAAACTCTTATATCACATTGATTTGAATAGGATAATCTTGTACCATATTGATATAAGTTTACAAAGAGAACGAACATTTATTCCATTCTTTATCAACAACATGAAGTGCTTTAAGTATTACAAACAATAGGGTTTCCCAGACTGGGGTTTGTAATAAAAAGCTATTAAGTCATACAATTTTAGAACATATTTTAATATGAAAGTTGTTATATAAATATATATACACTCACCTAAAGGATTATTAGGAACACCATACTAATACTGTGTTTGACCCCCTTTCGCCTTCAGAACTGCTTTAATTCTACGTGGCATTGATTCAACAAGGTGCTGAAAGCATTCTTTAGAAATGTTGGCCCATATTGATAGGAGAGCATCTTGCAGTTGATGGAGATTTGTGGGATGCACATCCAGGGCACGATGCTCCCGTTCCACCACATCCCAAAGATGTTCTATTGGGTTGAGATCTGGTGACTGTGGGGGCCATTTTAGTACAGTGAACTCATTGTCATGTTCAAGAAACCAATTTGAAATGATTCGAGCTTTGTGACATGGTGCATTATCCTGCTGGAAGTAGCCATCAGAGGATGATAAAGGGATGGACATGGTTACAAACAATGCTCAGGTAGGCCGTGGCATTTAAACGATGCCCAATTGGCACTAAGGGGCCTAAAGTGTGCCAATAAAACATCCCCCACACCATTACACCACCACCACCAGCCTACACAGTGGTAACAAGGCATGATGGATAGATGTTCTCATTCTGTTTACGCCAAATTCTGACTCTACCATCTGAATGTTTCAAAAGAAATCAGACCAGGCAACATTTTTCCAGTCTTCAACTGTCCAATTTTGGTGAGCTCGTGCAAATTGTAGCCTCTTTTACCTATTTGTAGTGGAGATGAGTGGTACCCGGTGGGGTCTTCTGCTGTTGTAGCCCATCCGCCTCAAGGTTGTGCGTGTTGTGGCTTCACAAATGCTTTGCTGCATACCTCGGTTGTAACGAGTTATTTCAGTTAAAGTTGCTCTTCTATCAGCTTGAATCAGTCGGCCCATTCTCCTCTGACCTCTAGCATCAACAAGGCATTTTCGCCCACAGGACTGCCGCATACTGGATGTTTTTCCCTTTTCACACCATTCGTTGTAAACCCTAGAAATGGTTGTGCGTGAAAATCCCAGTAACTGAGCAGATTGTGAAATACTCAGACCGGCCCGTCTGGCACCAACAACCATGCCACGCTCAAAATTGCTTAAATCACCTTTCTTTCCCATTCTGACATTCAGTTTGGAGTTCAGGAGATTGTCTTGACCAGGACCACACCCCTAAATGCATTGAAGCAACTGCCATGTGATTGGTTGATTAGATAATTGCATTAATGAGAAATTGAACAGGTGTTCCGAATAATCCTTTACACTGTAAAAAATGAAATGTTGACTCAACTCAAAATTTCAAGGCAACTTGCTGCACAGCTTTTTTGAGTTTACTCAACTTTGGACGAAGTTGTTCACTCAACCCAAATCACTGAGTAAAGTCACAGGACTCTTTTTTGTTCAGCTAACACAGTTTATTTAGTTAAAATGACTTGTAATTCCTTGTTGGTTTGTTTCAATAAATTATGTTACGTGAACTTTTTTCAACCCAAATCACTGAGTAAAGTCACATGACTCTTTTTTGTTCAGCTAACACAGTTTTTTTAGTTAAAACGACTTGTAATTCCTTGTTGGTTTGTTTCAATAAATTGTTATGTGAGCTTTTTTCTGTGAGTTGTACGGACAAAGATGTTTTGTTCTAGTTAGCATTTACACAATGTAAAAAAATAAAACTATAACTGCAGTTTTCAAGTTGTTTATTATACTGAATATTGAAATAAATACCAACCAAGGTCAAATAATAGCAATCTTTCTTAACAGAAAAAAATGAGTCGATTAAAATAAAATAAAATAAACAATCCTGGAAAATGTCAAAAATCAATAAAAAACAAAAAGATGTTTTTTTAAAAAGGATGCTCACATCAAAATTTCAACGTTCCTAGCAAGTTTAGTTTTCAGAGACTGCAGAGCAGAAAGTGCCCATTTCCATAGCACCAAAAAAACTAAACATTCTTAAAACATAATTTAACAATTCACAGTTCAACAATCCTTTCGTATGTTTCATAGTTCACCGAAAAATACAAATTCTGTCATCCTTCACTCACCCTTAAGTTGTTCCAAACTGGTATAAATTTACTAGACAATGGTGGCCTAAATCAGCCTGGTAACAAACTCTTCAAAATATCATCTTTTGTTTTCAACAAAACAAATGAATTCATACCAGTTTGGAACAACTTGAGGGTGAATAAATGACATAATTTAAAATTTTTCAGTGAACTATCCTTTCAAGATACTATTTAATATCTGTTCAACTTCAAAGATGCCCACACAAGATTTGAATGTTCACAGCAAGAGTTTAGTTTTCAAGGACTGTACCCTTGCAGAGCAGTGCGTGCCCATTTCCAAAAACACCTTCTCGATTATCTCAAAAGTATATTTGAGTTCTTTTGGGTATTCAAAATCCAAGGCGTAGATAAGCCCAAACAGGCAAGAAAGAGCAGATGGTAGGTCTGAAATGTCTTTCAGAACAATTGCCTCCTCCAAAACAACAGCAAAGTTTGTAAAGAAAGGCAGCGCGCTAGGGGTGACATCATCCTCAGTTACAGCAAGAATTCCCATTTTCATCACTCTGGTCTGTCTGCTGGAGATGTGTCCTAATGAAACAACGAATACATCATTATCAGCTGATCTCAGTTTTGTATCTTTTTTATTTAGAAAAACAACTAATTACATGAAACAACCAAATATCATAGTTTTGCAATGTACATACTGAACTGTCCTTTTGTATGTTAATAAAAGTTTTGAATCCAATTGACCTACATTGTATGAACAAAACACCTAACACATACTTCATATCTTTGTATAGTGGTTGGAATGTAACAGTTTGATATAATATACATTATAAAAGGTTGCATATTCTTTTAATAATGCTAATTTATATTTAATTGCATCATTTATCATTTACAGAATGCAAGTGAATGATGACTGTCAGTGAGGCTGTCATTGATCATAATGATCATAAAGAACAGTGTATTGAAATATGCTGATTAATGCTAAATTCAATCGCCAACATTTTTATTTACATGTTGTGATGTGTTAAATCGTGTACTAAGACCAATGGAAAATGAAACGTTGCGATTTTCTAGGCCAATATGGCTAGGAACTATACTTTCATTCCTGCGTAATAATCCAGGAACTTTGCTGCCCTACCATGAGTGCAGCGGCACAATGATATTACACAGTGCCTGAAAATAGTCTAACTTCCATCAACGTGACAACCTGCTTACACAGAGAGAGTGCTGGATACTATTTTCAGGTGCCGTGTAATATCATTGTGCCGCTGCACCCATGGTAGGGCAGCAAAGTTCCTGGATTATTACGCAGGAATGAGAGTATAGTTCCTAGCCATATCGGCCTAGAAAATCGCAACGTTTCATTTTCCGTTGGTCTTAGTACACAATGTAAATAAGAAAATGTTGGCATTATTTTGTCACTTATTGAGCAGTAGGCTAGCTGGAGCCGTTTACCTCCAGTCTTTGTGCTAAGCTAGGCTAGCGGTGGGTGCATCAGACTGAGTTATGGCACGGAGATGAAAATTGTATGTATGGACTTCTCTAACTCTGGGGGATACTGTGAATAAGCTTAAGTCCCAAAAAGTCGGCGTGTTCCTTTAATATAACTAATCCACTTTATCATGCTTTTTCTGTGATCTAATAAACAACACATTTCACACATTTCCGATAACTGGTAAAAATAGTGATCTTGTACTGTAATGCTACATTCACACCAAACGCGAATGGAGCGTTAAATTCGCGTCTAGTTGGATGCTTGAACATTTTGAATCCATTCGCACATCCACAGCGAATTTTGGACGTGCGTATAAATCGAGTGTTTGAAGCTAAATAGACGTGTGTTCAAGGCGCTCCAGGAGAAATATGTCATGAAACACCACTCTGTCTCTTTTCATTTTCATAAAAAAAATATATTAAACATTAATAGCCACACAAATGTGGTCCAGGCAACGCACTACCTGGATTATCTTCACTGCATGTATATTTAAATATCCTAAAAAATAAAGTTATGAAACTTCTCTTTGCCCTCATTCAAAACAATTTGACAGGCAATAAATGATAGATTCATGAGCCCAAAGATCGCCTGTTAGATCTACACAAGAGGAATTATATATCATGTTTAACCACTACAGAGACATCAGAGCCAGCGGCAAACGCTAGAAGGACTGGCCGAGGTAAGGCTGCTCTCGCCGGGGTTAACGAGTGCACGGTTATTGCCTGGATCTCACAACTCCAAAACCGCAAGATACAATTTGCAAATAGGCGATTACAAATAAACCACAGATTTGAGCTTTAAAGAACTACATTCTTGCCTGAAAAATTCTTAAAACTACATTTTGTGACACAATAACAGTATTTTTAAATTATGCTGGGATTCTCATCATGTCACTTTACCACGTGACAGCAGCGAGCAGGCTCCTGATTGGTTAACACAGCGCGAATAGATGGCAAAGTTCAGATCTTTCAACTTGGGCGTCAGACGCGAATTTGCTTGAAACGCGTGAATGCACAAAAAGCACCACTTGGACGTGCGAACGAGGCGAATTTGCGTCCTTTGCGCCACGCTAAAACGCACCGCAGGACATCCAGACGCGCGTCAATGCGTGTTTGCATCGACTTAACATGGTAATCATTGCTCCAGACGCTCTATTCGCGTTTGGTGTGAACGCAGCATAAGGCGCTTTCATTCCATGTGAATTCCGACAGCGTTTTCTATGATGTAATTAACAACACATATATTTTTGAGTTAAGTCTACGAGACAAATTGCACATTATTTCCAATAACTGCGATAAATATAGCCAGAATAGTAAAACATGAAGTTAGATTTGTTAGATTGTATGTTAGATTGCATGTGTTAAACAATGCTTAATGATCAAACTGATGTTTTACAAACATTTTAACAATCTAATGAATATAATAAAATGAATAAAGATACTTACTTTAAACGATGAAGTTTGTCGTGATCTCGTACTGTATGGCGCTATCATTCCATGTGAGCTCAGACCGTGTTTTCTGAGGTAATAAACAACACAAATATATTTTTAGTTGAGTCTATATGAAAAATCGCACATTATTTTCAATAACTGTGATAAATATAGCCAGAATAGCAAAACATGAAGTTAGATTTGTTAGTTAGACTGCATGTGTTAAACAAAATTCTTTATGATCTGATGTTTTACAAACATTTTAACAATCAGGAATATAATCAAATGAAAGATACTTACTTTAAACGATGAAGTTTGTCGTGATCTCTGTATGGCGCTATCATTCCATGTGAGCTCAGACCGTGTTTTCTGAGGTAATAAACAACACACATATATTTTTAGTTCAGTCAATATGAAAAATCGCACATTATTTCCAATAACTGTGATAAATATAGCCAGAATAGCAAAACATGAAGTAAGATTTGTTAGATTGTATGTTAGATTGCATGTGTTAAACAAAATGCTTATTATCTGTTGTTTTACAAACATTTTAATAATCTAATTAATATTATACAATGAATAAAGATACTTACTTTAAATGAAGAAGTTTGTCGTGATCTCGTACTGTAACTTATGGCGCTATCATTCCATGTGAGCTCTGACGGTGTTTTCTGAGGTAATAAACAACGCGATTATATTTTGAGTTGAGTGACAAATCGCACATTATTTTCGATAACTGTGATAAATATAGCCAGGATGGCAAAACATGAAGTTCTAAGATGTGCAAGATAAAACCTTGATTGCAACATATTTTTTCCTTAAGAACGTTCATGCAAACTTGCTTTAAAATAAGCTTGTCCAGTGACACTACATTACTTATGACTTTATTTTCAAAACCAGTCAAACAATAAAGATACCATTACTTACTTTAAACGATGAAGTTTGTCGTGATCTCGTGCTGCACTTTTGACGATCAAAATGGCGCTATCGTTCCATGTGAGCTCCGTCTGTCTGCATGCACAGCACGCATGCTCCAACCACCAAACCAACATGTGTGCATGTAAACTTGCATGTGCATGTCCAGTCAACAGTTCAAATTAAGTTGGTCAGACAATTTTTGAACCAACTTATTTCCACTTGTCAAGTCAACTTTTTTTTGTTTTTTTTGTCCAGTTAACTAATATATATTAGTTATTACAACTTTTTGCAAGTTGGATTTTTTACAGTGTAGGTGAGTGTGTGTATATATATATATATATATATATATAATTTTTTTTCTCTCAAATCATTTAAAAATAAAAACCTTTAATAAAAAAGATATAAAAATTATTTGTTTACCTGCATGTCATGTGACCATTAACCGACATCAGAGAATGTAAACTTAATTTTAACTTTAAAATCTAAATGCTTACTTCAAAAGAGGTTGAAACTGACAAAAAAAGGTGGGGAATCCCTTCATTGCATGTAAATATGAAATTACATTAATGTGTACATCTTCACATGTTTTAAAGACAAAAGAATGAATTATGAATCATTTACTGTCATAGTGAGAATAACATGTAATCAATAGAAAAGTAACTGTAGTCTCATTGCGAGTATGTTAAAATGTAGGCTACTATAATCTAATTACAAGAACTTCATTTTGGGAATCTGATAACATAATCCAGATTACATGTAATCACTATCCAGCACTGATCATTATTTAATTATTCAAAAAAAGGAAAAAATTCACCTGTTAAGTTTCACATGACTTTGTAGGACAATATTTACATTTCCATGATCAGGATTTTCCTGTTTACAGTTACTAGTTTCATAGTTTCACCTGCATTTCATTTAGCTCCATTTGCCTGTGAATATATAGATTGTTCAGTTCTTTGTTTTGTGTTGTTTATGCTGCCATGTGTTTTTCCTGTGATCTTCTTCGTTGTGGATTATCTTCTTTATTTTAAAATGAAAGTGCTGCGATTAGATCCCCTTCTTGTTTTGCATGACCCACTGTGACAGTTGAATTTAAAACATAGATTTTAACAAATGTAAAAGTAATTGAATTAAAGTAATTAATTACTTGGTGATGCATTACACCCAACACAGGATAAGTTGTATTATTTCACAAATCCCTGTCCATAATGTTGCTCAATATTGTATGTTTTACATGTTTTTATTGTATGTTTTACATGTTTTATGTACGTAGTTTGTATAAAGTGTAAATGTAATAAATCATGTAAAGAAGGACTGTCTCTGGGTATTGGTCCAGATTTCATGATTTGATTCAGATTCACAAACTCTTGATTTGATTCGATTCCAGTCTCGATTCACTTCATTTGGAAATATTTCAGGCGATTTTTAAGGCAAAACATGTCTCTCCTGCTGTTGTAGGCTACTGCTGGGTAGCCTACATTGCTATCAAATTACTACCAAACTATCTGAAACTACTGATATTTGTTTTCAGACTTAAGGTACAGAAGCTATGTACAGTAGGTCTAATAAACAATAGCTACTCAAACAAACTAGAGTTGTAGTTTCTACATAAAAATGTAAGTAAAAATAGAATGCATATGTTTAGCAGTAGGCTATATTCTTGATGTCTTTTTTCTAAATGACTTTGCTGAGGTAAATGTAAAAGTTTTACTTACGTTTTTCCTCACCTGATACATAATGATTAAATGTGAAATGATATACTGTATCTTTCAACATACCTTCTGGTGTCCATTCGTGTTTATGTCTAGCAGTAAATAGGGAGATATGATCTGGTCACTCGAGCTCTGTGATCATGCCTTTGTAACTGGACGATCTTGTATCTTCGCACAAGGTAAATACAAGACTGACATCTAGAGGACAAGACTGGTAATAACAGGATTCATCTTAATATGATCCAGTATCGTATAGTACCGATCCACTGCCTTTGAGAACCATAGGCTATTGAATCGACCGAAACAACAACAACAAGATAAGCTAATAATAATAAATCGACCATGTCACTGACAAACATTCAATTAAATATTTCTGCTACATTGATATATGAGTGTTATATGGGAGTTTAGTTCTGTACTTTGTAATTGCAACTTCCTTTTTCTTTTAGAAACTTCGACTCAGTGAACTTCTTAAGCAACCAGAATCTTATAATCTTTAGCTTTTAAAGGTATAGAACGTTCAGCAAACACATTTTACGTAGAACAAATTTACATAGAACTAATTTTACATAGGCAAATGTAGGCTACATAGAATTTAAAGGATTAGTTAGTTCATTTTAAAATTAAAAGTAGCCCATGATTTACCTGTGTCTGACTTTCTTCTTTCTGATGAGCACAACCAGAGTTATATTAATAAATATCCTGCCGCTTCCAAGCTAATGGCAGTGACGGGGTCCATTGAGTTTGAAGCTCAAAAAAGCACATCCATCCATCATAAACGTACTCCACACGGCTCCGGGGGGTTAATATAGGCCTTCTGAAGCGAATCGGTGGGATTTTGAAAGTAGAAATATCCATATTTATAATTTTATAAAGTAAAATATATAGAGTCGTCAGACCACCTTCCGTATTCAACTTGCGCAGAAAGCGTAACACCTCTCGCCTGTCATCATACGTCGTGCTTTTTTCATAAGTTGAATACGGAAAGCAGTCTGGCGGAAGCTAGATATTTGACTTTATAAAGTTTTAAATATGGATATTTAAATTTTTTAGAAGTAACCGCTGCTTCTTGCCTTGGTGAGACCAAAGAACTACAATGTACCTACAGCATGTTTTACAATGTGTACAGTATCCTCATACAAATACACACTGTCTAACAAAAATTTGAAGTTTTACAACATTATAAACTTGACAATTCATTTCTACAAAAGTAGTAGGCCTACAGTTAACTTTGTATAAAAGGCTTTATACAGTCCAACTTCTTCCAAAAAATGTACTTACTCTCTATGTCCATGAATATTTTTTGAATGGCCTCAAATATTTGAATTCATGATATTTTAAGTTCAGTGCATAAATGAGTCCAAATATCATGGCACAGGCACATGCAAAAGAGGGCAACTCATTTAGTACTTCCACACCGTCAATGACATTGGAAATGTCCAGTGCCCGACTAAGAGCATCACTTTCACGGATCACAAAAAATGCCATGGTGATCTTTTCAAATTTTCTCTCGCTTCCTCCCTCTGGTGGCCCAGTAGTGCACAACACAACAAAATTTTAAAAGCATAGATAAGTTCACAACACAACGAAATAAATCCACAACACAATGAAATAAATCCACAACACAACGAAATCAAGCCACAACACAACGAAAAATCCACAACACAACGAAATAGCCACAACACAACAGAAATGCTCCCGACCACTAGGGGTGGTCTCTCGGAGTGCGGTAAAGTTAGTTTTCCTTGCATTGTTCTATAGATTCGCCAATCTTACAAATATTTAAACACTACGATCAGTTTTAAGTGTGCAGTTGTATATCGACATGAAATATCAATTCAAAATCACCTACGTGCATTATAGCTGCATATTTATACTCGAGAACGCTTTTACCCGCTGCCACGGCGCTAAGGGAGCGTCTGCCAATTACACCAAGTTGAAACATATAATTTGTATGAATTAATTAATTTATTTTATTTTTATTTATTTTTTATTCCAATGTTGTGTTGTGCATTATTAAGTCAGTTTTACCAATACAATCAAGCTGTGGAATTTTAACATGTCTGTTTTTAAATGTTAAAAGCAATTTTAATTCATACAAATTATACGTTTCAACCAATTGGTGGAATTGGCAGACGTTCCCTTAGCGCCGGGTCAAAGCATTCTCGAGCATAAATATGCAGCTATAATGCATGTAGGTGATTTTGAATTAATATTTCATATCGATAAACAATGGTTAGCCTACATAATGTTAAAACTAATTGTGGTATTGATTTCTTTGTAAGATTGCCGATTCTATAGAACAGTGGCAACTTTACCGTGCTCCGAGTGCCCCCGAGTGGTTGGGAGCATTTCCGTTGTGTTGTGGCTTGATTTCGTTGTGTTGTGGCTTGATTCCGTTGTGTTGTGGGTTGATTCCGTTGTGTTGTGGCTTGATTTCGTTGTGTTGTGGCTTGATTTCGTTGTGTTGTGGCTTGATTTCGTTGTGTTGTGGCTTGTTTCCGTTGTGTTGTGGCTTGTTTCCGTTGTGTTGTGGCTTGTTTCCGTTGTGTTGTAGCTTGATTTATTTGTGTTGTGGCTTTTCCGTTGTGTTGTGGCTTGATTTCGTTGGTTTGTGGCTTGTTTCCGTTGTGTTGTAGCTTGATTTATTTGTGTTGTGGCTTTTTCGTTGTGTTGTGGCTTGTTTTCGTTGTGTTGTGAACTTATGTTTGCTTTTTATATTTCGTTGTGTTGTGCACTACTGGGCCACCGTAGTACGCCTAAAAACATTCAAGAACAGAGAGTAATTGAGGGACTGTGGAAGAAAAGAAAACACCCCTTCATTTGAAAATTTATTACAAAATTTAGTTAGCTTTCCAACTATGGAGGTCAATGTAGAGGCCAAACGTCTGTTGCTAACTTTCATTAAAATATCTTCATTTGTATTCAGCGTAAAAATAACATTTGTACGGTTTATTACAAGAGTAGAGTAAGTGATGACAAAATGTTCATTTTTGGGTGAAGACGTAATTTTACACTCTTTTTGGCTTTGAAAATGCTTTAAAACGCTTAAACAATCACACTCCCATGTGTTGACTAGGGATGCAACAATACAGTTAGTCCACGGTTCAATAACTTACCTCGGTTTTCGGTTCGGTTCTGATGGCTTGCCACATCAGTTTTTTTTTATTCTATTCTATTCTTAGGCGACAGGAACAGAAAGTATACTATTTTTTTATAGCAATACTCTTTCTTTATTTTACTTAAAAGACTTGAAAAACTTTACTTAAAAAAAACCCTTGTACACATTATAATATAAAATAAATATATGTAAAGATTTACACTGGCAACTCAGAGCTGTACAGCAGCATTTAAGTATGAAATTGAATGAATAAATGTAAAAATAAAACACTACAGACTTCACTATAAAATATACATTGATTCTTATTAAAGCTACCGTATTAAAGTTATTCAGTCAAGAGCAGTGAGTGATTTTCTCTTTGTCTTTTGTTGTTTTATTAGCCACTAAAGGAATAATTTACTCAAAAATGAAAATTCTGTCATCGATTAGGCTACTCACGCTCAAGATGTTTTAAACCTGAAGTTCTTTGTTCTGTTGGACATACAATATTTTTTTAAGAATGTTGGAAACCAAACAGTTGCTGGTCCCCATTATAGGAAATAATAATATGGATGTCAACGGCTACCATGAACTGTCTGGTATTATTCAACAGAAGGAATGAATACAGGTTTGGAACAACATTAGAGTGAGCAAATAATGACATCATTTTATAGGTGAACTGTCCCTTTAAGGACATGCAAGCCGCAGCGTGTTCACTAGGCTGCGCTGCCTTCAATTTAAGACCTGCACCGTTTATCTTATATACAGACACACAGTGGCGTAGGCAGAATTTTATTTTTGGTCGGGCCTGGGCAAAAGTGTTTGAGGGAGTTGATGGGGTGGGGGGTGTCCCTGTCAACATAAACCAAAACTGTAGCTACAACCTGTCCTCATACAAAACACAAGCAGCAGTTATAACAAACGTTAGACACTTTATTTCCACTATTCGAACATTTTCTTCATTCATAGTTTGCCATGATTTACCACATTCACGATTTAACACATTCTAGCATGATTTACCATGATTTAGTCAAAAGAAATAACAATTTTGCATGGGCAAAACTGCTGGGGTGAAACTGTGGCTCTGCAGACAGATATTATTGTGCATATGAGGCTGTCACGGCCCAGATTAGACATGATGACGAAAACGGCTCGAACCTGAAGACACGGGAGGGGAATAATCTTTCCAGGGAACAGACGTGATTAAATGTGAAGTGACAAAAGAAATGATTTGGATCTGGAGGTGAGGTGAACTTACAGACAGACGTACATAGCCTGAATACCCAGCTAAGCAATTCATTAATCATTTCTTTCTCAAAGTTTGGCCATGGCTGCATTAGTTTATAGTTTATTCCAAAATTTTACATAACATTTTAACTAGATTCTGCTGAAATGAACAAAATGACTTGAAAAAAGATTTGTTCATTTTGCTGAACAAGATCAAAGATCCGAGTCAGTAAAATTATCCGAACTTCCCACTACTAATAACGTTAGAAGTCACGTGACAATGGGAACCAATATTTTTTATTTAATTTACAGAAATGTATTTACTCATATACTATATGAAACATATATGATTTGCAAGACGTTAAAGAGTATTTTAACACTATTTAAACTAACACTATTAAAACGTGATTTTGTAAGAATTGTAATCAGGCTCTGAACAGATTACCCATTAAAAGTTCTTTCAGCCAATAGAATCGCTCTGGGGTCCTAAGCGGACACAATTTCACAGGGGGACAGGATTTCTCATGACACCACCACTAAGTTTACATTACATCATCCACTGTCGTTTCGCTTTTTTATAGAAATAAAAAACATTTAGTTCAGATGGATAACGGTCGCCTCAATTGTAAACATCTGCTCTGCGCAACAGAGCCTGATAGAGTGTCTGATGAATGTATGAGGGCGACCTGCAGTCGCACACAGTGCAGCAGGAATCACAGATCACGTGAAGAGAGTAAGGTGAGACAGGACCATGGCGTAGGATTCGTGCGCAACAGAGCCTGATAGATCAGAGTCTGATAAATGTCTTATCTTGTAGAATAGGTGAGACAGGACCAGCGTAGGATTCGTGCACAACAGAGCCTGATAGATCAGAGTCTGATAAATGTCTTATCTTGTAGAATAGGTGAGACAGGACCAGCGTAGGATTCGTGCACAACAGAGCCTGATAGATCAGAGTCTGATAAATGTCTTATCTTGTAGAATGCGCAGTCAGCACCGCCGATCCCTATGAGTAAACATGGGCTTCCTGGTGCGTTTCACCGTGGAAAGATGCCAATAAAACTATTATGTCACTTAACATTGCATTTACCTCAGAAAGGTTATCTAATGTTCACAGTTTGATAGTCATAAAAAAACACTAGAGATGGGCTTATTTACTTATAAATGTACTTAAGCTACTTATAATAATTTTCATGGAGGCAGGTGTTTATGAAAACTACCCAAAGTGCAAGTTATACAGACATTTCAGTTTTTATAATAGCCTGTCTCCCAATATCAGAGCCAACTTAGGCTGTGTTGTTCAACCTCCTGTTAGCTCTGGTCTCTGTTTGCACTTTGAATATTGAGAGAGTATACTTGATTGTAGTTGCACTTATTGTTTGCACTTAATAAGACTAAGAAAAAACTGTTTATACTGTTCTTATTTCTTGTGGAAAGGAGTTGAATTAGGAGGTCACACACAGCCTCAATCAGAAACTCATAATTCATGTGAGGTCTGAAGAGACTCATGTGAAATCATACAGGAGAGAAGACAGTCAGTTGAGTTTGTGGCAAAACCATGGGGACCATTTTTGGGGATTTCTGCCTGGATTTGGCCTACCCAAATTGAAAAGCTTCCCATACCCACACACAGTGGTCTAAATACACAATTTTGGTGTCATTTTAAAGGAAACCCTTTGATGTTTCATATACCCCTGCTAAAAGGTGCTTTTTGATTTTTTTGTCAGGCCCTGTGTGCTCTAGCACCCTGCAGACAGTTTAGTCTGTTTCCACTAGATTCCAGAAAATACTGGAAAATGTAGATTTTCTTTTTTCTTTAAATGCACATTTAATTTATAAATTGATCGATTTATATACCCTATAATTTGGCTAACTCGTCCTCACTCTCATCACATGGACGAGCTAACTCTGCACTCTTCCTATTGCCCTTTCCGTAAAATATTGCTGTATTTATGTATTCAAAAAGAGATATAATTATGATACTTATACATAAACACAACTATACTACAATAAACACTTTAAATAAATAAATAACTGCAATCATATTGTTGAAACGACAATCTATAAAAAATTCCAATGGGGAAATATATTACTGCAATTCCACTGTAGTACAGCGTTGCCATTTGGAAACATTGAGATTTTCTCAATTTACAGTAAAACTATGTTAGACAAAGTTGATTTGTGAATAAAAATATCTAATTTACTTATCAAAGATGCTGCAAAAAATGCCCCTTGAGAAGAGATGTTTAGAAATTAGGTTATTAGAGCAATTTCTGGAGCACTTCAACATAGGTGTCTTCTGTGTGAGGGTGACAGTGGGAAAGAGAGTTTTGGAGGGACATTCAAATGTCATTTGACTTAAAAACATAGTAGACAAAGAAGTAGGAGATGAGATTCAAAACTAGGAAAACAAAGCAATTAATTTATTCATGCCGCAATGCACTCCCAGAGTGCACTTCCTCAGATCACAGATTAAGTTGACAAAACTTAAACGGTTTAAGTAAGAACAACTTGAGCCAGCGAGAATTGATTTAATTAAAAAAATAAAACAATTGATATAAACTTAACTTACTTAGTACATTGAATTCATACTATGTGTAATAACTACAAAGTAATTTATATTACAAATTATTTTAAGTTAAATGAACTCAATTTTTTAAGTTCACATTACTTAATTTTTTTTAGGGCAACCAGTTTCCTCAATTTTTTAAAGTAAATTAAATTCTTCCGGGTTAACCGTGTATATGCTTCACTCATTGAGCTTTGTTCTTTGGTGACGGATGCAGCAGCAGCTCTCTCTCTCTCTCTCTCTCTCTCTCTCTCTCTCTCTCTCTCTCTCTCTCTCTCTCTTTCTGAGAGAAGCATCAATCATCCATTCACCTCCCTGCTGAATATAGGGCACAGTAACTGCTGTAACTTGAAATGTAATAGTTTTATTCATGTTTTCTTCTAAACAAAATGTTGCATCGTAAGGATGTGTGTGTGCTCAGGCCCAGAACGGTGCAATGTGAGTACACTTAGAAGTAAGGTATCATATTGATCAAAGTTTAAAATCACGTTCATGAATCCTGGTGCATTTGCAAACTAGTTGTGCTGGTTCATTTTGCATCATTTGCATTGGTTTGATATGTACATTATGTCCGGCTAGAAGAGCCATGGCGAAAATAAATCCATCACTATTTCAAGCAGGAAAGATAGTTAAGATTCATGAAGCATTTTTATGTTTTTGAAAATCTTCCAAAGTATGTAAGCATGGAACATTTTTCTCTTTAATTCTATAAGGCTGGACTCCTTGAAACGTTTAAATGTGGAGGATTATAAAACACTACAACATAAAAGCATTTAGAATATTAAACCTTTCACTCGGACACTTAAACAAAGGATTTCAGCAAAACACCATTTAGGTGTTTTAAGAAACTCTGTTCCAAAAGTATGTGATAGAGTGATAGATCATCTGTGTAGAAGAATGTGGTGTAGAAGAAGAATGTGATAAAAGTATGAGATGAGAATCACTCCACCTTCATCCGGAATGCAGAATCACTGACAACATTCAATGGACATCTGAAAACTCATCTCTTCCGTGAGCATGACCTCATCTTTAAAAACAAATAAACATTTTCCTCTATTCCCTCCCTATTCTTGCTTATGCTACTCTAAGTAATGTCCAAAACGTAATATGTCAGGCACTTTTTGTGATTTTCCGCCTCTTCATGACGCATCACTTCCTGTATTCCCCATTGTAAGTCGCTTCGGATGAAAGCGCCTGCTAAATGAATAAATGTAAATGTAAATGAGATGGAAATCAAATTCAAGGCAGCCTGACCCCACATTCATATACACCGATCAGGCATAACATGACCTAATAATGTTTTGGTCCCCCTTTTCCTGCCAAAACAGTCCTGACTCGTCGAGGCATGGACTCCACTAGACTCCCGAAGGTGTGCTGTGGTATCTGGCACCAAGATGTTAGCAGCAGATCCTTTAAGTACCATACGTTGTGATGTGGGGCCTCCATGAATCTGACTTGTTTGTTCAGCACATCCCACAGATGCTCGATTGGATTGAGATCTGGGGGATTTGGAGGCTAAGTCAACACCTCAAACTCGTGCTCCTCAAACCATTCCTGAACCATTTTTGCTTTGTGACAGAGCACATTATTTGCTGAAAGAGCCACAGCCACCAGGGAATACCATTTCCATGAAAGGGTATACATGGTCTGCAACAATGCTTAGTTGGCACGTGTCAAAGTAACATCCACATGGATGGCAGGACTTAAGGTTTCCCAGCAGAACATTGTCCAAAGCATCACTGCCTCTGCCGGCTTGCCTTCTTCCCATAGTGCATCCTGGTGCCATGTGTTCCCCAGGTAAGTGACACACATGCAACCAGCCATCCACGTGATGTAAAAGAAAATGTGATTCATCAGACCAGGCCACCTTCTTCCATTGCTTCGTGTAGCTTTAGGTTTGCACTTGGCTTTGTTGATGACAGTAGAAATATATTTAAAGGGTTAGTTCACCCAAAAATGAAAATTCTGTCATTAATGACTTACCCTCATGTCGTTGGACACCCGTAAGACCTCCGTTCATCTTCCGAACACAAATGAAGATATTTTAGTTGAAATCCGATGGCTCAGAAAGGCCTCCATTGGCACAATGTACTTTACACTCTCAAGACCCATAAAAGGTACTAAAGACATCGTTACAAAGTCCATCTCACTACAGTGGTTCTACAATAACTTTATGAAGTGACGAGAATAGTTTTTGTGCGCAAAAAAAACCTAAATAACGACTTGTATAGTGATGACCAATTTCAAAACACAGCATCATGAAGCTTTGAAGCGTTATGAATCCGTGAGTTGAATCATGATTCGGATCGCATGTCAATCCACCAAACTGCTGAAATCACGTGACTTTGGCGATCCAAACCGCTGAATCGACTCGCTGATTCATAACGCTTCGAAGCTTCATGTGAACTAACATGCCTTTCTAACTAACCCTTTAAGAGAGATAGTTAGAAAGATACTTTGACCGTGCAATGTTAACCCCTTTTTTATTTTCCACTACTGAATCCGAAAAAGCCATGGCATGCACAAGAAGGGTAGATTTTTTGTAAAGTCTTTCAAGACGCCTAAGGAGAGAAGTGAGTAGACAGGACAGTTCTAGTTATTAATGGAGCAAGATCATCCAAAACATTACAAATAGATTCATTATAGGTTGAATTATCTCAGGTTGAGTGAAGAAGGAAGAACAGAGGCAGCAATAGTAGCAGAGAAATTGTTATAGATCTCAGGTTATGGTAAGATCGGTGTTTGTTTTTACGAGAGGGAGTGAGAAGTCGAAGACAATTAGTTTATGATCAGAGATGTCTAAATCACCCTGAGCATGTCATTATTGATCTGGACATGTTGCCCAAAAATCTAAATAGTAGTTTGATTAGGTCCAGATATTAAGTCCCGTTGATGATAAACAGTTCACCCTTCGCCGTGAGTTTGATTGACAGGCGATCTGACCAATCACATCGCCAAATCTGACGTTTTGTCCGACAAAGTAGTCAGGAGAGTTAGTAGATTAACGTCGGTGGACTTGAACTTGAAAAACGGTGTGTACTGATGTCTCCCCGTGGTTGAAACCACATTTCTTTTAGTGTTCATTCATGTTAACTTGATGCTTATGAATGAACTAGAAGGAAGAGACAATCGGTTCACGGACAGCTTTAAACTGAGGCGCTACAGCGATCACGACACATTAAAGAGCCACAAAAGTATTTGTTGTTTCAATTTCTTTAAAAAAAATTACATTTAAAGACTTTGTTTCATATCAAAAGTAACTTGCTCTGTCCCGTCTGTCGCTATGTTTTCAGTATCCTCTTTGCTCCGTGATGTATTTTCTCTACGTGAGAACGTGTGTGGTGTGAGAACTCCCAATGCTTGTCGAACATAGCAACAGTAACTAAAGGGGGCGGGTTTTTGCGAACGGTCAATTAACAAACAATTAGCAAAAACAAACACAAACACATCAACGATTAGCAAAAACAAAAACACAGAAAAAGCGACGAGAAGCAGCAGCCATTTTGCGAACAGTGTACTCTCACTGGAAACGATAATGAAAAAGACATCAATTACTTGTATTTGTACCCAGTAACATTACCAACATTTTTTTAATTTTTTACCTCCAGTGAAAAGATTGAAGAGAAAACAAACTGAGATTTGCAGATGCATCTTTGATGAGGAGGTGAATGAAATAATGTGACTGTTTCAGCGCCCATTTTATAGCTCATCAGAATGGGAGGGTCTTCATGAGAAAATGAAAGTTTAACAAATAGAGGGAAAGTCACATTAAACAGGTAGTTGTACAATTATTTGCCATCTAATGACTGTATGGAGTGTCTAATAAGTAACATAATCTTCCTCTTTTCTAGAAATGTATAAGAAAGGGACAGTTGACCCAAAATTGCCCATTCTCCTTTTTTGTCACCCTCATGTCATGTGATTATCCATTCCATCTATTAAAGGGGCACTTCAGTGCTGGGAAGATGAATGTGTATTTAAACTGTGTCATTTATGTAGTAGAAATGTGAAATTATTTTTGAATTTGGTGCCTTCTAGACTGAGAAAAAACTGAAAATGTATTTTTGTCTCATGTGGATGAAAGACAACAACTCCCAGAATGCACTTGCTTCGCTGCCCTACGAGGCCACTCCCTACACCGCCCCCAATGTCGTTTTGATCTTCATAATAATACAATAATTTTGTTCAGTATGTACAATTGTACAAATGTACAATTAAAAACTGAACGTGTAATTTCTATACAGTGTGAGTGAGCCAAACGAAAGTCACAGGACAAACGCAGCAGGAGTCCGATTTTTATACATCACGAAAGGGGAAGTAAGAGCTGAGCAGAGCTGAGGTAAGCGCGAAAGTCATTCTCAGCGCGTGTCCAGTCTGGCACGTTTTCTGGTCGTATATGGAAGCTAAACTTTCATAGTAATTAATTGAAAAATTAATTTACATTATGTGAGTGAGATCCCTCCGCTGTGGGTGGGTTAAAATCATGCAGAACAGCTCCTTCTACTGGCTGTAGTTTTTAGCCTCTGGCCAAAAAATCATTTTTTTCCAAAAAGGAAAAATTTCCTTGGATTTTTTTTTATTTTTTCCAAAAATAAAATGCATAATTATCTCGTCTCAGGGGGATATGAGGGGGGAAAGTACCATAATTCAAATATATTACGGGGTTTCTACTGATACAAAGCTTAATTCTAAATCACTGAAGTGACCCTGCTGCATTCTGGATCATTCGAAGTGATTGGATCGCACAAGAGGGGAGTCCAACCAGAAGCGCATTGCAGTAGTCAAGTCTAGAAATAACCAGGGCCTGGACAAGAATCTGTGTTGCGTGCTCTGTTAGGAACGGTCTAATCTTCTTGATGTTGTGGAGTGCAAACCGGCATGAGCGAGCTGTCTTAGAAATGTGTTCTCTGAAGGGCAGCTGGTCATCAAATGTTACTCCAAGATTTCTGACTGACTTTGATGGGAAAATCAAGGATGTGCCTAACTGGATGGTGAAGTCATGTTGTATGGTGGGACTGGCGGGGAAGATGAGAAACTCAGTCTTTGCCAGGTTAAGCTGCAGGTGATGTTTTCTCATCCATGCAGAGATGTCAGCCAGACAGCTGGAGATTCGTGCAGTTACTGTGGGGTCGTCGGGGTGAAATGAAAGGTAGAGCTGAGTGTCATCAGCATAGCAGTGGTATGAGAAGCCATGTGCCTGAATGATGGGTCCCAATGAAGTAGTGTAGATGGAGAAGAGGAGAGGACCAAGCACCGAGCCCTGGGGAACCCCAGTGGTCAGTGGATGTGCTTGGGATTCCTCACCTCTCCAGGCAACCTTGAAAGACCTACCTGTGAGATAGGACTCAAACCAAAGGAGCGGAGTCCCTGTGATGCCCAGGGATGAGAGGGTGGACAGAAGAATCTGATGATTGACCGTGTCAAAAGCTGCAGATAGATCGAGCAGGACGAGGACTGATGATTTGGAGTCAGCTTTAGCTATCCGTAGGGCTTCAGTGACCGACAGTAGTGCAGTCTCTGTGGAGTGGCCCCTTTTGAAACCTGATTGGTTGATGTCCAGCTGATTATTCTGTGATATTAAGGATGAAACCTGGTTGAAAACCACTCGTTCAATAGTTTTTGCTATGAATGGTAGTAGAGAAACCGGTCTGTAGTTATCTATGAGTGATGAATTTAGCGTGGGTTTCTTAAGCAGTGGAGTTACCCGAGCCTGCTTGAATGTGGTAGGGAAGATGCCGGTGCTGAGAGATGTGTTGATGATGTGAGTGAGTGCTGGTAGGATTGAAGGAGAGATGGCTTGAAGTAGGTGTGAGGGAATGGGATCAAGAGGACAGGTGGTAGGATGGCTAGAGAGAAGAAGTTTAGATACTTCAGTCTCAGTGAGTGTAGAAAATGAGAAGAGAGGGTGTTTGGTTGTGGATGTGGCTGAACTGAAGTCCACAGTGTGTGTGGGTGAGAACTGACTGCTGATGGTTGTTGTTTAGTTTGTGAAGAATTTTGACCATCATTATAAGACCATCATTAAGATGGATTGCTATTGAGAAACCAGGCAATGTTCACATTCTCTTTTCACTTAAAGATATTGTTTGTCATTCAACTGTAGCCAAAAAAAAAGTAACTTACAACATTATGACCTATTACCCTTTTGAAATCATAAACTCTTTATTTTTTAAAAACAAACATTTCTTATAGGCAGGGTCATAGCCATCATTTCAGAAGTGAGGGGCACAGAATGTCAAGTGTTATAGTTTTTTTCTGACCTTTGTCAAATTGAGATTTGATGAGACTATGCATTATATATTGTGAGATGGTGGTCCAGTGGGTTAAACCATGGAACTGATAAGCAGAAGGTTACTGGTTCGATCCCAGCGGTCACTACCAGTGTGTCCTTGAGCAAGGCACTTTACTTCATGTTGCGCCAGGGGGATTGTCCCTGTAATAAGAGCACTGTAAGTCGCTTTGGATAAAAGCGTCTGCCAAATGCATAAATCTATATATTAATAATGGAAGCATTAAGGTTTTTCAATGTTTTTAAAACTTAATCTCACCAAGGCTGCATTTATTTGATCAAAATACAGCAAAAACAGGATTATTGTGAAATATTTTTACAATTAAAAATAACTTTTTTCTATTTGAATATTTTAAAATGTAATTTATTCCTGTGATCAAAGCTGGATGTTCAGAATCATTACTCCAGACTTCAGTGTCACATGATCCTTCAGAAATCATTCTAATATGATGATTTGCTGCTCAAGAAACATTTATATCAATGTTGAAAACAGTTGTGTAAAACATGTTAGGATTCTTTTATTAATAGAAAGTTCAAAATAACATTATTTATTTGAAATAGAAAGCTAACATTGTACTACCATAAGAATCAGTAAAAAAAAATGTTCCAGCAAATTGATCAAGTGACAGTAGACATTTATAATGTTGCAAAAGCTTTATATTTCAGATAAATGCTGTTCTTTTGAACTTTCTATTCATTAAATAATCCTGGAAAAAAAAATTTACACAACTGTTTTCAACATCGATGATAATAATAATAAATGTTTCTTGAGCTGAAAATCCTCATATTAGAATGATTTCTGAAGGATCATGTGACATCTGAAAATTCAGCTTTGATCACAGGAATAAATTACATTTTACTCTATATTACAATAGAAAAGTTATTTAAAATTGTAAAAATATTTCACAATGTACTGTTTTTGCTGTTTTATATATTCAACAAGAGCCAGAGCAAACACACACACACACATTTTCAAATTCAGTAAGCTAAAAATGCCATCTTTATTCTAATTTGAGGGGGTTTGATAACATTCAGTTATATAGATAGACTGTCTCTTTGAATTTTAAATTGAATTTATACGAATAAATGAGAACCTCAACTTGTTGTGAGCACACCAATTTTCATTTGATAAAAAGTGGGTGGCACATGTCCCCCGCATCCCCCACATAATCTACGCCCATGATTTATAGGTAATCCATATGCAAACTAATGCATATCTAACACAAGAACAAAGAACAAATCAGACAGTCAAACATAAGTCAAAATAAATTCTGCACTAAAATTATTGCACAAACTAACATCACCCTTGCGGAAAAAAATACACGTTAGCGTACTTTTAAAGATTAATATAATGTGAAAAGAATCTATTGTTTTCGCCACTTAGTTGCATTTTAATTTAATTTAATGTTTAATTTTGCATTAAATTAAATGTATTATAGTTTGAATTTATATACAACTTTAGAGTGCTATATTTTGACCAACATAGTTATAGGACTTAAGTACATATTTATACGTAGTTTCATAATTCTCTTGTCTTTAAAGACAATATTTTGTTTAGTTTTTGTTAAGCAATGCATTTAATAGTATATGTCTGCTTGCGTGCTTAAGTGATTTAGAACCACATCTTGATTTTAAAAGCATTGAACATTATGTAGAAAAGTGACATTCTTGTAGATAAAATCAAAGAACAGGTGCTGCTGATGAAAATCTCAACAATAGTTTGAGCAAAAGGTTAAGTTTCTCACTAATATATTTAATAGCAATAGTTGTACTGGAGTATACTGTATAAGCAAGTGTACACTAAAGTTAAGAAGAAAAACACATTTCATTTTCAATTGTATTTTTTTTTATATGCGCAAAATATAATACTGTAATGGTACGGGTGAACCAGGAACCAGGAACAGGCTGAAGACTCAATCTCACAATCAAACAAACTTTAATCTTAACGTCACAGGGACATGCAGATGGGAAACGGAAACACAACAGGGTCTAGACGAAGACTGAGTGAACAAGAGGAACTTAAGTGAACACAACCGAGATAATGAAACAGACACAGATGAACTAGATGAACTCATAATGACGGTGACCATGCTTAAGTCCAAGTCTTCCAGAGTCGCGGCCAAAGCCGATTCAAAAGACCGCTGTTCATTTTTCTTACAAACCCATTGATTCACTTCAGAATGCCTTTATTAACACCCCGGAGCCGTGTGGAGTACTTTTATAACGGACTTTTTTTCTTGGGCTGCCATTCACTGCCATTATAAAGCTTTTGATTTTTTAATATAATTCGTCTGGAAGACACCTAGGATGGCTTGAGGGAGAGTAAATCATAGGGTAATTTTCATTTTTGGGTGAACTTACCCTTAAATAGTTATTTATTTTACCTGTATCGATTCAAACTCGCATTTAATAATTTTCAAGGATTTCCATTAAACTTACCTGTATCTGATAGCGATCTGAGAGAGACCATGAAGTGAAGCGAGATGTAGTTTCATCCAATCCATAAACCAGTTCAGTTTTTTGTCAAGGAGCAATACATCCTAAAAAATAAAATTGAATTAGGTTTATTAACAACATGTTGCAATGTTTACACTGTACAATGACTCATAATGTGATTTAATTAGGGCTGAGTATTTGACATATTTCACAATTTGATTTGATTTCAATTCATAAGGTTAATATTTAAATATACTGAAACCACTTTTCTATCCTCCTCCAACCATTCAAACAGATTGACGCGAATGTTGTTGAGAATTCCATGAACCACGTGACTGCGAGATCAAAGCGTGTTGCAACTCTGTATTTCAACAGCTCTGGGAGCGCACAGCACAAAAAATATCATTATAAAACAATATAACGTCATAAATACACTTCGTAGATGAGGTTAAACACTTTCTTTTATGTTCTCTTGGTTAAAAGTAAACTCCATGTCTGCACTGCACGGAGTCATGTCCCCTCATTCCCCTGAGAGAAAAGTTTTGGCTCGTTTAAACACGCACAGAATATACAGTGAGGAAAATAAGTATTTGAACACCCTGCTATTTTGCAAGTTCTCCCAGTTGGAAATCATGGAGGGGTCTGAAATCGTCATCGTAGGTGCATGTCCACTGTGAGAGACAATCTAAAAAAAAAAATATGTATGATTTTTTAACTATTTATTTGTATGATACAGCTGCAAATAAGTATTTGAACACCTGTCTATCAGCTAGAATTCTGACCCTCAAAGACCTGTTAGTCTGCCTTTAAAATGTCCACCTCCACTCCATTTACTATCCTAAATTAGATGCACCTGTTTGAGGTCGTTAGCTGCATAAAGACACCTGTCCACCCCATACAATCAGTAAGAATCCAACTACTACCATGGCCAAGACCAAAGAGCTGTCCAAAGACACTAGAGACAAAATTGTACACCTCCACAAGGCTGGAAAGGGCTACAGGGAAATTGCCAAGCAGCTTGGTGAAAAAAGGTCCACTGTTGGAGCAATCATTAGAAAATGGAAGAAGCTAAACATGACTGTCAATCTCCCTCAGACTGGGGCTCCATGCAAGATCTCACCTCGTGGGGTCTCAATGATCCTAAGAAAGGAAAATATCCTAATTGCTTTTGGTTCCATCTAATAATTGCTCAGTCAGTTGTTTGTTCTTCTCTTTTTTGTGTACATATTCACAACAGACCTGAGTAAATGTTTAGAGATTTTTAGGTTTTAGATTTTGGAATTGCATGTTATCACTTGTGTTGCCAGAAGATAAAAACCTGGCAATCTGGGTGAGCCCATGACCTTCAATCTAGCACCAGAGTAGAACCAGTGTGACATCTGCATTAGATTTGACGAACCTGACAAAAACTATGACAACCGGTTCATAATGTGTTACGTATAATTAATTATTTGGACATTTAAATCCTTTTCTTTTTATATCCACAGGCTGATGACAAATGAGATAATGGTCAGTTTCAATATGAATGTAATGCAACATCTGTCCAACGTTGGAGGTTGATGTCAATCTGGTGTTGAGTTTAGAACCCAACGTCAGTTTGACGTCAGAACCCAACGTCAGATTGACGTCAACATCTAACGTTGGACGGACGTTGCATTTTGGTTGAAAATGAAAACCGGGTTGACGTCAGAACCCAACGTCAGATTGACGTCAACATCTAACGTTGGGCGGACGTTGCAATTTGGTTGAAAATGAAAATCGGGTTGACGTCAGAACCCATCGTCAATCTGATGTTGTGTTCTGATGTCAACACGATTTTCTTTTTCAACCAAAATGCAATGTCTGTCCGACGTTGGGGTCCAACGTCAATCTGGACCCAATCAATCTGACGTCATATTGATGTCTGGGGCCTGCTGGGTAGAGCTGAAGTGTGACATTCGGTTCTGAAGAAACAGCAAAGCCGCTAAGGAATCCCTGTTATCGAAACAGTTATCGAATTCCTGCTGAAAACAAAAATATGCCTGTCCTGTATGAAATTCCTTGTTCAGGCTGGTTTGTAAGTGGTTTGATGCTGATCTAGCTGGATGATCCGCATAGCTGATCACCATCTGAAAACTCTGTCATTTACTCAAAAAATAACAAAAGAAGATATTATAACTGGCTATTGGGTCTAAATAACATTGGCTCATACAGGTTTGGAACATATGGGTGACACTGAATTACAAATTAAGATTTTTTGTTTTTTTACAACAATAATAATAATATATTTTATTTATAAGCACCCTTCAAAGATACCTTACAGCATAGAAAGCTAGATCAATAATATACAAAGCAATACAAAACACAAACTATAAGCAAGCTTACAATCATTTCAAATATAATCATAAAAAACAGGCAATCAATCGATCATTACTATTCTAAAAAATATATGTTTTAAACTGGGCGAAAGAATCCAAATGGTAAAAAATTCCATAATTTCAGCGCAAAACCACGAAAAGCACAACTTAATTTAAATTTTGGAACAGTCAATAAATCTGCAAAATATGATCTTAAAGAACGCAATGCAATGTATGGATGAAGGTCTGATAGGTAAAGAGATCCCAAATTGTGAAGAACTTTGTAGGTGAGCAACACCTGTTTCAGGACCCAGTGTTTAGAAGTGTGTGTACAGTAACCGTCCTCACAGTTGAGATCTGTATTAACTGCAAATGATGTAACTAGAGTATGAATAAGGACTTCGGTGCTTTACTGAGAAAGTGAGGATCGGAGTCTAGCTTACGTAAGTGGACAAACGCAATATGTCAAATATTATTGATATGAGAGAAAAAAGAAAACAAACAATCAAATACATAACACCAAGGCTTTTCACTTGGGTGGAGGAGGTCCATAAGGAGAGTTTTAGATAAGATAGACCTAGACCTAATAAGAAGAATTTCACTTTTGTTATTAATAAGCTGTACGAAATTGTTAGTCATCCATATATCCTGTAAACATTTAGTTCAAAAAGTGGAGAGGAAGCAGGCATTTACAAGTGAACCTTATATATTTTAGATAAACTATCCCTTTAAGAATAAACTTCTTACAAACAGCAAGATCCATTTCCATGTAAATATTTTTTTTTCTTTGTATTTCTTTTAAACTTCCTTTTCTCATTAAGATCCTCCCCTTTTGATGAGCTATAAAATGTGTGCTGAAACAGGCACGTTACTTTCATTCTCCTCCTGATCAAAGATGGATCTGCAAATCTCAGTTTTTCTTCTGTTCGTTTTTTTCACTGCAGGTACAAAGACAAATAGCTTGAATCTATATATTGAAAAACTGTTAACTGATGTATCTCACTGTCTCTCTGTTTTTTTATTACTAAAGGACGCTCTCTCAGATGTAATCAATGCCCAGATGCGACAAGCGCTTGTGTCCAGATAACATGTCCAAATGGATTTCCCTACTGTGTTGGTACAACAGCATATATTGGTGAGAATGATGGATTTAAATATGCAGCTATAAATGCCTGATGGAGATGTTGCTATCATTTACTGGTGCTCCAGCTGTGTTTAATGTATTAATGTTGAACTTGTCACAGAACGTCTACTTCTTTTCAGGACAGAATTTATAATTTCATGCATGGAATGTTGTTTTAATGTTTTCTCTCAAATTATTATTCTACAATGTAATTTGTGAAGTATGTAAGATTCACTGACTACTAGGCTATCAGTATGCCATTCCGGGTTTTATTTCCCACAGCTCAACCAATAGCGTGAGTTTGGCGTAAGTTCGATTCATTTCCGTGAACTGGTTCTTTTCGGAAAGTTCGGCTCAATGGACCGGTTTAAAGGGTGATTCATAGGTTCCTGACAACACATTGCAATGTTGTACCGGCACTGAGCTCATTTACTCACACTCCTAAAACTACCCCGATACAACCGCAATCGTACGCAATCGTCCCGTATTTGACACATAAAAGTCTTGAACTGATACGGAACACACTTTGTTCCATATTTTTGAGAATCAATTCAGTGCAAATCCATGACAGACATTTTCACAGTTTTTTACCGTTAAAATCACAGTCATTTTTTGCAGTGTGCGGTAGATAGGCCTACTAATTTCTCCCCGTTTGTCTATGATCAGCGAAGCGTTTTTAACATGTTGGAACATCATTAGAGAGAATGCCCTTTTAATTGGTCGTGTCAGTCATTGTGAGTCACGTGTCGTAGCAACGATGACGACAAGTGACAACAGCGGGAAATATTGTATTATTATATGCTATAATGTATGAAATCTATTTCTCTAAATGTATCAATTAGTATTATCCCACCCCCCCCCCCCCCCCCCCGCCCCCGTTCCTTGTTTCCATTTCAGAAAGTTGGCAACCCTAGTTGAAAGTGTTTACAGTGTTTAGTGTCACACATTGTAGATGTAAACAGAAACAGGCTCAGCTGATAATGCAGAGAATCTCCTTTTCATCAAAAAGAACCAGCCTCTCACTTTTCCGAGAAAGGCTTAGTCTTCAGTAGGCTACCATTTAACATATAATAACATCATTTCAGTTGTTCTGCTACTATGTTGTGTGCAGTGTTGGGGGTAACAAAATAACGGATTACAGTAACGATATTACTTTTTTGGGTAACGAAGTAAAGTAACGCATTACACTAAAAATATTGGTAACTACACTACTTTACTAGACTATAGGAACGCGCTTTCCTGCGTTACTCAAGCCGCGTTTGCCTGTGTGTAAAGATCTGATATGTTTAAGTGCTGCGTGCACCGTTGCCATAGAACAGTGTTTCCCAACCGAGGTGCCGTCTGACAAGAGCATGGATGCCGTGTAAAAGTCCTTCAAATTCTCTCTTTGTAAACTTTGTTCAATGCATATAGTGCTGCAGTATGTTCGAATACCAGTCATTTTCGCCGTCGTCACAAATGAGAAGTTGCGCGCGCTGTGAGAATATTTTGTCTATGTGCACTCATCCGAAAGCGCGCACACGTCTCACAGTGCGCAAATATTGAGTTATCTTTCAAGTTTGGCTCTTGAACGGACAAACTCACACAAAACTATGTCAACATGCCCATCTTGATGAGTATCCTAGCAGACATAGTCTGTATATGCCTTAAAACGACGCATATCCGAGCATTGGGTCTTAAAGGGGCAGTTTTATTAGGTCTTAAAGGGGCAGTTTTATTAGGTCTTAAAGGGGCAGTAGCCTTTACTGCTGTCTGTTTAATGTCAAACAACAAAAGACAAGGGCATCACTCACTGCTCTTGATTGAATAGATTTTGTAAATTTAATAGGATTAATGTTTAATTTATACAGTCAAATATGCAATGTTATTTTACATTTGATTTCTGTACCTGAAAACTAATGTTAGACGTACCTGAAAAACCTGAAAAGCATTGTTTATTTTATTAGTGTCTTTGCTCAATAGTATTTATTTGTGCTGCTGCTTGTATTTAAATTATTTGTTCTTATTATTTTCTTTATCTTTATTTGACAGTAGTCCTTTTTGTTTGTTTGGGGAAACACTGCCATAGAGCCATGATGTTTGTCCATATATCTACACGGTAAATTAAGAAATGGGAAAGTAAAGTAATAAGTAGTGTAGTTACTTTTCAAATACAGTAACTAGTAAAGTAATCTCATTACAATTTACAGATGTAACTAGTAACTAGTAACTAATTACTTTTTTTGAGTAACTACCCCAACACTGGTTGTGTGGTACTGAAATGTGTTACAGTTTACATTTATGTGAAATGGGCAGCAGTGCCATGTTTGTTAAGGAAAACACCAAGTTGAATGTTAAAATGTCAGCAACAGCATCAAGTTGTAGGGGAGAGCGGGGCACAACCTAACGTCTCAGAGTATTTTTTTATTTATTTATTTTTTTCACATTCATTTCACACGTCTAGTACAATTATGAGGTTTTGTTTCATTAATACAGCATATACTTTTTTATTTAACCCGAAAGAATGGAGTTAAATGTGCCAACATGCCCCATAGGTGTAAGGTGAGGGGCACATTGTAACATTGGCATATTACAGCTTAAAATGTTACCTGATATAATCAAAAAAATCAAAAATATTTTGTCAATAAAATACAATTAGTATCTTTCTCAAATAAAATAATGCCATTTTTAAATAATCAAAAATAAACACATTTTTGAGTTTGACAAAAACACACCGCAAAATACAGCTAAACAGCATAGTTTAAAACATAATAATGAATAATTTTTTAACTTTGACTCATTATTCACCCTTTTCTCATGGTTTCTCAATAGAAAGTATAGAATATAATGGCATATTTCGAATAGGGGCTCAATGTAACGCAGTGTGACAACACGTCCCATCTGCACCACTGGGATTTAAACCACGACTCGTGTCTTCTGCTGTTAGAGCAGCAATGAAGAACCATCTCAACTGTTAAATAACAGATATAAGATTACAATAATATCAGAGTTGTCTCATTTTAAATAAACACACAAAAAAAAACAGAGATGAAAAATTAACTTGAGTAGGAAATATACTTTTGCTATGGTTAAATAAATGTTCAGTGATATCTTCTATACATTTTTTTAATTTTGGCACAGTTTTTTCTCTATATACCGTTGATATGGCAATGAGAAAATGCATTACGTTTCGTCATCCTGGCATGTGTGGAAAGTTTGAAACCATGTGTGTTAGACCTAACCCTGTGTTAGGTTGTGCCCTGTTAGTCAGAAAGTGAAAAACATTAGCCTGGATGCCAGATGAACTTAGCCCCGCCCACAAAAAAATGTGCACGGGCAGTTCGGTCTGGACTTGATCCATAGAGAAGTTATTATGCCCGAACAGAAACTGTTCGGACCAATGAAATTGTCAGGGCGGGCTTTAGACGATGATGGACAGATGATAAACAGTAACGTAATCATCCACGTCATCAAAGGCGCTTGGGTTGAGTTTGTTCTAATCCTAAACGGAGAACTTGTTCGTATATGCATTCACCTTTACTATTTCTCTCAGAAATGATGATCGTGTTGGTAAGTACTCTGTGTATCCTTAAATTCTTTTTTTACAACACCGGCAAAGATCGTTTACACTCATCTTCTTCTTCTAATGTTACTTAGTCCAGCGTGCGGGCAGACAGGGTTGCCAAGTTTTTACAGCAAAACTCGCCCAGTTGCTACTCAAAACTAGCTAAAAACAAGCCCAATAGCAAATTTCGCATTCCTGGGTCTGTATATCACATAATTGGGGTCACTTCAACCCGCGGACTTGGCAACACAGTGCAGTTGAGTTCTGTTGACATTTGACAACTAACGTTATGCGTCGCTCCGTTGCTCTGATTGGTTGTAGGTCTAACCAATTGAGGTCTTTCCTGGTTCGGTTTAAACACGCCCCATAATCACAGCCCAACGGAGCAGGAGCAGACTCAAATTCTGACTAGAATTGAGTATGACGACGTCAGGCTAGAAAAACATCTGAAGAAAACAAAATATTGTTAGAAGAACTGTAATGGTATTATTAAGTACTCGTATCAGTACTTGGTATCGCCAAGTACCCAAATGTAAGTACTTGTACTTTTACTTGGTCTGAAAAAAAGTGATATGGGTGCATCCCTAAATTAAACTGATGATTCACTGCTTCTAATATGGTTTCGAAGCGCATGGTTTGAAACGCCACACGCTGGTGACCCCTGCTGGTCAGAACAGTGTATTTGCAACAAAAACCAGCATACAAAAAAATTGTACAAAACCATTGCAAAATGTTTGATTGAAAGTAAAATCTATCCAATACAATTAACTAATCATCTAATAAGATTAAATATCAAGTGTCAATTTTCCCTGTTGAGACATGCCTTCACAAGCAGCAGGGGCGTAAATCGGAGGGCTGTCCCCCCCTAAAAACCATGCTGAGTATTGTAAATAATATAATATATACTTAAAATAAATGTGTAAGTAGTAAAACAAAAAATGCGTTTTAAGTTTAGAAACATTTTGAGTTCCCCCTCCCCCCTTGCCTCACAGTGGTTTGATCCACCGTGCACCTCAACTAACGTTACCCATAGAACGTAGAAAAACTACCACACAAGTTTGGGGAGAGAAAGGCTCTTCAGACAGCAGCTGTGAAACACCAGTAGTAGCTGTCAAGGCTATTTTATTCACTTTAAACGTCAGATGAAGTGATTCTTTTCTCTTTAATACAGATTAGGCAAAACACTGTTAACATCACTTGCCCACCGCCGCACCGCCCCGCTCTGCTGTATAGTAATAAAATAATTTAGTTCAGTTAGAGAACTGACAAAACTATTAAAAACTGAACAGCACGAGCCGAACGAGCAAACAGCTGACAGACAAGATTATCGAAGATTTGGTTTCAAAGCGTAAAAGCGCCTATTTAAGGGAGTGTGTCATTGTACTGTTTTGTTGTTGTGTTTTTCATTACAAATAATAGGCTAATGAACCCAAAATTCAAGCAACCCGCCCCCAAATTCTAAAAATTGGCTAATTCTAAACAGAAAGTTCAGTCAGATCTGTGTTGGGTTTTGCTCAATATGATAATAAGTGGCAGATCAGAGGCTTGCTGCAGTTGAATATCTAAATATCTGAATATCATAGTATAAAATACTATGTGGAGGACGCAAGATAATTTAATAATTATAATATGACTGCGTGGTGAACCTTAATCGTATTTAAACTACTATTGCTTTGTGTTGTTGGTCAGATAAAATGACAGAGAAAAGAAAAACGGACATTAGATAATTTTTCAGTACACCAAAACGCCAAATAAGTACGAAATGTTTTTTTTTTTTTTTTTTTGTGGTACACATATCCTTACAAGTACGATTTTAGCTGTATTATTTGTGCCCCCTTCAAAAATTGCTCTTGAGAAATTTCATGTTTATTGTCCCCCCCCAACTTTTAGATGAAATTTACACCCCTGACAAGCAGTATTTGTGGTGTTTGATTTGGTGCAGGCGTGAAGCATGAAAGGGAGTTTCAAGGTTGTTTGAAAATATGCAACATGCTCTATTTTTGTAATGTTTGTGTTACTAGCGTCGAAGAAATGACATACGGTACTCCACTTTTAATAAAAAAAAGATCACTAGTGATAATTTTTGGGAAAATTTCTACTCAGATTTATAAATATATTTACCATCAAAATAATGTGCAGTTGAACTGTTCATTCCTATATTCATTTTTTTAGGTGGCATTGGTGCTTTGACAGCTAAAAATTGTGCTCCTGAAAATGGCTGTCCAAGTGGGTCCATCAACCTCGGCCTTGGAAAAGTCTCTTCTTACTGCTGTAGCACAGACCTGTGTAATAGCCAAGCTGCTCCAGGTATTGTCCTTTATAGTCAACAGTTTACAGTCATAAAACATTTACTGAGAAAAAAATGTAGTGGGAGCGGAACTTGGTTTTCTATCAGGGATTGATTATGATGTCAACAGAGTAAGTTATTCAAATGTTATGAAAGAGATGTTTCTTTGGAACAATGAGCATCTATGTTGTGTGCACAATAAGGCCAGGACCCTGTAAAGAAAGTTACAAATCTATTTTTCCTCCTGTAGATCTCAGCAATAATACCCCCAATGGAAAGAAATGTTACTATTGTGACCGAAATAAGAACTGCTCAAACACAGTGGACTGTTCAGGAAGTGAAGATCTCTGCATTAAAGCAACAGGTGAGAATCTGGAAAAGGAAGAAGATTAAGGCCATGACCTTTAAACTCTTCCGTGTAAACGTTTAATGATCACCTATACCAATAAAGATGGAATCAACCTGTTTCTTTCCTTTCATCAGGGACTTTTGGAGGCGAGTCAGTGGGTGTAAAAGGCTGTGCGTCTAAATCCGTTTGTGATGCTGCGGTTCCTAATGTTGAGGGTGTCTCATGTTGTAAGGGGAACCTGTGTAACGGTGCTCAGAGCGTCACCCAGAGCTTCCTGTTCCTCTGCTGTTCTCTGCTCTCCTACTTCCTGCTGCACTGATTCCAGCAGCTCTTCTGATTCTACAGTGAGACACACTGCACTGAATATATAACTCGTATTTGTTCCTTACAATATTTGGTGACTATTCAAGCTGTTTGTATATAGATCTGTAATTGGTGTTACATTTATATAGTATGCAGCTCCTGCATATAGGCTCTTGGGGGCAGTGGGTGAAGAGGGAGTTTAGTTTGTATGTGGAGGCAGCCATGAGAAATAAAAGTGGAAACCAAATAGAATAAGACTTGTTCGTCTGGTGTGCTGAGCTGCAAATGATATGCATTTATGAAATAAACATTGCATCACCTTTACACCTGCTACCTGGTTCATTTACAATGTAAGCATAAAACTTGAAATTTGTATTATCTTTTTTTCACAGTGAAATCAAACTGGACAATTCTTATTTTTTTATGGAATATTGCAGTATTTATTATGATTTATCTGTGCACATCTTTAATTTTAAAATGAATGTGCCCTTGTAATCTTTATTAAAAATAACTTCCCCTCTCTCTTGCAGCGACATGGTGTGCTTCTACAATTTGGACGACTGCATCCACTGTATAATCCAACAGTCTTACTTTTTAGTTAACTTTACTTAAGTCAGTTCAACAAATTATTGGACATTGAAACAATTTAGTAATCTGTACTGTTTGCATGCTTTGCCTTCGTTACTCAGAAAACCCTAATCATTACTTGACTGGTTTGAGTACCAAAAATGTAATAAAATAAAAATCAGGCGAAGCAAAAGGTTTTTGAGGCGGGTCAATTCTTAGTTGGCCTGGCTCCGCCCTCCTACACGTACTTCCGCTTGATTTTAATTTCCCTTCAGTACTCCGTCGGGGTTCGCAGTATATTCTCAGGTTTTCTCTGGTCAAATTTTAACCGGTCCAATCAGCGAACAGAGGGAGTGGCTGAGAACGATGACGTTGATGGTGTGCGCTAGTTTGAGATGACATACGTCACGACCAAACGGTAGCGATTGGTTATGGCAGATCCAGAGTGGCTCTTGGTAGAGCCAATAGTTTTAAACTTCAACAGAGTACCCGCCTTCAAGGAAGTTAACACTTTTCAATGGAGAGTGGTCAGACTCTCTGTACAAATGAAATGCATGAGAGTCTGGTAGGACCAGGCAAATTTTTATAAAAACTTTTCACTCATTTCCTCCACGTCTGCAGTCATCTTTCTTTATAGTTGCATTCACTCATTTTCCAGTCATCTTGAATGTTATTGTTAATACAACTAAACATTTTGGGAGGACGTCGCATAAGTTGACTTCATAAATTCATGTTGATTTCCTAAAATTTCTAACTTGGAACTTCATTTATACTATTGTAATTCTCTTCCAGTTGATGCAGCGATGCAACAAGAAATCAGATATTTGATTTCAAAGAAAGGGAAGTAATAACTTATATTATACTGTACATTATCTCAAAAAATTGAGTACACCCCTCACATTGCAGCAATCATTTTAGTATATCTTCTCAAGGGACAATACTATATAAATTAAACTTGGACATATTTTAGAATAGTTAATGTTCTGCTTGTATAGCAGTATATATACTGTTCTACATTTACATTTACATTTATGCATTTGGCAGACGCTTTTATCCAAAGCGACTTACAGTGCCAATCCCCCTGGAGCAACATGGAGTAAAGTGCTTTGCTCAAGGACACACTGGTGGTGACCGCTGGGATCGAACCAGCAACCTTCTGTGTATCAGTTCCATGGTTTAACCCACTGGACCACCATCTCACATGTTCTCTGAAAACTATTTAACATTCCATTATTGTCAAAATAGCTGGCAACAAAAGTGAGTACACCATGCAAAGATGCATGTCCTATTCATCACATTCACGTTTTTATCTGCTTGACAGGACCATACAAATTTGTGTATCTTGTATTAAAGCAGTTAAAATTTGGTGCTTTGAGTACAATTTTCTCATACTGACCATTTGATTTTCAACATGGCATTGGCACTTCATGGCTAAGAACTCTGAGGATTTGAGAATTAGAGTTGTTGATCTCCACAACGATGGCCTAGGCTATAAGAAGATAGGTAACAACCTGAATCTGAGTTACAGTACATTGGCCAGGGTCATACAGAGGTTTTCCCAAGACTGGTTCCACTCGGAAAAGGCCTTGCAAGGGTCGATCAGAGAAGTTGAGTCCTTGTGCTGTGTGTCAGGTGCAGAAGCGCTGGCTTCAAAAAACACGCATATGTGCTGCCAGCAATGCTTTAGAGGTTGCAGAAGCGGAAGGTCCGCGTGTCAGTGCTCAGACCATATGCCGCACACTGCAAGTCGGTTTGCATGGCCGTCGTCCCAGAAGGAAGCCCACAAGAAAGCAGTTTGAAGCTCACAAGAAAGCAGTTTGCTGAAAACATCATGTCCAAGAACATGAATTACTGGTACCATGCCCTGTGGTCTGATGAGACCAAGATAAATTTGTTTGGCTCAGATAGTGTCCAGCATGTGTGGTGACGCCCTGGTGAAGAGTCCCAAGAGAATGTGGCCTTGCCTACAGTCAAGCATGGTGGTGGTAGCATCATGGTCTGGGGCTGCATGAGTGCTGCTGCTACTGGGGAGCTGCCATTCATTGAGGGAAACGTGAATTCCAACATGTACTGTGACATTCTGAAGCAGAAGATGATGGCCTCCCTTCAGATAAGCAGTTTTCCAACATGATAACGACCCAAACCACACCGCCAAGCTGACAACTGCCTTGCTGAGGAAGCTGAAGATGGAGTGGCCAAGTATGTCTCCAGACCTGAAGCCTATTGAGCACCTGTTGGGCATCCTCAAGCGGAAGGTGGAGAAGCAGCTTGTGTCTAACATCCAGCAGCTCCATGATTTCATTATGGAGGAGTGGAAAAGGATCCCAGCCAAAACAATGGTTCCCACACAAAATATTGACACTTTGGACACAGTTTTGACATGTTCACTTAGGGTGTACTCACTTTGTTGCCAGCTATTTTGACAAAAATGGCTGTATGTTAGAGAACAGTATCTATACTGCTATTCAAGCAGCACACCGACTACTCTAAAATATTCATTATTTCTATAGTATTGTGCCTTGAGAAGATATACTAAAATGGTGTACTCACTTTTTGTACTTCACCCCTTTTTTGTGTGTATTTCTCAGACATTTTCACTACAGCAATGGACTCCAACCTGTTGACAGCTGTCACAGTACTTCAAATAATATATCTTGACGACTCTTGGATCTAAATGATCTTAAGCTTACCAGAGCTGATGAAGAGTCTGAACAAATGACAACTTTGTCTGTTTTTGATTTTTTTCCACCCATTTTAAAGCAATCAAAACTGCTACCATCTCTACTGTATATACTCCTAGATTATTTGAAGTCCTTCTATTTATTTCTACTCCCTTCTTTGGAATCACCACACCAAATCCTGTCACTCCTGTCTCTGGTTTCTTTGTTCCATCAGTATAAATTTGCACAACATCTTTATGCTTTTAACGTCCATATAATGGAAAAGTATAAACCAAATCAACATTTGCTTCTTGTTTTATCTTTAACAACTTCCAATCTACTTCAGGACATATCATATTCCATGGAGCCATTGCCGGGTATACCACTGTTGGGCTAATCTTCATATAATGCACCCCTATCACTTTTACTATTTCATTTCCTATTCGTCCAAAGTTATCTTTTTTACATTTTTCATATTCCCAACACTCTTTTAACACCCCTTTTGTAGGGTGACCAACTGACCATCATTATGTCCTTGCAAATTAGCCCAATAATTCGCTATCAACTGCATCCTTCTTATGTCCAGTGGCATTTCCCCCATTTCTATTTGCAACGCCGCAACTGGTGTAGTTTTAAAAGCCCCACTACATACTCTCAGTGCCTGCGCCTGGACAACATCCAATTTTTTAAAAAGAGATCTTGCATCTGACATATACACTATACTCCCATAGTCCAACACTGATCGTATCATGGTCACATATATTCTTTTCAAAAGATGCACGGCTTGCTCCCCATTCTCTTCCTTTCAAACATCTCATAATATTTATTACCTTTTTACACTTTCCTTCTATTCTCTTTATGTGCTCTGCCCATGTTACTCGAGAATCAAAATTAATTTAAATGTTCCAACCCTTTCTATTTGTTCCCCATAGATCCTTACTTTCAGTCGTTCCTCTACTCTTTTATTGGTAAAGATTAGTTCTTCCTATTTTGTCACCAAAGTTTCTCCAGCAACCCCTTTTTGCCTTACGTATTGTTCTCCTCACTACCGCCTGTGCCTTCTTGTATTGTATCAATACTTACGTCTTTCTGTCTAATTTAAATGCTTGTTTCTGTTTCTCACTGCCTTATGACACTCCTCTGTCCACCATGGCACCAGTTTCCTTTCCATCCTACTTCTACTTTTAGGTAGAGAGCTTTCTGCCGCCATTATAACTGTTGAAATAAACTGTTCATTCATTACATCTACCTCTTTAGATAATTCAAGTTTTTCCATTGCTTCCTCCGCCAGTTCCTGGAAATTTCCCCAATCTGCTTTACCAAAAATCCATTTTTATATTCTCCCCTCTGCTCTCTTCTCTTCCCTTTCTCCAATCGAACAAGAAACTGGGTAATGCTCACTGCCCACTGTATTATTAGTCCATACCTCCCAGCTAAATATACTAGCTAGGGAGCTAGATACTAGGGTTAAATCTAACACAGACTCACCTCCCGTAGTTAAATTAACTCTTGTACTTCTTCCATCATTTATTCAGACTAAATCTCTTTTGTAAACTTCCATCCATTAGCCCAAAAAAAGGTCAAAAGGAATTCTGTGTGTAAGCCTTTTCAGCTCTTTGGTGAAGTTCTCTTAATTTATTGATATCTCATTTTAAATCTGACTCCATGAATAATTTTATCTGACTCCAATTTTATGTGACTCCATAAAGTGTGTTACGTTTAGAGTTTATTAGCTGATATTATTATTAGTTGCGATTTAATTTAGATCGTTGATTTTCTTCGTATCGTCCAAGTTTTCTAATTCGTTCATCAAGAGACCCAATATCGCACAGGACAGACGTGTCTGGACCGTGCGTTCACGATCACAAAATGATTACTTCTGATATTAGTCAGAGGATGCAGAGTGGATATTTTACCTTTAAGTGGTTGCCCATGCTCACTCAACAAAAAGGTGTAATTTTAGTATATCCACGAACTGCAATTTGCTAATCCAGCGATAGTCCGAAATCGGAATATCGCGCACTCTGCGCCCCATGCTTCAGTCGTGCCGTCATCGGTGTGATCTATCATAACACTAGATTTTGCGGTAATAAAGGAGTCTACATCGATCCATACTAGAAAAATGATTTCAGAACAATACAAGATAAATCAAGATTAACATTTATTTTGGCCAGGCAAGAAAATAATTAAGCAAGAATCCATGGTACACAACTGATCAGCGTAAAAACATAAACACAATCGCAAAGTAATATGAAAATAATTTCAAAGAGTCCTCATGTCTGGCACATTACATGCAATGTGTGTGAGTGCCTCAAAGACACTGACATAAACTGCATGGGGGGTTCTGGCTACAGAATGTTCCCCCCTGACAGCTCTTTTACCCTCCCTTAAATACTCTAAGTAGAACAAAAGGGTTGTAACTATTTGCAACACAAACACCTGGTTTTGGGGGAGAGGATCAGATATCTTTGAAGAGACCACTCAAAGGAGAACAGAATTCTCATTCGTTTTCAATCTTTCTGATACTACTAATGACTGCAGCGAAACTGAGACCATTTTACCATTCACACCGAGACCTTTAAAAGGACACCAAACATGAAATGGATTTTTTTTAAAAACAGATTTACAAGATATATCATCATTGGTATATCTGCATTTGTTGACTTGAAAACAGGGCAAGGAGAGGGCAAAATGGGAAGGGGGTGAAATGTTTGTTCAGGGTGGTGTCACAGTTTCTTGTTAGATCTTCTCTCAAGATATGTGACTGTTATTGTTCTATTGTTGAGGTGTGGATCTCAGCTTTTGTCTTAGCAGCAAAACCGATCCTTACACTTTCATCGATTAGATCTTCAATTATCCTTCCATTTAAATCTGTGAATGACCTAAGTGACCTTTTAAGTTACCTGATGCCTGAGAGCAATGACCCACACACTCTGGAGGAATACATTGACTTTGCACTGCAGTTAAGGGGCTCCTCGTTCACTGTGGGAACGGTGGATGAGGAGCTCCACTGTCCCACAGTACCCTCCACACCAGTGAGTCCAGCCCACGTCCAGGCTCCAGCCCATGTCCATTAATAAAGGACTGCACTTGGGTTCAGCAAACTTGCCTCACAGTGGATAACTGTTACAACAGCCTTATTTGGGGTTATTCTTGAAAATGTTAAACTGACAGCTATGAGATGGGTAATATTGCACTTTGCACACTGCTGGCTAGATGACTAATAAATTAACTGGAAGCTGCCATTTCCTCCAACCTACCCTCAGTGGGTTTTTTACCTACTTTTTCCCTCAAACTGGAAAAGATTAAATTTGGAGTTAGAATGAAACCTGATCTTGTCTTAAAATCTTGGAGCCCGTTTTTAGATTACTTTAAGGAGACAGGATCTGGGTAAAGGTTGTTTTTGTTTGGGGGTTTTTTCTTCCAGATTTTTGTTAGATGTTTATATGAATATGCATACAGTATATTTTTGTGATTATATTCTCATATGTATGTGGGCATTTATTATGCATGTATTATGCATACATACAATTCTGTAACAATTTGATATCTGTACTGTGCCTTGAGATGTTTGTGTTTTTCTTAAATAAAAAATAAAGAAAATTGTCAAATCATGATCTTTTAACATTTTATTGCTAACACTATAAACTTCTAATTGGGTTGATATAATCCCTCTATATTTGTGACAATATCTTGCGATACGTATTACCAACACATCTGGGAACATAACCGTCAATTTTGTCACTGCCCCTTTTTAGGGGAAAATAAACTAGACTTCCCATAGACTTCAATAAAAATAAAAAAAATTGTCAAACAAAGCAATTAATTTATTCATGTCACATTCTGGGAGTATACTCTGATCCAAGATAGAATTAAGTTGACAAAACTTAAATGGTTTAAGTAAGAACATCTTAATGGAATTAAGTTATGCTTAAATGAATTAAAGCAAATGAACAAATTTGTATTTACGGTGTAGTCCAGTCCTTCAGAAGCTTGTCGGCTACTAGACTTCTCCTTGGTCTGCGGCAAAGAGGCATTACAATTGTTGTGTTTTGGGATGTATTAATGTACAAAAGAGTCTCCATTTTGGGCACAGGCCCAGAGGCCATTGAGCACTTGTAGCCTAAGCAAGGGGAAGAAAAAAATTCCTTTCTTTTTTTCTTTTACATTTCCAATATTGGAGTGTCTATTTGTAGTAAGTGTAAATAGCCTGTCTTTTTGGCAAAAATTCACATACCACTTAACAGAGGTGTAAAGTCCAGGGGTCAGAAAGAAAAAGTCCTGCCATATTTTTATTCCACTCATGAACTCAGTCAGCGGATTTCACTAATTAATTCTACCACCTGGCTGAAAAACTGTGCTACTTAGCAAATCCAGGTGTATGGAACAAAATACTGAACAGGAGTTTTTATTTTCTGAACCTGGACTTTACACCTCTGACATTTAGTCAGTTTGGCTGAAAAAAACAATTGTGGCAGATTTTTACATACATTGAGCAGTCCCTCCTGCTCAAGAACAGCCATGTGGGCCCCAAATGGGTTTGACCTGGGCTGTCTAACAGTTTTGTCCCATGAAGAACCCATATGGGTTAGCCCAGATGAAATGAACACTGCTCAGTGTGCACACTACAGGCTGTTAAATGTAACACTGAATCAGTTTATGTTAATGAAGTTAATGAGATAATTAAGGGATTAATTGAGTGATGACTAAACATTATTGAAGATACCTGATGATAACAAGCAGAATCACTGACGGAAAGAGAAACACAAGAACTACAATTGACTTCAGCCACAGCCTTAGATGAAATCAACTGAAGATAAAAGAAGACATTACATCTCTGAAGAGCTCAGCAGAGGAGGATTAAACAACCCCACAAACAGCATTACCAGCTTCACACATTACTAACCAGATTTACTTTATTTCTGTCTGACTTCTACAGAAGCTCTTATTGAGAATCAACAGATGTTTGTGGTTCTTGTGGATAAGGACACCACCACCACTCAGCCACAGTCAACCTTATCAACTCCACCTCCTGTCCAGAGCCCAGTGACGTCCCCTGTCTCCGTCCTTGGCCCAGTGTCATCCCCTGTCTCCGTCCAGAACCCAGTGACGTGTCCAGTGGGGGCTCCAGCCCTCGACCAGTGTTCCGTGACGTCTCCTGTCCCCATCCAGAGTCCCATGACGTCTCCAGTTCCCATCCAGAACCCAGTGGGAGAAGACTGGCTCATAGAATTTCTGGACAGAACCGCCTCCTGTTTCCACTCCAGAGTGGACTCCACCTCCTGTCTCCAGTCCAGAGTTCGCTCCGCCTCCTGTCTCCAGCCCAGAGAGGACTCCGACTCCTGTCTCTCCTGTCCTCGCTCCAGTATACATAGCGCCTCCCAAGAAGATGGCCCCCTGAACTCCCTGAGCTGCCATGGCTCCCTGAACCGCAGTGTGTCCCATTTGTCATTTTAGGTCTCTGAAGGTCTGAAGGGTGCTCGTGAGCGCCACCTTTGAGGTCGATATGCACCCTCGATGTGCACTTCTGACGAGCCCGCACTAGTGCTGGTTACACAGCGGACTTCTTCCCGGCAGTCAAAGCAGTATTACGTTGTGAAAGTGTGGACTCAGAGGAAGACCGTGCGTGAGGTTTAGGGTGCCATTTGGGACAGGGCCGCAGTCTTTGTCCGTTCTACATTAGTTGTAGTGTGAGTGTACCTTCTGCCTGTTTTGATCTTTAGATTAGATTAGATTAGATTAGATTCAACTTTATTGTCATTACACAAGTACAAGTACAAGGCAACGAAATGCAGTTTAGGTCTAACCAGAAGTGCAATAGCAGCAAGTGCAGGATATATACAATGGTTGCGTAAGTGCAGGGCATAAAAATTTACTGAATATATATATAAATATGTATAAGTAGAGAGATGGTTATTACTATAAACAGAACTGAATTTACAGATGAATATATACAGTGAATAAATATAAATATACAGATGGCTATTACTATAAACGGAATGTAAACAGAATGTACAGGTGAATATGTACTATGAATATAATATACAGATGGCTATTACTTTGAACAGAATTTTACAGATAGAGGTATACAATATGTTAGGCTAATATGAGGAATATAGCAGTGGATTAAGGTAGTGCAATAAATTATGGACAGAGCTATCCGAAAGAAAGTGTAAAAGTGCAGTGGAAAGTGGTTGCATATTGCAGTTAGAAGTACGGTGCAAAATGCAAATGTAAACATGGTTACTGTAAATACAGTCGGCAGTGCAAATGAGCATATTCCAGTTAAGATATGGTGGTGCAAAATGCATAAGTAGACAGTTGTTATTGTAATAAACAGTCGGTAGTGCAAATAACAAAGTGAATGTAGGTGTGAGGTAGGAGAGTTTGCAGTTTATGAGGGAAGTGGATCAACGGTGGTTTGAGTTCAGTAAAGAGACAGCTCTGGGGAAAAAACTGTTCTTTAGTCTGCTGGTCCTGGTCCGGAGGATCCTGAAACGCCTGCCGGAGGGCAGGAGAGAAAACAGTCTGTGGGCTGGGTGAGAGGAGTCCTTAAGGATGCTGCGAGCTCGATGCAGACAGCGTTTCCTCTGGATGTGCTCGATGGCAGGTAGTGGAGTCCCTGTGATGCGCTGGGCAGTTTTCACCACCCGCTGCAGTGCCTTGCACTCCGCAACAGAGCAGCTCCCATACCATACTGCCACACAGTTGGTCAGGATGCTTTCTATTGCGCAGCGGTAGAAGTTCACCAGGATAGCCGAGGAGAGCTGATTCTTCCTCAGTGTCCTCAGGAAGAAGAGGCGCTGGTGAGCCTTCTTGACCAGGCTGGAGGTGTTGGTCGTCCACGACATGTCCGCCGAGATGTGGATCCCCAGGAACTTGAAACTGGAGACACGCTCAACAGCCATTCCATTGATGTGGATGGTGTCGTGTGTGCCTCTTGACTCCTTCCTGAAGTCCACGATGAGCTCCTTCGTTTTGGTGGTGTTGAGGAGCAGGTTATTATCAGTGCACCATGTGGCCAGGTGCTGGATCTCCTCCCTGTAGGCAGTCTCATCGTTGTTGCTGATGAGACCAATCACCGTAGTGTCGTCCGCAAACTTGACGATGGAATTAGTTCCATACACAGGCTTGCAGTCGGAGGTGAAGAGGGAGTAGAGTAAAAGATTATTTTTAAAATTCTTTATTTGAAGTAAAAGAATATGTTTTGGAACTTAAGCCTTCTTCGTCTTCTGCCTACACCACACTGTGACAGTTACATTACTTATTACTTATTGTTCAACACCACCGACTCTAGAAGCATGTGGCAGGGAATTAACACCATCACAGACTATAAAGGGAACACAAACTCCACCGTGAACACCGCTGCCTCTCTCCCGGACGAGCTAAACACCTTCTATGGTCGCTTTTAGGGAACTAACACCACTCTCACGGAGAGAGAGCTCGTGGCTGAAGATGCAGAGGTTGGTACACTCTCCGTATCTGTAGCGGATGTAACCCGATCCTTCCGGCGGGTGAATATCCGTAAAGCCGCGGGTCCAGACGGCATTCCGGGCCGCGTCATCAGAGCGTGCGCGAACCAACTGGCTGAAGTTTTTACGGACATCTTTAACTTGTCCCTCTCCCTGTCTGTGGTCCCCACATGCTTCAAAACGTCCACCAACATCTCCTCATCACTGACTCTCAACACTGGAGCCCCTCAGGGCTGTGTTCTCAGCCCACTCCTGTACTCCTTGTACACACATGACTGTGTGGCAACCCACAGCTCCAATACCATCATCAAGTTTGCTGATGATACGACGGTGGTAGGTCCTATTTAATAATTGTTTAATCGATACGTCATCCTCAATAAACCCGTCTCCGGCGTGTTGCCTCAGATCTCAGATTTTGAATATCCATCCATCCATCCATCTTCTTCCGCTTATCCGGGGCCGGGTCGCGGGGGCAGCAGTCTAAGCAGAGATGCCCAGACTTCCCTCTCCCTAGACACTTCCTCTAGCTCTTCCGGGGGGACACCGAGGCGTTCCAAGGCCAGCCGGGAGACATAGTCCCTCCAGCGTGTCCTTGGTCTTCCCCGGGGCCTCCTCCCGGTTGGACATGCCCGAAACACCTTCCCGGGAAGGCGTTCAGGAGGCATCCGGAAAAGAAGGCAACCCATTGCAAAATGTTTGATTGAAAGTAAAATCTATCCAATACAATTAACTAATCGTCTAATAAGATTAAATATCAAGTGTCACTTTTCCCTGTTGAGACATGCCTTCACAAGCAGTATTTGTGATGTTTGATTTGGTGCAGGCGTGAAGCATGAAAGGGAGTTTCAAGGTTGTTTGAAAATATGCAACATGCTCTATTTCTGTAATGTTTGTGTTACTAGCGTCGAAGAAACGACATACTCCACTTTTTTTTTTAAGATCACTAGTGATAATTTTTGGGAAACTTTCTACTTTTTTTGTTTTCATTTCTACTCACATTTATAAATATATTTACCATCAAAATAATGTGCAGTTGAACTGTTCATTCCTAGATTATTCATGTTTTTAGGTGGCATTGGTGCTATGACAGCTACAAATTGTGCTCCTGAAAATGGCTGTCCAAGTCCATCAACCTCGGCATTGGAAAAGTCTCTTCTTACTGCTGTAGCACAGACCTGTGTAATAGCCAAGCTGATCCAGGTATTGTACTTTATAGTCAACAGTTTACAGTCATAAAACATTTACAGAGAAAAAAATGTAGCCGAACTTGGTTTTCTATCAGGGATTGATTGTGATGTCAACAGAGTAAGTTATTCAAATGTTATGAAAGAGATGTTTCTTTGGAACAATGAGCATCTATGTTGTGTGCACAATAAGACCAGGAGCCTGTAAAGAAAGTTACAAATCTATTTTTCCTCCTGTAGATCTCAGCAATAATACCCCAAATGGAAAGAAATGTTACTATTGTGACAAAAATAAGAACTGCTCAAACACAGTGGACTGTTCAGGGAGTGAAGATCTCTGCATTAAAGAAACAGGTGAGAATCTGGAAAAGGAAGAATATTAAGGTCATGATCTTTAAACTCTTAGGTTTAAAAAAGTTTACTGCTGTGAGCCCCTGCCATCTCCCTGAGTGCTTCAGCACTTCTAAAAGAGCATTTCCTTCTAAAAAGAGCAACACGGTTTGACCCTTCAATTCAATTCAATTCAAATTTATTTGTATAGCGCTTTTCACAATACACATTGTTTCAAAGCAGCTTTACAGAAAGTACATTACATAGATGAACAGTAAAAATTTTAGAAAGACAATATTAAAGGTCCCATGGCATGAAATTTTCATTTTATGAGGTTTTTCAACATTAATATAAGTTCCCCTAGCCTGAATATTGTCCCCAAGTGGATAGAAATGTTGATCGGTGTAAACCCGAGTTCTGGCTGTCTCTCTCTGCCTTTGAGAAAATGACAGGCCAGACGAGCCAATCCTGAAGTCTCCTGGTTTGACGTCCAAGCAGGAACGGTTACCTCCCTTTCCTCCGCCCAGAGAATCTGGCACACCCATGCAAACGCTCGAGAGATCATTCCTTGTGAACGAGTGAATGCTGGCAGTTTCTCAGTGTTTGGATGTACAAATGAAAACAGAAGTCTTTTTTCAGTTCCTTCTGATCTGTGATCAGTAATTTCTGATGTGTAGCTAATTATTTATTATTCGTGCACACAATGCGGATTCTCTCTCTCCAGACAGAACTGTGTTTTCTATCTTGTGAGTCAGTGTTTTTGTACGTCCTCGTCGCGTCTACCGGTTCTAAAATGTGCATACAGTCATGAGTTTCTGCTCAACATCGGCCTCACACACGCCGAAGCTCGGGCTGCACTGGCCGTTGGCCTTCAACATCCCCGACCCCCAGTACTGCATCTGGCCCACAGCGGAGGCACCAAACGCGGCGTGAGATTAAGCAGAAGGGGGGTAAGCGTGAGCATATTCGGGCTAGCCAGCCTAGCCCCACAATAAACTGGATTACATTCGATTACTGCTGTTGTGTCTTTGTTTGCGCTGTGTACTCAACGCGCGTCACTGACGCTTTTATTTTATTTGAAAAATAATGCTATTATCAACACTTACTTTTAACTCGTTCATCTCGACAGCTGTAATGGTACTTTGCATGTGTTACAAAGTTGGTAATAATGATGAAGACGGACTCGGTGTGACTGGGACTCGTGTTTATTCAGAACTCTCAGATACAAACACAATAAACTCGCGCTGACTGACAGCGCTCTCATAACTCAGTAGGTACTATAAATAACTTTGTTAGCGATCGCTGAGCTCCGTCTCTGGTACGTTAGTGATGTCCGGTTCGCGAACGATCTTTCTTTTGAACCTGTTCTTTTTAGTGAACCGAATCAGTTCACCAAATCGGACTGAATCGTTCTAAACGGTTCGCGTCTCCAGTCAGCGCTGATCCATAATTTACTAAAGTTACTAACTTTCTGACATGAGTGACAGTCCCTCCGACTAGAAATAGACTAATAACCTGAAGTATATGCTGTAACTACAACAGTTCAGACATGCTGAGAACTGATGTGAAGTGAACTCAGGTCCATCCATCTCTCGTAGACCAAGTTAAACCACGCCCCCTCCGCTCATTTAAAATACAAAGATGTCAGCCAATCACAACAGTGGGCGTTTTTACTGAAGTCTCACAGCAGACACGCCTCTTGAAGCAGGGCATTCAGCCACAGGGCAAACAGCAGTATTGAAAAAATGATTGACATTTTTACACTAAATTATGACATTTTATGATTTAAAAGTCATACTAACAATATAAGTACACCTCAGGAAACATTATAAATAAAATAATAGAAAAATGCCATGCCATGGGACCTTTAAAGAATAATGTTCGAAAAAGTTAATCAATCGTGTATTAATTTAGGCCATAACAACGCTGGCATTGAGTCGTCTCTTCACAGGCGTGGAGTCGTCTCATTACAGGTTTTGGGGCATCCGAAGTCTTCATGCGAAGCTGGATACAAACTGGAGCTGACGAACTATTTACCTCGGGACTAGTGTCTAGCTAATAAGATCTTATAGCTAATAAAGCATTACAGTAATCTAATCTCGATGTCATGAATGCATGAACTAACTTTTCTGCATCAGAAATAGATAGCATGTTACGTAGCTTAGCAATGTTTCTAAGGTGGAAAAATGCCGTTCTTGTAACATTTGAAATATGATTTTCGAATGTCAGGTTGCGGTCTAATATAACACCCAGGTCTTTTACTGTAGTGGATAAAGTGACAGGACATCCTTCCAAGGTAAAATTGTATTGTGAGAGGTTTTGTGGGCAGTTTTTTGGACCAATAAGTAATACCTCCATTTTATCTGAATTTAATAGCAGAAAATTACATGTCATCCAGTATTTAATATCTTCAACACATGCTGTCAGTTTAGATAATTTAGCGTTTTCATCCGGTCGTGATTAAATATATAATTGAGTGTCATTAGCATAACAGTGGAAATTAATTCCATGTTTTCTTATAATATTACCAAGTGGCAGCATATATTGAGAATAGCAGAGGGCCTAACACGGATCCTTGCGGCACCCCATAGTCTACTGACATCGTCTTGGATTTTTCCCCATTTAGACAGACAAAATGGTAGCGGTCTGATAAGTACGATCTAAACCAGTTTAATGCCTGTCCCTGAACACCAGTATAATTTTGAAGTCGATCTAAGAGTATTTTATGATCTATAGTATCGAACGCAGCACTAAGATCGAGTTGAACTAGTATTGAGACACAGCCTTGGTCAGAAGCTAGAAGTAAATCATTTGTGATTTTAACGAGCGCAGTTTCTGTGCTATGATGCGGCCTGAATCCTGATTGAAATTTTTCATAGATATCATTTTCTTACAAGAAAGAGCACAATTGAGCGGACACAACTTTTTCTAGTATTTTAGACATAAATGGCAGATTTGAAATTGGTCTGTAATTTGCTAGGTTATTATGATCTAATTGTGGCTTCTTAATGAGCGGTTTTATGACTGCCAACTTGAATATTCTTGGAACATGACCTCAAGATAAAAACGAGTTAATAATATTGAGAAGAGGCTCTTCCACTACAGGTAACAACTCTTTGAGTAGTTTAGTGGGTATTGGATCTAATAAACATGTTGTTGGTTTAGATGCAATGATAAGTTTATTTAGCTCTTCCTGTCCTATAGTTGCAAAGCGGTAGAGTAGTTCTTGAGGGGCGATAGTTGCGGTTGAATCATAAGACATCATTAAAGATTGTACATTTACAATTTTGTTTCTGATGCTTTCTATTTTCTCAGTGAAGAAATGCATAAAATCATTACTACTAAACTGTAACGGAATATTTTGCTCAGGCGATGCTTGTTTATTTGTTAGTCTAGCCACGGTGTTAAATAAAAACCTTGGGTTATTTTGATTATTTTCTATTAGTTTGCGGAGATGCTCAGCCCTGGCTGCTTTTAGGGCCTTTTTATAACGTGACATACTATCTCACCACGCGATTCTAAAGACCTCTAAATTAGTTTGTTTCCATTTACGCTCTAAGTTACGAGTTTCTCTCTTGATAACATGTGTAGCACTGTTGTACCATGGTGCTTTAGTTTTCTCTCTAACCTTTTTTAATCTAATTGGTGCAACAATTTCTAATGTGCTAGATAAAATGGTGCTCATACTGCTAGTCATTTCCTCTAGTTCATCTGTTTGTTTGGGTTCACTGAGCAGCTGAGACAGGTCAGGTAAGCTATTTGAGAATCTATCTATAGTGGTTGGGATGATTGTTCTGCCCTGCGTCTTTTTCAAGATGTCATTCAAACCGTGTGTTTCTGGATGCGGTTGTTTCCTGTCGTCATTTGACGGCCACGATTTCTCTAGTATATAAACATGTGAGATTGCGTTCGTGGGTGATCCGTGTTCTCTCAGGAGAATCCGTGTACCGTCTGGCGACAGCTAACAGCAGGGGTTGTCACGGCAACCCAGCGCCTCACTCGGTGCTCTGGTGCGCGGTCGAGACTGTGAAACCTCACACGGGGTTGAGTCCCTTTGCTTATTCCCCGATCTAGTTCCTTTTCTGGTGCACCAGAGAGAGGGCTGTTATGCGCTGGAAATGATAATGCTGAGTTTCCCACTATAATAATAGTGTGTGCTCATGCTGAATCAGATTCAGAGTTGACCGCCATGCTTTCTGGGGTGGCTGCCCGGATGTGCATTGGAAAAACTTAGCAGTGTGGAACTATTGGGTGCCAAAATATGGAACACCAAAAGGGCCATAATCTGTATAAGTTTTTCCCTCTCTCACTGCCCTCTGTCCTGCATGCACGAGGGTAGTCCCGACCCAGGGGTTATGCAGGAACTGCGTGTGGTGATGGACCTCACTTTCCGGGTGACAGAAGTCACTGCATGCTCCCTGGGTCAGGAGATGTCCACACTAGTGGTCCAGGAAGCTGGGGCTAAACCTGGCAGATATGCGTGAGCCTGACAAAGTTTGGTTCCTCAGCGCCCCTGTCTGTCAGGCAGGCCTCTTCGGCAACGCCATCAAGAACTTCGCCCAGCAGTTCTTGGTGGCCCAGAAGCAGATGGAGGTGGTTAAAAAAAAAAAAAAAAACATCTTGCCCCGAAGACCAGCTGCTGCCTCCAACCAGTCGTCGGCCACAGCGCCTCCATCTGCTTGTTGCTGAGGGCGTCTCCCTGCGTCCGCCTCCGCCCCTGCTAAGCCAAGCAGCAGCCTCCACCCAGGCAGCAGGTGGCCGGGCGCAAGGGAGGCGCCCAACCCGTCCAGGGTCCCGCAAAGCACAAGGAAAGCAGCCCTGAAATGGGCAGCCCAGCAAGAGGGGAACTGCTCAGGGAGACGGTGTCCACACCCCTCCCTCCCCCAGAGGAGGACCAGGGAGAGAATATTTTTCGGTTTCAGTCCTGCCCACATTCTCAGAGCAGTTTTCTCCCTCCCTGGGCCCTGAGAGGGTCAGGTTGGCCGTGTTCGACGCCCCGGGCCTTGCCACTCCTTCTCCGGCTGCGTTTCCGCGGTCGGACCGCCCACACAAAGGGCTCCGCTGCTGTGTTTGTAAACAGCGGGTCATCACTGATGAATTTAAAGTCCGGTTTTCGGTGTGCGATTGCCGAACCAATGTCCAAAAGTGTCTGTCTGTCATACGCAGTAAGGCAGACAACATCCAAGACAAAAAACACAAAAACTATAACCAGAACAAACAAAAAACTACAATGTTGTAACGGAGCTCGCAACGCAGCAGCCATCCTCGGCGCCATCTTGAGTTCGAAAATTGTTTATTGTAGAGTTTACTGTGCTGTGAGTAATTGTGGGCGCATCAGATGATGTAATCTGATGTTGCTTTAAATGTTGTACATGTCATGTCATGACTACTATGTTGCTCGGAACTGCACCTAAGAATTTCACCTACTGTTGCACTTGTGTATATGGTTGAGTGACAATAAAGTGATTTGGATTTGGAAGCTGGATTCGGTCAACCGGAGTGCACACCTCACAGAGGAGCGAGTCCAGCCAGTGTTGAACTGCTTGAATACGTTCAAGGGCAGGACAGCGGTCCCACTGAAATTCTTTCAGAGGCTCCTGGGGCATATGGCATCTGCAGCCGCGGTAATGCCGTTCAGATTGCTTCATATGAGACCGCTTCAACGCTGGCTACACGACCGAGTCCCCAGATGGACGTGGCAGAGCGGCAAGTGTCGGGTCTCAGTTACCCCGTACTGTAGCCAAATTTTCAGTCCCTGGTCAGACCCTTCGTTTCTACGGGCGGGAGTGCCCTTAGAACAAGTGTCCAGGCATGCCGTGGTCTTCACGGATGCCTCATCCACAGGCTGGGGGGCCACGTGCAACGGGCATGCAGTCTTGGGTCTGTGAACGGGGCCCCCACTGCATTGGCATAACAATTGCCTAGAGTTCGGGCGGTACGTCTTGCCCTGGCCCGGCTCAAGAAGCCGCTTCAGGGCAAACACGTACTGGTCCATACGGACAGCACTGCGACCGTTGTATACATCAACCGACAGGGTGGTCTACGCTCCCCGTTGCATGCTCCAGCTCACCCACCATCTGCTCCTGTGGAGTCAGAAGCATCTGAGGTTACTTCGGGCCATTCACATCCTTGGTGTGCTGAACCAGACAGCCGAAGAGCTCTCTCATCAGTCCACACTTCCGGGAGAGTGGCAACTCCACCCCCGGAGCGTCCAGCTGATATGGGACCTTTCGGAGCAGCGCAGGTAGACCTGTTCGCCTCTCCAGACTCGACCCATTGCCAGTTGTACCAGTTGTACTCGGCACGGATGCACTGGCGCACAGCTGGCCCCAGGACCTACGCAAATATGCGTTTCCCCCAGTGAGCCTTCTAGCACAGACTCTGTGCAAGGTCAGGGAGGACGAGGAGCAGGTCTTGCTAGTTGCGCCCTACTGGCCCAACTGGACCTGGTTCTCCAACTCACACTCCTTTCGACAGCCCCTCCCTGGCCGATTCCCCTGAGGAAGGACCTTCTTTCTCAGGGATGGGGCACCCTATGGCACCCGCGTCCAGACCTCTGGAAACTCCATGTCTGGTCCCTGGACGGGACGCGGAGGTTCTAGGTGACCTGCCACAACGACTGCCACTACGAGGCGCTCTATGCTCTGAAGTGGAATTTGTTAATTGAGTAGTGTTCTTCCCACCGCGAAGACCCCCGAAGCTGTTCGATTAACGTTGTGCTTTCCTTCCTGCAGGATGGGCTGGAGCGAAGGCTGTCTCCCTCCACCCTCAAAGTGTACGTCGCAGCAATAGCGGCGTATCATGATGCAGTAAGTGGTAAGTCCGTTGGGAAGCACAACTTAATCGTCAAGTTCCTTAGAGGTGCGAGGAGACTAAATCCTCCTCGTTCATCCTCGGTACCCTCTTGAGATTTAGCCCTGGTGCTCAGAGCACTCCAGGCTCCTCCATTTGAGCCTTTGCAGTCTGTAGAGCTAAACATCCTGTCCATGAAGACAGTGCTCCTGATTGTATTGGCCTCGATCAAGAACAAATATAGATTTTATGCCCATCTTGATCTATTTTTCAATGTTGACATAACATTATTTCAGGATGCAAAGTTTCAAACCTGATGTAAAATCAATGTTAAATTTCAACATTGATTCAGTGATATTTTAGTTGATGCATTAAAGCTGCACTATGTCACTTTTCTGTCCACTAGAGGTCGCCTATTCAAAACAAAGGCGTAGATTGATGACACCACATTTGAGCACAGAATCTTGGGACATGTGGTCTTCACCTCACAGCCGGTGGAAAAGAATCGGGATAGGACTCTGGCAGAAATCATGTTCATGGATGCGAATAGCATCAGGAATAGCAACGGGACTGTTATAATGGCATAGTTGCCGGCGGGACTTTTATAATGCCACTTCCTTTTTTGTAAATTTAAAAGTAATTTGTTACTTTACTAGTTATTTGGAAAAAGGTCATCTGATTACATAACTCAATGCATTAACTCAAGCTGACACCATCCAAATAAACTAGTGATAAAAGCATGAGAACACCTGTAGGCTACATCACACCTACACATGCCTGCGGAACACCTTCAAAAGAACAATTTCAAAATTACATGGTTACAGGCCAGGCAAATTCTTCCACATCAGATTCAGCTTAATGTCATCAGACTTGTATTGCACGCCCTTTTAAAAAACATTAAAAGGGTGTGTCCACACTTTTGGAACAGAACCGATTTGACAATTTGAAAGGGTCTGGAGTCTCTCTTTCATAGGATCAAAGGGATGAGTCATTTTGAGGAACATAACAGATGCTCTTCTCTTCCACAGCTCTGCATATAATTTAAATCCCTGCTCCAATGGCTCCAACAAGTCTGAGTTAGATTGCACCACTGACTGGTTAATGACCAAGAGTGTGACCAGAAGATACGATGATGGTCCTGTGAGAGCTTCAATCAGATCCTATTCAGCCAGAACCTCTAACTCACCCCTAAGTTGAGAATGGCCAGAGAATCACTTTTAACACACACATACACAAGCATTCCTCTTTCTTTAGCCTTTAATTAAACTATCCCAGAAATTACATATATGATGATTTATTAAGTATATGCATGCTTCCTATATTGTTTATGTTTGTGTGATGTAAAAGCCATCTTAAATGCTCAAAATGGCTCTGTAAAGAAGACACACAGCTTTTATGCGGTTAAACCAAGGCATGTTTGATGTCTAAAGGTTTCTCTTTCTTTGTCTTAGTCAATGGTGCAAAGTATATGATTATGAGATGTACCATTAGTATGTTTAGTCCTTTTGGAGTGAAACTTTACTAATTCTGGCCTCCCGCCAGAACATTCCATCGAGTAATAAAGTCAGAACAAAGAAATTCTCTCCCGTCTGAAATTCACACCAATGATTGGTCATCTCAGGGAAGATGGGCGTAGGTTAATGGACTTTAAAGGACAGTAACACAAGCACATCTTTGCTCTGTCAACTTGCAAGGACTCCGACGAGACAAATTTTCTTTTCCTCCCATCACATCAGCGCGGCTCGCGGGCTTCGGCCAAGCTGGATGTTTCCTTTGAAGATCAAAGCGCTCCTGGACACGGCCGTTGGCGAGCTCCATCAGAGTGTGTGCATCACTGCACACAAGGAACCTTTGCAGGGCGGACAAGATGAACTTTCCCTTCCAAGACACTCGCTTCTAAACACCTTTAAATCTCCCGTGGACCGACTAAGCTCCGGAAGGACCAAACGGAGAGAGCTTCAGCGCACGAACACTCTGAGAAATGCCAACGCACGCATCTTGCTTTACACAACACAAAGAAACCATGCAAGTATCAATTCTATCGAAATTTAGATGCGTTTTAAGATTGTACCCCTGTTTAAGGTGATAATGGTTCTTGCTGGCTCTAGTGGTTATGTTTGGGAAAGTGTCTGATCGGACCATACCCTTCTTCCTTGCCTTTCTTCTCATCCTCCTTCTTTACTTTCCGTTATTCTGTATATACATGTATTTTTTATTTAGTCGTATGTAATCGTAGTATCAATAATTATTAAAACCATTGTATCCACGTTTTGATTGTCATTGTTGTTGCTCACAAAACACAAGTCCCTTTAATGTCAGATCTAAGCTACAAGCTCTTATAAGTATCTTTGAATGCTTTAATTAATATCATAGTTCGGAAAGTTTGTCCTTCGTGGCCAAAGGGACAAATTTACCAAAAATTGGGTAGAATACCTTGTGAGAGTTGATAAGGATTGTACTGCTCGTTCGTTAAACGGAACAGACCAGAGGAATTAATAATCCACTCCTTAGAGGTTATTCAGTGATAATTTCTATATAGATATATAGTTAATTGCAATAAATTGTTGTTAACCATATATATATATATATTGCATAAATACCTAGGTTAGGTATTCCCCTTTTTGGGAGATTATGGAGATTTATGATTCGATTATAACCTGTTATGATTAATCATAAATCCCTAAATATTAATACCCATAATTCCCTATTGAGCTAAATTTAATTTAATAATATATGTAACCCTAAAACGCTACAAACAGCTGAGTGAATCTTATTAATATTCTTAATATTATTCAAATGCTTTCATTTTTGTGTTTTATAATCCTCCAAATTTACAGACCTTTTTTTCTCACTGTGCGTTCACACCGTCTGTATTGAAACTGTATTTAAATGGGCCGAAAAGCAAACAAGCATTTGTGCAGACTGACCACAAGTAGGGTATAAGTTAACCTCATGAAATCTTTTAAATCTGAAAAAAATTGACAGATGGAAAGAACTTAATTATAGTTCATGTTTGCTAACTAAATAAACCTATTAAAAGCCATTTGTGTGGTGTGGCTTTTGTGTTCATGGTTAAAGCTGTAGTCCGTAACTTTTTGGGGTTAAAAATGATCCAAAATATTCCATATATTTTAATTCCAGTGGTACTGGTGGATTTCCGCGGGAAATTCAAGCATGTCTTTGTGTCATTACGTCACATCTGTACACATAAAGAAGGTGTCCTGGCTAGTAGGCTATATTGCGTGTGAGGATGTTGGAGGTGGAGATTTATAGCCTTTTCTCACTGCACTTGATATAATTAAACTTATCAATGTGATGGCGGATCCAGAAAGGTTCAAACACAATCACCAGTGGCAACTGGAGACTCACCCGTTGTAAAATGCAAAAGACTTCTGACTTTCGGGGTGTGTCCCAATCAGCCCCCTAGTTCAGTAGTCAGGGCACTGATCAGGACATAAGTCAATGGGCTGACTTCCTGATCAGTGCCCTGACTACTGAGCTAGGGAGCTGATTGAGATGCACCCTCGGAGTGGCTACTGAAAAAAAGAGACTGCAACCAGGTCCATGCGAAAACAAGGATAAAAAGGGCTTTTGAAAGGTGGCGTGAACTCAGTGTTTTAAAGGGGTTCAAAACGGACACAGAGACCGTTTTTTTTCTGCTGGACAGGTAAGACATTTCAGTGGTTCAATTGTGTAACAGTAGCACACTTGTTCGCTTAATTCATACAGTTACAGAGTTTTCTTTGTTGTGCCTTTCTCGTTTTGCTATGTGCAATATGGTTTCACATATCACTTGGAGAAACTTAGATGAGGACTCATGTGCAGAGGAAATGGGGATTTATTTACAAAACAAACAGAAATACAAAGAAAAACCCACTATGGGGCAAAACTCAAACATACTAAACTTGAAATCACAGGGAATCAGGAGACGTGGACAAGACAAGACAAGACAAGACAACGATCCGACAAAGACTGCGAACACAAAGGGACTCATGCTGCGTTCACACCGAACGCGAATAGAGCGTCTGGCGGAAGTGATTTCCATGTTAAGTCAATGGAAAGGCGCGTTGACGCTCGTCTGGAGGTCCTGCAGGGCGATAGACGCGATTCCGCCACATTCGAATTGAGCGTCTTGCACGATACGCGCATTATGCGCGAGTGGTGCTTTTTGTGCATTTGCACGTTTGAAGCGAATTCGCGTCTGACGCCCGAGTTGAAAAATCTGAACTTTGGCGTCGATTCACGCCACGTTAACCAATCAGGAGCCTGCTTGCTGCTGTCACGTGGTAAAGTGACGTGATGAGAAACCCTGCATAATTTAAAAATACTACTATTGTGTTACAAAATTACGTTTTTAAGACTTTTTCAGGTGAGAATTATTTTCTCCACAGTCTTTGGTGAAAGGCGATTTCTTTTTTTTTTAAACAATTTCACCAGCTTTAGAGAATATCCTTTCGCATGGAACAGATGATGCAGGAGTACACAAAAACAGTTTAGAAAGCTGGTATAAATGAGGATATATTGCTTTGTGGGTGGACCAATAGGCAAGAGGGTCAGCAGAACGCTGCAGTGGGGGATCGGTCATGTAGCGCTGGACCTCTATGGTTGCATCTGATGTAGCACTTTTGTTCCTCCTTGCATTACTTGCATCGTTGTCCAGCAACTCCCAAAGATTCACCTCATCTGCAAGGGAAATGATAAACAAAACCATGTTATGAGAAATTAATAGTTTTAAGTAACCTTCTAGGATTTTTACTTTACCTTGACCGGTAGTTTCAAGATTTTGTGCTGTATCTGGCTGTGCTGAGTGGCTGGGTGTTTGTGGATCTGTATCTTTGATTAATGCTGTGCATTCAGATGTTATTGCCGTCTGGGCCTGTACATGATTATGAAACCCAAATGTTTTAAATCGTGGATCTAGTAGTGTAGCTAATGTCGATTCAAGAGTTGAAAATTGATCCGCTAATCTTTTTGACAGATTCTGTCCCAGCTGGATTGCAGTGTCATTGGTAATGTTTTTGAGGGTTTCAATAATTGTGTATCGCAACATTTTCATCATGGGAATGATCTTAGAGCCAGATACTCTCTTCTCCTCAAAAAGTTCAACGGTGGCCATGGGGCTAGCACTTTCATGCACTCAGATATTACATGATATTCTTCTGATGTCAGAGGAGCCACATCAGTTCTCAGTGTAGCCAGTGCTGCACCCACTGGTTCTCTCTCTTCATATATATGTTGAAGCATTAAAAAGGTACTATTCCAGCATGTATCAACCTCCAGAATCAGCTTCTTCACAGGATGTCCCATTTGTTCCTGTTTCTCTCTAAGCCTCTCTTTTGCTGTGGTACTGGTCTTAAAGTAAGTCACCATCCTTCGTGCTCTTGTTCTGACATCTTCCATTTCCATTTATGCATTTGGCAGACGCTTTTATCCAAAGCGACTTACATTGCATTCAAGGTACACATTTTACATTTTGTCAGTTCTTGCTTTTCCTGGGAATCGAACCCAAGACCTTGGCATTGCTAGCGCCATGCTCTACTGTTTGAGCTACAACAGCAAACAAGCATTTGTGCAGACTGACCACAAGTAGGGTATAAGTTAACCTCATGAAATCTTTTAAATCTGAAAAAAATTGACCGATGGAAAGAACTTAATTATAGTTCATGTTTGCTAACTAAATAAACCTATTAAAAGCCATTTGTGTGGTGTGGCTTTTGTGTTCATGGTTAAAGCTGTAGTCCGTAACTTTTTGGGGTTAAAAATGATCCAAAATATTCCATATATTTTAATTCCAGTGGTACTGGTGGATTTCCGCGGGAAATTCAAGCATGTCTTTGTGTCATTACGTCACATCTGTACACATAAAGAAGGTGTCCTGGCTAGTAGGCTATATTGCGTGTGAGGATGTTGGAGGTGGAGATTTATAGCCTTTTCTCACTGCACTTGATATAATTAAACTTATCAATGTGATGGCGGATCCAGAAAGGTTCAAACACAATCACCAGTGGCAACTGGAGACTCACCCGTTGTAAAATGCAAAAGACTTCTGACTTTCGGGGTGTGTCCCAATCAGCCCCCTAGTTCAGTAGTCAGGGCACTGATCAGGACATAAGTCAATGGGCTGACTTCCTGATCAGTGCCCTGACTACTGAGCTAGGGAGCTGATTGAGATGCACCCTCGGAGTGGCTACTGAAAAAAAGAGACTGCAACCAGGTCCATGCGAAAACAAGGATAAAAAGGGCTTTTGAAAGGTGGCGTGAACTCAGTGTTTTAAAGGGGTTCAAAACGGACACAGAGACCGTTTTTTTTTCTGCTGGACAGGTAAGACATTTCAGTGGTTCAATTGTGTAACAGTAGCACACTTGTTCGCTTAATTCATACAGTTACAGAGTTTTCTTTGTTGTGCTTTTCTCGTTTTGCTATGTGCAATATGGTTTCACATATCACTTGGAGAAACTTAGATGAGGACTCATGTGCAGAGGAAATGGGGATTTATTTACAAAACAAACAGAAATACAAAGAAAAACCCACTATGGGGCAAAACTCAAACATACTAAACTTGAAATCACAGGGAATCAGGAGACGTGGACAAGACAAGACAAGACAATACAACGATCCGACAAAGACTGCAAACACAAAGGGACTCATGCTGCGTTCACACCGAACGCGAATAGAGCGTCTGGCGCGAGTGATTTCCATGTTAAGTCAATGGAAAGACGCGTTGACGCTCGTCTGGAGGTCCTGCAGGGCGATAGACGCGATTCCGCCTCATTCGGATTGAGCGCCTTGCACGATACGCGCATTATGCGCGAGTGGTGCTTTTTGTGCATTTGCACGTTTGAAGCGATTCGCGTCTGACGCCCGAGTTGAAAAATCTGAACTTTGGCGTCGATTCGCGCCACGTTAACCAATCAGGAGCCTGCTTGCTGCTGTCACGTGGTAAAGTGACGTGATGAGAAACCCTGCATAATTTAAAAATACTACTATTGTGTTACAAAATTAAGTTTTTAAAGGGGTGGTAAAGCACACTCTTTCGAAGGCTTGATTGTGTTGTGGGGTGCACTGTAACATGTGTTCATGCTTCGTTTTTAAAAAAATGCAGTATTTTTCATATATTTTACCTTTATTCTACACTGCTCTGTCCCTCCTTGTAAAAACGGTCTGATGGTTTCCGGATTCTGTGAAGCCAGTCCCTCAAAAATACGCAATGGGCTCTGATTGGTTAGCTGGCCCAGTGTGCTGTGATTCGCTAACCGCCTATGCACGTTTCTCGAAAGCGTCACGCCCTTTACCTCTACAGATAGCCTCAGGCTTTGTGTACGCTAGCGTCAATAAAACCATTTTAGTGAAGCTGATTGAGCAGAACCTGTTCAGTCCTCAAGAGTAAAGACTGCGGATCTATAGTGATCGCTCCTGAATGGCACTGTTACTTTTGTATTTTTAGAACGATTATAGCCAAATATCTGTCTCAAGAACGAACACGAAACATTGGCTTTACTATAGTATCCAAATCAAACACAGAACCATGTTTAGCATGCCTGTAGATAAACAATACATAAAAGCTCTAATCAAAGAATAATTTACACTAATGCCAAGTTCGCTGTTGAGATTTTAAACGTTTTGTAGCGTGAGGTGTTTGTCAGATAACGTTAAGTATGAATGAGCATTTAACAAACTGGTCTGCAGAGCCAAACAGCGCTGTCATGTCTACATGCTACAACGTAGGCTACAATGAACAACACGAACTATTACAGGAAAACACATCGACGAAAAATAAATCACACTTACAGGTTGTAGCCCGTACTCGCGAAGATTGTGGAAGCTTTCCTCCGCGAGATGTGCCGCGGTAGCCGCGCGTGCCCGCCTGTCTCGTGCAGCTGAAGGCTCATGTATTGCAAATACAGAAGAATATTGTCCATTATGTCACATTTTCCGATCTTCTCCTCCGACCCCTGTCTGTCTCGTGCTTTGATTTATGATGGGCAGCATATATCCAATGCAAATGCGATCGTGTTCCCCTCATGTCTCTTACACACATGAATATGACGTGGTATGTTAAACGCACTGCAACGCACCCCCGTCCCTAGGAAGGCTGAAGAAAGTGGACCTGCAATCCGGATGGAAATAACAGCGTTTCGTCGGCATTGTCAACAGCACTCCAGCCTACTAACTATACCACAACAACGCGTCCTCGCCCCCCTTATTTCATATTCTCGGAGGAGGGGTTTATGTAAATATTGGGCCTGGTGATGTCAGCACACCCTGGGTGAATGTGTAGTAGTCCCTACCGGCCGTTTGCTGTAGTCCTTATAAATCGATTTCTTTAAAAGCAAATATCTCCCTTTGCTTTAAACTTTGAACGTTGTAACTTTAAAGATGTTATTTATGCTCAAGCAGCAACATTACACACTAGCTAAAGTTAGAAAAGTGAAATCGTGCTTTACCACCCCTTTAAGACTTTTTCAGGTGAGAATGTAGTTGTTTAAAGCTCAAATCTGTGGTTTATTTATAAAGAGAGCGCCTATTTAAAAAAATAATCTTGTGTTTTTGGAGTTGTGAGATCCAGGCGATCACCGGGCACTCACCACTCATAACCCCGGCGAGAGCAGCCTTTCCCCGGCCAGTCCTTCTGATGTTTGCCGCTGGCTCTGATGTCCTGTAGTGGTTCGTCTTGTGTGGATCTAAAGGGCGATCTTTGGTGTCATGAATCCATAATTTGTTGTCTGCCAAATCGCTTTGACTGAGGGCAAAGAGAAGTTTGATGTTTAATTATTAATGTTTTATTAATGTCTATTAATGTTTAATATATATTTTTAATGAAAATGAAAAGAGGCAGAGTGGTGTTTTATGACATATTTCTCCTGGAGCGCCTTGAACGCACGTCTATTACGCTTCAAACGCTCAATTTATACGCACATCCAATTCGCTGTGGACGCGCAAATGGATTCAAAATGTTCAAGCGTCCAACTAGATGCGGTAGACGCGATTTTGACGCTCTATTCGCGTTTGGTGTGAACGCAGCATAAAAGGGACAAATCAAGCAGGGCATGAGGGAACACAGGTTGGGCAAATGAAACCAATAACGAGATAACAAGGGGGGTGGGATCTAGACAGAGACAGGAGCACATGGCCCAAAATAACAAAACACCACATGTGCACACGTGTCACGACCGCTGGTGAAGAGTCCACCGTCAGCCATCAGAGGTCTCTCTCACCAGAGTACTAACTCTCTCTCCTGGACTTCATTTCCCATCATCCCACATGCCTGGCCTGATTACTGCACACCTGATCCTTGTCACCCTGGCTATTTATACCCTGAACTTACACACACACACCGCGAAGTCTTGTTCTGCCCCGGCGACATTTCTGAGCGTTTGTTACTACTATCCTGATCTGCCTTTGTTTACAACCCTGCCTGTTTATCGACTCTGATTCTTAACTGCCTTCCCTTTGATCTGTGTTTGCCTGGACTCTGTTATTTCGACTGCTTGCTGCCTGCCCTGACCCTTGCCTGGTATGACTAGTGTTGGCCAAGCGTTTCGAAGCATTATTGCTTTCTGATACAATTGTGTCGAAAATGGTTCATTACTCGAAGCTTCATTCAGATAGAAATTGCAGCACCATCTCCTGGTGAAGTAAATGTAATGCAACAAAGCTGACAACTTACAAAGTGTGTAATTATTTCTTTAGACAAGGACAGAAGATCAGACCAGCTTAAAAAAAGTTGGAAACCATCACAGAAATTCTAATGGTTTCTATTAAAATACCAATAGGAACCATTGCCTTTTACCATTTAAACCACTACAGAATTCTTTTTTGTAGTGTGTTTGGGACATATTCCATAAGGATTTAATGCCCCCACCAATAGACCCCTACACATATCAGTAGAGACCCACAGAGACCACTATAATTCCCATTACAACCAATAAAATTCCCATGAAAACCATTAAATCCAATAGAATTTCTGTAATGGTTTCTATAGTTTTTTTTAGCAGGGCAGTGTCGTGTGAAAGCTTTATCGTGTTTAGCTGTGGAAAGCAGAACTCTATAACGTGTTAACTGGTGGGACTGATATTTTTGTATGTTGAAAAGGATGTGCTTGTGTAACTGGTTGTACTTGTATAATGTAGCAGAGGGTTTTTGAAGTTTCTGTCTTTGATGCATAATTCTCTGATTAATAATACAAATAAATTAATTAAAAAATGTGCCAGAGAGTGTGCTTTGGGTACATGCAGAAGGCTTAGACAAAGTGTTCATTAAATGGTATGGTTTTTATTCAGAAAAAGTCTTTGGTGAAAGGCGATTTCTTTTTTTTTAAACAATTTCACCAGCTTTAGAGAATATCCTTTCGCATGGAACAGATGATGCAGGAGTACACAAAAACAGTTTAGAAAGCTGGTATAAATGAGGATATATTGCTTTGTGGGTGGACCAATAGGCAAGAGGGTCAGCAGAACGCTGCAGTGGGGGATCGGTCATGTAGCGCTGGACCTCTATGGTTGCATCTGATGTAGCACTTTTGTTCCTCCTTGCATTACTTGCATCGTTGTCCAGCAACTCCCAAAGATTCACCTCATCTGCAAGGGAAATGATAAACAAAACCATGTTATGAGAAATTAATAGTTTTAAGTAACCTTCTAGGATTTTTACTTTACCTTGACCGGTAGTTTTAAGATTTTGTGCTGTATCTGGCTGTGCTGAGTGGCTGGGTGTTTGTGGATCTGTATCTTTGATTAATGCTGTGCATTCAGATGTTATTGCCGTCTGGGCCTGTATATGATTATGAAACCCAAATGTTTTAAATCGTGGATCTAGTAGTGTAGCTAATGTCGATTCAAGAGTTGAAAATTGATCTGCTAATCTTTTTGACAGATTCTGTCCCAGCTGGATTGCAGTGTCATTGGTAATGTTTTTGAGGGTTTCAATAATTGTGTATCGCAACATTTTCATCATGGGAATGATCTTAGAGCCAGATACTCTTTTCTCCTCAAAAAGTTCAACGGTGGCCACCTGGAATGGGGCTAGCACTTTCATGCACTCAGATATTACATGATATTCTTCTGATGTCAGAGGAGCCACATCAGTTCTCAGTGTAGCCAGTGCCGCACCCACTGGTTCTCTCTCTTCATATATATGTTGAAGCATTAAATAGGTACTATTCCAGCATGTATCAACCTCCAGAATCAGCTTCTTCACAGGATGTCCCATTTGTTCCTGTTTCTCTCTAAGCCTCTCTTTTGCTGTGGTACTGGTCTTAAAGTAAGTCACCATCCTTCGTGCTCTTGTTCTGACATCTTCCATTTCCATTTATGCATTTGGCAGACGCTTTTATCCAAAGCGACTTACATTGCATTCAAGGTACACATTTTACATTTAGTCAGTTCTTGCTTTTCCTGGGAATCGAACCCAAGACCTTGGCATTGCTAGCGCCATGCTCTACTGTTTGAGCTACAGGAAAGCTACCCATGGTGGACCACAAATATGAGGAGCAGAAGATCTTCCAGACCAGGAGTTGCATCAAGGGACTTCTTGACCACCAAATTCAAGGCATGCGCAATGCATATAACATGCCTAATCTTTAAGTTGTTGGCAGTGGCTATCATATTTGAAGCAGCATCAGTCACCAGGGATTTTATTTGTCTCTGGATACCCCATTCTTCAAAGAGCAACCTCTTGGCCTCTGCAAGGTTCTCCGCAGTGTGAGCTTTTGGAAATGACCGTACCCCCAGAAGTACTGTGGCAAGCTTATCCTTGTCGTCTACATAATGGCATGTAATGGCCAGATATGCATCCATATTAATAGAGGTCCACATATCTGCAGTTAGGCTCACACCCTCAGTTTTCTGTAGCTCAGCCTTGGCCTTCTGCTTCTGCTCCTCATATTTGTGGTCCACCATGATCTTCAGAGCCTGCCTGGATGTGCATAAGTGGGGTCAAGCTTAGCCACAAATGCTTTAAAGCCACTGTCATCCACAATAGAGAAAGGCTGTGAATCCTCCACAATCATGTCCACTAGAGCGTCATCAAGCTGTTGTTTGCCGTTCACTGGAAGGAAAATGTGCAAATACATGTAAAACTTTAAGTAAAGTTTATTCATACTGTAACAGTCGAAAACTTCAATAAATTAGTTACCTTGACAGTTGGAGTTTTCCATTGACCCTCTAGACTGCTCATGCTCTATAATGCCTCAGCATGGATGACGTATTATTATTATACGCCAACTACGATCACACACCAAGCACTGAACCTGTAACAACAACGTTCTGTGTGAGGATCTATGCAATTACATGTTGGCAAGGCAAGTTTATTTATATCACATTGCATACACAGAAATGTGAAAACAATCTAAGAGAAAAAAGCCCTTAAAATCACAAATAATAAAAATGAATGAGAATTTAATATAACAATTAAAAGAAAAGAATTGTGCTTTTTTTGTTTAAAATGTGTTTAAAAACATTCACACAGAAATAAAACTGCCTTAAGTTAAAATTGTTAAAATTGCAGTCAGTGTGAAGCAGCACAGTGCTCATTCAGTAAATGCAGGGTTAAACAGATGTGTGCAGATGTTAGCACATATGGCGTAAAAGCAATCCATTGTACTGTAGTGCTCCATATCATTCGCTACATATGTACAAATATTTGTATGCAGAAATGTCAAAGAACTAACCTTATTCGGGGAAATAAGTTTAAAGTGTTCCCAAACTTGGGAACGACTTCTCTTTCTCGCTGGCTCCATCACAACACTGAAATAAACTTAATCCACTCTCCTCAACAATAACGCCAATCCAAACTCCGACTACTACAACCCAAGGTGTTGCCATGGTTTGGCTTCACTTTTATAAGAAATTCAGCCGCCAGGTTTCAAACCTGTCAACACTGGATTGGGCTGTCAAAGCAGTCAGGTGGTTCACTACAGGAGTGAACCAGTGTGTTTGCTTCAGACGTCATTTTCACGTGACTAGTGACGTAATGATACAAGCTCCGAAGCAGTGGTTCTTTGCAAGGACCGTTTGAGTTTGAAGCAAGCTTCGGAGCGTCGGTGTCAGACGTAACATCATTAGGTATGACCACGTTTCATGTCTTGCCTCTGAAACTGCTGTTATTCCTGGATAATCGACCCCTGCCTGTTTACACTGTGAGTTTGTTTGACTTTAATAAACTGCGAATGGATCCCAATCCATCTGAGTCTTCATTACAACACGAGACAGGACAGGCATGTGACATATGGTAAATATAAATTATTTTGGGCTAGCTATGAGAGGGAGCAATTCACCTCTACTCCACATTCATTTGTTGGTATGACAGATAGAAATTAGACTGCACAGAAATGGAAACTGAACTACAGGTAGCCCTAATACATAGCCTGGATGCCAGACGAGCTTAGCCCCGCCCACAAAAAAATTTGCACGGGCAGTTCGGTCTGGAATTGATCCGTAGAGAAGTTATTATGCCCGAACAGAAACTGTTCGGACCAATGAAATTGTCAGGGCGGGCTTTAGACGATGATGGACAGATGATAAACAGTAACGTAATCATCCACGTCATCAAAGACGCTTGGGTTGAATTTGTTCTAATCCTAAACGGAGAACTTGTTCGTATATGCGTTCACCTTTACTATTTCTCTCAGAAATGATGATCGTGTTGGTAAGTACTCTGTGTATCCTTAAATTCTTTTTTTACAACACCGGCAAAGATCGTTTACACTCATCTTCTTCTTCTAACGTTAGGCTACTTATTCCGGGCGTGCGTGCAGACAGGGTTGCCAAGTTTTTACAACAGAACTCGCCCAATTTACAGCCAAAAACAAGCCCAATAGCTCCCGGGGGGGGGGGGGGGGTTCTCCGGGAAAAATGGCATTTGTGGGGTAAAATATGTGTTATTTTGGTTGGACTGCCTGCTAAATTTCGCATTCCTGGGTCTGTATATCACATAATTGGGGTCGCTTCAACCCGCGGACTTGGCAACACAGTGCAGTTGAGTTCCGTTGACATTTGACAACTAACGTTAAGCGTCGCTTCGTTGCTCTGATTGGTTGTAGGTCTATCCAATTGAGGTCTTTCCTGGTACGGTTTAAACACGCCCCATAATCACAGCCCAATGGAGCAGTATCAGACTCAAATTCTGACTAGAATTGAGTATGACAACGTCAGGCTACCTAATACACATTAAATGTATGTATACATATTAAATGTATGTATAAATGTTGTTAACATTAACAATTTGAAAACAAAGTATAATTTGCACGGTTTGACGTGATATGATAAGCGATCGTTAGATTTAATCATCGCAATTTACTGCAATTCTTTTTTCCCCTTAGTTGGTCAGAACAAAAGTGGATGTTATCTACTTCAGAAGACATTTTCCGGTGAAAATTCTTATGTTGGTCATACGTTCAAAAAGTATAATCTGTGATTCCGAATGACAGTATCCACACTGGCGCGGTGACATACAGCCGCACATTCTCCTCAAAACATTGGATTCCTCCGCGCTGTGCCGTGCCGAGGTACAATTCATGTAAAGTTGATAATTCCGCAAATAACTGTAATTGCAAATTTCGAACAGAGATGGCGACAAAGAGGAAAAACTACGGACTGCAGCTTTAAGTCTATAGGAGCTTAAACATACAGTTTATAGGAGACGTTTACTAGCCTTGGTCTTTTATTAACATTAACATTAATTTCACGAGTTCACACTTACAAATAAGTCAGATAGAAAGAATGGTATGCGTATTTGGCGTGCTGTCCGAGGAGAGGGCTCCGAGCTCGGTATTTGGCCCGAACCCAGAGTACTCCCCCCGTATGTCTGGTTTAGGAAGTAACCAGGTGAGTGTGAGGAAGATGGGGTGGTGGAGGGATGCTGCAAAACTTGTCGAGAAACATTGGTGAGTTGACTGGATATTTATATGATCCTCCACTTGTGCTGATTGGGTAGACATGTTGATTACTTATTGCTGACAGCTGGTTGGAATGACATGATGATTAGATAGATCATTTGAACGTGCTCCTCCCGAACTTTGTTACTGAAACATCATTTGTGTGCAGCCTACATTACAATAACTGTCCTGGTGTGAAGTGTAGACAATGCAATTGGTCATGCAATTCCCACTTCACAAATACGCACAAGGCTACATACAATAGCCTGTCTGGCTGGGCTTTGTAGTTGTAACCACCTCTTAGCTCTGGTCTCTCTTTTGGTCTCTGTTTGCACTTTGAATATTAAGAGAGTGCTTTGATTATGGTGGCACTTTTTGCACTTAATAAGTAACTTAATAAGTTTCATACTCAGAAAGTAAAATGGAAATTGAACATTCATTACAAGATGATTAGTTAAATAATTTCAAATGCACCTGCAGACTTTTTTTCATTGAGGATTTCTTAAAAATACTGTGCAATAAATACACAGCCCAGCCAGACAAGCTATTGTATGTAGCCTAATTTGTGCGTATTAGGGAGCTCGCATTTTACTTTCGCTTTCAAATTTGCAATCACACGTACTCTGTGTACAGGGAGCGGCGGTGCTGAGCGTAAAAAGTCCAAGTATCTAGCCAAAAACATACAAACTTTACATTGTCCTCAGGTACTAAAAAAGTAGAGGTAACCTAGCAAAAATAAAAATCATAGAGGAATTTCTTGTTTAAGCATTTTGAAGAATTTTCTCTATGCAAATGTAATTAATTGTATTAACCTTTGGTTGAATTTCTCTGCAAATATTGAGACGCAACTAATTAACACGTAATTAAAATTGATAAAAAATTAACTGATTGACAGCCCTAATTGTTATTCAATATAATATTTATTTACTTTAATATATTTACAATACCACTTATCCACTCCCTGGTAAGAACATCAATATATATATATATATATATATATATATATATATATATATATATATATATATATATATATATATATATATATATATATATATATATATATATATATATATATATATATATACAAAGAATTTAACATTTTAAAGTGCTCATTTAAATGCCAATTGTTTTCGAGATTTATAACATTTCATAAAAAAATCATTTAATAGTGGCCATCAAAACATGGATTTGAATATCAATTAAAAATTATCAATTGATTTCAGTGTTGAAAGATAAGTCTCAATGACTTCTACAGAAGCATTACCTCAGAGCTCATAAATGGTCTGTCTTAAAGGTTTATGATATTTTAAATGTCGCATGTCATCAGTCAAACACCCAGTGTTTGAATCTGAATCCTTTTGATGCTCATGGTGCGAGACAAACAGTCTCTCTGAGTGAAAAGAGAATGTGGACTATTCACTCAGCACCGCCGCTCCCTGTACACAGAGTACGTGCAATAGCAAATTTTTCAAGCGAAAGTAATACGCACAAATTAGTCTACATGTAATAGCCTGTCTGGCTGGGCTGTGTAGTTGTAACCACTTCTTAGCTCTGGTCTCTCTTTTGGTCTCTGATTGCACTTTGAATATTAAGAGAGTGCTTTGATTATGGTGGCACTTTTTGCACTTAATAAGTAACTTAATAGGTTTCATACTCAGAAAGTAAAATTGAACATTCATTACAAGATGATTAGTTAAATCATTTCAAATGCACCTGCAGACTAATTTTTCGGTCATGCATTTTGTCATTGAGGATTTCTTCAATGTGCAATAATCTCCTGAACCCATGTACTTGATTATACTTGAATAAAAGTTATACTTAGATTAAATAAATGATACTTAAAGGGGGCATAACACACAGTTTCTGCCAGTCTCATGTTAATCTTGAGTACCTATACACTGTAAAAAGAAATTGGGGGGAAAAATTGTGAAAATTGATCATTACATATTCGCCCAATTAATGACTTCCAAATAATTATCCCCATGTAAAAAGATGCATTGCACTAATCATAGCTTAAGGTCTTCAAAATTAAAATTGTATATTCACCGAACATTTTTAATTGTGCACAGTCAATCTATGAAGTCGAATTGAAAAACCAATATTGGCTGAACAAGTCCTACGTCCAAAAAACGGTATACGCATGCGCAAAATGCGCTTGAGGAAAATCGTTCGTGTGGAGATTTCAAATGTGGAGTGCGGGAGCAGCAGCGCGAGCAGAGCCGAACCAGCAGGTGCTGAAGACCGAAACAGACATTCCCAAGGGAATATGACATTCATCTCACAAAGACGTTGGTGAGTATTTAGCACAGAAATTATTCTCCAGTTTTACTTTATGACCCGGTATGAAGTTTAAAAGACATTTTGTAGAATCACGAGTTCATGCATTCATTGGTTTCATGCGTGTGTTCTCGTTTACTCTAATGGTAGCCAATAGTTTTATTTTCCTCATGTCTTATATGTCTAAAACAATAGCTAATAAGTAAATTAAGTAATTTGTGTGATATGGATATTGGATTTCTGTGAATTAAATTTTATCAATTCACAGAAATAAAATTTGGCCAACTGAAAAATTTAGATGTGATCGGTCACTAGAAATTTTTGAATTGGAGAGGCCTGACATTTTTTACAGTGTTGGTAAATTACATTTTTCCATTGGCTCAACATATTATTTCTAATTAAGCCCATGTTAACAGACTGTTGCCACAATGGACAAAATTAAATTCACAGAAATTCAATTTGGCCAATTGAAAAATTTAGATGTGATAACTCACTAGAAAATTTTCAATTGGAGAGGCCTTACATTTTTTTACAGTGTAGAGTAGTACTGCATCCCTCATATCTCTGAAGAGTCTTTAGTTTTACCAAATTTATAAAAGACAAATACGCTGTACCGATTCTTTCCGAAAATAGAGAACTCATGAAGGAGTGCAGTGGGCGGAGCTAAAGAATCTCAGGCACACACACTCCCTTGATAACTTTCGATTCACTATACATTTGTGTTGTTTACATTACATGCACTTACACGCCGATTGCCAACAAACCACAGATATTTGATGCAGTTTAACTCACCACCTCATGACCAGGAACAAACAAACACACTTGCAGAATTCCGTTGCTGCTCCGGGAAAACAAACTGCATCCACTGTTTCCTTAATGCTTCGTTATTTGGGAAGCTGATCAAGGTTATCTTTCCCTCACAATCAGAAACACCCTTCTTTAGTGACATTGTTGATTTTGTGGTCTAAAAACAAAATGTCAGCACTGCCGACGGCTTCTGTAACCCCAGTGAAGCTTGTTTATTGTCGCGCTCTTGCTCTTGCTCTGGTTGACGTGCACATGCACTCATACGGGAGAAGTGCCCATACAAGGATTTCCGTCCTTTATGATGTCATACAGAGACATACTCGGAAAAATCTTTCTGAAATGTTCTGTTTTAATCCTGAAGGAGTGTATTTGGCACAGAAATTCTCTGTATTCTGAAATATTCTTAACCTCAGAGCTCATAAATGGTCTTAATGGTTTATGATATTTTTTAATCCTGCATGTCATCATTCTAACACCTAGTGTTTGAATTTGAATCCTTTTGATGCTTAAATGGTGCGAGACAAACAGTCTCACTGGGTGAAAAGAGAATGGTAACTATTCATAGACTGGTTTCTTAACATTTTAACATCACATCAGTTGTACCTTAAGCATTATTATGTGCGTGACATGTGTTTGCTAAATATTTGCAACTGACTAATACCCCCTGCTGAAAACAAAAGCTGAATCATAACACGCTTGTCTTCCCTGTATGAACTCTGTGAATCCTTGGTCAGGCTGTTTTTAGCTGGTTTAATGCATGGTCTAGCTGGTGGATCAACTTTGCTGTTCACCATCTGAAAACGAATGTGTGTGTTTTTTCTTACTAAAGATCTTAATACAACACAAAAATATATAAAACATATGCTAGTTAAGAACTTTGAGCACAGTAGTTTATGGTCACACTGTACTTGCTGGTACATTTATAATGTCCAAAGGAAATAATCATTTTAAGTTATGTACATTATTTCTGTCACATTGTGAACACGTTGTTACTTAAAGGATTAGTTAACTTTAAAATTAAAACTACCCTATGATTTACTGACCCTCAAGCCATCATCATAGGTGCATATGACTTCATTTTTTATGATGAACACAATCTGAGTTATATTAATAAATATTCTGATGTTTCCATGCTTTATAATGTCAGTGAATGGGGCTCACGAGTATGAAGCTGAACAATTTTTGACAAAAAATTGCTGAAAAGAAGCTGTAAGAAGCTGTAATACTCTGTCATATGTTCAACTAATTATTTTGAAATGTTGGCCATGTTTAGCATGAGAATCCAACTCTTTAACAGTGTAAATGAGTCAAAATGCATTAAATAGCATTAGAAAGCCCCTTTAAATGAAAGAAGGGACAAAGTAAAAAGTCCAAGTATCTAGCCAAAAACATACAAACTTTACATTGTCCTCAAGTACTAAAAAAGTAGAAGTAACCTAGCAAAAATAAAAATCACAGAGGAATTTCTTGTTTAAGCATTTTGAAGAATTTTCTCTATGCAAATTTAATTAATTGTATTAACCTTTGGTTGTATTTCTCTGCAAATATTGAGACGCAACTAATTAACACGTAATTAAAGTTGATTAAAAATGAACTGATTGACAGCCCTAATTGTTATTCAATATAATATTTATTTACTTCAATATATTTACAATACCACTTATCCACTCCCTGGTAAGAACATCAATATATATTTATAAAGAATTTAACATTTTAAAGTGCTCATTTAAATGCCAATTGTTTTCGAGGTTTATAACATTTCATAAAATCATTTAATAGTGGCCATCAAAACATGAATTTGTATATCAATTAAAAATTACCAATTGATTTCAGTGTTGAAAAATAAGTCATACTGACTTCTCATATATGGTCTGTCTCAAAGGTTTATGATATTTTTAATTCCGCATGTCATTAGTCAAACACCCAGTGTTTGAATTTGTATCCTTTTGATGTTCATAGTGCGAGACAAACAGTCTCTGAGTGAAAAGAGAATGTGAACTCTTCGTAGACTGGTTTCTTAACATTTTACTATAACATCAGTTGTACCTTAAGCATTATTATGAGCGTGACAGTCAGTCGCAAATATTTAGCAAACACATAATACCCCCTGCTGAAAACAAAAGCTGAATCATAACACGCTCGTCTGCCCTGTATGAACTCTGTGAATCCTTGTTCAGGCTGTTTTTAGCTGGTTTAATGCATGGTCTAGCTGGTGGATCAACTTTGCTGTTCACCATCTGAAAACGAATGTGTGTGTTTTTTCTAACTAAAGATCTTAATACAACACTAAATATATAAATATATAAATATATAAAATCCTCAAGCCATCATCAAAGGTGTATATGACTTTATTGTTTCTGATGAAAACAATCTGAGTTATATTAATAAATATCCTGATGTTTCCATCTTTATAATGTCAGTGAATGGGGCTCACAAGTTTGATGCTGAAAAAAGTGTATCCATCCTTCATAAACGTATCCACACGGCTCCAGGGATTATAAAGGCCTTCTGAAGTGAATTCATCAAGTTTTTTAAGAAAAATATCCATATTTAAAACTTTATAAAGTAAAATATCTAGCTTCCACCAGACCGCCTTGTGTATTCAGTTCATGCAGAAAGTGTAACGCCTCTCGCAGTTCAAAACGCTTACACTTATGTCCTTATGTCCATTTGTGCGCCGTTATGTCCGTTTGAAATGCTCAAGTTCAAACGTAAAGCAGGATGGATTCTGATTGGCTGCCAATGTTTTTATCATTTATCAGCTGGAAGTAATAATTCTGAACTTGATTCAAATTATATTGTTTCGTGTCATTATAGTTGTGTGAACTCTGCTATTATTTTTTATTTTGAACATGAGTGCACAAATTCTGTCATCATTTACTCACCCTCATCACTGTAAAAAAAATTCAGGTCTCCAATTGAAAAGGTTCTAGTGACCGATCACATCTAAATTTTTCAGTTGGCCAATTTGAATTTCTGTGAATTGATGCAATTTAATTCAATTATAATTCAAGTAATTCAATTTGGCCAACTAAAAAATTTAGATGTGATCGGTCACTAGAAAACTTTCAATTGGAGACCAGATTTTTTTTACAGTGATGTTGTTCCAAATGCGACTTTCTTTCGTCTGCAAACCACACAAAAGATAGTTTTACTTTATTTTACAGTATGTGCACTTATAGGTTACTATAAGGTAATTTAAGGTAACTATGGGTTAGGTTTAGGGTAGGTTCAGGGTAAAAAAAAAAAAAAAAAAGCTTTTGGGGCAGAGCTGACCTGTTAAAAAGAGATGGTATTCATCCCTCCTGGAATGGTGCTGCTCTTCTCTCTAGTAATTTGGCACATAGTCTTAGAGTTGAACCTTGACTAGCTGGGGCCCAGGTCAGGAAACAGACAAACTGGCTAAACCGACCGTCTGCTAGCTGTCTCACGTCACCGGAGTCAGATAAATCCCAACACATACAGACTCTTTCACCCAAATATTATCACATGGAGACTGTGTCTATTCCCCAAATTGGTAAATGCAAAAAAACTCTCGAACCCATTTAAGGGTAAAAATTGAATTGATGTTCAACAAAAAAAAAACAGATATAATACAGATGATAAAGCTCGGGTTGCTGAATATTTGATCCCTTCCCTCAAAAGCACGTATTGTTAATGATATGATTACAGATAATAACCTAGATGTGCTGTGTCTGAAAGAAACCTGGCTAAAACCTGACGACTACATTACTTTAAATGAGTCAACCCCTCAAGATTATTGTTATAAACACGAGCCACGTCTGAAAGGCAAAGGGGGAGGTGTTGCTGTAACCTTTTGAAGTTTTGGTGCTTCACGTAACGTTATGTGGTGTAAATGATAAATCCCGTTTGACATTTGTGCTGGCTACTGTATACAGGCCACCAGGGCACCATACAGACTTTATCAAAGATTTTTCTGGCTATGCTGGTCTTAGTACTGGCTGCAGATAAAGTCCTAATTGTTGGTGATTTTAATATCCATCCTGAAAAAAGAAACACTGGGGTTGGCATTTAGAGACATTCTAAACTCTATTATATAATTCAAATACTGTATATTAATTATTAATTTATTGTCATCTCACACATGGATATGCATTCAATTAATTAGCATCAAACAAACAATATAATCCTTGTCCTCAGTGAATAAAGATTACTTAATAAATGAAGACATTGAAAAAATGATTGCATAACCTCCAAATAGGTATCCCTGGGGGGTATTCCAGAAAGGAAGGTTAACTTACCGTCATTTATACCTTGAACTCTCAGTTGATTAACCCAAACCTTGCTTACTCGAGATATGCTGGTTCCAAAAACACGTCCGTGAGTAAGTTCAGCCAACTCAGAGTATGTTAACTGTGAACAGACAAGACATTCTCTACAGAGCAACGAATCGACGAGTCACCATGGAAACAGCCGCTAAGAAAAAGCACGCCATTCTACTTCCTCTTCTTCTTTTTTTATAATGGCGGTTTACATAACCTAGTGCACATCGCCACCTGTTTGGTGGTTATGCAATAATTTTTTCGATGTCTTCATTTAATAAGTAATCTTTATTCACTGAGCATAAGGATTATATTGTTTGTTTGATGCTAATTAATTGAATGCAGATCCATGTGTGAGATGACAATAAATAAATAATAAATATATTTGAATTGCATTAACATTTAAACTTCTTTTTTATTTACTTTTTATTCTAATTCTTAAGAATTAATATATAATATTGTATATTATATAACTGACACAAATTTGGTTATATTAATAACTATATTAATTATATAAAACACAATACCTCTTAAGCAAACTAACCCTGCTCTGGAGCCAGTTATGTTCAGAGAGTGAGTTGCCATGGTAACTTACATACCCTGAAAGTTACCTCCGTTTTTGGAACCAAAAGTTGAGGTTATCCGCTTACTTACTCTTAAAGGTCCCGTTCTTTGTGTTTTTTTGAAGCTTTGATTGTGTTTACAGTGTGCAATATAACGTGTGTTCATGTTTCGCGTGTAAACAAAAACAGTATTTTTAACACAATTTACTTATCTGTACACCGCTGTTTTCACTGTCCTAAAAACGGCTGATGACTTCCTTTATTCTATGAAGTCGCTCCTTCAGAAATACGTAACGAGTTCTGATTGTGCCAGCGGTTCCCGTGTTGTGATTCGACCGCAGCTTAGCGAACGTGGCACGGTTCCTGTGTTGTGATTCGACAGCAGCTTAGCGCACGTGGAAAGGTCACGCCTCTTAACTTAACGCTTAATGATCTCTACAGCGTCCCTGGGAAAGCCAAACAAAGGTGATTTGACTCTGGGATGAAAATAACAGCGTCTCGACGACATGGCGACAAACACAGTCAAACGCAGCACTTCCTTTTCTCCACGCGACACGTCCTCTTCTCCACGTGGGACAGCAACAAGACCACGCCCCCTTTTTTGCGTATTCTTGTGGGCGGAGGTTAGTCTGCTCTACTGTTCTACTGACGTCATTTATGAAGGAAGTACCAGGATGTAGTCCAAGCCGGCCGTTCGCTGTAGGCTTTGAAAGGGAACTTCTGTTAAATAAAATATCTCGCTTGGCATTGAACTTTGAGCTTTATAATTTTACAGGTATTATTTATGCTCTAACAGCAACATTACACACTAACTAAAGTTTGAACAATGGGATCACGAAGAACGGGACCTTTAAACATACCCGGGTATATCACCCCTGAACTCAGTTGGACGATGACATCACTGTTTTCTCCAGAGCGGCTGTACAGCAGCATCAAATTCTGTTGCATTATTTTCCTGTTACCTGTTATTGCTTTGAAACAATCTGCATTGTAAAAAGCACTATATAAATAAATGTGACTTGACTTGACTTGACTTGACTTAGTACCAGTTATTGTTATTAGTTACTAAACACTGTTAACATTTTTATTGTGAAATTACAGTATATTCCAGGTTAATAATTGCATGACTTTCACAGTCATTTCACAGTAGGACTTCTCTTGTATCTAACTGCACTCTTGGAAATTTCTTGTAAAATCTATAATATAATACTGTATTTCTACAGTGGATATGTACTATGAAGGTACCCAGCATGCAGTGCGGCATTAATAGATTATAGATTATGGTTTTATCTGAGCTGCTGAACTTATTTTTTGGTTCACTTTTAGCAGTTTGTGTTGTTTGTTTGTTTTGAAATGTTTAGAATGTATCTTTTTTTATTATTATTTGTTTTTATTATTATTATATCATTTTGCTGTTGCTTAACAGTAATCCGTAAGAAAATGACCCAGATTCACAGTACATTTCTGACTACAGAAACTCTCTAATCCTGTAAATTCCTGGAAAGTAAAATAAAGTGCTACCATATAATGAACAGTGTTTGGGTCCAAAATAACATTGAACATTGACAATATTCCCCCGCCCAAATATCTTCTTTTGTGTTCTGCGGAATACATAATTGCAGGTTTGGAAATGACATGTGTTGGAGAATTACGCTGATTATATGATATAAACAAGATTATGTATCAATAAGATTATGACTAGGCCTTCTGCACTCTAAAAAATGCTTGGTTAAATATAACCCAAGTTGGGTTGAAAATTGACTAACCCAGCAATTGGGTTGTTTTAACCCAGTGGTTGGGTTAAATGTTTGCTTAAAACAACCCAATTGCTGGGTAAGTCCTCTTTCAACCCAACTTGGGTTATTTTTAACCAAGCATTTTTTTAGAGTGTGTAATGAGAGGGTCTTGGAAGAACATGGAAAACTACTGGGAGATTGCATCATTTGGTGTATGGGCACGGAAGTGAGGCCTAGTTGACCAGTGGAATGTTAAGAGAATGGTACCTCACATGTAAAGAGGAGCTCTGGGGTTTTTCCACAATATATCTTAAAAGATGCAGAGCTTTGCATTTAAGTGTTGCAAAATCATAAGGTGGTATTGTGTAATCGCAAGGTGGAGTTAGAGGAAAAAGGAGGGCTGGAAGGATGCCCATTGGATGAGGGGAGATAAGAAAGCAGGATAAATGATAGAGTTTTACTATGGAAAGATCAGATGCTCAGCTGGCATCTCACTTTGTTGTTCATGCAATAAAGTTAATATTCTCTGAGACCTGGAACTTCGACTCTGAGAGATTGAATTCGACATCCAAATTTCTTCAAAGAGAACTTAGAATATGCCACAACACATGAGGGTGAATGATGATAGAATTATTATAATTAGGGGCCAAGCACCGAAGGTGCGAAGGCACCTATTGAAACCGTTCCCGTTCTTACTATTATTATTATTATTCTTCCGTTTCTTCCGCCACAAATTATTATTATTATTATTTTTAAATGAACTATCCTTTTAAGTAAAGGCTACTTTTCTTATAAAGAGACAGATTAATTTCCATGCTAGACCCCTCTGCTGAAGTTGTAATATTGTAAGTAAATTATATAATACCTACTGTTTCATTGTCTTTCTGTTAAACTTTCATTTTCTCATGAAGATCCTCCCCTTTTTAGAAGCTATAAAATGAGTGATGACACAGGTGTGTTATTTCATTCTCCTCCTGATCAAAGATGGATCTGCAAATCTCAGTTTTTCTTCTCTTCGTTCTGTTCACTGCAGGTACAAAGAAAAATAATGTTTGTTTTTAATGTCATTGAATACAAATACAGATAATTGATGTCTCTTCCACTCTTTTTATTGCTAAAGGACACTCTCTCAGCTGTTATCAGTGTCTGACGGGCTCCTGTGTACAGGCGACATGCTCCAGTGGATTGACCAGCTGCCTCAGTGCGACATATGTTTGTAAGTCCAGTATGATGAATTTAGGCATGTGACGGTACCAAATTTTCATGTTGCAATAATTGCTGAAGCTTTTATCACGGTATGCGGTATTATCTCGATTTTTAAATAAGTTGTAAGAAAAAGTGTTGTCATACTAAAACAGGTTTAATAACTTTTTTTCTTATAACAAAAAGAGCTGAACATTTAAATACAGTAAAACAATACTTTTCAAACAGATTAAAGTGCAAAAGAATTATAAAGAACAATAGGTAACACTTTATACTTTAAAATAAGGTCTCATTAGTTAAAGTTATTTAATGCGTTAACATTAACATTAGTCAACTGATAATGTTAGCTCAGGTTTTGATTTTAAAATTATATTATTAAATGTTGAAACTAACATTTACTCAAATTAATAAATGCATCGGAAGTATTTTTATTGTTAGTTAACGAATGTTAACGAATAAATTAACTAATAATCGAAAGTGTTACTGAACAATAATAAAAAATAAAAAAATTTCAATCAATCTCTATAATTTAGAAAATGAATAGCCTATTAAAAGTCAAAGTACTTAAGTGTTTAGTGCTGTGATGAACACCACTGTGAATACAAAAATCTGAACAGCTGTTTAAAATATTCAAATACTGCTCAGAAATATATGTTGAACGCGTCAGTCGTCACAGATCGGCTACTATTTTTCTGGATAGAATTTACAATTGCATACATAAAATATTCTATATAAAATACAGAAATTCATTTTGTTCCCTTGCAGTCGGTCACGTTCGACGTACATATCGTATTGGCATGCCACGCACCGCCCGCACCGTGGGTATAAATACGGAAGTGGAGTACCGCATATTGCTTTTAACTTCGGAGCCAAACGGTTTGCTGTATCAAGCTGTTTCTGCGAAGAGTGTTTACACGAGTCTCGAGGAGGATCACTCTCTTACCTGGGTGCTGCAACATACACTTGCAACAACACAGGCTTGCAATCGGACTGCTGTGAGCCACTGCCATCTCCCTGAGTGCTTCGGCACTTCTAAAAGAGCATTTCCTTCTAAAAAGAGCAACACGGTTTGACCCTGCGTCTTTTTCAAGATGTCATTCAAACTGTGTGTTTCTGGATGCGGTTGTTTCCTGTCCTCATTTGACGGCCACGATCTCTCTGGCATATAAACATGTGAGATTGCGTTAGTGGGTGATCCATGTTCTCTCAGGAGAGCGTGATCACGTCGGCGTGTTGTTCTTCTCACCTTTCTCGTAAGGGCTTGAGCGTTCAGCACGCCGTGTGCTGCCTGGCGCCGACTGACAGCGGGGGTTGTCACGGCAACCCAGCGCCTCACTCGGTGCTCTGGTGCGCGGTCGAGACTGTGAAACCTCAAATGGGGTTGAGTCCCTTTGCTTATTCCCCGATCTAGTTCCTTTTCTGGTGCACCAGAAAAGGGCTACATTGGCTAATAAGCCTTGGTGACCTGAGGATTACAGTGGGGCTTCCCCACCGGATACATCCCCGTGGGCCCCCACTCCTCTATCGCATCACAAGCATGCTGAGACTTTGTTTGTGGGTGGTTCATGTTCCCTTATGAGAACATGACCACATCGGCACGTTGTTCACCGTGCCTCTTTCTTAGGGGCTTGAGTGTTCAGTGCGCTGTGTGCCGTCAAGTCAGACGGCCACGCTCATTGTCCCACATGCCTGCTGGTAGCTTACAGATGGGATTGCTGGTCCTTTTCTGAAAAAAGGGGGGACCTAGCGTTTCATTTTAGATTAGATTAGATTAGATTCAAGTTTATTGTCATTACACATGTACAAGTACAATGCAACGAAATGAGTTTGGAGCAAGCCTCCGAGCCGCAGCTATTTAAAGCGCCGCCACACGCTCTCCAGAAAAAAAGAAATGCAGATTGCAAAGCATGCATGCAAAACATAACATAACATACATAACACAGTACATGTGGTCACGTGATGGAATTTTTTGTTGGGCCTGAGTAAGGGAGATAGGAAGGAGGAAAGGGAGGGGCAGACGATTGGACGGGGGCAGGGATAGGGGTGAGTGTATGATGCGAGTAAGAGTCTGAAGAGTCCTGTGTTGTGTGAATGTGAATGTTAGCCATAACTTAAGATGTTGAAAAATAGGAACCCCGCTATCAAAATGCCAATTATGAATAAATCCTCCACATCCTCCACGGCCAGTTGTTCCAGGCGTCCCGAATGTTGCCCGCAGCGAAGGTCCCGTCCGGGCAGGTGGGTTCTCCCGGTGCACCCTTCCTTAGTGAGAAAATCTTGTCAATCGCGCTGAGAGACCAGTTAATTAATTCCATTTCAGTATTTTCAGGAGTCCAGCAAGCAGGGGGTCAGAATAAAAGACAGCGCCAAAGCAGAGCAAGGAGCAGATAGAAGGCACGTCTGCTCTGTATGAGATCAGGAAGTGGAGATTTGGGGCTCTGGCAGAGGACAGATGTCAATTGCTGCATCGGAGAGAGGGCTGTTATGCGCTGGAAATGATAATGCTGAGTTTCCCACTATAATAGTGTGTGCTCATGCTGAATCAGATTCAGAGTTGACAGCCATGCTTTCTGGGGTGGCTGCCCGGATGTGCATTGGAAAAACTTAGCAGTGTGGAACTATTTGGTGCCAAAATATGGAACACCAAAAGGGCCATAATCTGTATAAGTTTTTTCCCTCTCTTACTGCCATCTGTCCTGCATGCACGAGGGTAGTCCCGACCCAGGGGTTATGCAGGAACTGTCTCCGGTGACGGAAGTCACTGCATGCTCCCTGGGTCAGGCGATGTCCACACTAGTGGTCCAGGAAGCTGGGGCTAAACCTGGCAGATATGCGAGAGCCCGACAAAGTTCAGTTCCTCAACGCCCCTGTCTGTCAGGCTGGCCCCTTCGGCGACGCCATCGAGAACTTCGCCCAGTAGTTCTTGGTGGCCCAGAAGCAGATAAAACGTCCTGCCCCGACGACCAGCTGCTGCTTCCACCCAGTTGTCGGCAGCAGCGCCTCCATCTGCTTGTTGCCGAGGGCGTCTCCCTGCGTCCGCCTCCACCCCTGCTAAGCCTCCACCCAGGCAGCAGGTGGCCGGGCGCAAGGGAGGCGCCCAACCTGTCCAGGGTCCCGCGAAGTCCGCTGGCAAGCACAAGGGCAAGCGGCCCTGAAATGGGCAGCCCAGCAAGAGGGGAACTGCTCAGGGAGACGATGTCCACACCCCTCCCTCCCCCGGAGGAGGACCGGGGGGAGAATATTTTTTTCGGTTTCGGTCCTGCCACTGGCTCTCCGGAGTACAGCAGTACCCACATTCTCAGAGCAGTTTTCTTCCTCCCTGGGCCCCGAGAGGGTCAGGTTGGCAGTGTGTGATGCCCCCGGGCCTTGCCACTCCTTTCCTCCCCTCTCCCCCCTCGCCAGGGGGCAGCAGTGTGGGCACAGAGGACACCCCCGGCCTTCTCACCCACACTCTGCCCCACCCAGAGTACTCAGACAACACTCCGGGCCGCCTCCGGACCGCCTCCGGGCCGCCTCCGAGTCGGGTCTGAGTACTCCACTTCGCCCGGGTACGTCTGGAGTGCCGTTGGTCCCGCTAGTTCGGTCTCTAGCGGCCTGACCAGGTCTCCCCAGGCTGTCTTGCTGGCTCATCCGTTCCATCAGACTTGGTTATGTGGTTCAGGTCGCATGCCGGCCTCCCAATTATACGGGCATCCTCTTCACCACATGTGGAGCAGTGATGCCCATGTCTTGCGGTCAGATCGATGTCCTGCTGGAGAAGGGCACGGTCGAGCCGGTTCCTCCAGCGGATATGAGGTCGGGGTTCTACAGCCCCTACGTCATTGTACCCAAGAAAGGGGGTGGGTTAAGACCGATCTTGGACCTGTGCATTCTGAATCGGGCCCTGCACAAGCTCTCGTTCAAAATGTTAACGCAAAAACGCATTTTCAAATGCATCCATCCCCAAGATTGGTTCGCAGCGATCGGCCTGAAGCCCTTTGGGCTTTCCCTGACGCCTCACGGCTTCACGAAAGTCGCATGGGCAGCCATTGTTCCGCTCGGAGAACACGGCGTTCACATCCTTGACTATCTCGATGACTGGCTCATACTGGCTCAATCTTGGGGTCAGTTGTGCGAACACAGGTTCCTGGTGCTCCGTCACCTCAGCCTGTTGGGCCTTCCAGTCAACCGAGAGAAGAGCAAACTCTGTCCCACACAGAGGATCTCTTATCTCGGCATGGAGCTGGATTCGGTCAACCGGACTGCACGTCTCACAGAGGAGCAAGTCCAGTCAGTGTTGAACTGCTTGAATACATTCAAGGGCAGGACAGCGGTCCCACTGAAATTCTTTCATTGGTGCACAGCTGGCCCCAGGACCTACGCAAATATGCGTTTCCTCCAGTGAGCCTTCTAGCACAGACTCTGTGCAAGGTCAGGGAGGACGAGGAGCCGGTCTTGCTAGTTGTGCCCTACTGGCCCAACCGGATCTGGTTCTCCGAACTCACACTCCTCTCGACAGCCCCTCCCTGGCCGATTCCCCTGAGGAAGGACTTTTTTTCTCAGGGATGGGGCACCCTATGCCACACGCGTCCAGACCATGGAAACTCCATGTCTGGTCCCTGGACGGGACGCGGAGGTTCTAGGTGACCTGCCACAAGCAGTGGTAGACACCATCACTTCGGCTAGAGCCCCCTCTACGAGGCGCCTCTATGCTCTGAAGTGGAACCTGTTCATTGAGTGGTGTTCTTCCCCCCGCGAAGACCCCCGAAGGTGTTCAATTAACGTTGTGCTTTCCTTCCTGCAGGATGGGCTGGAGCGAAGGCTGTCTCCCTCCACCCTCAAAGTGTACGTCGCAGCAATAGCGGCGTATCATGATGCAGTAGGTGGTAAGTCCGTTGGGAAGCACGACTTAATCGTCAGGTTCCTTAGAGGTGCGAGGAGACTTAATCCTCCTCGTTCATCCTCGTACCCTCTTGGGATTTAGCCCTGGAGCTCAGAGCACTCCAGGCTCCTCCATTCAAGCATTTGCAGTCTGTAGAGCTAAACATCATGTCCATGAAGACAGTGCTCCTGATTGCATTGACCTTGATTCCTCCTGGGCGCTGGCTCAAAGCTTGTGGCTTGTGTCGGCTTGTAACGCAACTCCCGCCGTCTGGGCCGGATACGTGCATCCATTTTCTCCAGTTGTGTTTCCCGGAAATGGTAAACCCTGTTGACCTCCTTCGTCACCCCTTCGGTGCCAGACGTTGCGGCCGTCTGACGCCAGGCCTGCACCTGTATGCTTGTGGAACGTGTGTGTAGGCTGGGTTCCATATGTGCTGGTCCCCTCACGGCGAGCTCATATGTGTATTCTCCACAGTACCAGCTACCCTACTCAGCTAGCCCCGTGTCTTTCCCTTGACAGAGCCCGCTCTGTCGTCTCTGGGTGTGTTCTTTCCCCCCTGGAACCAGGTTGGATCCACCCCAGAGACTGCCATATGTTGCACTACCCTGCTAGGTTAGTCCTTATGAGTATTCTCCACCTCTCGTCCTTCGGAGGACGTGGCTCTGCAGCGCTCCATCTCCCTGAGACGGGCACGCTTCCCAGCGTTATCCAGTAGTCACGCTGAGTGGGTCTTGCAGGAACAGCAGTGACTGACCTTCCCTGCCGGGAGCCCTGACTCCCACTCCAACATAGGAGTGATCCTGCGAGCTCAGGCAGGGTGCTGGAAGGGCCAGCATCCCTAGCGTGTTGGTAGGGATCCCAATTCGTCGGTCAGTTCCGACGTACGTCGAACGTGACCGACTGAAAGGGAACGTCTCGGTTACGTATGTAACCCTCATTCCCTGAAGGAGGGAACGGAAACGTACGTCCCTTCGCCAGGTGCTGTGCTTCCGCTGAAGGACCGAGTCACTTCTTCGGCTCCTCAGTTGGAAAATCAATATGCGGTACTCTACTTCTGTATTTATACCCACGGTGCGGGGCGGTGCGTGGACCGCATGCCAATACGATTGGCTCGTTTCTAATACACTCGAAGTAGATTGGACTCTGAAGACAGATCCCAATTCGTCCGTCAGTTCCGACATACATCTCCATTCCCTCCTTCAGGGAACGAGAGTTACATACGTAACCAAGACGTTTTCTCTTAACAATTATTATTCTATAATATAATTTGTCATTTTAAAAATATATATATTTATAAACAAATTCATTAGTGGTTATTTTATATTACAAATGTTGTCTTTTTGTTCTGCTTTGCAGCTGTTAGTCCAAACAATACTTCTACAGTGAAGGCTAAACTGTGTGTTCGAGCAAGTGACTGTGCAACTGGGTCCATCAACGTCGGTATTTTACAGACCTCTTCTTACTGCTGTAACACAGACCTGTGTAACGCCCAAGATGCTCCAGGTATTGTACCTTACATTCAACAGTTTACAGTCATTAAACATTTACCGTGAAATTATTGTAGTGGGACTTTCTATTGGGGACTGTGACATCAGCCGGAAAGGAAAATAAATTTTGATTCAGTGTTTGTTCACACTTGGCATGTTTGGTAGGATTAAAACAAACAAACTCTGGTGAGAATGCTCTGTTTGTGCGGTTCATTTAAATAAGTTTAAACACGGCCGTCCAAACCCTGCTGCCAAACAAGCGGACCGAGATTCCTGAAATGAACCACACCGAACAAACTCTAGTGTGGTTCGACTGAAATATGAATGCAACATGGGCCAAACACATCTAAACATCAAGCCAAAAACAGGAAGTGATGTCGCGAGTTATCACAAGAGCAATTTAGAGCAAAGCTATTGCTCATAGAGATTGCCATAGGGACTAGCCTGGATGCCAGCTGAATTTAGCCCCGCCCACAACATTTGAGTTCGGGAAATTCGGTCTGGAATTGATCCGTTGTGGAGCAACTATGCCCGAACAGGAGCTGTTCAGACCAATGAAATTGTCAGGGCTTTATACGATGATGGACAGATGATCAACAGTAACATTCACGTCCCCAAAGAGCGATTGGGTCTTATATATTGGGCACCTTTTGCACTTAAATTGGTTTATGCTTACTGTTGACATTGAAAATGATGCATGTGTTTTTCTGAGGGATTGCCGTTTTGACAGTTTCCACCTGGACATTATTTTTAATGTATTTGCCCTATTTTGACCCGATTCTTTTTTACAACACCGGCAAAGATCGTTTACACTCATCTTCTTCTTCTACTTCTTTCAGTGTGCGTGCAATTGAACTCCCTTTCGAGGCAGCTCGCACTGCGTCGGAACGATGAATTTGGGGATGCTCCCTAAGCAACAGCGAATCTGAAATCTGAATGAAACTATTCCAATCCTGATTCATGTTGCGTTTTGAAAGAAGATTTGACGGCATACCCGGAAGATAGATAAGGGGGTCCAGCGCATAGTAACGGCAGTTATCGCTCTTCAGCATAACGCTCTCTGTCATACTGTCTATCTATTTATTGTTGTCTGTCAAAAAAGAAATATAAAGTGTGTGAGAATGGCGACTCAGAAAGAGTTTAAGCAGTGTGTGCATCCGTGTCCCCGTTTTATGTCGGGCTCGGACACACACTCGCTTTGTGTGGAGTGCCTGGGTGTTCAGCATGCTAGGGCGGCTCTCGAGGGAGCCGCCTGTGAGCATTGTGAGAAGCTAACACTCCCCAAATTTGTCGTTCCGACGCAGTGCGAGTTCCTTCGAAAGGGAACGGCTCGGTTATGTCTATAACCCTTGTTCCCTGAGAAAGGGAACGAGCACTGCGTCTAGTCGGCACACCTCGTCACGCCTGGAGCGCATGCTTCAATGCGATAATTGCCGTTACTATGCACCGGCCCCCCTTATGTATCTTCCGGGTATGCCGTCACATCTACGTCATGACTCTACACCAATCAGGATTGTAATAGTTTCATTCAGACTTCAGATACGTTGTTGCTTAGGGAGCATCCCCAAATTTGTCGTTCTGACGCAGTGCTCATTCCCTTTCTCAGGGAACAAGGGTTATAGACATAACCCAAGCCATTCTGTTGACAACTAACGTTATGCGTTGCCCCATTGCTCTGATTGGTTGTAGGTCTATCCAATTGAGGTCTTTCCTGGTTCGGTTGAAACGCCTCATAATCACAGCCCAATGGATCAGTATCAGACTCATATTCTGACTAGAATTTAGTATGACAACGTCAGACTACATAGGCAAAAAGTGACAGCATTTCTCCGTTTTCAACAGTTTTCAACATTGATAATAATCCGAAATGTTTCTTTAGCAGCAAATCCTCATATTAGAATGATTTCTGAAGGATCACTGAAGACTGGAGTAATGATGCTGAAAATTCAGCTTTGATCACAGGAATAAATTACATTTGACTATATATTCACATAGAAAACAGTTAACAATATTACTGTTTTTACTGTATTTTTTATTAAATAAATGCAGCCTTGGTGAGCAGAAGAGACTTCTTTCAAAAACATTAAAATTCTGTCGATTAGCACTGTCATATACTTTATTTTAAATAAATACCTTATGATGGCTTGAAAAACCATATATTGTTGCAATCGTGTGTGTTTATTGGCTTCACGTTTCATCAGCCAAAATGTTTCTGCTGGACGCCTTTATCCATAAGGGTTTTCCTGGGACGTTTTTTTACTACAAATCCATTTTCAGCTTTCGGTCAGAGCGTTCAGATCAGATCGCCTCATTTTGGATAAGAATAAAATTATAGATCATGCACAGACTATCTTGTCTCTTTTAAATTTAAATCGAGATTTATTCACATTGGCCTGTAAGTGAACACACTTGTTGAAAAAAAGTTTTTTTTAAAAAGTCACCCGCGTATTCTACGCCCATGTTTCCAGCCCAGAACCCCCATTTCGGCCGGATGTAAAAATGTGCAGAATGGTTCAAGAATGGACGCAGGCCAGGAACCTGTACCAGAACCTTGTTGGTGGAAAAGTGGTAAAAGAGTGAACTCTTTTTTTTTTTTTTTTGGTCCAGACAAAAAGAACCAAGAGAAGTGAACTACGAGTGTGAACAAACTGGAAAGTTATTCCAATTTTACAAAAGATTATGACACAACTTTTCATTGGAACAAAAAGCACCTATGCAATAAGACAGAACAATGTAAAGAAAGCTTTTTTTCTTTTCCTTCCTGTAGATCCGTCTAACGTCCCGAATGGAAAGAAATGTTTCTATTGTGATGGACAGAACTGCACAAACACATTGAGCTGTTCAGGGAGTGAAGACCGCTGCATTACATCAACAGGTGGGAAAATTTTGTTAATCTTTTTTAATCTTATGCATTTGATACAGTTTTCATATACCAATAGCCAGCTGAGACACCCCAGCTTTCATTCATGAATCCACTTTTGTTTTCTTTTCTATTCATCAGGGACTCTTTTAAATCAGACAGTGGTTGTAAAAGGCTGTGTCTCTAAATCTATTTGTGATGCCGTATCATCAGTTAGTAGTGTTAACCTTGCGAACGTCTCATGTTGCGAGGGGAACCTGTGTAACGGTGCTCAGAGCGTCACCCAGAGCTTCCTGTTCCTCTGCTGTTCTCTGTTCTCCTACTTCCTGCTGCACTGATTCCAGTCGCTCTTCAGATTCTACAGTGAGACACGCTGTACTGAATATATAGCTTGTGTTTTTATCTGTACTAGATTTGACCTGGTGTGAGGAATTTAAAACAATATACAAAATCTGATTAGTTGAAGGAAATGTATATACATTTTATGAAATATTAAATAAAATGTTACAATCACTGAAATAAAATGTAATGATCACCTCTGCATTTGTTTCTTTATTTTTAAAACATGCAATTTGTTTAATCTACTGTTGATCAAAGGATATTATTATCTATTATTAGTCAGAGGAGTACAATAACTTGAAAACTACTGGCACTACTGAAATGTAGTTAAGTGGTTCTTCGGCTTGTAACAATAGCAGAACTGTTTTTGGTGCTAAATAGAACCATTTTTATAAGGTTGAAAGTGCTACACTCTAAAAAAAAAAAAAAAGGCTGGGTTGAAAACAAACCAAGTTGGGTTGAAAATGGAAAAAACCCAGCAATTGGGATGTTTTAACCCAGCTGTTGGGTTAAATAATTGCTCAACCAGCTGGGTAACCCAGCTATTGTTTAAAAATTAATTTATTGCTTGCTTAAAATGAAAGTATGTTGGAAATTAACATTAATATGTTTAATACATGAACATTATGAATAACTTTAATTAATAATAATTAAATAATAAACATTTATTAAATTGCTTATAAATGTTCATTTTTTGTAGTTCTAGTAATTATGTGTCTGATTTTTTACTTTTCCAACCTATTTTGAGTTAATTTTAAGCCAGCCATATAGTAATTTTTAAACAATAGTTGGGATAAATAAAACTGCCCAGCACCTTGGGCAAACATTTAAACTGTAAAGCGGCTTTGAAACAATCTGCATTGTTAAAAGCGCTATATAAATAAGGTTGACTTGACTTGACCCAGTGGTTGTTAACTGACCCAGTTAAACAGGAAAATAATGCAACATAATTTTATTCAGCCGTATAGCCATTCTGGAGAAAACGGTTCAGTTCATTTCAATTATCATACAGTGACAGTGTGGGCTTTAGATCAGTAATTAGATCAGTAATTTAGTTTATATGGTTAATATAGTTTAATAATTAGATTTATTTGGATATTTAGTTGAAAAATTTCGAAAAAATGTAGTGTCCCCAATTGAGCACGCCAAGCCAGAGGCAACAGTGGCAAGGAAACCAAAACCCCATCAGGTTTAACCCAGCAATTGGTTTTTTTAACCCAGTGAATGGGTTGTTTTAACCCAGCGGTTGGGTTAAATGTTTGCTTAAAACAACCCAATCGCTGGATTAAAACAACCCAATTGCTGGGTTAGTCCATGTTCAACCCAACTTGGGTTGTTTTTAACCCAGCATTTTTTAGAATGTATATAGGATCTTAATGGTGTTATAAATAATATTTTATATGCAAAGTAAAGGTGGTCCAGTTTGCACATACAAATGAGTTGCTTATATTTACAAAATGAGCCTACAAAAGCATAAACAAGCTTGTTTAATAAAGAAAAGTTCACGAAACTAAGTGAAAACTCACGAAAGTGTTTAGTGAAAATAGGAAACATTTAAGAGATTAAGTTAACGTTACATTTCTACATACATTTTGTTCTCATGTCACAAGTAATATCAAGGTTTATTTTATTTTGATCTGTTTTACATGATTCTTTTGTAGTGTGGTTTTCGGTGAAGTGTACTAAAATAAATATCGTCACCTGTGTATATTAGCCCACTTCTTCTCGACGCTTTTTCCTGATGGTTTATAGAACAATTACTCTGAGTCGCCCTCTGTCACTTCAAAGAATAGCACAACGGCGAGCGCGTCAAGTATAAACTAAATGCCTCATCCGTTTGGATTGTGTCAGAATTCTGACTTTATAACTCGCAATTGTGACTTTATATCTCAGAATTCTGACTTTATATCACACAATTGCGACTTTATATCTCAGAATTCTGACTTTATAACTCGCAATTGTAACTTTATATCTCAGAATTCTGACTTTATATCACGCAATTGCGAGTTTATATCTCAGAACTCTGACTTTATAACTCGCAATTGTGTGAAAAAAAGTCAGAATTCTGAGATAAAAAGTCGCAATACTCTTTTTATTTTTTTACTTAGTGGCGGAAATGGGCTTCCATAACATCCTCCAATATGTGTGTATTTTGAGTGTCAGTTTCTCTCTTCGGATGATGAGGTTGTGGTACATGACAGCATCTGTAATACACAATTAAGTTTTAAGAGTTACAATGTGTCTCTTCCACTTGATTATGTATAAACAATTATGTTTATGAAGGCCAAACACAGTAAAAATGGACAGTATGTGAGCCCTTTACTGTGTTAAAAGGAAAAAGTGATATAAAGTCATAGGATAGCTTTAATGTTTTTTGTGACTGGGTACCTCAGGCCAATGGGGAAGCTGAAAGGGCAGTGAGGACTGTGAAGGATTTCCTTATCACCAGATCCATATCTTGCTCTTGTGGAGTATCGGGCAACACCATTGGCTAATAGATATAGTCCTGCAGAACTGCTGATGGGCCGAAAGCTACGCACGACAGTCCCAGTTATAGCGTCAATGTTGAACCCAGGCTGGATGGACATGGATCTTCTGAAAGCAGAGGAAAAGGTTAGGAGAGAGAAACAAGGTAAACAGTTTAATAAAAGACACAGAGCACATGACTTACTACAGTTATATCCAGACGAGTCAGTGTGGATCAGTGACACAAAAGAAAAAGGGTCTGTGATTACGAAAGCGGAGACTCCAAGATCTTACCTGGTGGATTCTTTGTTGGAATCGTAGTCACCTTGTGTCAACCCCAGTACCTCTGCCAGGAGAAACATCAAGTCTTAGTACAACACATGTACTTGTAAACACAGGTGTTGTAGTGCAACTGGATGCGCGGCTGGATGATTGGTTTTTGGGAGCGCCGCACGCTGACACCCGTCAATCCCCGCCACCAATATCTTTCTTCCCTGAGCTGCATGAGGAGGTTGCGCGGTCCTGGAAGTCCCCGTTGTCTTCCCGCGACCGTTCGGCGGCCTCCTCCGCCTTCTCCACTCTCGATGGGGCCGCGGCCAACGGGTACACTGGGGTCCCCCCAGTCGAACGTTCTGTTGCGATGCAACTGTGTCCACAGAGTGCTTCGACCTGGCGTGGTGATCCTAAGCACCCCTCCAAAGCCTGTCGATTCACATCAACCTTGGTGTCTAAATCGTACAGAGCTGCAGGGCAGGCTGCCACCACTTTGCATGCCATGGCAATCCTCCAGGTCTACCAGGCCAGGTTGCTCAGGGACATGCACGAGGGTGGAGCTGATCCAGGGCTTGTGGACGAGCTGCGTGCCGCCATGACTTCGCCCTCCGGCCGACAAAGGTGACTGCACGCCCCCTTGGTCAGGTGATGTCCACAGCTGTGGTCCAGGAGCGACATCTGTGGCTAAACCTGGCCGATATGCGGGACAGCGAGCAAACACGTTTCCTTCGATGCCCTCATATCCCAGGCTGGCCTCTTCGGTGGCGCGGTTGAAAGCTTCGCCCAACAGTTTTCAACCGCCTAGAAGCAGACTGAGGCTATTAAACATATACTGCCCCAGCGGCCAGCTGCTGCATCCACCCAGCCGCCGGCACAGTCACCTCAGCCTGCTCGCCACCGAGGGTGCCCTCCTAAGGCTCCCGCCACTCCCGTCCGGCCCCAGCAGCAGCCTTCACCCGGGCCAGGTCGCAAAGGACGCCGTAAGAAGGCGCCCCAGTCTGCTCAGGCCGCCCCACTAAACGCCAGGCCAAGCGGCGCTCCTGATGCGGATGGCTCAGGGATGGGAAATTCTTTCAGGAAGATGGCAGCAGGACCACTCCTTCCCCCGGTGGAGGGCCGGGGGAGAATCCTTTGTTCAGCTGCTGGCCCCCGGGTCAGCAGCACCCTAATATGGTTAAAGAAAGAATTGACATTCCCATCCCTGAGCCCCCAGAGACTAGTGACAGCAGTGTGCGCCGCCCCCGGGCCACGCCGCTCTCGTCCCTCCCTGTCGCCAGCCTCCTCTCAGAGCTGACCCCAGTGGAACGTGCGTCCTTCCCTGGTCTCCTCTGTCAGGACGCAGCCGTTAACCGTGCCCCCACACCGGGACACTCTGCCTCCCACGTCCGGGCCAGTAACGCTGCCTCGCTGCCCCACCCTGGGAACGTCTGTGGTCCGAATGACCCCGCTGGTGCAGTTCCTGGCAGCCTGGCTTCAGCTTCCGGGACTGTCCCGCTGGGTCGCGAAGACCGTCAGGCGCGGCTACGCGATTCAGTTCGAGCAGGCTCCTCCCCGATTTCGGGGAGTCCGCCATTCCATGGTCGGGGCCAATGCCCTTGTCATGCGTGCGGAGATTGCCACCCTACTGGCGAAGGGTGCGATCTAGCCTGTCCCTCCAGCCGAGATGAAGTCCGGGTTCTACAGCCCCTTCTTCATTGTACCCAAGAAAACCGGTGGGTTACGACCAATCCTGGATCTGCGCATCTTGAAACGATACCTTCACAGGCTTCCGTTCAGGATGTTGACACGAAACGCCTTTTCGAATGCGTTCGTCCAGCCGATTGGTTTGCAGCGATCGACCTGAAGGACGCCTACTTCCATGTCTCCATCCTACCTCGACACAGACCATTCCTACTGTTTGCTTTCGAGGGGTGGGCATATCAGTACGCGGTCCTCCCATTCGGGCTAGCTCTGTCCTCTCGCATCTTCACGAAGATTGTCAAGGCAGCCCTAGCGCAGCTCAGGCAGCACAGGGTTTGCATCCTGAACTACCTTGACGACTGGCTCATGATGAGTCACTCTCGATACAGAGGATCTCTTTTCTCGGGATGGATACCGACTTGGTTGCCATGTGCACGCAGCTTACGAGCGCGCACGCACAGTCTCTGCTGACTTGCCTCCGTCAAATCGAAAGCAAGAGTGCAGTTCCACTGAAACTGTTTCAGAGGCTCCTGGGGCATATGGCATCTGCAGCCACGGTGATGCCGCTCGGATTGCTTCATATGAGACCGCTTCAGCATTGGCTTCGCGATCGAGTCCCGAGATGGGCATGACGGTCTGGCACGCCCCGGGTCCTAGTAACTCGGGCCTGCCTTCAGACGCTCACCCCGTGGTCGAACCTCAGTTTTCTACGGGCTGGTGTGCCCTTAGAACGAGTTTCCAGGCATGTTGTTGTGTCAGCAGATGTCTCCGCCACGGGTTGGGTGCCATGTGCAATGGGCATGCTGCCGCGGGCTCCTGGACAGGACCCCAGCGCCGTCTGCATGTCAATTTGAGAATAGAGACTCCATCCCCAGATGGTCCAGCTGATTTGGGAACAGTTCGGCGATGCACAGGTAGATCTGTTTGCCTCCCACGACTCTTCCCATTGCAGCATGTTCTATTCCCTGACCGAGGGCACGCTCGGCACGGATGCACTGGCGCACAGCTGGCCGCAGGGCCTGCGCAAATATACGTTTTTCCCAAAAATATATTTCCCAAGATAACAGCTCTGAGTCTTCTTCTTTAATGCCTGATGAGTTTGGAGAATACCTGATTAGAGATCAGAGACCCTTCCTTCATACAGAATCTCTCCAGATCCTTCAGATTTTACAGATCCATGATGGTGCTTCTTCTCTTCAGTTCACCCCTCTCATTTTCTATAGGGTTCAGGTTCAGAAGCTTTATTTTTGTGTTGATTTTGATGTTTGTTTTTGATCGTTGACCTGATGGAAGATCCAACCACAGCCCATTGTAAGATTTCTATCAGAAGCGGTCAGGTTTTGATTTTTTTTTCTGTTGGTACTTACTAGAATCCATGATACCATGTATCTGAACAAGATGTCCAGGACCTCTAGCTAAAAAATAGGCCCACATTAAAGATCAAGCAGTATTTAACTGTGGGCTTGGAGTACTGTTTATCCTTGTTTGCACCAAACACATCTGGTGGGTTTGCTGCCAAACAGCTCTTTTTTTAGTTTCATCTGACCACAGAACCAGATCACTTCTGAAGTTCCAGTCGTGTCTGACAACTAAATATGCTGGAGTTTGTTTTTGGATGGGCGAGGAGGATTTTTCTTGAAACCCTCCCAAACAACTTGTGGTGATGTAGGTGCTGTTTGATAAATTGTTTAGGCTTTCTGACCCCAAGACTCAACTGATCTCTGCAATTCTCAAGCTGTGACCTTTGAAGAGTCTTTGTCCACTCAAACTCTCCTCTTCACCGTGCATTAAGACACACGTCCTCTTCCAGGCAGATTCGTAACATCTTTAGTTGATTGGAACTTCTTAATTATTGCCCTGATGGTGGAAATGGGGATTTTCAATGGTTCAGCTATACTCTTACAGACACTTTCTATTTTGTGAAGCTCAACAATCTTTTGCTGCACATCAGAACTATATTCCTTGGTCTCATTCATTGTGACGAATAATTACAGGAATTTTGCTTTTGTGTTTCCTCATATTTATAATCCTGTGGAACAGGAAGTCATGGCTAGACTATTTCATCCTCCTAGTCATGTGCTAAAAGAATGTAAATATGAATGGGAATATACTTCAGAGATATTTTACTCATAAACAGGCGCTTCATTCACAGGCGCTTTAGCTCATATTTACCAAGAGTGTCAATATTAGTGGAGGGCACTATATATCATAAGAATGGCATCTACGCTCATTTTAGTCTCTCTGTTTATCCCGAGGTTACCGTAGTCTGCCAGATCTGGGCCGTATCCAGATCAGATGAAGGACCGACATCTAGACAGGACCCCAACACATCCCTTAAGTCTCAGCAGAGATTGTGTCAACTAAACTCTTCCCACTGTGAAGGCCTTATTGACACGACAGCCAGTGGCACTGATCCTCAACAAACCCGTTTCCATACCGGCGTGATGACTCTTCAATCAGATAGAACTGGACAAATATTCTGAATGTTCTGATCTAATCTGACTTCTGACTTGTAATGTTGCCAGAATCACTGTTCGTTCGTTGGCCAGAGGAGAACTGGCACCCCGACGGAGCCTGGTTTCTCCCAAGGATTCTGTCACTTGATGGAGTTTTGGTTTGCTTTGTTGGAGACACTTAATATTCAACAATATTATTGATCTGCCTGCATTGACACCATTGTATGAGAACTGAACTGAGCTCGACGATGACAGCATTGTTTTCTCCAGAGCTGCTGTATAGATAAATTAACTAAATTAATAACTCATGTTTTTTACAATGGAAATTAATTAACACTGAACTTACTTAAGCTGGACAATGACATAATTTTCTTCTAGATCTGCTGTACAGCAAAAACAAACTTTCTTGCATTATTTTCATTACAAAGCTACTTTGAAAGAACATGTATTAAAAGCACTAAATAAAGGTGCCTTGACTTTTAATTTGCAGGTTTGGAAATGACATGAGGGTGAGTAAATGATGATAGAATTGAAATGTTTTCAGATGAACCACCCTTTTAAGTTCACTTTTCTAATAAAGAGCTAGACTCATTTCCTTGCTAGACTGAAGTTGTGATATTGGCAAGTAAATAATTTAATATCTACTGTTTTTACTTCAGTGTCTTTCTGTTGAACTTTCATTTCCTCATGAAGATCCTCCCCTTTTGAGAAGCTATAAAATGAGTGATGAAACATATTTTTTCATTCCCCTCCTTATAAAAGATGGATCTGCAAATCCCAGTTTTTCTTCTCTTCGTTCTGTTCACTGCAGGTACAAATACAAATGTTTGTTTTTAATGTTATTGAATGCTAATACAGATCATTGATGTCTCTCTCTGTCTCTCTTTTTATTACTAAAGGACACTCTCTCAGCTGTTATCAATGCATAAATCTGACGAGCTCTTGTGAACAGACAACATGCTCCAGTGGATTTACCAAATGCCTCAGTGCAACATATGTTTGTAAGTCCAGTATGATGGGTTGAAATGTAATGTTACAATTGGCTGATGGAGATGCTGCTATAGTCCATTGATGCTGCAAAATGTAAATGTATGTTGAACTCGTCAGTCGTCACAGACCGGCTACTTTTGTTTCTGGACATAATTTACAATTGCATGAATAAAATGTTCTAGCCTGACGTCGTCATACTTAGATTCTAGTCAGAATATGAGTCTGATACTGCTCCACTGGGCTGTGATTATGGGGGCGTGTTTCAATCGAACCAGGAAAGAAGATGCCTCTGCACTCAATTGGATAGACCTACAACCAATCAGAGCAACGGAGTAAGTGATGTTTTGAGTGACGCATAGTTGTCAACAGAACTCAACTGCACGAACACTGGAAGAAGTAGAAGAAGAATTAGGATTAGAACAAATTCAAACCCAAGCACTCTTTGGTGACGTGGATCCTTACTTTTGATCATCTGTCCATCATCGTATAAAGCCCGCCCTGACAATTTGATTGGTCCAAACAGCTCTGGTTCGAGCATAGTTGCTCCAAAACGTATCAAGTCCAGACCGAACTTCCCAACCTCAAATGTTGTGGGCGGGGCTACGTTCGGCTGGCATCCTGGCTAAAAACGTTCTATATAAAATACAGATATTCATTTTGTTTTCCCTCAAATCGTTATTCCATACTATAATTTGTACTTTTGAAAAAAAAAATTGAAATGAAAAAAAATTGTTATATAGTTTGTCTTTTCTTTCTGCTTTGCAGTTGTTAGTCCAAATAATACTTCTACAGTGAAGGCTAAACTGTGTGTTCGACCAAGTGAATGTGCAACTGGATTCATCAGCATCGGCGATTTAAAGACCTCTTCTTACTGCTGTAATACAGACCTGTGTAACGCCCAAGATGCTCCAGGTATTGTACTTTACATTCAATTGAGAAATAACTGTAGTGGGACAATCTATGTGGGAACGTCAGCCGGAAAGGAATTCACCCCACTGGTGATACCGGTATTACCGGTGTTGTCCCATGTCAATTAACAGGAGGGGACACACCTGTCACCAGTCCCTAGCCCAGACAACAAAAACAAAAAAAGAATTGAACTAAGATTGTGAACACACTGAAAAGTTATTTCAATTATAAAAAAGATATATGCCAGTTGCATAAACATAGTCATTATGTTAAGACATTGTTTTAAGATCTAGGGGCATTCAGTTTTACTTTTCGGTATCAATTTAGGCTAGTCTACATTTTTATGGAACTGGTTTTAAAAAGTTACAGTATGAACAGTCTTAAAGAAAACAAAATGAATAAATCTTAAAGGGGTCATGAATTAATAAATCAACTTTCCCTTGAGCTTTTGATGTATAAAAGGTCATGGTAATATAAGAATATCCTGTCAGTTTTGGAGCTGAAAACGTCCTTGTTAGTCAATGAACAGCTTTTATTGACAGCTGGCTCAGCAACGCTCGATCTGCGAATGTGCTTCCCTGTGATGTCAGTGCAGTGAAAATCGAAGTGGAACGCCTAATTCTGTAGCCCGGCCCACCAATTCGTGCCTGACATAATAACATAGGCCTACGTGGAGCTAAACCGGATCGAACTTCCAAGCAAAAAAACATGCTACATAAACTTCATTTGAATTCCAATATTAGGAATGCAGTTGAACTATATTTTTATTGAAGATCAAGGTCACGTGGGTAAGACATTGCACGTTTGTTCACTTCATTTCACCGCGGATTCATTTGTAAACAAGAGACTGGATTTGCAGACAGGATGAGATTAAAAAAAGGTGCTGTGCATGTGCGCCTTCTATATTGGATCTGACAGGAATGACGCAACACATAAATGTGAGTAAAAAAATGTTTGTTTTATATATATGTGATAGTATTGCATTTTTACAGATTGTATGTTTTCTACTGATTATGTACGTGTATAACTAAACATAACTTCCATGCTGTCACAGGCTGGAGTATCCTTTGTATTTGAGGTGTTGTTGGTTCATTGTCCTGCGATTCGGGATCAGACTCGAACATGTATGGGCCAGGGCTCACAAAGCCCGACATCCCGAGGCTAACGTTAATGTGTTTTCCAGTAGGGCTACCAAAACGTACAGTCATGGCCAAAAGTGTTGGCACCCCTGATAAATATAATCAAAGATGGCTGTAAAAATAAATCTGAATTGTTTATCCTTTTGATCTATCATTCAAAACATTCGCAAAAACCTAACATTTCATTGAAGTAAAAGAATTGAAAGTGGTGCAAACTCACATTACAAAATAAATGTTTTTCTCCAAAACACGTTGGCAACAATTATTGCCACCCCTAGAATTGTTTATGAGTACAATATCTCTGAGGTATATTCCCATTAATATTTAAATTTAGCACACCAGGGTAACTTGGAACATGAAATTGTCTAGCTATGACTTCTTGTGTCACAGGAGTATAAATATGAGGAAACATAAAGGCCAAATTCCCTTAATCATTCATCACAATGAGTAAAACCAAATAATATAGTTCTGATGTGAAGTAAAAGATTGTTGAGCTTCACAAAATAGAAAGTGGCTGTAAGAATAGCTGAACCATTGAAAATCCCCACTATCAGGGCAATAATTAAGAATAATCAATAATCTTGATCAATGATCACAGATGGAGAATTTCAGAGATTAGTTGAGTCTTGGGGTCAGAAAGCCTTTTAAAAAAATCAAACAACCCCTTCATCACATGTTGTTTGATAGAGATTTAAGAAAAATCCTCCTCGCTCACCCAAAAGCAAATTTCAGCATTTTCAGTTGTCAGACACGACTGGAAATTAAAACGGGACCTGGTTCTGTGGTCAGATGAAATTATAAAATGAGTTTTTAAGCAGCAAACACACCAGAGGGGTTTGGTGCAAACAGGGATAAAAAGTACCCCATGCCCACAGCTGGATCTTTAATGTTGTGGGTCTATGTTTTTGCTGGAGGTCCTGGACATCTTGTTCAGATACATGGTTTCATGGATTCTAGCAAATATCAACAGATAAAAAATCAAAACCTGACAGCCTTTGCTAGAAATCTTATAATGGGCCGTGGTTGAATCTTCCCTCAGGACAATGATCCAAAACAAACATCAAAATCAACACACAAATGTGTCACTGAACACAAAATGAAGCTTCTACCATAATCGTCCCAGTCCCCTATAGAAACCTATAGAAAATGAGTGGGATGAACTGAAGAGAAGAAGCACCACCATGGATCTGTGAATCTGAAGGATCTGGAGAGATTCTGTAAGAAGGAAGGGTCTCTGATCTCTTGTCAGGTGTTCTCCAAACTCATCAGCAGTGGTATAAAGTAATGAATTACAATACTCTCGTTACTGTAATTGAGTATTTTTCTCAGGAATTGTACTTTATTAAGTAGTTTAAAAACAGTGTACTTTTACTTTAGTACATTTTAAGTGCTGTATCTTTACTGCTATTTTCCCTAAACCTGCAGACTACATTATGTTTATTTTTGTCCTGTCAACGTGATTGGCCAAGGCGAATAATAAGTCCTGTCTCCATGCGTCACGCGTGTGACTCCCGTCATATCAACCATAGCACAGGGAGTCCAACCAGTGAGAGGCACGCCCGCTTTATTTAAGGGGGTTGTTGCTGGTTACTGTATGATGACTTAAATCGTGAAATTGCTCCATGAGCCAACATATATCCTCATAGTTTATCAATTGAGCGAGGAGAGAATGCGTCCAAAGTTAAGTGTTTCTTAAAGGGGCGGTACACTTCATTACAAATCATATAGGCTATAAAACTCCAAAAATATACATACCAGCATAATTAAATCAAAAGACAATCCAATGAAAATCAAAAAATATATTCAAAATAAGAGAATCAGAGTTTTTAATAATAAAGAAAAGATTTTGAGTGAAAATTATAATGTTGATTTTACAATCATTACAAGTGCATATTTGAATGTAATGTGTTCTCACATGGCAATTTAAAATTGTAGTCCATGTATATAGCAAATTACTTTCATAAAACATCAGATTTATATTTAAATCAGGTTTATGTTTTTAATTACAAGCAAAAATAATCAGTGGTGAAAATTGTGAGTTACTCGATTCTGATTTCTGAAGTGTATTCTTTTAACAGAGAAAACATCCATTGAAATTAAAGCAGTACAATGAATGCGTCTTGAAAAGAAAGAACTGCTTTTTTAACATAAAATTGTTAATGTACAACGCTTTGCAACCTTTTTCAATTAACCGCAAGAAAACCTCTACAGAATGGTTGTCAAATGTTACCAGATTATTGGTTGCTTTCTCAAATATTACATGGCTGTATTTTTAGTGCTAGCAGTCAAAAATAAAACTTGGAGAAATTTTGAAATACTGTTGATCTCATGTGTTTTTTTTGTTCTTACTGAGAATCATCCATAAAAGCTACATTTTTAATTTGCAGGGTATAAAGTGGAATAACATTCATAGAATAATACTCACTCACTACTCTTGAGTACTTTTAAAAGGGCTACTTTTTACTCCTACTTTGAGTAGTATTTAGGACAGGTACTTTTACTCTACTTGCACTACATTTTTTGACAAGTAATGGTACTTTTACTTGAGTATGCTTTTTCAGTACTCTTTCCACCACTGCTATAAAAGAACAAGCCTCAGAGCTGTTATCTTGGGAAAAATAACTTCCCACTTCCAATTATTTTACTTCAATGAAAGGTGCAAATTTTTCGAATGACATATCAAAAGGATAAACAATGCAGATTTATTTTTACAGCCATCTTTGATCATATTTACCAGGGGTGCCAACACTTTTGGCCTTGACTGTATCACCGGCCTGCCCGACGATTTATCTTAAATAGTGAAAAATAGTGCGTTGTTCACTCTCTTGACTTGATATTTGAAGGAAAAATACAATTGCGGAAGTGTGTGTGATGCAATTCGTGGTTATGTCCACCGATCAGGCGGGCCAAGTAATACAAAATAACCTCCATATTAATTGTGGGTGGATGAGAGATCATTGTGTTTGTTTGATAAAGACATTTTGCAAGCCCTGTTGGCGAATCATTCCAGTTGCCGTTTTTCCACGTGCACATTTTCAAAAACAATTCCCCACGTGTACTCACGGGGAGCCGAAGCTCATTATTATATGCAAAACTGTTATCCAATCATAGCAGCTGGTATTTACTCCTATGTCTTCAATGTGGCACGGCCATAAAATACGAGCGTGCAGGAGAGAGCCTCAAAACCAGGGTAGAAAATATCCTATTACTTAATAATAATGATGTTTTTGAATGTAAAAATTAGTGTATTGTGCATAATAAGACAGAATGATGTAAAGAAAGCTCCTTCTTTTTCTTCCTGTAGAGCCCTCAAATGACCTGAATGGAAAGAAATGTTACTATTGTTATGGACAGAACTGCTCAACCAACATAATGAGCTGTTCAGGGAGTGAGGACTACTGCATTACAGGTGAGAAGGATGAAGGGATTTTTTTATTATTGTTTTTTAATCCTATGCATATGTGTTTTCATATACAGATAACCAGATGAGACACCTCAGCTTTCATTCACGAATCCACTTTCTGATTTCTTTTCTGTTCATCAGGGACTTTTGTAAATCAGACAGAGGTTATAAAAGGCTGTGTCTCTAAATCTATTTGTGATGCCGTATCATCAGTTAGTAGTGTTGACCTTGGGAGCTTCACATGCTGTGAGGGGAACCTGTGTAACGGTGCTCAGAGCGTCCCCCAGAGCTTCCTGTTCCTTTGCTGTTCTCTGCTCTCCTACTTCCTGCTGCACTGAATCCAGAGCCACAAAACAATGCCATTAAAGAATGGGTTTTTATTGAAAAAAAATTTTTTTTAAATTGAACAATGTATTATACGTGTAAAGTATACTTAAATATATAAATAAATACAAAACACAACACATGTACATAACAAATTCACTAAGCCACCAAACCCAGTGTAACGATTGTACCTGTTTTGTATGGACTTTTATTTTGAAGTGTTATGTTCCTATTGTTTCTGTGAATATTCATGTCTCCTGTTCCTTTGGCCATGTTTGTAGTTTTGTAGTTCTTCATGTTGATTAGTCTCCCCAGGTCTATCTTGTTTCCTTGTTACTTATGTTAAGCTTGTTTGCCCATGTGTATATATAGCCCTTGTGTTTAATTTGCTCTCTGTCAGTTGTTGAATGTGATGGTCCCTGTTTTCTGTTAGCTTTTGTTTCTTGTTCTCCATGTTTCCTTTCGTTTGTATAGTTGTTTCTTTATTAAACCCCATGCCTCAGCCTGCTTTCTCCGGACGTGACACCCAACTACAATAATTTAACACTAAATAACAGGTACAGTATAAAAGCAAAGTAGTCGGTATTCTTGGTATGCTACAAACCAGCTTCAAGTTTCCGCAATTCTTTTGCAGAAATATGACCATATTGCCTTCTCTGGCTAAATATTTTAGAACACATTGCCTTATTTTTCCATGGCGATGTGTCATGCATGTCACGTGACACCGCAGCCACAACAGGGCTGTATGAGAGATGTATCACTTTTATTTTGTTTTTCCTTTTTTATTCAAAATCTTCACAAACTTGTTAACTGTCAAGAACTATCTGAAACTCTATCTGAAGAGATTTTCAAATAAATGTGTTTTGTCATTTAAAACCCTTTATAATGATCATGTTAGTTGATCTAAAAACATAACGGTTCATTGTGTAAGGTCTTTACACACCACTGAAAACATAGTTATGTATATTATATTGAATTTCTGTCAATAGATCCTCATAAATACTACACACTGCACACCTCTTATTGGCCTGATTAACCATGCTCTCCATAAAACAAGGCCAACAATTGAATAAAATAACACATTATACAGACACTTCATTTATTAGATGATGTGTTAATTGCATTTAATAGTTTGCACTTTCAAAAAAAGAAAAACATTTGCTTTTGGTTTGTAAAAGGTGTTTTTACAAAAGGTTTCGTTGCATTTACATCACCAGCTTGTGGCATTTTGAGCGCTTTGAAAAAAGCATTGGGAAAATTCACTTGTCCGAGGAAAAAATTGGCTTGCCCGGAATTTTTATTTTTTTGGTAAATATAATTTATTCTGAAGCAATATTCTCACCAGTGTTCAATCAGCTTTGACATATTTAAATCTGCATATTTGTGATATTTTTACCTTACCTATGTCCATAATCTTAATAAATATACGTAGGTTATGCTCCAGCTTTCATTTTATATTCTTAAATTTGATCTATAAATTAATTTTGAATAAGACACTATAGGGCTGTACCAATCAAATTAAATAATTTACACTGAAAAAAATGATGAGATTGTTTTAAATATTTTTCAATATACAAATAAGAAATGTTGGAAACAATGTTTAAACATGAAACTAAACCACCAGTAGGTGGCAGCAGGTGACAGTCTAAATCAGTCATTGAGTCGATTCATTGAAACGATTCATTCAAACGGCGGATTCATTCAAGAATGAGGCAGTCGTTTATGAATGCGTCATTGAATCTTTGATTCAACGATTCATTCAAAATGCTGAATCATTCAGTAACACGCTGTTGCTGTGAGATGCGGTATGGTTCTGCTGTGATCTTTGTTTTGGGAACTATTTTCGCTGCTGAAATAGAACAAAGACGGTCACCGTCTTTTCATTACATCATATATTTTTATCCACTATCGATCGCCACTTACACTAAATTAATGCAGAATCATTCTTACATTTTGGTGATTCCCTAGTTATTTTTGTTATTGACATTTTAATCAGCTTGTCCGGTCGGGCAAGTAAAATTCTCTTTCACTTGCCCCTTCAAAAAAATCCACTTGTCCCGGACAAGCGTCAATGTCGAGCCCTGCATTAAGGATGTTTACATAGTCCACAAGATAATAGCTGAATTTATAAAAATTGCCCTGTTCAAAAGTTTACATACCCTTGATTATTAAAACTATGTGCACTCAAAAAAAAAGAACTTTCACTGTTGTTAGTTGCACTCAAATCATCAATCAATCAATTGTTCACATTACTTAAAAAACTCATGTAACAAAATTTACTTAGATTTACTGAGTTGTTTCTACAAAGATGAGTATTGTCAGCTTTACTTAATAAGTGTTTTTTCGGTCAACATAACATTGCCGAGTGAAACGAACAAACTGGGCAGTGGATCTGTACACTGTAAAAAAATGTATAATCTTCCCAACTCAAAATTTTCTAGTGACTGTTTACATCTAAAGTTTTCAATTGGCCCAAGTGAAATTCTGTAAATGTAATTTTATCAATTGTGGCAAGAGCCTGTTAACATGGGCTCAATTGGAAATAATATGTTGAGCCAATGGAAAAAATTTATAATCTTCCCAACTCAAAATTTTCTAGTGACTGGTCACATCTAAAATTTTCAATTAGCCAAATTGAATTTCTGTGAATTGAATTTTATCCATTGTGGCAACAGCCTGTTAACATGGGCTCAATTAGAAATATGTTGAATTTAATGCACGAGGGGTGAACCGAGAGTGCATGTAACTCACTGACACGTTTGGCTGACGCCAAAGCCAAGAGCAAGGCTGTCTTGAAGGACAGCAACTTTAGGGAAATATTCCCCAGAGGCTCAAAAGGGAATTGAGACAGGGCTTCCAGCACCATGGAGAGGTCCCATTCAGGGATCGTTCCCCTAATGACTGGCAACGAAAGACAGGCACCCTTCATAAATCTGCGGATTAGAAGATGCTGCCCAACCGTTGAGCCCTAAAAAAAAAACACAGGACAAGCAGAAATAGCTGCCAGATAGACCTTAATAGTGGAAAAGGACCTTCCTTTATCCATGAGGTCTTGGAGGAAACACAAAATATCAGAAACTGAGCACTGATATGACGTGAGACCCCGCCCATCACACCACTCATCGAACACTTGCCACATACAGCCATATAAGGACCGTGTAGAAATGGCCCTGGCATTCTGTATAGTAGCCACCACGCGCGGGGGGGAAGCCCTAACGCGCTCAGGTTCGCGCTCTCACGGGCCAAGCCCAGAGAGCTACCCTGTCCGGGTGTGGGTGATAAATCTCCCCGTTCGCTTGAGACAATAGGTCTGTGCGGAGGGGGAGGCGCCACGGCTAGGCATGTAACAGAGGAATTATCTCCGCCAGCCAGGGCGCTTTGGGCCACCTGGGCGCTATCAGGATGAGAGCTACCCGAGGGGCGCGTCCAAGTCCTTTAGCGAGAAGAACATATAGGACAACGGCTGTTTTCGCGCGAGGCGAATAGATCTACGGACGCCTGTCCGAATCTCATCCAAATCATGTCTGCTATCTGAGGATGGAGGCGCCAATCTCCGAAGAGCGGGTTCCCCCTCGATAGAAGATCCGCGCCTCTGTTCAGAATGCCCAGAACATGAGTCGCGCGTAACGACAGGAAAAATCGACTGCTCCATACCAAAAGCTTGTAAGCTAGAGCATGGAGTTTCGACGAGCGCACGCCGCCTTGACGATTGATATAAGCCACTGCCGTGGTATTGTCTCAGCGTACGAGCACATTATGTCCCTGCAGACGGGCAGAAAATTATTCAGAGCCTTCCAAATAGTCAGAAGCTCTAAATAATTGATGTGCTCTGAACGTAGTTTGCTCGGCCACAAACCGTTCACAGTTCTGCCCTCTTGGGTGGCACCCCAGCCTGTTAAGGACGCATCCGTCGTCACAACTTTCCGCAACATAACCGTCCCGAGAAGGGCGCCCTGTGCGTAAAAGTCCACGCTCTTCCAGTGGCGCAGAGCTGCAGAGCTGCAGCGCGGGTGCGCGTCACTGTCACAGAACGGCAAAGATTGTGTAACGGGCTGAAATGTAGTGACAAAACCCACTTCATGAACGCCCTCATTCTCAGGAGTCCTAGTGGCAAAACCTGGATAGATGGAGCCATAAGACCCTGTAGCCTGAGACATGTGCGATATTGCACCCTCGCCCCTTCTCTGAACTGCGACAGACAGTACATCAGAGAGAGAACGCGCTCCTGTGAGAGACGCGCTCGCATGGAGACTAAGTTAAGCTCCATGCCCAGGAATATCACATTCTGGCTGGGTGTAAAATTGCTTTTGTTCACATTCACCCTGAAGCCCAGAGATGTAATGTGCGCGAGCACGCGGCAGGTGTCCTGCAACACCTTTCCCCTCGAATCGGCTATGATGAGCCAATCGTCTATGTATGTCAGGATCCGTAGACCAGACATTCTCAGGGGAGTCAAGCCCGCTTCCGCACACAGACAGGAGCTGCGAGGGCTTAGACTCATCAAACGGCAGGATCGTGAATTCGTAACAAATGCCTTGATAGGCGAAACGAAGACACTTCCTGTGAGGTGGATAAATGCTTATGTGGAAAAAAGCATCTTTCAGACCGACCGATGTGAACCAGTCGTTCCGTTTTATGGCGCGGGCGAGCGAACCATGAGTTAACATTCTGATATTGTATTTCCTCAAATGTTTGTTCAACACCCTGATGTTCAGAATAGGACAGGGGGAACCGTCCTTCTTTGGAACCAGGAAATAACGAGAATGAAAACCCTGGTTTATCAGATTGGGGTACCACCTGAATCGCACCTTTGCTCAGCAGAGAGGAGATTTCCTCTTTCAGAACGCGCGCCGTGTTTTCCTCTGTGTGAGAAAAACGAACGCTGCTGAAAAGTGGGGTTTTCATTGCAAACTGCAGACGATAGCCCTGCGATATTGTACACAATACCCATACGGGTGGTTCTGCAGCTCGCGAAGCAGACACACGGCTCACGAGCGTGCCCACTCGCGCCGTGCTGGCTTCATGTTTGCCCAGCTGGCTTCGTGTTTGCCCAGCTGGCTTAGTTTTGCCGAGCTGGCTTATTTGTGATGCAATGACGCCCTCTAGTGGAGAAACTAGGGACGGCATGCGTGGGTTCAGAGAGCTGTCCACTCTTTGCAGAGAAAAGTGCTTTCCCTGCAGAGAGAGGGTATCTCTCTGTAACGAATTAATATGATTTGTCTGATTTAACGTGTTTTTGTGTGTTTTGTTTTAGGGAAAACACTGGGGTTTGGGAAAACTGGGGCCGAAGCCTTTATTAGCTGAGTGAGGGGACACAGTATGTGCGGTGTGGTGACACTGCTTTTGCACTTTCCCTCACAACAGACCCCCTGAATGGGGGGGAGACACACCCCATCCACTAAACACATAGGCTGGGCAGCCACGGGAGGGGGGCACCCTCCAGAAGAAACCCTCCGTCTTTTGGACAGGGTTACTGCAGAAGGAGAGTTACTGCAGAAAAAGAGTTCAAAGAGCTTGTCGCTCGAGAACGGTTTTGATGAAAGTTACGTCCCGGGGCCGGGGAATTAGGCAAACGCGCCTGGCTAGGAGCCGCCTTCCTTAGAAGGCACAACTTGAAGGCCTCGTCCTCCTCCTCCTCCTGGTCACATTCTACAAAGCAAAGCGCCATGGAGCGCCCAAAGGTTTGAAAGGCCTGACGAGCGTTATGGAGAAACGAGGTTGTAAACCGTGATGATCTCCTTCCATAATGCAGGAGAGGAAGATCCCTAGCTGTTGGCCCAGGTCGTCCAAAATTTCCGCCTGGTAAGCGGAGAGGAGGAGACATTTAGGGCCCTAACAGCCAAGGCCGAGGATTGGCCTGGTGCACCGAAGCAGAAAACGGTTCATCAGGGCGAGCAGCCCTCCCTGGACTGGGTTGAGGTGCCTGGTGATCGCTCAATAGCGGGCGGTTAACCCATGCCGAGAGCCGCCATATTTTAACCTCCAGACCCGCGAGACCGTGTTTAAGGTCGAGCGGGTCGCTCCAGTAATGCCGTGTGTGCTTAGCGCACGCTAGGAGAACGTGAAAGTTGTTACCTCAGGCCGAGGGGAGCTCCCAGCATTTTACCGCCGTAAATATCCCTCTCCTGGTCGGTGGCGCTCTGTGGAGCCGATGTTGAGACAAGCGGCCGCTCGCTCACACATCCAGGAAGATGGGTTGAGGCAAGGCTGCGGGGGCGCTAGCCTGGGGAATGCCAGAGGGCGGGATGGCCTCCTCGTCCTCTGATGGTGCGTTCACACCGGACGCGAATGAAACGTTTCGCGCGCGAGTGATTTACATGTTAAGTTACATTTCATGTTAAGTCAATGCAAAGACGCGAATAGGCATTCTGCAGCGCAATTCGCGTGGATGAGAAGTCCCGCACGTCGTCATCACCGGACCCTGCCGGATCGTCGGCGAGCGGGGGGTTTCCCGCAAAGATGTCCTCTTCGGGGAACTCAGGATTGGGCTGGTCAGCCCAGACAAGAGCAGTCATGCCCCGGGAGGTCCCCGGTGGCGGGCTGTCGTCACTATGTCCCACTGAGTAGCAGCACCTTATGGTGGCGTCGCAGGAGTAACTAGGCAGCACCAGACAGTGACTGCAGTTCTCCGGTTTCTCTATGGCCTCTTCCGCGTGCTTGAGGCCCAAGCAGACCGCGCAGAAAGGGTGAATATCATAGCGGCAAGAGCACCACACGCGGCCGGGCAGGCCCGTGATAAACTAGCGCCGGAAAGAAGCAGGAATAGAGAGCGACATACCGGCAAAGAACTCAGAACAAATCTGTAGCGGCAGCCGTGGAACAGGAATGACGAGGAAGAGCGTGGGCGGCTCCGAGAGCAGACACAGAGAAACTGGCAGAATAGGAACTGTCACGCCCGGCGGAGGCTGATCCGAAGATAATTCCTCCTGCAGACAATAAGTGAGCAGCGCACATTCGACCGAGCTGTGTCAGTGCAGAGATCGCGAGAAGCGAATGTCAACTGGAGTACAGTAGCGCATGCAGGCTATATATGCCCGCAGGTAAGGGGCGGGGCCTTACCGGGCATTGGCTGCGCGCTCCTGCCTGTCTTGTCAGACTTGGTGCAATTGGATGCTTCTGCAGAGGTCAGGTACGGATGCCCTTCCCATAGGTGGATCTCGAACACGAGATGATGAAAGAGAACTATTGGCTACCATTAGATAATTATGTGGTAAACGAGAACACACTCATGAAACCAATGAATGCATGAACTCGTGATTCTACAAAATGTCTTTTAAACTTCATACGGGGTCATAAAGCAAAACTCTGGAGAATAATTTCAGTGCTAAATACTCACCAACGTCTTTGTGAGATGAATATCTCTATTCTCTTGGGAATGTGTCTCGGTCTTCAGCACCTGCTGGTTCGGCTTCGCTCGCGCTGCCGCTCCCGCGTCTCCGCATTTGAAATCTCCACACAAACGTTTTTTTCAGACGTAGGACTTGTTCAGCCAACATGGATTTTTCACTTCGACTTCATAGATTGACTGAGCACAATTAAATATGTTCGGTGAATATACAATTTTAATTTTTAGTGAAGACCTTAAGCTATGATTAGTACAATTCATCTTTTTGCATGGCGATAATTATTTGGAAGTCATTTATTGGGCCAATATGTAATGATCAATTTACACAATTTTTCCCCCCAATTTTTTTTTACAGTGCAGTTATGTTGGACATTTAGAGGAGTTTCTGTAATTTTGTGGTTACCATTAAAGAGTGGTTGCTGTGTTTATGCTGTGGCCACTCATACACTCATTTATTGAATGGATTTCCTGTTTTCAATTTAAGTTATTTTTGAATTTTGTTTCTTTAAATATGCTTTTTGTTATATTTAATAGCTTTACACTTGTAGAGCAAATAGTTAATTTAATAATGTAAATTAAATCAATAAATGTGTTCACCTAACATAATAAACTTTTATACATTTAACATAACATTATTAAGTAAGCTGCACATATTAATCATGTAACATCATGTAACAGTGACAAATTCAAATGGTTTGTATTTAATGAAAGAAATTTTGTCAGCTTTACTTTGTTATTTGTAAAAATGACTCAATATAGTTGTGTGGAACCACTTGACGCAGCTTTTTAAAGTAAATTCAACAAATAATTTTTTTGAGTGTGTCATTACCTGGATGATCCACAACTGTTTGCTCACATTCACTGATGCTCCAGGAGCGCTGCGAGGGCGGGCACTAGTGAGCACCCTTCTGAAACCTAAATTGACCAATGAGACACCCTACAAATGCTGTGATGTGTGGTCGATGGCTGATATAATGCCAATATAAAGAACATAATTTAATTACGTTAAATATGATCTATTACACCAGTGGTTCTCAAAGTGTGGTACGAGTACCACTAGTGGTACTCAGGCTGCCTCTAGTGGTACTCAGAGGAATCACTAAATAAATTAATGTTAAAACACATACATTTTAATTATCTTTATTTGAGTAAAGTTTTTTTTTTTTTACATTTAAGTACAGTACAGTTTTAATTTCACTTTACAACACATTTTAATTTAATCATTATTTTATTATTTTATTTACGTGTATGTAAGCACAGTGTATTTACAATGTTAAAGTGGCTGACAACAATAAATATTCTTATTAGGAATAAACCGCCTCGTTTTTGAACTGTGCAGAGCTGTAGCTGAATAGTTAGGTCTACTACGCTAATGTATTTTAATGTTGGTCATTATGGTGGTACTTGGAGAGCCAAATATGTTCCAAATAAAAAGTTTGAGAACCACTGTATTACACAAAATTAACATATTGGAATGAATTACTTTATATTCACTGAATATTTACTCAAATCACATGGACTGCAAAAATATGTGCTATTAAATCCATATATTGTAAAATAATAACTTTTTTTTTTAACTGTTGTACTGTAGTAACAGTAAAACTGCATTTAGCATCATTTATCAGCAGGTGGCAGCAGATGATTACCAAAATAACTGCATCTCATTATGTTTTATATATTGTCACAGGATTATCAATGTATTTATTGCAATTGTTATTGGTCTTATTGTATATCAGAGAGGTCACCAGAAAATAGAAACTACAAGCTGAACGACTAAATCTTCTTAACTCCCATGATGATTGACTGCTTTTTGATAAGACTCAACACTGATACTAATCAGCAGGTCAACAAATGGATCAAGTAAAAACTGCTGTAGAAAATGTCACAAGTTTTTTAGGGGACAAAGATCAAATTATCATTGATTTTACACTTAAGTTTGTTCGTGCTCAAATCTGTTCTTGTGCAGTTGACATGAGCAATATTAACACGTATTATTACAGCAATCACATGGGTGAAAAACAAAATGTGTTGTGTTTGTCTCTTTTACAATCAAAACCCCCACAGCAAACTACTATTTAAAATTAAGGTTATCAGATAATTTTGTGTTACTGTATACAAATGAGTTCCCTGTTTAATCAATAACTGAACTTTGACATAGTCACATTCAGAGCAAAAGACCCAAAATAACAGCAACACTAACTGAACAACTTAAAAATAATATTTTAAAACTGCTGTGTATATGCCATAAAAAGGAATGTTTTATTTGAATGCATTCTTTTTTCCATGTAAAATGTACAGTTGGATATAACATGCAACAGCCCTGAACTGCAATGTAAAAAAAAGAAAATAGATCAAATTAGCCAAAAATTTTAATGAAAAAATAATAATTATATATATATATATATATATATATATATATATATATATATATATATATATGTGTGTGTGTGTGTGTGTGTGTGTGTGTGTGTGTGTGTGTGTGTGTGTGTGTGTGTGTGTGTGTGTGTGTGTGTGTGTGTGTGTGTGTGTGTGTGTGTGTGTGTGTGTGTGTGTGTGTGTGTGTGTGTGTGAAAAATAAGAATATAACAAATTCTAAATCAAAATCTAACAAAAATTATTGTGAATGAAAATAAAACATTAGTACTATATATATATATATATATATATAATGTATGTATGTATGTATATGTATATATATATATATATATATATATATATATATATATATATATATATATATATATATATATATATATATATATATAATATAGGCTATATAGGCTATATATAAAATAGCATATTAAAAAAACTGCTGTTGCTGATAATAATGTTGTGTTTTTATTGTTTTACATGGAAAAAAATAATGCATAGTTTGCCCCTGATGCCAAAAAAGATCAAATATAAATACATATGTTTATGCATTTATATAATCATTATTTATCTTTATTGCTCATGTACCAATGCTTTTGCAATACTGTACAAGTCATGCCAGTAAAGCTCGTTTGCATTGGAGAGAGAGAGAGAGAGAGAGAGAGAGAGAGAGAGAGAGAGAGAGAGAGAGAGAGAGAGAGAGAGAGAGAGAGAGAGAGAGAGACCATTGGCAGTGTGCTCACCTGATTGCGGGGCTGCTTTTCATCTTCTGCCGCATCAAAGGGTCATTCCGCCCGCGGAGCTGAGAATGAAGTGATCACCCGCATCGCGTCAACGCACGGTTACATCTACATTAACGCTTTTCACACACCGCAAGACCATGAAGAACAGCAAACCGATTGCGCTGGACCGGCGCGGTATTCATTCCCTGCTGGATCTGATCGGTGGCTTCGGCGCCGTAGTCGCCGTGGGTATCATTGCCACGCTGTCGGTCTGCGCCGCGTTCTTCATTTACCGATCCTTTAGAGGTCAGCGCGGGAAGGGTGGCGAGAATAACGGGAACGAAACGGCGGTGGCAGCGGGAGAAGCGAGCTCGGCTCGGACGATGAAACGAGAGAGGGACGATCGACCTACCGAGTCAACAGGTAAAGCCGGACAATTGTTGAAGCATAGGCTAAATATTATTGAGCACATGTGTGAGACTTTTTTCTTTCTTTCTTTTTTCGAATACCACACATAACATATCACTATTACTTGTCAGATATCACGGTAATAAGAATATAAATCACACCGTGACAACCATTGACGGTTAAACGGCTAAAAGCCGTCCCGCGCCCGCGCTGTTTTGGCCAGTCAGAAAACTTAGCCAATCAGAAACGTTTTATGCATGTCAATCATTTTGCTCGTTTACTGACAGAAATGTGGAGGGCGGGGTTTTGGAGATGGATTATGTTATTGATTGTTATCGTGTATGGTAATTTTAGCCTTAAATCTTGAATCAAATCACTCACCGTGCAGTGAATTAGGTGCTTAGACCTATGTCAATACAAAAATATGAAAAAGGTCTGCACTCTAAAAAATATTTTATAAACAGGAGTTAAAAAAAAAGTACAAACGTTTCGGCTCTTTGCCTTCGTCAGCCTTAAATCTTGGTCACACTTTGAGCATGAAACATTTCTTTGGACAAGGCAACAAACAGGAAAAATATAAATTATATACTTAAAATATATATATGTAACATGATAGTAATGTTAAGTTAACACAACTTGCACATACTTGCATGTTACATATATTAGTAAAGTAAATATAAGTAAAGAATGTTGAGTGAACTCAAATATTTAAGTACATAAAAAAAGATTTTCTAGTTAATTTTAAGTCAAATTATTCCAAGTTGGGTTTACTTAAAAAGTGTGATGCAAAAATGGTGCATATATATTTTAAGTAAATCCAACACATCATTTTTACCAGTGTATGATGTCACACTTTAACTAAATAATAACAACAACAAAAAATGTTTCTAATAAATCCACAGGTAGCCATAAATAAATAACACCTTTTTTATTATTATTATTATTAAATCAGCAAAAATGTGGAAATACTAGGCTACCATTTAAAGGTTTGGGGTCTGTAAGATTTTAGGTTTCCACAAACATTTTAAGCAGCACAACTGCTGTCAACATTGATAATAATAAGAAATATTTCTTGAGCAGAAAATCATCATATTGCAATGATTTCTGAAGGGTAATGTGACACTGAAATAAGGATGCTAAAACGTATCAAATAAATACAAAAAAAATAAAGCATTTTACAGACCAGTATTTATTTGAACAGTTCTGTCTACTGTCTATCTTTCTGTAAACCTGCTGTTTGAGGTGTGTGTTCTTTGAATTCAGCTATTGTAAGAGGTCAATCTGAGATGTTTTTTCTTGCATTTATTAAACCATCTATACCGTTCTTTAGCAAAGAAGCCTATGCCTACACTGTAAAAAAAATTATTGTGATTTTAACGGTAAAATACGGTAAAAATTCTACGGTGAAAAACAGTTAACTGGTTAACAGAAAGTTTCCGTACTCGCTACGGTGAATAACTAATAGATTTAACCTTACCTTATTTAATGTCACTTTACAGTAAAATAACAGTTTCTTCTTAGTTTTTTCTAATCAGTTATGTGCGTTAGGGTTTTATGTACATCTAATGTTGTTAAATTAATGTTTATTGCATCATGTGTGTTACTATGATAGTGTTTAGTGTATGTGTGAATGGCATCTTCCATTATATTGTTCTCCAAAAGCTGCTTGTGATGAGCTTTGGATTCACCATGTGACTCTCATCACCACTGTGATTGGTGGTTGTCAGTATATATCAAAGGTACATAACAGATATTAATATTTCAATAGGTTGGTAATTTAACAATATTACCATTAATTACATTTTTACATAATTACTACAACATAAACCTTTAAATTATACGGTTTTGAACTGTAAAATAGACAGTAAACTAAGCGCTGTCCTGTAAAACCTAAAATGTTGCTACCATATTTTTTACGGTAAATTCTGGCAACCACAGGTGCCGTTTTTTCACCGTAAATTTGACCGTTTTTTTTTTTTTTTTTTTACAGTGTATATCTTGAATATGTCTGAAACCTGAAAAACCTCTGTGTGTATATAGATGTAAAAAAACAAAACAAAGCTTGTCCGAATGTTTGCGTAACATCCTTTGCTGGCTATGATATGACACAATCTTGTTGAAATTTTGACAGTGACTCTCTTGTTCAGCTGCCAAAATACAAGATGAACTGAATGTCATGACAAAGTGCAAAGTTTGAGGCAGCTCTGATGCAGTATTTCATTTCAAAGAGCCAAAGCCTGAAATGAAACCATACTCTTTTTCTGCCCTGTAAGCACTGGTATATTCTCTTCTAGAAATGCAAATCTAGTTTGTACTAAAGTCACAACCTCTTTCTCACTGATATGAATCGTTGTTTCTCTAGCATGTTTAATTGTGACTAACATTTGCTCGGTTACATTGCTGCTTGATTACAGAGGAATTTTGATTGATTTACTAATGGGTGAATAAACATTGTACAAGGTCCATCAGTAAGTAACCTACTTCTAGCCACAGGTCATATTTACATGGACTATTTTGACATGCACTTTTCCCATAAACCAATCGTTTTTCACCTTACAAAAATGGTGTAAAAGACTATCTGTTCTAAAAAGAATTCCCATATCAATTTTTGATCATTTGAAGGCGCACGTGACGTGGCTAATGCATTTCCGTTCTCTTTTAGGAGAATGCCAGGATGGAAAGTGTTGCAGCGAATCCGGCAACCTCTCAGACACAGACAACATGCTCCTTCCCGCTGAGATATCCGAAAAGGACCTGAATGAAAGCACTCTTAAGGACATGGAGGAGATTACAGACGAGCTTCTAACGGACTTAGAACGCGAGATGCGAGACAAAACGGATTCTGATCCGGATCAGTGGGTAGAAATGGATCCTGATGAAAACACGGAATGCGAGGATCATATTCAGGACGACGATGATGGTGGACGTGAGGTTTCGGCTGATGTGAGTGTACGATCGACGCAATTAGATTGCCAACGTGGGGAATATCTCGACAAATCTGAGACGGGACTGAGTGTAGACGCAGATGAACCATCTGAAACGGAAAGCGCTCAGGAGTTCATCTATCAGAGACATCATCAAGATCATGTCACTAGATCTTCTTCAGACCAAGCGGTTAAACCATCCAATCCTAGTAAGATCCCATTAGAGGAAGACAACAAGGTGGAGGACGCGAGCAAGAACTTCGAAGATCAGCATGACTGGCGTTTTCCTCGAACAAATAACTTCGATTGCTGTTGCTATGATAATAAGACTATGGTCAACCAGAGCAACAGGTTTGACTTCCACAACTACTTGGGCTTCCACACTGATAATACCTTCTTCGTTGGGTCTTCAACACAGGTGAGCCTCTCGCACGCGTCTGGTGAGAAGAAAACCAATGAAGATAGAGCGCCAGTGGAGGAGAATCTTGAAAAGAATGAGATCAGCATAATGGACGCCATTATGGACAATAACGAGTGGCTAAATGTAGGTGCACCAGAGTTCAGAGATCTTCCCTGGCTTGCGCCAACTGCAACCAGCCCTGAAGAAAAACATACGCAGCTGGAAAAAGAAGGGCAAGTCAAGACTGGTTTAGCCAAAGAGGACGAAGGACCGGCGAATAAAAGAGTAGCGACCGTTCCGCCTTTATCGCAAGTGGTTAGCGTAACCTTCAGCATTCACTACATCACATACTCTCCTAGCCAGCTGGTGGCTGTTACCGGGAGCCTGCAGGAGTTGGGGGCCTGGGAGAGTTTCGTTCCACTCCACCGTGCCAAGGACGGGTTCTGGGCCAACACTATCACCCTCCCCGTGGAGAGCCAGGTGGAGTGGAAGTTCGTCCTGGTGGACGATGGAAGGATCTCTCGCTGGGAGGAGTGTGGAAACCGCTATCTCTTTTTAACTAGCCAAGATGAAGAAGTCTATCTTGACAAGTGCTGGGGATGTTGCTGAACTCAGAGGTGACTATCTACTACTCTTAAAAGTAAAGGTTCTTTATTGGCATCTATGGTTCCACAAAAAAACCCATGGAAGCTTTCCATTATGTTCTTTGCACTAATAAAGAACTGTTAAGGTTCTTTGAGGAACCCAGAATGGTTCTTCTATGGCATTGCTGCGAAAACCACCTTTTAAGAACCTTTATTTTTAAGATTGTAGGGCTGCACGATTAATCAACATCAACAAAATCACAGTATGACTGCAATATGTCTGCTCCACATGATCTCCATATCCGCATCTGCTCTGATTTTGGGTTGCATTAACATGCATTTGGGAATGCCAAATGCGCTAAACATTGTTATCATACTTGTCATGAGAAGTGCTTTTCAACAAAAGACAAACTTTGAGGGGTTCCTGTAGTTTTCCATCAAAATAAATGATTGATTTAATGTTTGAGAAAAATAAAATTAGGACAGCCATAAATATTAGTATTGTAATTTTACAGTTTATTATTATTATTATTATTATATTATTTTTCCTAAATACTCAATTTTTTATTTTACATTGAAATTTTACTAATAATTCTTATTGTTTTATTTAGTAATTTTTATTGTTTTATTTAGTAATAATGATACTTATTATTTGTTATATTAGTGGATTTTTTTATGTTACATTTTAAATCACAATCGCCAATTATACCAAATATAGCGATTCAATTTCCCCCAAAAAATCGTGCAGCCCTACTGTCTTCTTCCAGCTCTATACAGCAATAATAATCCATAGTGCATTATTGAAACCCAATATGTAAGATTATATTATAATATTGTTGATTATTAATGAATTATGTCAATAAAGCATGAGGCTGTGGAACTGTTACTATAGCAATAAGATTATAACATTACAAATATGCACTTTTTTACGTCAATAAATGATATGTGTGTTGATTATATCCTATTGTACTGAAAGTGTCTGCCCTTAAAACTATAATCCTATAACAGCAACGTACCAAAATGGAGAAAATCCATTAAAAAAAAAGTCTTTCATGTGTAAGGGAAAATCCTAATGCTTCCAGAGGATAAAGTGTACCGGTATCTCCATTCTGAGAATGTTTTGTGTGCACTGTTATTTTAATCTATAATGTTGCAACAATTACACTGATCTTTTCATGATCTCACTTTAGGCTGGAAACATACTCTATGCAAGTGCACGAATGCCAACGTGAATGCTTGCAAATATGCAGTCCCAGTGTACATATAAGAAACCTCAGTTCTCAGGTGGAGTTTCCTTCCAATATTACTGAATTTGTTATTCGGGTTTCTAGCTATGCACTTGTTGATGTCCAGTGTGAATTTCTTCAAACTTCTGCTCTGTCACGACAGTATTTGATCTAGAATAGAAAACCGAATGCAGAGGAAGTCAATTAGTGCTAATTCCCGGACGCTGCGTCCGATATCGAATACCTCCCAACTATATAGTATGCGGAAAAACGGTACGCCAACAGAGTAGTATGTCTGAATGCATAATATTCAAAAAACAGTAAGTCCCCAGATGACCTACTTCCGGTGAGATTCTGAAATTATGTTTTATTTTAGCAACGTTTGGGAGGAGCACGTTCAGATAATTGACAGTGGAGAGAGGAGTGGAGAGAATTCAGTATTATCAACAATAAGAGGTATATATATTCTGCAGTCTTACCTCAGTTTGTTTACAGTTATCAGCATCCCTCCACCACCCCTTCTCCACACATTTAGTTCTAACCAAATACGCATATAAATTTACTCCCTCTAAATGATATGTTCATGTGAACTCGTGAAGTGCGCATTCGATAGACCAGTGGTTTTCAAACTGGGGTCCGGGGACCCCCAAGTGTCCTCCAGAAGGTTCTAAGAGGTCCCTAGAAAATTTCAGAGAATAAAAAGACAAAGAAAAAATGGATAAAGTCTACCAAACCTTCTAAAGGCCTGTGCACACCAGGACGATTATCGCACGCGTGCTTATCGCCAGCATTTTTCAAGACATTTTTCTTTACGTTTTGTGTTCACACCCAAGCGATTTTCACTGGCGATGCGCCGAGTGAACATGCAAATTCAGTAAATGGCGCTCCCCGTTCACAAGGTGGTGAGCCTTCTGACACTCACTTGTCACACAGAAGAAGAAGAAGAGAGACAGTATTTACCATAGATATACATAATAAAGGCTAGATGTCTCGTCCACGCTGCTGGCCAATGGAGGTCGACGTCCGCACCTGGCGGCCATCTTGTCACAGTCAGTTCGCTCACTCGTAACAATGTGTTTTAATGATGTATGTACGTTTTAAATAAGCATAGCTTGCTCAATTTTCTACCGATTTTAAAACTGTTTGATTTGTTATAAATGTCAGAGATGTAGTTATGACACTGCATACTTATGAATAATTATTCATAATTTGTTCAAGCATCCAGAATTGTAGCCATGTTAATAACGTTTGTAAGAAACCAAACCGTTTGTAAATCCATCAAGATTTCAGCGAGATAAGAGTATTTGTGTTCGTGCAGATCACTCACCTTATATCAGGTACCACAGAGCCCGCCAGAAAGCTTGCCTGTGACAAGATGGCCGCCGGTGATGACGTTAGAGACTCCACCGTAAGACATCTAGCCTTTATTATGTATATATGGTATTTACGTGCTTTCCATTCACACACTTTTTGCTAACTGGCAAGCAGCATTAGCAGCTCGTCTTCTTCTTTGTCTATTTACTTCCTCTTCGTCGTATCAATGTGTGCTCGGCAAGACCGTTTTGTGCTTGAGCGCCACCAAGTCGTGTTTTACTCTAACTTTAGCAGCTCCAGGCACATGCACAAAATCGAATTGGTCGGACAGTTTTTAACGCGCCGTGTCAAAACAAAAAAACGAGCCCACAGGTTTTTTTATTTTTATTACACTTTTACGCCTGCCGTTTTACGCATCGGTGTGCACACTCACATTGGCGTCCTTTGTTTAATCACGAGGCGTTAAACTTCGGCCATAAACGTGCGCAAAAAACGTCCCGATGTGAACAGGCCTTAACGGTTTCATTTCTAAATGTTTCTCTCCTTTCTTCCGTATACATTCTTTCCAGAATTGTAGTATATGTTTGCTTTGTATCTTTCTAGTGAGTTGTTCTCACTATATAGTCCCCTTTATCTTGCTGGGGTTGTAAGGCAGTATTCTTAATGCAGTACGTAAGCTTCTTACATACATTTATTGCGAAAGTTGCATACAAATAATTTTTTATTGAAAATGTTCTTCTTCGGGTTTATACATCCAACATTAAGCATAGCCGATTTACAATATGTTGTATTTGTAATGTCACACTTACTACTTATCTAACAGTTTAAATGTTTTTTTTCATACATAAAAATATATAGATGGATTTTAGGAAGGGGGTCCCTCAAAAAAGGTTAATCATATTTAGGGGTCCTTGGCATCATACAGTTTGAAAACCCCTGCGATAGACACTTTGCTATCCCATGAGGCCACGGGAGAGGATTTATGAATGGCAGTGAAGCAACCTGGTAGGTCAACTGACAATAATAACAACATGGCGGATGTAGTACGTCCGGATTACATTGATGCTACCCACATTCATACTACATAGACCTTATTTTTTTAACGGTCGCGAAATAAATTCAAATGTAGTGTCTACTCAGACAGTATGCAATTTCGGACGCAGAGTGAGAATACAGCATGTAGTTATTCTACAATTTGAATCTTTATTTTTTAAGAGTGTTGCTCTGTCACGACAGTATTTGATCTGAGAGAGGAAACTGAATGCGCCCCTTGTGGTGACACTGAGAATGCAACATGTACTGCATTTGACAGGCTGACACATTTCACCTTGAATTGCTAGAAACTTTAGCGTTTTCTTACTTGCATAGTGTATCTTTCAGGCCTGTGATATGATTGTCCTGTATGCGAATGCTTTGTGAACTGCTTGAGCAATGCAGAACAACGACCAGCCAAAAAAAAAAAACAATTTTCTTTGTTGTAGTTTAGCATCCTCTGATTCTAATATGTTAAATGCTGACATAAAATCAGCTTAATCTTTCCAAATCCCAGCCTGGACTGTTTGCATACAGCCATTCCCTAAATCACAAGCTAAACGGCTGCTGTATCTTTGATTCTACTACACCATTTAAATACGTGACAATGACATCAGCATTCCCGCTGACGACATCACTGTAGCTGTTTGTTTGCTATGACTGCATGTAGACCACTCTAATTTAGTCCCTACAGAGATTTGATGCTTTTTAGTTTAAGTAGAAATGATTTTTTAAAAAGGTGAATATATTTTTATTGTTTCACAATGACTGCCTTAAAACGAATAACCTTTGCTGCTTACACTTTTGACTAAACGTGTTTATTTGTCTTTTGGCTTCAACTGTTTTGTTTTTCTGTGAAATTCAGGTGTAAAACTTTCTGACCTTTAGACGTATGTTTAACTGTCAATCAGTAAATGTTACTCAGCAAATGACTTGATTCAATAAAGTAAATTATTATATTAACAATTTAACAATTTGTTGCTCATTGTATATTACATCTTTCACTTAAGGACAAATACTGCTGTAATACACACACACACACACACACATACATTATGACCACCTTGCTAATATTGTGTTGGTGGTACCAAGATGTTAGCAGCAGATCCTTTAAGTCAGACCAGGCCACCTTCTTCCATTGCTCTGTGGACAAGTTCTGATGCTCATGTGCCCACTGTTGGCGCTTTCGGTGGTGGACAGGGGTCAGCATGGGCACCCTGACTGGTCAGCGGCTATGCCGCCCCATACGCAACAAACCAGCATTAACTTCTTGAGCAATTTGAGCTACAGTAGCTCGTCTGTTTGATTGGACCACACGGGCCAGCCTTCACTCCCCATGTGCATCAATGAGCCTTGGCCGCCCATGACCCTGTCGCCCGTTCACCACTGTTCCTTTCTTACACCACTTTTGATACTGACCACTGCAGACCGGGAACACCCCACAAGAGCTGCAGTTTTGGAGATGCTCTGACCCATCTAGCCCTCTGTCGTCTAGCCATCACAATTTGGCCCTTGTCAAACTCACTCAAATCCTTACGCTTGCCCATTTTTCCTGCTTCTAACACATCAACTATGAGGACAAAATGTTCACTTGCTGCCTAATATATAACCCACTAATAAGTTCCGTGATGAAGAGATAATCAGTGTTATTCACTTCATAATGGCTGCATCCGAAACCAGGAAAATACTGCCTTCGGAGGACACATTTCAAGGTAGGAAGGCATCAAGGCACGTTCGAATTTAATGTTAGCTTCACTTCCTGTCTCCTGAGAGACCTTCATCTGATCGATTTTTGAAGGCAGCATATTTGTATCCTTCGCTGCCTTTGATATCCCACAATCCTGTGCTTTCCATTCTGTGACAGTTGAGCTGGAAAAAAAAGATGGCGTCCGAGAGTTGCGTTTGCTGGTCGGTTTGTGTGTAAATGTACGTTTTTTACCAACATTTTCAAATTCTGATGTCATTTCTAGCGAGAAATTGCTAATATAGTAATTAAATATGTGTTTAGTTCTCACCAAAGCTCTCTCTAGTTTACTGTAGATCATTAAACTGTTACACTGCCTAAGAAGTCTGTCCGAAATTAGTTTCGTGAGGTGCCTTCATGCACAAACGCTGCCTTACAAGCCATTGTCTGATAAGGCAGCGAGGCAATGAGTCAGCTGACTAAGTTTTCGGACGCAGCCACTGTTATGCCTGGTCGGTGTATATATACTGTATGTATGTGTATATACATATATACCAGGGCCTTTTACAAACTATCATGGATGAGGGTAAAGATCATAAGCAAAATAAGTATAATTGTGAAACTGGCACACCAATCTTCCATTTGGATAAGATTGTATTTATCTTCCCAGCACAGGTCGAAGAGATGATTACAGAAGCACTGAAAACGTCTGTAAAGTTTGTACACAATTGTCAAAACGTACTAAAATCAATATTAGTTTCTTGGCCAAGTCTGAAATCGGGCTTGAATGCTAATGATTCTTGGTGTCCTTGACATGCGGACAATATGATAAACCACCGTAATCACAAACTCGACTTTGCTGTCCTAATGAAAATCAAAGGGAAATGAATCATGTCCTCTTCACTGACTGTTATATTGCAGTGCTTATTTGCTTGAGTCCACTGCGACACTATTTGCTGTTTTACTCCCCAAACACACAGTGACTTTGGCCTGGATCATGAAACATTTATGGGTTCAAACTTCAAAGGAACTTTGAGTCGGATGTGATGGAACATTCTCTATGTAATGCAAGATTTCATATTCTTCTCTATGACATCATTGCAATCCTTGAGTTCTTTTTTTTCCACTCTAGAATGTTCTATGTATGTGTGACATAGAAACAGATCATTTGCATATTAGAGCATTTGCCAGTGCACCACAGGCCTGTAAATGATTAATTTTACCACAACAAGAGATGTAATTTAAGGTCGGAAAACTAACATACTTAGAAAAGAGAGATAAAAGGGACTAAAAAATGAAAACCAGTTGGCTTACACAATTATATGCATGTCAAAGCAAATGCAAAAGCAGTCTGGAACTCATAAACATCTAAACTGCAGATTGTATTGCTTTTGAAAGAAGTATCTTCTGCTCACCAAGGCTGCATTAATTTGATCAAAAATACAGTATAAACAGTAATATTGTGAAATATTATTTCAATTTAAAATAGCTGTTTTCTATGTGAATATATAATTTATTCCTGTGAATTTTCAGCATCATTACTCCAGTCTTCAGTGTCACATGATCCTTCAGAAATCATTCTAATATGAGGATTTGCTGCTCAAGTATAGCATTTCTTATTATTATGATTGATTATTTAATATTGAAAACAGTTGTGGAAACCACAATACATTTTTTCAGGATTCTTTGATGAACAACTTATAAGCATTGAAATGTAAATACACTAGTTCATCTGAATCTGGTTTTGATGAAGGCTCCAGACAGAGATAGAAAGGGGGTCATCTCTGAATATCCCAGCCCTCCTCAGAGAGAACGGACAGTCTAAAACAGCTTTAGCTTTCAGTGACCTATTTATCTTTTCAGAAGAAAAGCTTAAACCAGCTTAAAGTGTCCATAGTTTGCTGCCAAATGTTTTTTCACTGGTCAGACTGGTCTATTATTATCCCAGCATCTATGTTTTTAGACGCTGGGAGACTAACAAACTACTCAAAGCTAGTTTAAGCATTTGAGGGGTTTTATCAGCAGGCATAACTTGATTCAATGCACATTTGTGTTCCACATACTGTGTTCCAGTCGTGCTAAATAGACAGAATAGCAGGAACTATATGATGCTAAATCTTTAGTTAAAAGCACAGAACTCAACTGTTAATATGTGTTTATGTAACGGAGGCCAGTTAGTAGTCGCTGTGTGCGAGTAAACCTCACTCCTCTGATCTCAAGAGACGCTCTAGGGACTGACGCTAGAGGTTGCAGCCTTTAGCCTTCTTGTTAGAGCGTCCGACTCTCATGCCGGCGGACCCGGGTTCGAGTCTCGCTTGGAGCAGGGCGGTTAGAACAGTAGGGGTTACATTGGTGCCGTGACCCAGATGGGAGTGAGGTTTGGGGGGGGGTGAGTGTAACAGAGGCCAGTTAGTAGTCGCTGTGTGCGAGTAAACCTCACTCCTCTGATCTCAAGAGACGCTCTAGGGACTGACGCTAGAGGTTGCAGCCTTTAGCCTCCTTGTTAGAGCGTCCGACTCTCATGCCGGCAGACCCAGTTTCGAGTCTCGCTTGGAGCAGGGCGGTTAGAACAGGAGGGGTTACATTGGTGCCGTGACCCGAATGGGAGTGAGGTTTGGGGGAGGGTGAGTGTAACAGAGGCCAGCTAGTAGTCGCTGTGTGCGAGTAAACCTCACTCCTCTGATCTCAAGAGACGCTCTAGGGACTGACGCTAGAGGTTGCAGCCTTAGCCTCCTTGTTAGAGCGTCCGACTCTCATGCCGGCGGACCCGGGTTCCAGTCTCGCTTGGAGCGGGGTGGTTCGAACAGGAGGGGTTACATTTACATATCTATATCTTTCAAGCATTAAATGCAACACTTTGTCAAAATCATGTCCTCACACTGTAAATTCTAACAAGTTCAGTTTACTTTAAAAAAAGTTTGGAAACCGATTGCCTTATTTTTGCAAAGCAAACTTAAAGGGAAAACTGAAGTTAATTTAATAATCAGCTCAAAGTAAAGAAAGCTAACACCTCCCAAGTAAATTAAGTAATACATATCAAGTTAGTTTAATGCCAATTCTAGTTAACATACTCTAGATATTTACTAATCTTACTTAAGATTTAATATTACTTGAGTAGTTCCATTTAACAGTGTTATATTATGTTCTGCAACATCTTAAATACTATTATTCTCAACATAGTTTTTCTCATCTGTCATTTGCAGCTATGGCGACTTAAAAAACTATGTGCAATCGGTTTCCACATTTTCTTCAAGTAAAGTGTACGTATTTTTAGTAGTTCAACTAGCATTGAATGCACTTAACACTCCATTGAGTAAGCTTAATTGCATCAAGTTGTTCTTACTTAAACCATTTAAGTTTTATCACTTAATTCTATCTGTGATTTGAGGAAGTGTACTCCCAGAATGCATTGCGGCATGCATAAATTAATTGCTTTGTTTTACTATTTTTGGCTTTATTTTGCCATTTAATTTGCTGTCTTTTGTCAGTATAACCCCAGTAATGACAGCAAATAAATTTGTAATGGTCTTAAAGGGTTACTTGATTTAGCATTAAGCTTTGTATCAGTAGAAACCGGTAGTATATTCAAATTATGGTACTTTCCCCCCTCATATGAGACGAGAGAATTATGCATTTTATTTCTTGAAAAAAATCCTCAGATGACGCAAATATCGTCATTTTGCGTCATCTGAGGATTTTTGGGCGAGAGGCTAAAGACTACAGCCAGTAGAAAGAGCCAGTTCCGCATGTTGTCAACCCGCCCACAGGGGAGAGATCTCATGCACACAATGTAAATGTGCACGGCCACTGCCGCTCGGATCAAGCATTAATAACGGAGCGGTGCTGAGCAAAGTGAGTGTTTCAACTTTTCAATGAATTCCTATGAAAGTTTAGCTTCCATAGGCATGATCTGAAAAGGCACCAGATTGGACACGAGCTGAGAATGAATCCCACGCTTAACTTACCTCAGCTCTGCTCAGCTCTTCTCTCGTGATGAATGAAATCTGACTTCATGCTGCGTTTGTGTCGTGACTTTCGTTCGACTCACTCACACTTTATTGAAAAGACACGTTCAGTTTTTAATTGTAGTGTTTATTCTCTAACTGAACTAAATTATTGTATTATTATGAAGATCAAAACGACACTGGGGGCGGTGTAGGGAGTGGCCTCGTAGGGCAGTGAAGCAAGTGCATTCTGGGAGTTACATTTTCTGAGAAAATACATTTTCAAGAAGGCACCAAATTCAAAAATAATTTCACATTTCTACTACATAAATGACCCAGTTTAAATACACATTCATCTTCCCAGCGCTGAAGTACCCCTTTAAGTAAAAACATTTTTTATATATATATATATATATTGTAATATTGAAGTCTGTGTGTGACTCAAGCATGGTCAACTGCAAGATATTGTCATAAATATAGAGGGATTATGTTGACCCATTTAAAAGTTAATGTCATAAGTGTTAGCAATAAAATGTTAAAAGATCATTATTTGATGTGAAATGTTATATATCCTTAATTCATAAATATATATAATATTTTTTGCATAGGAAGAGATTTACAATAATATAAATGAAGTTCCAAGTGCCCAACCACAGGGAACACTAATCACCATAATTTTAGGAAATCAACATGAATTGAAGTCAACATGTGACGTTCTCCCAAAATGTTTAGTTGTATTGACAATAACATTCAAGATGACTGGAAAATGAGTGAATGCAACTAAGAAGAACAATGACTGCAGAAGTGGAGGAAATTAGTGAAAGTCTATTAAAGGGGTGGTAAACCACGATTTCACTTTTCTAACTTTAGCTAGTGTGTAATGTTGCTGTTTGAGCATAAACAACATCTGCAAAGTTACAAAGTTTAAAGCAAAGGGAGATATTTGCTTTTAAAGAAATCAATTCCTAAGGACTACAGCAAACGGCCAGTAGGGACTACTAGACATTCCTCCAGGGTCTCCGACATCACCAGCCCCAATATTTACATAAACCCCTCCTCCGAGAATATTAAATAAGGGGGGGCGAGGCCATTTTGTATCGCCACGGGGAAGCGTTGTTGTGGTTAGTAGGCTGGAGTGTTGTTGCCGCAATGCCAACGAAACGCTGTTATTTTCATCCGGATTGCAGGTCCACTTTGTTCTGTCTTCCTAGGGACGGGGGTGCGTTGCAGTGCTTTTAACATACAACGTCATGTTATATGCATGTGTGTATGAGACAGAGGGGAACAGGTCGCATTTGCAGCAGATATATGCCACCCATCATAAACCAAAGCACGAGACAGACAGGGGTTGGAGGAGAAGACCGGAAAATGTGACATAATGGACAATATTTGTCTGTATTTGCAATACACGAGCCGCACAAACAGTGTGAATGCACAGCGGGAGGCACAGCGGCACACATTTCACGGAGGAAAGCTTCCACAATCTTTGCGAGTTCAATGAAGGATTCGCACAACGGCTTGTCCTGAAAGATGGATTTAAAAACAGAAGCTGTTTACGGGCCACAACCTGTAAGTATGATTTATTTTTCGGCGATGTGTTTTCCTGTAATAGTTTGTATTGTTAATTGTACGTTGTAGCAAGGAACTACAGATGACAATGCTGTTTGGCTCTGCAAACCAGTTTGTTAAATGCTCATTCATAGAATACTTAACGTTATCCGACTAACACCTAACGTTACTTTTTTTTAAATCTCAACAGCGAACTTGGCATTAGTGTAAATTATTCTTTGAATAGAGATTTTTTGTAGTGTTTATCTACAGGCATGCTAAACATGGTTCTGTGTTTGATTTGGCTACTAGTAAAGCCAATGTTTAGTGTTCGTTTTGGGTTAATATTTCTTGCGACAGATATTTGGCTATAATCGTTCTAAAAAAAACAAAAGTAACAGTGCCATTCAGTAGCGATCACTATAGATCCACAGTCTTTACTCTTGAGGACTGAACAGGTTCTGCTCGATCATCTTCACTAAAATTGTCTGGGTCTGATTTGGGCTCAAATTGGTATGGTTTTATTGACGCCATTGTTTCTAATACAACCCAAAGCACAGTCTACCGGTAAAGGTAAGGGGCGTGACGTTTCCGACAAACGTGCACTAGGCGGTTAGCGAATCATCTTAGGATGATTATCTTAGGATTTCATCTTAGGAAACCATCAGACCGTTTTTACAAGGAGGGACAGAGCAGTGTAGAATAAAGGTAAAATTTATGAAAAATAATGCAATTTTTTAAAAACGAAGCATGAACACATGTTACAATGCACCCCACAAACACAATCAAGCTTTCGAAAGAATGTGTTTTACCACCCCTTTAAGAATTGCCCCGCCTCAAAAACCTTTTGCCCTGCCTGTTGTTGTTGTTGTTTTTTTGCTTTGGCAAAATGGTACTTAAACCAGTCAAGTAATGTTTACTTGGGTTTTTTGAGTAACAAATGCATAGCATGCAAATAGTTCAGATTACTAAATTGTTTTAAGTATGTTCAACAAATTATTGGACATTAAGTAAAGTTTACTAAAAAAGCATTTTTACAGTGCATTGACCCTTACAAAAACTGTGAAACCACGGCACTGTTGGATTGCCATATTCATATTCATCAATGATACTTAAAAAACACTATAAGGTACTTCAAAAAATCCATAGTGTCACCATTATGGTACCGCCCCACACATGTTCCATTGTAAATTGACGCACTTGCGTATTGGAGAAGTTTGAATTCGTTTGCATTATTCTGTTGATCTGCAGTCAGTTGAGATACTCTGTGTGTTTATTTTAAAGGTGTTAAAGTGTGCGCGTTAAGCAGAACAAGTTGCTATTGCTTTTAATAGAAATCTCATTTACACCCTTCAGGCTTCACTATATTCTCCTGTGACTTTCTATGACAAACAAATTTACAGCCAATTGACACCAGAGAGAAGGGACTTACTCAAATATGCTACAGCCAAAGGGGAGTTTATGTATCATATGACAAGTAATGACATTTTAGATCTGTGCAAATTTAAAGGTGCAATTGTGTCGCAGGGTTTGACCTCTGACCTCTGTATACATCTGAATGGTATAGGGTTAGATCTTCACCTTGAGCCAGAGATGATTGATGGGCTGTGTTTGAGCATATATACCGTTCACTTTATGTTTTTGAAAGTAGTCTCTTCTCCTCAACAAGGCTGCATTTATTTGAACAAAAATGCAATGAAAAAACAGTAATACTGTGAAGTATTTTTACAATTTAAAATAACTGTTTTCTATTTGGATATATTTTAAAATGTAAGTTATTCCTGTGGTCAAAGCTGAATTTTCAGCATCATTACTCCTGTCTTCAGTGTCACATGATCCTTGAGAAATCATTCTAATATGCTGATTGGCTGCTCAAGAAACATTATCTTATTGTGAACGTGCTGCTTCATATTTTTGTGGAAACCATGATACATGTTTTCAGGATTCCATGAATAGAACATTCAGCTTTTCTTTTTTAAATATTATATTTTTACTATCACTTTTGATCAATTGAATGCATCCTTGCTGAACAAAATAACTCATCACTCTAAAAAATTAAGCTTGCTTGTTACAACCCATGTTTGGGTCAAATATGGACAAACCCAAACCCCAAAAAATTTAAACCAAAGGTTGGGTTTGTCCATATTTGACCAAAACATGGGTTGGTACTGACACCAAATGTTTAAATGGTAGTGACATATTGGGTCTATCATATCATATAGGCCTGGTGATAAATTATGGGATAACAATCCTGCCTTGCATCCCAAAGGTCCTCAGTTCTAACGCTGCTGGAGGATGATTAATGAACTGAAGTGTTGCTCAGTTACCTAATCACCACTGTGCCCTTGGGCTCCAGGGGAACTGTCCCTGCAGTAAGTGCACTAGGGGTCAACACTAAAATTGTTGAAAGGAACAGTTCACTCCAAAACTTCTGTTATCATTTATTGCCCCTTCCATTGTGAAAAAGATATACACTTTAGCACACCTTTAAAAAGGTACTAATTAAAAAGGAAATATTATAGCTAATTTAGAGACACCGTTAAGTGAACTGCAGCCACCAACTTATTGCTCGTGTTCACTAACGTGCGAAGAGACTTAACGTGATTCAATGCCCTGATATTCTCACAGCGAAATTCTTTTTGTTATTTTGTTAATTTGGCGTGTTAAGAAACATTTAAGTGTGTTAAGAAACATAACATACTTAAAGGTGCTCTATGTAACATTTTGTTCAGTTAATAACCAAAAACCACTAGGCCAGTGTTATATATTTTGTTCAGTTGAGTACTTACAATATCCCAAATGTTTCCAACTATTTGTAAATCGTGAGAAAATTGCTATTTTTGCCAAGGAATCGGGACGTGTGAAGGAGTCGCCTGTCGATTGCGTCATATCTGCGTTCCCCTCGGTTTCTGGTTTTATTTTGCAGAAACGCTTTACTCTCACTGCAGTGTGAACAAGTGTCATAGCAGCCGCTGAGAGAACGCACAGAGTAATGTCATAACATCATTTTCAACACACTCAGATGTATCTAATATGATAAACAGAGCTGCATTACCTCATACTCATGACCGGAAAAGTGGAAACGGCGACTGTGTCATAATAAAAGTCCCGCTGCTCGCGAGGCGTGTGTGGCCTTGCTCAGCTCCACAACACTTGGTCCTGCTCTGCTTCATACAGTAACGATAATAATCACATTCATGAACATGATTTCTGTCCCGATTCTTTTCCACCAGCTGTGAGGTGAAAACCACATGTCCCAAGATTCTGCGCTCAAGCGTGGCGTCAGCAAACTACACCTTTGTTTTGAACAGACGACCTCTAGCGGACGGAAAAGTTACATAGTGCAGCTTTAAGTGGCCTTTATTAAGTACAGTTTTTAAATATATATATAATGTGTACTTTGAAGAGTTGAAGTAAACTACAAGAGCACATTCAATACACTGTAAAAAATACTGTGCCCGTTTTACTCAATAAAATTGAGGCAACTATTTGCATCAGCTTTTTGAGTATTTTAAACTCATTTTATTTGTGTTTATCCTATTAGACTTGGCATGTTTTCAACTTAGACTCTTAAGTAATAGCAACTCAATTTTATCAATTTAGAAAATTATAGTTTTAAGTATATCGCATATAATTTTAATTTTATAAAATATCACATAAGTAATATTTACAAATGTCTCCTTGTAAGCCACACATTAAGTTACTTTTTTCCAAGCTACTTTTTTAAAAATATAAATTTAATTATTTTCTACATTTTTTTAAAGTACCATGAAACAGTAAACCAGCATCTCAATACAAAACATTTATTCACTTTAAAATGACAATGCAACAGTGCAAAACACAGTAGTTTATTTTTTCACTTTTACATAAAGCTGACTTCAAGTAAAAAAAAAAATGTTATGTACTACAAGAGGTAGCAACAGTATTTAATTTTTGTATTTAATTTTTTTCAATGACCATTGGTCTGTTTAACCCACTGATTAATCTCATTAAAACAATGTTTCGAACAATGTTAAAAACCTACAATTCAAATACATCATAATTATTACATCAGCTGATAAAAAAATAATCACTGAGAAAAGTGAACACCAATTTAAAGGGTTAGTTCTCCCCAAAATGTAAATTCTGTCATTAATTATTCACCATCATGTCGTTCCAAACCTTCGTTCATCTTCAGACACAAATGAAGATATTATTGATGAAATCCCAGAGCTCTCTGATCCCTCCATAGACAACAATGTGATGAACACGTTCAAGGCCCTAAAGAATAGGAAAGACATAATTAAAATAGTCCATGTGACTCCAGTGCTTCAAACTTAATGTTATGAAGCCACAAGAATATTTTTTGTGCGCAAAAACAAACAAAAATAACGACTTTATTCAGCAATTTAGCTTTAGCCTGTTAGCGTTAGCAAACCGTGTAATTCAAGGCAAATTTAAGTATTTATCAATACAAACATTTAGCTTTATCCTTTCTATATTTAAAGCATCAAACTATTGAACAGTTCATATTTAATGTCATTCTTACCTTTTTTAGTGTCGTTGGGTTGCCCGCAGTGCAAATTCAGTCCTGTCACCCATCAAAATGGCGTCTTTTGTGTTTTGCAACAGCCAAATCCACTTGTTTAGACTTTTAAATAAATTTTACTTCAAAAGTATCTCGAAAAGGCACACATCTGAAAAGCCTAGTAAACATTACTCAAGATAATACACGCACCATTTAATTGAAAAAAAACATGTGTTTACAACAACATTATATTAAATAAGTTATTCAAAATATTAAGTAAAGTACCAAACATAGATGTATGTTTATTTGTTGAAAATATAGAATTTATTTTTGTTACAATTACAAACCCACAGAGTCATTTTTCCCAGTGTATGATGAAGCACACTTTTTTTTCACAAGGGTCATGTCATTTTAAATTAACACTTGCACTCCATTGAAGCTCTCAAATCTCATTATTGCGGTAAATACATTCAGATATACCACTTCAAGACATCCATAACTACATCACCCATATGCTCATCCCCAATTACAAACACACACTAAAACTGATGTGCCTCTATGTAGACACTCACACACGTTAGCATTACTGGCTTTAATGGAAATTCGCTGCACTTGAGACTATTAATAAAACATATCTCTCTCTCTCTCTTGCTATAGCCCCCTGACTGCTGTTGCCCTTCAACAGGCCACGCTATAAAAGGATAGTGTGTGTATGAAAGGCCAGACCACAGAAATAGCCTCCCTGGATAACATAGCGAACCCACGGTGCTGACGGCCTTTCGTGAGCTATAGTGTCATTGTCATGGTTGCTCCATTTACTCAGTAATAAGATTACACTGCAAAATCTATCTTTAATTATGTTATTCCAGCACGTTTTCACTACCGTCACCACTTTACAATGCAAAACTTTCATGCAAAATTTAGTCGAATTAAGTTTTGATACCTTATTTAATTATTGATGCGCTAGAAGCTGGTTGAAGCAATTTCCAAGTAAAAGGATGTGTAGCGATTTCATCATTTCACTGCAAGCAAGTTCATTGACTTGATGGGTTTCAGATGGATTGGAGAGTAACTAAGGACTTTGAGCACACTTTGATCACGTGAACGCTGAAACTAGCTCTTAACCAAGTGGTCGGCAGCTATGGGTTTATCACTGAGTGTGTTTGCAACAATGGGCTGATAATTATAAAGCAATCAGCTCATTCAATAAACCCGACAACACAAGAAAACCATTCGATTTGAAAATATCTTGTATCGGACATACTCAAACTGAATAAATCATTAACAGTGTTTACGGGGTATAGGCCACAAATCCACATGCACTGATTGTTTCCCCCCTAGATTATATACTACCGTTCAAAAGTTTGCAATTATTACGCTTTTTTTTAAGTCTCTTCTGCTCACTACACTGAAAAAAAAAAAAAGATTTTTACTGCTTGTTCAAATTGCTTAGTTAAAATGAGCTAAAGTAACACAATTGCTATACATTTTGTGCTAACTTCATTTGATTGTGTTCAATCCACTTAAATATAAGTCAAATTGAAGTTTACTTCATCTGTTTGTGTTGAGATTACATTAATGATTTGTGTTGCATTAACTGAAACTGGGCAGGGCTTGTTAATTCCCAGTATGCTTTGCTTTAGCTAAATCAAGAGAAAGAACATTTTGTTATTTTATAGGTAAAAGTATTATTTTATGTATTTTTGTGCAAGATGAGAAAGGGGGATACTTGATAGTGTTTAATAATATTCAATTATGTTGGAATTATTAGAACAATTTAAATTAGCGTTGTGGAGAAGAGTGGAGCATTTGCTTAGGCTGTGGATTGATACAGCTAATGACTTAACTGCTAAGCTGAAGAAGCTTTAATGCTTAGCATGTAAGATGCAAATGTCTGCAACTGGCTAGTGCAGTATTATAACTCAGTTGTGTGACATTAAAGTATAAGAAATTGAAGTGAATGAATATATGAAATTGAATCATGGCAGGGAGCCATATAAAATTCACTTTGAGACTACTGAATTGGGTCACTTAAAATGTTTTCATTCCATGATGTTGAAGTTACATGAACAAAAAAATATGTTTGTTTAAGTAAATTGATTCATGTGGGGCTGATGTACACAATTAAATCATGACAACAACATTTTTTTCAGCGTATAAGGCATAATTTATTTGATCAAAAATACAGTAAAAATAGTACTATTGTGAAAAATGTTTATTAGGCTACAATTTAGAATAACTGTTGTTGTTGTTTTTTTTCAATATATTTTTTAAAAGAAATGTCAGTATCATTGCTCCAGTCTTTCTTGTCACATCATGCTTTTTGCTAGATTATTGAACAATTATTAATTATAAAGCAAGTATTCATTTCTTTAAAACTTTTGAATGGTAGTGTATCACCGTTTCCACAAAAATATGAAACTGCTTTCAACATTGATAATAATCAGAAATGTTTCTTGAGCATCACATCATCATATTAGAATGATTTCTGAAGGATCATGTGACACTGAAGACTGGAGGAATAATGCTAAAAATACAGTTTTGATCACAGGAATAAATTACATTTTAAAATATATCCACATAGAAAACAGTTCATCTAAAGGGAAATAATATTTCACAATATTTCTGTTTTTACTGTATTTTTGATTAAACAAATGCAGCCTTGGTGATCGTAAGAGACTTTTTCAAAAACATTTAAAAAAATCAATTAACTTTTGACTGGTAGTGTATGCCATGCACTACTAATATGCAAAAAGAGGGGGGGGGGGGGTCTATTCTCTTCAATTCTCTTTTATTCTCTTTTATGTGTATTATACACCAATCAGGCATAACATTATGGCCACCTTCCTAATATTATAATATTATGTTGGTCCCCCTTTTGCTGCCAAAATAGCCCTGACCCATCGAGGCATGGGCTCCACTAGACCCCTGAAGGTGTGCTGTGGTATCTGGCACCAAGATGTTGGCAGCAGATCCTTTAAGTCCTGTAAGTTGCGAGGTGGAGCCTCCATGGATCGGACTTGTTTGTTAAGCACATCTCACAGATGCTCGATTGGATTGAGATCTGGGGGATTTGGAGGCCAAGTCAACACCTCAAACTCATTGTTGTGCTCCTCAAAGCATTCCTGAACCATTTTTGCTTTGTGACAGAGCACATTATCTGCTGAAAGAGCCACAGCCACCAGGGAATACCGTTTCCATGAAAGGGTATACATGGTCTGCAACAATGCAGGTAGGTGGTACGTGTCAAAGTAACATCCACATGGATGGCAGGACCCAAGGTTTCCCAGCAGAACATTGCCCAAAGCATCACACTGCCTCAGCCGGCTTGCCTTCTTCCCATAGTGCATCCTGGTGCCATGTGTTCCCCAGGTAAGCCACACACACGCACCCAGCCATCCACGTGATGTAAAAGAAAATGTGATTCATCAGACCAGGCCACCTTCTTCCATTGCTCTGTTGCTCATGTGCCCACTGTTGGCGCTTTCGGTGGTGGACAAGGGTCAGTATGGGCACCCTGACTGGTCAGCGGCTATGCCGCCCAATACGCAACAAACTGCCATGCACTGTGTATTCTGACACCTTTCTATCAAAACCAGCATTAACTTCTTGAGCAATTTGAGCTACAGTAGCTCGTCTGTTTGATCAGACCACACGAGCCAGTCTTAATTCCCCATGTGCATCAATGCCCATGACCCTGTCGCCAGTTCACCACTGTTCCTTCCTTGGACCACTTTTGATAGATGCCATCACAATTTGGCTCTTGGCAAACTCTCTCACACGCTTGCCCATTTTTCCTGCTTCTAACACATCAACTTTGAGGACAAAATGTTCACTTGCTGCCTAATATCCCACCCACTAACAGGTGCCGTGATGAAGAGATAATTAGTGTTATTCACTTCACCAGTCATAATGTTATACCTGATTGATGTGTGACTCACATAGCCTATATACCCTTACGCAACAAAAATATATTTCTCAATATATTACGTGACAATATATTTCATGTGTCTCCATATATTGTGAGATTTACATAGTAATATATCATATATATTATCTAATAATATATTATATATGTAAGCTATATATTGCAATATATGGAAAAAAAAATGTTGTAATTGCTGCTGTTAATGATAATTGAATTTATAATACTCTCATCTCCATTTTACAATATATGAATCAATATATAGCCATATATGGTCCATCCATATGGCTATATAATATGTTTTGTAAGGGTGAGATATTTATGATTAATATGGATAAGTGTGTGTATTTGTTTGTTATACTGTTTATTGTGGCACTGTAAGACGATACTGTGTCTACGAGACGGCTTTTATTTTTGAACACTGATGCTATTTTACTGGCAAACTCTCAGCATTTCTCAGCATGCAAACGTTGTGTGCATTACATAAATACAGGGAAAACAAGCTGTCTGCTGTAGCGCCACTGTTTATTATTCATACTCATAAACATCTTAATCAAATTAAACATCAAAGCCAAATTTAATTATGTACTTTAAACATTTAGAAAACAAGTTTCTATTAAAATTAGACAGCGTAAAGAGACCACCCAGACATTTATAGCTCAGTCCAGATTTTGAAAATTAAAGCCTGTGCGTGTTCACTTTTTTCAGTGAACACGTTCTTGATTAGACAACTGAAGCTATGGTATGCTGTCTCATTTAGGATGCTTCAATCTGCAATTATTAAATCTCCTAAAAGCTCAAAACTGGAATGAATTAGTGTGCATGTGTGTTTAGCGCCCTCTTAAGGTCTCAGTATGTTCTAACACTCATATGGCAACTCAAACCTCCTCGTCCTCCAAATGAGATCAGGGGTTATTGTACAGTCTAGGAGAATGTTTGTGATCAAATGTTATTCTATTTATTAGTTCAATGCTAATCAGGGAACATTTTTGGGCTCCTGTTTATGAAACTTATTTTTAATCAGTGCAATAGGCTATATTGTCTTTATTTGCTCTTGCATAATGTAGTCCTATTTCTGAGTATCCCAAATAAACAAATTAGATATATGGGGAGGTTCAATTCAATCCAGCATTTTGCATCGCAATTATGGGAAAATAATAACATGCCTTTAGGCTGTTTCCAAAACACTCTCACTACTCTTGAATCCCTGTCTAATGTCAAAAGTGAAAGAGAACACCATCCAGAATGGGATTTATATTAAAGGGATAGTTCAACCAAAAATGGCTCCCCTTCATGTCATTCCAAACCCCTAAAACTATCATCCATCTTCGGAACACAAATGATGAAATCTGAGAGCTTTCTTTCCCTCCATTGACAGCTAGGCAACTACCACATTGATGCTTCAAAAACTAAATAAAGAGATTCTAAAACAAATCCATATGAATTGACCAGGTTACTCAAAATGTTCTGAGGAGACATGAAACATGAAATTCAGACTTGGACTGCTTCATAAAACTGATATGCTGCTTTCGAAAGGACGCATTCCAAAGTAGGAAGGCATCAAGGCATGTCTGAAACGAAACCAAAGTTAGCTTCAATTCCTGTCTCCTGAGATTCCTTCATCCGATCGATTTTTGAAGGCAGCATAAATGTATCCTTCGCTCCCTTTGATATCCCACAATCCTGTGCGTTCCATTCTGTGACATTTGAACTAAAAGAGAAAGATGGCGCCTGAAAGTTGCGGTAGGTGAACAGTTTGTGTGTAAACTTTATTGACCAACGTTTTCAAATTCGAATTCAAAGTCATTGTAGTAATTAAATATTCACTTAGTTCTCAACAAAGCTCTATTTTTCTGTAGATCATTAAACCATTAAACTGCCTCAGAAATTTGTCCGAAATCAGTTTCGTGAGATGCCTTCATGCAAGTCATTACCTGATAGGGTTGAATCAATGAGCTTCATGTTACGCAGCACGTTTGAGTTTCTGCAAGAACCACTGAGGTTCATTCTCGTGTTACGCAAGACGTTTGAGCTTCCACATGAACCAATGAGGTTCATTCTCGTGTTACGCAAGACGTTTGAGCTTCCACATGAACCAATGAGGTTCATTCTCGTGTTACGCAGCACGTTTGAGCTTCTGCAAGAACCTATAAAGTTCATTATCGTGTTACGCAGCACGTTTGAGCTTCTGCGAGAATCAATGAGGTTCATTCTCGTGTTACGCAGCACATTTGAGCTTCCACAAGAACCACTGAGGTTCATTCTCGTGTTATGCAGCACGTTTGAGCTTCTGCGAGAATCAATGAGGTTCATTCTCGTGTTACGCAGCACGTTTGAGCTTCTGCGAGAATCAATGAGGTTCATTCTCGTGTTACGCAGCACGTTTGAGCTTCCACAAGAACCACTGAGGTTCATTCTCGTGTTACGCAGGACGTTTGAGCTTCTGCGAGAATCAATGAGGTTCATTCTCGTGTTACGCAGCACGTTTGAGCTTCCACAAGAACCACTGAGGTTCATTCTCGTGTTATGCAGCACGTTTGAGCTTCCACAAGAACCACTGAGGTTCATTCTCGTGTTACGCAAGACGTTTGAGCTTCTGCGAGAACCAATGAGGTTCATTCTCGTGTTACGCAAGACGTTTGAGCTTCTGCGAGAACCAATGAGGTTCATTCTCGTGTTACGCAGCACGTTTGAGCTTCCACAAGAACCACTGAGGTTCATTCTCGTGTTACGCAAGACGTTTGAGCTTCTGCGAGAACCAATGAGGTTCATTCTCGTGTTACGCAAGACGTTTGAGCTTCTGCGAGAACCAATGAGGTTCATTCTCGTGTTACGCAGCACGTTTGAGCTTCTGCGAGAACCAATGAGGTTCATTCTCGTGTTACGCAAGACGTTTGAGCTTCTGCGAGAACCAATGAGGTTCATTCTCGTGTTACGCAAGACGTTTGAGCTTCTGCGAGAACCAATGAGGTTCATTCTCGTGTTACGCAGCACGTTTGAGCTTCTGCGAGAACCAATGAGGTTCATTCTCGTGTTACGCAAGACGTTTGAGCTTCTGCGAGAACCAATGAGGTTCATTCTCGTGTTACGCAAGACGTTTGAGCTTCTGCGAGAACCAGTGAGGTTCATCCTCGTGTTACGCAAGACGTTTGAGCTTCTGCGAGAACCAATGAGGTTCATTCTCGTGTTACGCAAGACGTTTGAGCTTCTGCAAGAACCAATGAGGTTCATTCTCGTGTTACGCAGCACGTTTGAGCTTCTGCGAGAACCAGTGAGGTTCATTCTCGTGTTATGCAGCACGTTTGAGCTTCTGCGAGAACCACTGAGGTTCATTCTCGTGTTACGCAAGACGTTTGAGCTTCTGCGAGAACCAATGAGGTTCATTCTCGTGTTACGCAAGACGTTTGAGCTTCTGCGAGAACCAATGAGGTTCATTCTCGTGTTACGCAGCACGTTTGAGCTTCTGCGAGAACCAATGAGGTTCATTCTCGTGTTACGCAAGACGTTTGAGCTTCTGCGAGAACCAATGAGGTTCATTCTCGTGTTACGCAAGACGTTTGAGCTTCTGCGAGAACCAGTGAGGTTCATCCTCGTGTTACGCAAGACGTTTGAGCTTCTGCGAGAACCAATGAGGTTCATTCTCGTGTTACGCAAGACGTTTGAGCTTCTGCAAGAACCAATGAGGTTCATTCTCGTGTTACGCAGCACGTTTGAGCTTCTGCGAGAACCAGTGAGGTTCATTCTCGTGTTATGCAGCACGTTTGAGCTTCTGCGAGAACCACTGAGGTTCATTCTCGTGTTACGCAAGACGTTTGAGCTTCTGCAAGAACCAGTGAGGTTCATTCTCGTGTTACGCAGCACGTTTGAGCTTCTGTGAGAACCAGTGAGGTTCATTCTCGTGTTACGCAAGACGTTTGAGCTTCTGCAAGAACCAATGAGGTTCATTCTCGTGTTATGCAGCACGTTTGAGCTTCTGCAAGAACCAATGAGGTTCATTCTCGTGTTACGCAAGACGTTTGAGCTTCTGCGAGAACCAATGAGGTTCATTCTCATGTTACGCAAGACGTTTGAGCTTCTGCGAGAACCAATGAGGTTCATTCTCGTGTTACGCAAGACGTTTGAGCTTCTGCGAGAACCAATGAGGTTCATTCTCGTGTTACGCAGGACGTTTGAGCTTCTGCGAGAACCAATGAGGTTCATTCTCGTGTTACGCAGCACGTTTATTCTTCCACAAGAACCAATGAGGTTCATTCTCGTGTTACGCAGCACGTTTATTCTTCCACAAGAACCAATGAGGTTCATTCTCGTGTTACGCAAGACGTTTGAGCTTCTGCGAGAACCAATGAGGTTCATTCTCGTGTTACGCAAGACGTTTGAGCTTCTGCGAGAACCAATGAGGTTCATTCTCGTGTTACCTAGGACGTTTGAGCTTCTGCGAGAACCAATGAGGTTCATTCTCGTGTTACGCAGCACGTTTATTCTTCCACAAGAACCAATGAGGTTCATTCTCGTGTAACGCAAGACGTTTGAGCTTCTGCGAGAACCAATGAGGTTCATCCTCGTGTTACGCAAGACGTTTGCGCTTCTGCGAGAACCAATGAGGTTAATTCTCGTGTTACGCACAACGTTTGAGCTTCTGCAAGAACCAGTGAGGTTCATTCTCGTGTTACGCAGCACATTTGAGCTTCGTCAAGAACCAATGAGGTTCATTCTTGTGTTACACAGCACATTTGAGCTTCTGCAAGAACCACTGAGGTTCATTCTTGTGTTACGCAGCAAGTTTGAGCTTCCGCAAACACAAATGAGGTTTGCTCTCATGCATCAAGCATGTTCGGGTTGAGCTTCTATCTGTGTTCGATGATCAATGTTTATCTGTGAGTAAAAGACTGAATTCAATCGAGTCTCTTCAGAAAATTTGGACTTAACCGCTCAATTAATATGGAATAGTTTAACAATCTCTTTAAAAACTTTTTAAAGCGTCAAAGTGGTAGTTGAGTTTTAGAAGTAGGCCATGAAAAAAGTTTTATGTGATACATGCTACTGCAAAAATCTATTATGAGCATTTCATCTGTAGTTGTGCTTGCTCTGAAGAACTTCATGTACAAAGTAGCCTTGTTTGTTTGTTTGCTTTTTTCCCTCCTTACAATCTGCCCATTTCTCTGTAATAAGTTAGATATCAGGAAATGACCTAATAGGTCTGATGTCATTGGTAAACATGTTCAGATGTGTCTTGAGGCTGAGCACAGTGGCCACACCTGTTATACTATGCCGCAGGTGTGCCATTGTAATGATGAAAGGCACCTTTGGAGCTTTCAGTGATCATGAAAGAGGAAAATGTTTTACTTGGAAACCAACTCAGAGATCCTATTCTGCTCTACTTATGTTTTTTTAAGTAAACTTGAATTGTTTTTAGGGAAGGTAAAAAATCACTTGAAATTACCAGAGCCTCTCACATCATACTGATTGTCACATCATTGTGCAAGGGTGCATTTAAATCAACTTTTATAGTGTGTACATTTGCTAGAAAGACGATGATCATTTTTAATAGTTTCAAGTTCAAGTGGACCAGCACAAGTAGATTGTCCTTAAATAGTCTTGCATTTAAAGAAAATAAATATTTTTCTTGAGGAGCATGCAGCCTGCAGCACCCCAAAAACAAAACTGCGTGCTTCTCTTTTGAATACCTACCAATAATCAAATTTCATTCAATACTCTAAGAAGGCCAAAATTTAATATGGGTAAAACTTGCCCTGTAGAAGTATTATTTCATTTACAACAGGGGTCAGGTCTTACAGCTGCTGGTAGAGACAAGTTAAACAGGTTAAGGTGATGATTAACAGATCAGGGTTGGCCAGAAGTATATAAACAACATACTTAACTTTTAAACAGCTCTCCAGCTGTTTCTACTTTACAATGACAACATCAATTTGAATAAAACTGTCAGTATCAGTTTGAAAATCCGAAACAGTTTTAATAAAGTAAAACTTTATTTATAGTAAATAAAACATCTTCAACCTTTAAACCACAAATTAGATATCTGTTATAGGCTATTTAACTGATGCAAAGTATTTATTAGTATTATTTTTAATGTGCAGCAAATGATTTCAGACATTTTGTTAACGTAATGAATAGAGCTGTTTCCTAAACCTGGAATAAATGTAACATTTCTGAGGCCCCGTCCACACGAAGCCAGAGCTTTCCCTAGGGCCTATCCGATCTTTTTTTCCCCTCGTTTCAAGAAATATCTGTGTACACACAAGAGCACTGAAACTGACTCAAAATGATGTAATATACATGCCAGGCCAGTATGTGGCGCTGTAATTCTGACACAGAAATACATTAAAAACAGAGAAGAAGACTTGTGGCTAGAAGGGCAAAATCTCACAATAAAATAATAAATAAATTTGCTACTTACCAGATGTGCTACTTAACGCCTACACCTAATACAAATACAGTAATTAAATGACGCAATATTGACGTGCGCATGCCCAGTACCCGTAGTTGTATCCCTTTCTAGTCTTTCCCGCGTGGGACGTGGTGTGATGACATCACCGTTTCACAATATATATACGGATTGGCTGTACACACGAAAACGCAAGGGTGTCGTTTTCTGATTTATCCACTCTGGGACCCGGTTTCAAAAAATAACGGTTTCATGCTCCCAAAACGCCAGATCCGTGTGGACGAAACACTACAGCTAAACGCGTCTCCGTGTGGACAGGGCCTGAGCCGGTGTCAAATCGGGTCCTTCCTCGAAATTGGGTCTCTATCAACTCAGTAAATGATTTTACCAGTGGCGGTCCGTGCAATTCACACCTAGGCCTTCAGTGGTATCCTACCCGAATTAATTCACCTCTTAATAAAATCATCATGACACCACTATAGAAACCATTAATATTATAGAGAAACGCAGTATAACAGGGCGTTGCGTCTCTCATGAAGCGAGAATGAATGATTAAATGATTAAATAATTTAAGAATTATTAACGCAGGAAACCCAATTGACACAATTCAACAAGTCTCCTTTCACTGCAGCCACAGCTGCGCCACATACATTATATCTAACAGAAGCGTCGATCCGCTCCGGGTTTTCCGTGCATTTTTGTAGTAGGCTAACGTTACCTTTTGAGTTATCCGACCACGGAAAGCAAATTGTTCTTTTTTTAATGCAAATTTTACACGAAAGAAAACGCAACAACAATCGTTCTTGAAAAATCTTACCAACAGTATGACAAATTTATTTCAGGTGAGGTTCAAAGATAATACAAAGTTTTTTTACATTTAAACCCCACAAAACTATATTTTAATAGTATGAAAATGTTGTAAATAATATATTAATAACGGAAAAAAGAAAAAATTAAATCACATTCATCATGGAAAAAACTGGGCACGGATTAGCCAGCCCAGGGTTGACTGTAGGCTATAAAAATGTAAATAAAATTCATTATTGCTTAACTTACTCACCAAATTATTATTTGTACAAAAAACATGCCAATGTGTTCAGCTGACCCGTCCTCTCAAATAAATCAAGTCTCATCAGACGAACGTGATCATCTCTGAGCTCCGCCATAACTTCCGCTAAGTGAGGACAAATACAAGCGTGGTCATAGATGTATACGTAGATGCCTCATTAGCGCCTGCACGGATCAGTAGAATGAGGCATCTACGATCGATATATCTATGACCACGCTCATATTTGACCTCCCTTAGCGGAAGTTATGGCGGAGCTCAGAGATGATCACGTTCGACTGATAAGAGGTAAAATAATAGCATAAATACTGCTCGGTTTCTCTCAGAAACTGATCGTTTCGCTAGATAAGACCCTTATTCATCGTCTGGTATCGTTTAAAGCCCTTTGAAGCTGTACTGAAACTGTCATTTGGACCTTGAACCATTTGGAGCCCATTGAAGTCCATTATATGGAGAAATATCCTGGACTGTTTTCATCCAAAACCTTAATTTCTTTTCAACTGAAGAAAGAAAGACATGGACATCTTGGATGACATGGGGGTGAGTAAATTATCAGCAAAAGTTTATTTAAAAGTGAACTAATCCTTTAAAACTACAGATGTTTTATCTTGTGCAGTTTGCTGGTTATTCTGACTAGGCTAGTACGCTCTCTGACCATCCAATCAAAGGACGTGAAAATGCAGACGTTATTGTACGCCAGCTAGATGGCCCCGCTGTCGCCAACTCGAACATCATAATTGAACATCATTGCATTCTTTTTATAACTGATATATTTGGACATACTGATATATATCGCCTTCCGTATTCAACTTGCAGAAAAAGTGTAACACCTCTCACAGTTCAAAATGCTTAAGCTACGTCTGACGAGCGTAACTGGTGTAATGTCGTCTGGAACTTTTTCCGTAATTTGAATACGAAAGACGATCAGCCGGAAGCTAGATAATTTACTTTAAAAAGTTTTAATTTTGGATATTCTTACACAAACGCATCGATTCGCTTCAGAAGGCATTTATTAACCCCCTGGAGCCGTGTGGAGCAGTTATATGATGGATAGATGCACTTTTATGGACTTCAAAAACAGAGCAACATTCACTGCCATTATAAAGCTTGGAAGAGCCAGGACATTTTTTTATATTACTCTGATTGTGTTCGTCTGAAAGAAGAATATATAGTCATATACACCTAGGATGACTTGAGGGTGAGTAAATCATGGGCTAATTTTCATTTTTGGGTGAACTAACCATGAAAAATTAAGCACGTGCTGTCATGAATAAAGCAACGCGTCTTCTCATAAGACACGCAGTCTCATGAATAATTATGAGACACAGATGAGTCATCGCCGTACTATAGTACCAGAAAACGTCACAACCTATGACGTTGACATGAAGACGAATTTACACCAGGTAAATTCAGGTAAAACCAAAAAGGTTTCAAATTAACTAGTTTTCTCCCACATTCAAAACTAACAGATTGTAACATTGTCTTCCATGATGTTCAACACACGTAATTCTGTTAAAATCTCAGAAAATTTGGTTTAGGGTTTCATGACCCTTTAAAGGCCACATTCACATTTTAGGAATAACTGAGTGTAGTTTAGGTAACCTAGAACAAAACATTAAAGTCTCTTAGACTAATGTTAAGCAACCCTTTATAAGAATGAATGCAAAACTAGTGCTACTCTAAAAAAGTAGCCTATTGATTTTTTTTAAGTATTGAAAATTCCCAAAATGACACCACAATTGACCAACCACAGACTCGTTCTTCAAAACCCCGCCCACAAAAATCGTGTGAGCGATTCTCATGTCAGTGATTGACAGGCAGAGGGCGTTTGTGATTGGGTAAAAAGGGCGGCCCGCTTCTCTGAGTGTGTGACTAGTTTGCTGTTTACAAAGTCATGCTGTCACAGAAACAGGTGATATCTAAAGAGTTGTAATATGAACACGAATTACAGTGAAATATGTCAGGTAATAGGAACAATTTATGAATGGTATTCAATACAAATCGCCTAGAGAACTTTTAAGGCCACTGGGACGGTAGAAATATGTCTAACCTAAATAACCAGATTAGGCAAGAAAACTCGATATCCACTCCCTCGAGCAACTAAACTGCTGGTAAGGTTTTCAGTCAAATGTATCCAACTTTTTAAGTGTTCAGTTTTCACTGTATTTTGATACACATGTCTTAAGCACCATGACAAGTAGGCTAGAATACAAATAACGCCGAAATATGAACTGAATGACTTGATCAAACTTGTTAAAAGTGTGTGTGTGGTTTTTAATGCATGATGTGGAAGGGCAAGGTGGTGATTTGACTACATTATGTCAGCCAGTTTCGGTCAGAGGCACTGGTAGTAGGCTATGTGATTTCGAGGGCTGTTGCATTTCACTGTGGTAGAGCGGTTTGCACGGTTTCGCGCATGCGCGTAACCATTCCGATGAACTGTGGAGTTAGGTGGGTGGGGGGGTCGACCACAGACTCCCTCATCCATGGCTGCGAAGAGTTTCAGCGCATCAACAAGAAAATAAAACTTAAAGACTGTGTTTTAAAAGCGGGAACGCGGTTTCGCACTGAATCGATGATTTTGGAAACTCGAGAAGGAGCTTTTTCTTTCTGACAGGACTCGCTGAGGGGAATCGCGGCGCGCGCGCGGCGGGCGCGAGCGCTCGGTCTTTCTGCGGACGCAGTGAAATGAATCAAATTCTATTGTGATGTAAAAATGAAGTCGGAAGCGAGCAAGGGCTGACAAACGGGGTTTAAAAGTGAGACCACTGCCTGGAAAAGTGGTACACAAAATCACATTTGCCTGCTTATTTGCAAATGTAAATTTTTGAAAGGCTGGAAAAGTTTTAGAGTCATCTATCTAGCAGGTAGGGATGTAAGGTAGGTGCTAGAAACAGGATTGTTATGTTCCGCAGCGATCCCAAATGAAGTAATTCAAGGAAATGACCCATCACAACGTTGAAGTTTTGACTGAGAAGAAGAAACATCCAGGACATCCTTGGCCGTGTTCCTAGCGGAGTTTATTGGTTGACTGAGTAACTAAGAGACGTCCTCGTCCATTCTTTTCCCCAACATTCCAGCGATGGATAATAGTTTTCCAGGCAGCAGCAGTGCCGTGATCCAAAAGGGAAAGTTTGTGTTCGTCGAGGCTCAGTTGCAGGGTGGAGCGCCCTGGGGTTTCACGCTCAAAGGTGGGCTTGAACACGACGAGCCGTTAATCATATCGAAGGTAAAATATCATCTTACTCACATGTCCTTCACACGATGATGAATGTGTGTCTGTCACCTGAATATAACAGCTACAGCACTCAAAGGGTCAGCATGTGTCAGTCAGCATGTTATTCTATACGCCAGGAGAGAAACATAATGAGGGTTTCATGATTTGTAGCTGGAAATGAAATGGAAATTATGAACACTTAAGTCACACATGTCACTGCATGAGATAAAGAATGCCAAACTAAGTGTCAACATATCACAAGCACAACATTTCACATAAAGAACGTTTAAAAAGACCAAAACAATGTTCAAACAGCATTTTGGCACTTTTCGATAGTCAAATTTTAGTGGAGCATGTCTATAGATGTGTTGACTACACTAAAAAAAAAAAGGTATATGGCACCAAAAATGGTTCTTGGCTATTAATCATAGGGGAACCTTTTTTAGTGCTATACACTCTAAAAAAAAAAGGTTCTATATGGCACCAAAAAAGGTTCTTGGCTCGTAATCATAGGGGAACCTTTTTTAGTGCTATATAGCACCAATTTTGGTGCTTCAGTGGTTCTTCAGAGGTTCTTCACCGGTTCTTTGACTAAGGTGCTATATAGCACCTCTGAAGAACCGCTGAAGCACCAACATTGGTGCTATATAGCACTAAAAAAGGTTCCCCTATGATTACGAGCCAAGAACCATTTTTGGTGCCATATAGAACCTTTTTTTTGTTTGTTTTTTAGAGTGTACACATGTGGTTATGGTTATTTTGGCTTGGGCACCTGTGTGATGGTCTTGGTCACTATGATGTTGCCAAGACAGTTTTATAAAATAATCACGAACCCATCCCTAACCAATTACTACCCCTAGAAAGAAACGATAGGTATTAAGAACACACTGTAAAATCTAATTAGGCTTACTTTTTAAAAAAGCATGCAAACCGATTGCCTTAAAAAAAAAAGGAAAAAAAAGTGAAATATGAATAGTATGTTGTGCTAACAAATGCTTAGTTAGTATAGTTCACTTACACAAGAGTTCTAGTAACTAAAATAGAACTGTATAGTACTTGATCTTTTACTTTAGATTTACTCTTGACCTAGTATAGCAGCATTGTTGCTATTGTTGTGTTTTGATGCTGAATGTTGAAGTCTATGTGTGACTCAAGCAAGATATTGTTACAAATATAGAGGGATTATAGCAAACTAATTGAAAGTTTCACAGGTGTTTATGACGTAAGTGTTAGCAATAAAATTGTAAACGATCATTATATGACATAAAGGGAAATTTTTCATAGGTTAATTTTAAAAGATTAACTTAATTTCTGTCTAAATCAAAAAAACTAGGTCAACTTTTAAAAGCAAACTACTTATTACTTATCTTTCTTTGAAACCAAATAACTGTGAATTTTTTTATTTTTTTTATTTTTTTGCATCGCTGCATCAATAGAAAGTTATAATAATATAAACGTTCCAATTTTCCAAGTACCCAACCAAAGTGAACACTGATCACCATAATGGTGATTTTTATTTTTTGCTTTATAAAATGGCACACAACCCAATCAATTATTCTTAGCTTGGTGTTTAAACAAGGAATAGTATGTGAATGGTACATATTACTAGATTTTTACAATTAAGTTAAGACATTATGTAAAGTTAACTAAAAAGTGTTAATTAGAATCACTGTTGGATTTTACAGCGGTGTACCAATTCCCGATTCCCTGATTCAGACTTTTTAACTGACAAAAAAAAAGGTAACACAGGGTCACTGAACTTCTTATATCCACTAAAAATCATTTTGTGAAATGAGAAGTTCTGAGAAAATATCACATGTTTTCAGGTGCCTCTTGTTTTGGTTTTTATTTAAAATACAATGAAATTCTGATATTTCAAGTGTTCAAATACGTTTTGGAGCCGCTATGTGTTTTTTGGTCATTCAGGGGCTAGTCATATTACATCTGTAAAGTTCTTATTATATATTAAAATAAGGCATTTATTGAAATATATGTCATGTTATGGTTCTGGATTTCACATATGAAGGTCACATGAGGTATAATGCAGCAGACCATAGGGTCTGTATGTCACACACACTTCCTAATGAGAGGGTGCGTCCTTCAGGCATCTAGACCGTAATTGCTGAGTACAGGGTCAGATTCTTGGTGTGACACCCAGACCAGCGTGAGTAACAGATTTTGACCTGCTACATTCATAAAACAGTTTTTCACATGCTCCTGTTGAATTCTCCCACACGGCTGGAGCCTGAACATAAAAAATAATAGATAGCGGAATTCGAGAATCCATTGTAGTTCTGTAAAGCTCAAGATCCTTTGGTGGCCACCTGGGTAAGATTTAGTTTAACTGGATTGTTTTTAGCAGTCTTGGAGGGGAAAATATTCTCTCTTGGTACATTTAAAAAAAAATATATATATATCTTTATACTTTTTTTCTATATCAATATTAGAATGTCTAAGGATTATTTAGGCTTTTATATTTTGAATTCTTCCATCTCCTGAAAATTACTTAAAGAACTATGTTTTTATATTTATGAAAGGATGCCATTTAGTGTTCAGAATCAGATGCTGCTATGTGGTTGCTAGGCTATTCTTAGTGGTTGCTAGGTAAGGCATCATAATATTCTCATCCCTAAATGACTTGGGTCAACGTGCTGGATCCTTCACTGGAAACCAGAAGTAATTTCCACTAAAAGTTAACTCTTACTATTGCACCCAGGAAAAATAACAAGCCAACACCATTATGACTAAAATTTGCTAAGAAGTATTTGCTA